>JAGSMR010000030.1:1012500-2212500 GCA_029286605.1 Sericinus montela | reverse complement strand
CCAAAATGAACGTAAGCCAATAAAAAGCTACATAGTTTCATAGAAATGCTTGGACAAACATACATACTTACACCTATTAAATTTAACATATTTGTTTGGAAGCTATAATAAAAAACTATCATCCCGCTATTCCCAATATTAGTGTAGACAGGGGTACAAACGATTAAGTCCTTTCGATCCATCTTCCACCCATGACCTTTTTTATGATAACGTGACAGGTGGTGTGCTTGTCGCCGTCTTTATGTCCAAGCCAACGATATAATTCGTACATAAGTTTTTGAAAAACCCAATGGTACGAGCCTGTCATCTAGCGATCAAACTCGGGTCTCTCGACTCGAAATTCCGACCACCCAACCACTCGGCTAAGATAGACTTTAATAGACTTTAATACTCGAATTTACAATAGAATCGATTTCATCTCACGCAAGTGAGTTAGCACCAGGGTAGGGCCACAGATGACGTTGTATGTCTAACGAGCGATTATTCCTCGACTCCCGAGGACGCACAGGTCCTTTAAAGGCTAAAAACAATAATTTCTCAAAAAATATACCCGACTGCGCGATCTGAACGGACAGTTTGCTAATTGGTGAATTATTAAGCTGGCAAACGCGATTCTTTGAGCCCTCATAATACGTTAAGGCTTCGTTTCTTTAAGCGGTTAATAAGGTAAAAGATTATAATGCAATTTTATTGATTTTAAGGCATATTTATTTTATTTTTTATAGAAAACGAGCTGGTGGCTCACGTGATGGTAAGTGATTACCGCCGCCCATGAACATACGCAATACCAGATGCGTTGCCTTCCTTAGAGTGTCCCCCCCCCCCCAGAATTAAGGGACGGGGGTATGTGGGCCTCCGGTTACCTGCACTCACCAGACGAAACGCAGAAGTTTGTTAGATCTACTTCACGCCGGTATTCTGTGAGGTCGTGGTACTACCCCGGTCGAGCCGGCCCATTCATGCAAGGTGGGTCGAAACGAATTATTTGTCTAGACCTCTGTCTATACCTGTATCGAGAATAGCGTGAAGATATATATTTATTTTGGAGATAGTAATGATAGTTGTGTGATAAAAGCGAGAGAATTTTCTCCTTCCTTTCCCGTGGGTGTAACAAAAATCGACTATGATAAAAGTCTTATATATAGTAATGGCTTCAGACAGATGGATTAACGGCAATCTTCAAAAGCTAAACCATAAATGTTGAAACCTGAAATTGGCAGTGGAGCAGCAAAGGCAAAATGTTAGTCTTGACAGCTGATTCCCTCAAGCAATTGTGCGAGACGGCAACCCTCCCATGGGAGAAGGGAGGCAGCCTCTTCCATGGGAGAGGGACCGTGGAGTTGACTTTAACATGCCGTTATATATCTATGTATGTTTATATACCAGGTATAATATGATAGGCCATATATATCAGAAAACACGATAGCCGAGCAAAATGGGCATGTGAATTGAGCTCTGAGACCCGAGTTCGATCCCCAGGTGGTAGGCTCGTGGAAAACCAATGGGTTTTCCAAAACTTATTTACGAATTACATCGTTGGCTTGGACATAAAGACGGCGACGGGCTCATCATTTGTCACGTTGTACTGAAAATATCTTCGGTGGAAGGTGGGTCGAAACGAATTATTTGTCTAGACCTCTGTCTATACCTGTATCGAGAATAGCGTGAAGATATTTATTATTATTTATTTAATACTTCTACTACTACTTTAACACAAGATAGACTTTAAAATAAATAAATATATATCTTAACGCAATTCCCAATACAGGGGTAGACAGAGGTCTAGTCTAGTCAATTAAGTCCCTTCGACCCACCTTCCACCAAAGATATTTTCGGGACCACGTGACATGTGGTAACCCCGTCGCCGTCTTTATGTCCAAGCCAACGATATAATTCGTACATAAGTTTTTGAAAAACCCAATGGTACGAGCCTGTCATCTAGCGATCAAACTCGGGTCTCTCGACTCGAAATTCCGACCACCCAACCACTCGGCTAAGATAGACTTTAATAGACTTTAATACTCGAATTTACAATAGAATCGATTTCATCTCACGCAAGTGAGTTAGCACCAGGGTAGGGCCACAGATGACGTTGTATGTCTAACGAGCGATTATTCCTCGACTCCCGAGGACGCACAGGTCCTTTAAAGGCTAAAAACAATAATTTCTCAAAAAATATACCCGACTGCGCGATCTGAACGGACAGTTTGCTAATTGGTGAATTATTAAGCTGGCAAACGCGATTCTTTGAGCCCTCATAATACGTTAAGGCTTCGTTTCTTTAAGCGGTTAATAAGGTAAAAGATTATAATGCAATTTTATTGATTTTTAAGGCATTTTTATTTTTATTTTTTTTATAGAAAACGAGCTGGTGGCTCACGTGATGGTAAGTGATTACCGCCGCCCATGAACATACGCAATACCAGATGCGTTGCCTTCCTTAGAGTGTCCCCCCCCCCCCAGAATTAAGGGACGGGGGTATGTGGGCCTCCGGTTACCTGCACTCACCAGACGAAACGCAGAAGTTTGTTAGATCTACTTCACGCCGGTATTCTGTGAGGTCGTGGTACTACCCCGGTCGAGCCGGCCCATTCATGCAACAACAAAAGCTGATGCGTGGCTCGACCACTGTTAAACTGTGTGCTAAACTTTATTTTTTTTCTATTTCATTTAATCACATAAAGGTGAAAGATTTTGAGGAAATGCATGATCTCTAAATTATGATATATATCGTGGGATTTAAACTATTAAAAGCTTAAAAATAAATAAATTAGTATCTCCTGTATACTCCTACTGTACCTAGGAGTTGGTTGGGTCAGTACCACTAACCAGTTTCTACCGGGCCGTCCGGTAGCGTCCGGTACTGTCACCGGTATGCTGCTTTTGGTCTGGTATTTTCTAGAAGGTTTACCCGCCATTGATATTGTATAGGCGTATTTCTTAGGCAATGATAGCTGAGTGGTTGAGTGGTCGGAATTTCGAGTCAAGAGACCCGAGTTCGATCCCCAGGTGGCAGGCTCGTGGAAAACCAATGGGTTTTCCAAAACTTATTTACGAATTACATCGTTGGCTTGGACATAAAGACGGCGACGGGCTCATCATTTGTCACGTTGTACTGAAAATATCTTCGGTGGAAGGTGGGTCGAAACGAATTATTTGTCTAGACCTCTGTCTATACCTGTATCGAGAATAGCGTGAAGATATTTATTATTATTTATTTAATACTTCTACTACTACTTTAACACAAGATAGACTTTAAAATAAATAAATTAGTATCTCCTGTATACTCCTACTGTACCTAGGAGTTGGTTGGGTCAGTACCACTAACCAGTTTCTACCGGGCCGTCCGGTAGCGTCCGGTACTGTCACCGGTATAATGCTTTTTGGTCTGGTATTTTCTAGAAGGTTTACCCGCCATTGATATTGTATAGGCGTATTTCTTAGGCAATGATAGCTGAGTGGTTGAGTGGTCGGAATTTCGAGTCAAGAGACCCGAGTTCGATCCCCAGGTGGCAGGCTCGTACCAATGGGTTTTCCAAAACTTATTTACGAATTACATCGTTGGCTTGGACATAAAGACGGCGACGGGCTCATCATTTGTCACGTTGTACTGAAAATATCTTCGGTGGAAGGTGGGTCGAAACGAATTATTTGTCTAGACCTCTGTCTATACCTGTATCGAGAATAGCGTGAAGATATTTATTATTATTTATTTAATACTTCTACTACTACTTTAACACAAGATAGACTTTAAAATAAATAAATATATATCTTAACGCAATTCCCAATACAGGGGTAGACAGAGGTCTAGTCTAGTCAATTAAGTCCCTTCGACCCACCTTCCACCAAAGATATTTTCGGGACCACGTGACATGTGGTAACCCCGTCGCCGTCTTTATGTCCAAGCCAACGATATAATTCGTACATAAGTTTTTGAAAAACCCAATGGTACGAGCCTGTCATCTAGCGATCAAACTCGGGTCTCTCGACTCGAAATTCCGACCACCCAACCACTCGGCTAAGATAGACTTTAATAGACTTTAATACTGAATTTACAATAGAATCGATTTCATCTCACGCAAGTGAGTTAGCACCAGGGTAGGGCCACAGATGACGTTGTATGTCTAACGAGCGATTATTGTTGACTCCCGAGGACCCACAGGTCCTTTAAAGGCTAAAACAATAATTTCTCAAAAATATACCCGACTGCGCGATCTGAACGGACAGTTTGCTAATTGGTGAATTATTAAGCTGGCAAACGCGATTCTTTGAGCCCTCATAATACGTTAAGGCTTCGTTCTTTAAGCGGTTAATAAGGTAAAAGATTATAATGCAATTTTATTGATTTTTAAGGCATTTTTATTTTTATTTTTTTTATAGAAAACGAGCTGGTGGCTCACGTGATGGTAAGTGATTACCGCCGCCCATGAACATACGCAATACCAGATGCGTTGCCTCCTTAGAGTGTCCTCCCCCAGAATTAAGGGACGGGGGTATGTGGGCCTCCGGTTACCTGCACTCACCAGACGAAACGCAGAAGTTTGTTAGATCTACTTCACGCCGGTATTCTGTGAGGTCGTGGTACTACCCCGGTCGAGCCGGCCCATTCATGCAACAACAAAAGCTGATGCGTGGTTCGACCACTGTTAAACTGTGTGCTAAACTTTATTTTTTTTTTTTTTAATAGACTTTAATAGACTTTAATAGACTTTAATAGACTTTAATAGACTTTAATAGACTTTAATAGACTTTAATAGACTTTAATAGACTTTAATAGACTTTAATAGACTTTAATAGACTTTAATAGACTTTAATAGACTTTAATAGACTTTAATAGACTTTAATAGACTTTAATAGACTTTAATACTGAATTTACAATAGAATCGATTTCATCTCACGCAAGTGAGTTAGCACCAGGGTAGGGCCACAGATGACGTTGTATGTCTAACGAGCGATTATTGTTGACTCCCGAGGACCCACAGGTCCTTTAAAGGCTAAAACAATAATTTCTCAAAAATATACCCGACTGCGCGATCTGAACGGACAGTTTGCTAATTGGTGAATTATTACGCTGGCAAACGCGATTCTTTGAGCCCTCATAATACGTTAAGGCTTCGTTCTTTAAGCGGTTAATAAGGTAAAAGATTATAATGCAATTTTATTGATTTTTAAGGCATATTTATTTTTATTTTTTTTATAGAAAACGAGCTGGTGGCTCACGTGATGGCAAGTGATTACCGCCGCCCATGAACATACGCAATACCAGATGCGTTGCCTTCCTTAGAGTGTCCCCCCCCAGAATTAAGGGACGGGGGTATGTGGGCCTCCGGTTACCTGCACTCACCAGACGAAACGCAGAAGTTTGTTAGATCTACTTCACGCCGGTATTCTGTGAGGTCGTGGTACTACCCCGGTCGAGCCGGCCCATTCATGCAACAACAAAAGCTGATGCGTGGCTCGACCACTGTTAAACTGTGTGCTAAACTTTATTTTTTTTCTATTTCATTTAATCACATAAAGGTGAAAGATTTTGAGGAAATGCATGATCTCTAAATTATGATATATATCGTGGGATTTAAACTATTAAAAGCTTAAAAATAAATAAATATATATCTTAACGCAATTCCCAATACAGGGGTAGACAGAGGTCTAGTCTAGTCAATTAAGTCCCTTCGACCCACCTTCCACCGAAGATATTTACGGGACAACGTGACAGGTAGAGAGCCCGTCGCCGTGAGACCTAGTATTAAATGTAATATGTAAAAAGGAAACATAAAATTAAATGCTTTAAAATCAATAAAAATTCTGTTTTCATAAAAACTTATGTACGATTAACATAGTTGGCTTAGACATAAAGATGGCGGCGTTGTCCCAGAAATGTTCGATGGAAGATTTGTCGAAAGGATTTAATAAACCTCTATCTACCTGTATTGAGAATGGCGTGAAGATATTTATTTATTCATTCTTAATCACCTCTTTTAACACCCACGGGAAGAAAAGGCTCTGCATATTATGCCGATACCACCACGGATTTATAAAGTAATATAAGAAAATAACTGCAACCCTATATTTATACATGAATTCTACATTAGTTACATCCTCAATTCTGATTTCATAAATTAAAAGAAAAACCATGACCTTTGCCAGGGTTCGGCAAAGGTCCCGGCTTAGAATCCCACTGTGTCATATAAAATTTAGGAAAAATTTCTATAATTTAATAACAAAAGTTCAACATAAATTCAATGCTTTAAAATCAATAAAAATTCTGTTTTCATAAAAACTTATGTACGATTAACATAGTTGGCTTAGACATAAAGACGGCGGCGTTGTCCCAGAAATGTCTTCGATGGAAGATTTGTCGAAAGGATTTAATAAACCTCTATCTACCTGTATTGAGAATGGCGTGAAGATATTTATTTATTCATTCTTAATCACCTCTTTTAACACCCACGGGAAGAAAAGGCTCTGCATATTATGCCGATACCACCACGGATTTATAAAGTAATATAAGAAAATAACTGCAACCATATATTTATACATGAATTCTACATTAGTTACAACCTCAATTCTGATTTCATAAATTAAAAGAAAAACCATGACCTTTGCCAGGGTTCGGCAAAGGTCCCGGCTTAGAATCCCACTGTGTCATATAAAATTTACGAAAAAAATTCTCTATAATTTAATAACAAAAAGTTCAACATAAATTCAATGCTTTAAAATCAATAAAAAATTCTGTTTTCATAAAATAAATTTTGCCAAACCCCGTGAACGAGTGGCGTACAGACTAATATTAATAGTGTCCTCAACTCAGTGCTCCCGGGTTCGATTACCGGATTTTCTACATTTTCACAGTTTTGGGCGTTTGTGGTGCTTTCGTTGTTTCCGATTCCCTAACACCTTGTTTTTACTTAGTTACTTTGGTATCAAAGCATATGTGATGTTGTACCTATGTATGTATTTCTTAATTATTTATAAAGAATAACTAGACTAGAAGAAATCTATAAGATTCATACAATACTCATCCAAAACAAATAGCGTATGGTTAAAGAAACTCTCACATCATAAAATCATAATAATAGTTTCCAATGACCAGACTTAACCATAAAGCATTATTCAATAAAAGAATATTTCAAAAGACGTTTTAAACAACGCGATATATTTAAAAACGTCGAGCCGTCTCCGTGCCATCTAAATGATAAGTTCAGTGGCCATTACTATATAATTAATTTTCCGGACCGTCCGTTCGTATAAAATAAGGCCGCGGATGCACTTCGCAAACTTGATGCGATGCTAAAGCGATTTGTAATAAGATATGCGGAAAAACACAAAATGGCGATCCGCGCTCCAAAAAGAGTTAATTATACTGTCATGCGCTTAAATTCATTTGGGACTAGACAGGATTCCATAAGAAAAAATATTTAAAAGTGGTGCGTCTACTAAAAGAACACATGAAAGAAAAGATAAAAGTAACTTTCTTAGCTGAACTTGATACTTTAATTTTAATACAATATTGAAAAAGTCGCGATAGCGGAGTTATTGGGTGATCGGATTTCGAGTCAAAGGACCCGAGTTCGCCCCCAGGAGGCTCATACCAATGGGATTTTTCATAAAAAAACTTATGTACGATTAACATAGTTGGCTTAGACATAAAGACGGCGGCGTTGTCCCAGAAATGTCTTCGATGGAAGATTTGTCGAAAGGATTTAATAAACCTCTATCTACCTGTATTGAGAATGGCGTGAAGATATTTATTGTTGTACCACATACCTCGCACCTTAAAGACTGCAGCCTGACACCGGTGTGCTTGATTTTTGTCTGGTTTTCGAGATGGTTATTTCGCTATCTTTCGGTCAATGCTTTTTTTTAAATTATATTTCCTTAGTCGCCTCTTAGTATAACTACGATAGCAGTGTCAAGAGACCCAAGTTCAAATAACATAATACAAAAAAACACAATATTTTCACGCTAATCCCAAATGCAGGGGTAGACAAAGGTCTATACAATTAAGCCCTTTCCGACCCACCTTCACCCGAAGATATTTACGGAACAACGTGACAGGTGGAGAGCCCGTCGCCGTGAAACCTAGTATTAAATGTAATATGTAAAAAGGAAACATAAAATTAGAAATGTATAGCTCTAGCTTACTGTGCAGTGGCAAGACAAACAACTTCAATTTAATTATTATATCTAGACATATAAATATAATTGTAATGTCTGTTTAAAATTCAAAATGAAAAGCTTCTCATTAAAAGCATATAAAAGTATATGCGGTCTTTACATAAAAAAATCAATTTTTAAAATTAATTTCTGTCTGTCTGTTTTTTCCGTCTCTCTAAAACAGCTGAACCGATTTTAACAGGACTTTCACTAGCAGATACCTGGTGTTAATAAGGACTAACTTAAGTTACCTTTATGTTATTGAATTAAAGAGAAAAAAGTTAAAATTTCAACTGACACGGGCGGGATTCAAACCCTCGACCTTCGCCGATCCGTGGCGACGCTCTCTCCGAGCCACCGTGTCTTACACGCATCAGTTGAAATTTTAACTCTGTATTCTCTTTATATTACTTATGCCTTGTTTATTGGCATAGGCGCCATCTATTATCCCTTTAGCAAGTGACAATTTAATCATCCTGACTTTTTAGTTAGGAATTATCAATACGATAACGTTAATTTTTATTATGCAATTTTATTGATTTTTAAAGCATATTTATGTCGAACTTTTACGTTATTAAATTAAAGAGAAAAACTTTTTTCTTTTTTCTCTTTAATTTAATGACTCTGATGCGTATAAGACACGGTGGCTCGGAGGTAAGAGCGTCGCCACGGATCGGCGAAGGTCGCGGGTTCGAATCCCGCCCATGTCAGTGGAAATTTTAACTTTTTTCTCTTTTTTTTTATTATTTTAATTACGTAAAAGTTCAGCATAAATATGCTTTAAAAATCTATAAAATTGCATAATTAAGTTACCTTTATTTTAAAAATAATTAGTGTTCTCCGTTATGTATTAAATCACAAGAAAAGCCAAGGGCGCTAGTATAGAATAAACTTTTTGTAATAAAGAGAAACAAAAACATCCCGAAAAAAATTTACACAGTTATTCGCATTGTAGTTGGTCAATAAAAATGATTCTGTGACGTTCGAGACATGCCATCTAAATCCACGAAGATGTCAAGGAATCTGTAATCCTTCAGCGGTTAAGCTTTAGGATTAACGTGCTATAGTAGTTTCGTTCTCATCATAAGGTCGTTAACCTATTTTCCATCTCGATTCAAATAAAATAAATAATAAAATATCTTCACGTTATTCCCAATATAGGCGTAGATAGAGGTCAAGACAATTAAGTTCTATCGACCAAACCTTCCACCGATGACATTTTTGGGACAACGTGACAGGTAGAGAGCCCGTCGCCGTGAAACCTAGTATTAAATGTAATATGTAAAAAGGAAACATAAAATTAGAAATGTATAGCTCTAGCTTACTGTGCAGTGGCAAGACAAACAACTTCAATTTAATTATTATATCTAGACATATAAATATAATTGTAATGTCTGTTTAAAATTCAAAATGAAAAGCTTCTCATTAAAAGCATATAAAAGTATATGCGGTCTTTACATAAAAAAATCAATTTTTAAAATTAATTTCTGTCTGTCTGTTTTTTCCGTCTCTCTAAAACAGCTGAACCGATTTTAACAGGACTTTCACTAGCAGATACCTGGTGTTAATAAGGACTAACTTAAGTTACCTTTATGTTATTGAATTAAAGAGAAAAAAGTTAAAATTTCAACTGACACGGGCGGGATTCAAACCCTCGACCTTCGCCGATCCGTGGCGACGCTCTCTCCGAGCCACCGTGCCTTACACGCATCAGTTGAAATTTTAACTCTGTATTCTCTTTATATTACTTATGCCTTGTTTATTGGCATAGGCGCCATCTATTATCCCTTTAGCAAGTGACAATTTAATCATCCTGACTTTTTAGTTAGGAATTATCAATACGATAACGTTAATTTTTATTATGCAATTTTATTGATTTTTAAAGCATATTTATGTCGAACTTTTACGTTATTAAATTAAAGAGAAAAACTTTTTTCTTTTTTCTCTTTAATTTAATGACTCTGATGCGTATAAGACACGGTGGCTCGGAGGTAAGAGCGTCGCCACGGATCGGCGAAGGTCGCGGGTTCGAATCCCGCCCATGTCAGTGGAAATTTTAACTTTTTTCTCTTTTTTTTTATTATTTTAATTACGTAAAAGTTCAGCATAAATATGCTTTAAAAATCTATAAAATTGCATAATTAAGTTACCTTTATTTTAAAAATAATTAGTGTTCTCCGTTATGTATTAAATCACAAGAAAAGCCAAGGGCGCTAGTATAGAATAAACTTTTTGTAATAAAGAGAAACAAAAACATCCCGAAAAAAATTTACACAGTTATTCGCATTGTAGTTGGTCAATAAAAATGATTCTTTGACGTTCGAGACATGCCATCTAAATCCACGAAGATGTCAAGGAATCTGTAATCCTTCAGCGGTTAAGCTTTAGGATTAACGTGCTATAGTAGTTTCGTTCTCATCATAAGGTCGTTAACCTATTTTCCATCTCGATTCAAATAAAATAAATAATAAAATATCTTCACGTTATTCCCAATATAGGCGTAGATAGAGGTCAAGACAATTAAGTTCTATCGACCAAACCTTCCACCGATGACATTTTTGGGACAACGTGACAAATGATGAGCCCGTCGCTGTCTCATTGTCCAAGCCAACGATTATTCGTACATAAGTTTATGATAAAATCCCATTGCCACGAGTCTTGGGGACACAACCTCTCGGCGATCGTGACTATTATCTCTATCTATCTATCTATCTATCTCGATTCAAACAAAAAGTTTCCGCAGAAAAAATGAAGAAAATTCTTCAAGCCTGTTCCCAATACAGAATCAAATATATACATAATACAGAGGTCAAGACAATTAAGACCTTATCAATCAGCCTTTCGTCGAAGCCTACTTGGCTTTACATTAGAGAAAGTTTGTTTTTAAGCCTCCGTTGGCAACCTCCGTGCACGATTGACGTAAAGCTTTTCAAGGTGTCTTCATCTCGAGGTCTTGGGTTCGATTCATGGTCGGGTCAATGTAGAAAAACCATTTTTTCTACATTTTCTCGGGTCTCGGTATTTGTGGTGCCTTCGTTGTTTTTGATTCCCATACCTCTAGTGCTTTAGCATTTTACATTGGGATCGGAGCAATGTATGTGATGTTTTCTTTTTTTAATATTTAACTTATTATTTTCGTGCATTTGATTCTCCGTATTTAATTTTTTATTGACCTGAATTTGTAGGATAAGATATTCTAACAGGACGTTCTAATTTTGATATAATTTGTATTTGTGCGCCACACAAGGCAAAGACACGTTGAACATTATGTAACAGCTTTCTTAACACATGTTTTAACAAATAAATCATCTTTATCTTTATCTTTATCCCTGTCACGATAGTGGTTGGGTGGTCGGAATTTCGAGTCACGAGACCCGAGTTCGGTCCCCAGGTGGCAGGCTCGAACCAATGGGGTTTTCAAAAACTTAAATAAGAATTATATCGTTGGCTTGTACATAAATTATAAGTCACGATAGCCGAGTTGTTGGGTGGTCGGAATTTCGAGTCGAGAGACCCGAGTTCGATCCCCAGGTGGCAGTACCAATGAGTTTTTCAAAAACTTATGTACGAATTTCATCGTTGGCTTGGACATAAAGGCGGCGACGGGCTCACCACCTGTCACGTTGTCCCGAAAATATCTTCGGTGGAAGGTGGGTCAAAGGGACTTAATTGTCTAGACTTGACCTCTGTCTACCCCTGTATTGGGAATTGCGTGAAGATATTTTTTTTGGACATAAATTCGGCGACGGGCTCTCCACCTGTCACGTTGTCCCGAAAATATCATCGGTAGAAGGTGGTTCAAACGGACTTAATTGTCGTGACTTGACCTCTGTCTACCCCTGTATTGCGAATTGCGTGAAGATATTTATTTATTTATTTTGTCTTTGTCCCTCATCTATTCATGTATGCATTTATTTATTTTTTAAGCAATAAAGCTCTCTTCCTATTAGCATAAACACTAATGACCTTTCAGCACAAAGCGCTGCAGTAATTGAAACAGTCCGATCGCTTTAAAATACTGAGCACTGCAGCACGAGGCTTTGCAGCGAAATGGGGGCGTCCGATAAGTAATTAAAAGCTATAAATTACTTCGAAACGCCCACTTGTTTAAAGGCTGTAATGGTTTAGTTATATCACATTTGGGAAAGTTAGCTCCGTTAAAAAGATAACGATTGTAAGTATTAATATATAAGTCACGATAGCCGAGTGGTTAGGTGGTCGGGATTGCGAGTCGAGAGACCCGAGTTCGATGCGATATATATTGTAAGTATTCAATAGTCAAGAGAAGTGACAAATAAACTAGCACCCTCCCCAATGATTGTAAGGTAATACCACTAATTTAATGTATAATTGTAATACCACTAAAGCTCTACATTTTTTTAGCTCTTGACAAAATGTGTTATCAACTAAAAAAGCGTTGAGAATTCAAGATTTATTATCTTACATTGGCGTTTCAAATTGGCTACGCGGCACTTGAAGAAATTCAATTGATGACTTTAGATATGAATAAATAAATACTGATCGTGTGGTAACGGTGTAAGAATATTACCACCAACTTACTTCCCGTAGGTGTCGTAAGAGGCGACTAAAGGAAACAGAACAAGAACAGAACAAGCCTTGAATATCTTAATGGCAACCGATAGAACCGATAGATGGATAACCATCTCTAAAAATATCAGACCCAAAATAATCAGACCGAAGATGGGCGGCGGCTAAGGTGCGAGTGGTCTGGTGCTGCGATTGCCAATCCGCCTGCCAAGAGTGGCGATGATAGCAAATCCTCCCCATGGGAGAGGCCTATATCCTGCAATGGATTTTAGCAGGCCTTTATGTAAATAAATAAAAAAACCCAAGTGTGTTTGCTTAGTGTATGTAAATGTAAGAGATAGAAATGATATTATTATGTATATAAATGTACGTATATAAATAATATACGATTACAAACACAATTAATTAAAAAATTATTGAATTGGGATTCGATTCCACTCTGCAGACCGTGCTAATACTCCTGTCTACAAGCCACAGTATTTTACATAGCACCGTATTAGTTACGAGATATGTCAACAGTAGCCATTGCCAATTCGCTTTCCAAGCGTGGTATGCATGGCTAATCGTTCTTATATCAATAACCTATAACCTGCAATAGATTTCACCAACTTTTAACTAAAAAAGTAAATAAATAAATATCTTCACGCAATTCCCAATACAGAGGTAGATAGACGTCTAGTCTTGACAGTTAAGTACCTTTGTCTCTAGTTCCACCAAAGATATTTTCGGGACAACGTGACAGAGAGTGACGAGAGCCCGTCGCCGTCTTTATATCCAAACCAACGATACAATTCGTACATAAGTTTTTTGAAAAACTCATTGGTAAGAGCTTGCCACCAGGAGATCGACACACCTCTCGACTCAAAATTCCCACCACCCAACCACTCAGCTATCGGAACGTAACCATAAATAAGTTAATAAGGAATATATAACTTTTTAATGCTATGTAGAAATAGTTCTACTTTTACCAAATAGGAAATAACGAACCGCGAGAACGCTGTAAGCTGTAACAAGTTTGAGCAAGTTACAGCCATCATTTGTTCTAGTCAGACAGCACCAGTCACTAATTTTATAAAGGAAACCATAATTGATCACATAATTTCCACATTTAATAATAAATAAATAAATAAATAAAAAACCCAAGTGTGTTTGCTTAGTGTATGTAAATGTAAGAGATAGAAATGATATTATTATGTATATAAATGTACGTATATAAATAATATACGATTACAAACACAATTAATTAAAAAATTATTGAATTGGGATTCGATTCCACTCTGCAGACCGTGCTAATACTCCTGTCTACAAGCCACAGTATTTTACATAGCACCGTATTAGTTACGAGATATGTCAACAGTAGCCATTGCCAATTCGCTTTCCAAGCGTGGTATGCATGGCTAATCGTTCTTATATCAATAACCTATAACCTGCATTAGATTTCACCAACTTTTAACTAAAAAGTAAATAAATAAATAAATAAATAAATAAAAAACCCAAGTGTGTTTGCTTAGTGTATGTAAATGTAAGAGATAGAAATGATATTATTATGTATATAAATGTACGTATATAAATAATATACGATTACAAACACAATTAATTAAAAAATTATTGAATTGGGATTCGATTCCACTCTGCAGACCGTGCTAATACTCCTGTCTACAAGCCACAGTATTTTACATAGCACCGTATTAGTTACGAGATATGTCAACAGTAGCCATTGCCAATTCCGCTTTCCAAGCGTGGTATGCATGGCTAATCGTTCTTATATCAATAACCTATAACCTGCATTAGATTTCACCAACTTTTAACTAAAAAAGTAAATAAATAAATATCTTCACGCAATTCCCAATACAGAGGTAGATAGACGTCTAGTCTTGACAGTTAAGTACCTTTGTCTCTAGTTCCACCAAAGATATTTTCGGGACAACGTGACAGAGAGTGACGAGAGCCCGTCGCCGTCTTTATATCCAAACCAACGATACAATTCGTACATAAGTTTTTTGAAAAACTCATTGGTAAGAGCTTGCCACCAGGAGATCGACACACCTCTCGACTCAAAATTCCCACCACCCAACCACTCAGCTATCGGAACGTAACCATAAATAAGTTAATAAGGAATATATAACTTTTTAATGCTATGTAGAAATAGTTCTACTTTTACCAAATAGGAAATAACGAACCGCGAGAACGCTGTAAGCTGTAACAAGTTTGAGCAAGTTACAGCCATCATTTGTTCTAGTCAGACAGCACCAGTCACTAATTTTATAAAGGAAACCATAATTGATCACATAATTTCCACATTTAATATTACTGGTATTACATTAAACACACATTTAAATACTAACGCTTGGGTTTAATAAATTATTAATGAACACTAGTCTTGAATGTGTTTGTTAGTATGTCGAAAGGCCTGCGTGGACGTGTGGCGTACACACCGGTGTTCAAGGCTAGCTTTCAGGTCCCTAGTTCGATGTTCGATTCCCGGACGGAAAACGACTATCGATAAACGAATGTACATTCTTATGTCGGTGAATAAATGATTTGATTTGGTCAGAAAGCCATTCTTTCTGCCTATTCTCGGATCTGAATATTTGTGGTTCCGTGGACGAGTTAGGTGCACACCGGTTTTCAATGTGTAGTCAGGTCTTAATAGTCACGATAGCCGAGTTGTTGGGTGGTCGGAATTTCGAGTCGAGAGACCCGAGTTCGATCCCCAGGTGGCAGTACCAATGAGTTTTTCAAAAACTTATGTACGTATTTCATCGTTGGCTTGGACATAAAGGCGGCGATGGGCTCACCACCTGTCACGTTGTCCCGAAAATATCTTCGGTGGAAGGTGGGTCAAAGGGACTTAATTGTCTAGACTTGACCTCTGTCTACCCCTGTATTAGGAATTGCGTGAAGTCAGGTCTTAGATTCGATTCCCGGACGGGTCAATATAGAAAATCACTTTTTAATATTGTCTCGGGTCTAAGTGTTTGTGGCACCTTCTTTGTTTCCGTTTTTATAACACAAGTGCTTTAGCTACTTACTTTGGGATCAGCATATACGGAGATACAGCAATGTATGCACATACATACATAATCGCCACGCTTGGCAAGCGGATTGGCGATCGCAATAGCAGACCACTCGCACCTCAGACGCTGCTGCCCATCTTGGTCTAATATTTTTAGAGATGGTTATCCCGCCATCTATCGGTTGCCATAACAATGTTCAAGGCTGTTTCCCTTAGTCGCCTCTTATGACACCCATGGGATGAAAGGGAGTGGCAATATTCTTACGACGTTACCACACGGTCACAGCAATGTGGGATATACGTTTTGTACATATAGACGCTTATATATCTTTACTTCGAATAAATAACCTATGAGAGTTCAAAATAAAACAAATCGTAATATAAATAAATAAATAAACAAATTTCTTCAAGCAATTCCCAATACAGGGGTAGACAGATGTCTAGTCTAGACAATAAAGTCCCTTCGATCCTCTTTCCACCCAAGATGTTTTCGTGACAGAGTGACAGGTGAGCCTGTCGCTGTCTTTATGTCCAAGCCAACGATGTAATTCGTAAAGTTTTTGAAAACCCCATCTTGGCAACAACTGGGCATCGAACTCGTATCTCTTGACTCGAATTTACAACCACCCAACCACTCGGCTATAGTGACTAAATGTCGTAAAAAACATCGTTTAATTATTACTAAGTTTTGCAAGCGTTTCGACGACCGCAGTACCAAAAGGCGTCAATAGCCTAATGTCTTAGGGCGGGGACTGCGAAACATGACGACGCAGGTTCGGGCCCGCCGTTCGACAATTTTCGTTAACTACTCCAGACTTGCTTTGTTAGAGTGGTTAACAGGAATACTTGTAATGTTATTTGTAAAATAAAAAACGGTTATTTCTATATTACAAACAGACACTCCAATTTCATTTATCGTTTATAAGTTTTGAAAAATCCAAGCAAGAACTCAACCTTGCTGGACTCCAAGACTGCTGGTCACCCATAACTACGCGACACATTTTCCGCCTAAACAAGACGTCATCAGCGTCAGGACTTCTATATTAGTTACAAAAACAAATTATATAAATATGGGCTTAACAAGAAAGAACAATATTTTCACGATACTGGGATAGAGAGAGATCTACACAATTAATTCCTTTCCACCCACCTTCCGCAGAAGATATTTTTTTGGGAAAACGTGACTGGTGGTGAGCCTGTCACCGGCTTTAAGTCCAAAGAAACGATATGAATCCTTCATATATTTTGAAAAACGTAATTGGTACGAGCCTGACTCCTGGAAATCGAAGTCCAACCACTATCTGTATTGTGATTCGGTTCGATAAATAATAGATAAATACACATACATATCTCCGATCCCAATGTAAGATGCTAAAGCACTTGAGTGAGGGGAATCGGAAACAACGAAGGCACCACAAACACCAGACCCGAGAAAATGTAGATTCGATAGAGACTTCTAAAAAAGCTTTCAAAGAAATAAAAACGTGTTTCGTTTTTCTGCCTGTCGCGGATTATATACAAAAGCAAGGATATAATCTTTACGTATAGCCTACTAACTAGAAATCGAACTCTAGTCTCGTGACACGAATTCCGATCTCCCAACTACTCGGCTGTAATGACTTCAATAAGAAATTTTAATAGCATTCGAATAACGATAAGTTGTGATTCCTCAAACAATTGCTCAATGCTCGGATCACGAAGTACATAATTACGTGTGTACGTTCGTCTGTTTGTAGTGTGGAGTCCAAATTGGCTTCCATTCCGCCCCCGAGCATGAGTTCCAGAGCCAATGGGAGGGGCCGACAGTTAGGGTGCGCGCTATGTTGAAATACTTCCTCAACAACTATCTTTCACTAGAAATTTTCTACTTAATAATTTTGTTTATAAATAAGTAATATTAAAATATATCGTTAAATTAAAATTTATTAAACCACACACAAGATAAGCCTGTTAAAAAAAATATCTTCACCCAATTCCCTATACAGGGGTAGACAGAGATCTAGTCTAGACGATTAAGTCCCTTTGACCCACTTTAAGCCAAAGACATTTTCGGTACAACGTGACAGGTGGTGATCCAAGCCAACGATATGATGCGTACATAAGTTTTTGAAAAACCCATTGGTACGAGCCTGCCACCTGGGGATCGAACTCGCGTCTCTTGACTCGAAATTCCGACCACCCAACCACTAGGCTATCGAGAATTTTTAAGCCTGTTAGTTGTTATTAATTAATTCTTCTCCGCGTAATACTCCAATACTGGAGTAGGCAGGGGTCTAGCCTATGAAATCCTTTCGACCCACTTTTCACCGAAGCCTATTTGGTGCAGTGTGACAGGTGGCGAGCTCATCGCCATCTTGTTGTCCTAGCAAGCGCAAGCTAAGGGTACGATATAATTTTAATATAGATATAATTTAATTGATATGTACGATATAATTTTTAATATAGATATATGTTTACGTAATATATAAATACTTGGATATACTACGCCATTTTTATTGACTTTGAAGCCTGTAAGTTATGCTTAACTTTTTGTTATTAAATTAAAGGGAAAAGATTTTTAAATTTCAACTGAAAAATATCATAATATTTATTCAAATGAAAAATCAACTTACAATACTACATAACTTGTATACTTCAAAATCAATAAAAATTTTCGTAACAAATTAGTTGACGTTATCTAATTAATATTTCCTTACTAAAAATTCATGAATATTAAGCTGTAATTAGCTAAAATAACAGTAGATGGCGCCGATGCTAAAAACAGGCATAAATAAAGAGATTTAAAATTTCAACTGATGCGTGTAGGACACAGTGGCTTAGAAGTAAGAGCGTTGTCACGGGTCTGCAATGGTCGAGGGTTCGAGGGAGTTCGAGGTAGAGGGTGTTAGTTGAAATTATAAACATTTTTTCTCTTTAATTTAATACTATTAAAGATAAATACGGTTAAGGCCTATACTCATATCAACATCTTTTCGTGCCTGTATTATATTGCATAAAGCAACTTAATAAATAATTACACATGAATGGATGTTCATATGTAATTATGAATTTATTTATTAACTCGAGTAGACACAAATTTTGCCCTTAGCATGCCCGATAACCTTCTCTTGGCTCACTACCAACCTTGAAGCTAACGATGCCTCTAAAAAAAAGTTTTCACCAAAAAAAAAAAAAAATGCTAATAATTTTAAACTGTATTAGCAGCCCTAACATACCGAAGCCCCATTAATATAACAATTTAAAAGGCACGTTTCAACAGTAATAAATTAAACGAGTTAATGGCGCCACAAATTCCCTCGTAACCTGTACATCCGTCGATACAGCCTCCTCCCCATCGGGCCTCAGGGTACCGGGTAAAGTTTATTTGATTTTATCGGATTATTAATATTAAATAGGAATGTTTTCACAGATTGTTTAAAGCTAAACTGTTAAATCTCCCGCCAATAATTTCTCATGCGTTTTGTTTTATCATTATAACGCAGAAGGAGGTTAATATCGAGGATATGTTTACTCATTTAACGGCTGATTAAATCCCATGGTGATAATTATACCAAGTTTTCAAAACTTATGAACGATTTATATCGTTGGCTTGTGCATAAAGACGGCGACAGGCTCACCATTTGTCACGCTGTCACAATAAATGTCGGTAAAATGTGGGTCGAAAGGACTTAATTGTTTTGGGCCTCTGTCTATCCCAGTATTGGGAATGAAGTGAAGATATTTTTTAAATGTTTTGATCAACCTCGCCTTTATTATACTTCTAAATTCCTTTTAATTTATGTAAAAAATCAACTTTTGTATGTTTGTCGCCGCGAAACGCGAAAAGTACCAAGTAAATAAAGTAAGTTTTCACACAACTATCCATATTTGTATTATATCGTAAATAGACAGGCTCGTACCAAAGGGTTTCTCAAGAACTTATGTACGAATTATATCGTTGGCTTGGACATAAAAACGGCAACGGGCTCACCACCTGTCACGTTCTTGTCCTGTCATCTTCGGTGGAAGGTGGGTCGAAGGGACTTAATTGTCTAGACTAGACCTCTGTCTACCCCTGTATTGGGAATGACGTGAAGATATTTTTTTTACTGTACGGGATAGGCCTATGTTCTACAGTAGACTTTAACAGAACGTTTTGGTTATTATGCCGATACCATAGGTGTTTCCTCACGAGAATTTGTTGTTAAAACCGAAAATTAAACTGACTGTAACGCCCCAGGTTCTTACGGTTCGATCATTATTTTATGGGGTCCGATTTCGGATTTAAAGGCTGTTATTAAGCTCAATATCGGGCCAATTATAGACCTTCTCGGAACCTACAAGAATGGTTTGTTCATCGAACGTCATATTGTGAAAATATATCAATATGTACGTTATTTTTTTTACGAACGTTAAACACTTAAATACATACGTAGATAGGGACAACATCACACACACTGTGATTAAATTAAACAGAAAAAATGTTTTTGAAATTTCAACTGACACGGGCGGGATTCGAACCCGCGACCGTCGCAGATCCGTAACAACGATCTTACCTCCGAGCCACCGTCCTACGCATCAGTCGAAATTTTAAATCTGTATTCTCTTTTCTTTACTCGTGCCTTGTTTTGGCATCGACGCCATCATTATCCCTTTTGCAAGTGACAATTTGACTTTTCAGAATTTTCAGTTAGGAATTATCAATAAGATAACGCCAACTAATCGGCAAAGGACGCGGGTTCTAATCCCGCCCGTGTCAGTTGATATTTTAAAAACATTTTTTCTCTTCAATTTAATCACATAAAAGTTCGGCATAAATTTGCTTTAAAACTCAATAAAATTGCGTAATCACGTACGTTGTTCTGATCTCAAAGCAAGGAGCGTAAGCTCTTGTATTATGGAATTGGAAACGACGGATTATCACATACATCCAGACCCGATAAAATTTAGAAAAAAATGTATTCTACTTTGACACGTCCGGTCATAGAACCTGACACCTCAGAGCCGGCGACGCCATAAAATTCGGTATCACCACTCGACTAAGGAGGTTATCTGCATTTTCAATTTACAGGTGATATGCTACAGAATGTCTAATGGAAAGACGTGTACGTCAGTCCACCACGAAATCGTCGAAGAGTTGTATCCTCATTGTAAATTACCACCCACTTTATTACTGTAGGTGTCTTAGGAGGTGGCTAAAGGAAAATAACAATGGTTCCTCACAGATCGCGGAATAAACGTATCGAAAAATGACAGACCAAAATGAAGCAGACCTGAGGACTTTTTTTTTTATAGAAAAGGGAGGCAAATAGCAGGAGGCTCAAAAAAAAGTTAAAAAGTTCAAGAGCACATGATTCGCTTGCGTCTTGCGCAACGTGTTATTACTTGTTTGCATGTCTTGCTTGGTGTACGGTTAGAAACGAGAGATTAAGCTCGTTGAAATAAAAATAAAACATATCTATGGCTGAACTTTGTTACAGTGGTAGAGCCACGCATCAGCTTTTGTTGTTGCATGAATGGGCCGGCTCGACCGGGGAAGTACCACGACCTCACAGAATACCGGCGTGAAGTAGAAGTGTAAAAAACTTCTGCGTTTCGTCTGGTGAGTGCAGGTAACCGGAGGCAAGGGTAAGGGCAAAGGTAAGGGGCGCTCTAAGGCCGGCAATGCATCTGCTATGACCCTGGTATTGCGAGTGTTCATGGGCGGCGATAATCACTTGCCATCACGTGAGCCTCCTGCTAGTTTGCCTCCTTTTTCTATAAAAAAAAATTATGTGATTAAATTAAGGTGAAAAATTATTTTAATTTCAACTGACCCTGGCGGGATATGAACCCGCGACCTCTGCCGATCCGTAGCAACGCTCTTACCTCCGAGCCACCGTGTCTTACACGCATCGGTTGAAATTAAAAAAAAAGATTTTTCTCTTTAATTTAATCACATAAAAGTTCAGCATAAATATACTTCAAAAAATCAATAAAAATTGCGAAATATAACATATTTAAACAGATGTTGCTTCCCTTAGAGTGCCCCCTCCCCCTGAATTGGGGGAGGGGGGTATGTAGGCAACATCAATGGGGTTTTGAAACCTTATGAACGATTTATATTGGCTTGGACATGAAGAAGGCGACAGGTTCACCGCCTGTCTCGTTGTGCCAAAAATATCTTCGGTGGAAAATGGTTCGACCCACATGCTCGTCTACCCTAGTAATGGGATTGGCGCGAAGATATTTTTTTTTTCACATTTTCCGAGATTTTGTTGTAGAAGTGTACACACCACCCCGTGAATGAGTTACTTATTATCCTATGGAATCTGGTTACTGGCATTTTAGGAAGTCCTGCGTATAAAGACTTTGAAACCAAGAACACTTTAACTTAAAAAAATATTTTAACGCCAGTCATTATGCAAGGGTAGACAGAGGACTAGAAAATTAAGTCGTTTCGAACAACCTTTCACCGTAGGCATTTTTGAGACAACTTGACGGGTGGATAGCTTGTCACCGTCTTTATGTCCATGCCAACGATATAAATCGTACGTAAGTATTTAAAAATACTAATTGATACGAGCCTGAGGAACGAACTCGGGTCTCTTGCCTCGAATTCCGATCACCCATCCACGGGGCTATCGTGACTATGTAACATTAACTTAATAATTAAAAACGGCGACCTCCATGGACAAGTGGCGTAAATACTGGTTTTCAATGTGTCGCCATCTCGAGGTCCCGGGTTCGATTCCCGGCCGGTTCAATGTAGAAAAATCAGTTTTTCTACATTTTCCCGGGTCTGGGTGTTTGTGGTGCCGTCGTTCTTTCCGATTCCCACCCCACCACCCACATCCCACCACAACTGCTTTAGCATCATACATTGGAATCGTCAGCAATGCATGTGATGTTGGCTCTATCTATATATGTATTTATTTATTAATATTTATTCATTTATAACTAAAAACGGCTAAATTCACATCCGATGAGTAAGTCAGAAGTCCAATGTCGAGGTTAGTGGTATGAGTTCCGGGTCGCACCCCGCCTCGCAATACTCCTGTGCTTTTTACTATTACTAACTATATCGATGATATAATATCTCAATCGAGTTCGAAATAAAGAGGTTACTTTACTACTCTACTTGGCCACATTTTTCCATGAAAGAAAACACAAATTATAGTCGAATAAACCCGAGATTCGATCATGAGGTGTAATAATCCAATAGCATCGTTCGAATTGAAACGCGCGCAAAAAAAAAGTTAAAAGCACAAGAGTGCACGATTCGCTTGCGTCTTGCGCAACGTGTTTAAATATTTGCCAACGCTACTCAGTTATTACTTGTTTGCATGTCTTGCTTGGTGTACGGTTAGAAACAAAAGAACCAAGCTCGTTGAAATAAGAATAAACTCTTAAAAAGACCTCTGTCTACACCAATACCATTGAGAATTTTATTTAAATATGTTTTATTTCGCAGTTTTTATTGATTTTTAAAGGCATATTTATGCCGAAATTTTATATGATTAAATTAAAGAGAAAAATGTTTTTAATATTTCAACTGACAGGGGCGGGATATGAACCCGCGACCTCTGTCGATCCGTGGCAACGCTCTTACCTCCGAGCCACCGCGTTTTACACGCATCAATTGAAATTTTAAAAAGATTTTTCTCATTAATTTAATCATTTAGAAGTCCAGCATAAATATGCTTAAAAAATCAATAAAATTTGCGAAATAAAACATATTTAAATAAAATTCTCAATGGTATTGGTGTAAACAGAGGTCTAGACAATCACATCGTATCGCCCCACCCTTCCGACGAAGATATCTTTAGGACGACGTGACTGGTGGTGAGCCTGTCGTCGTTATGCGCATTGCTACGCGCCCACGATCTGGGGACCGAACTCGGGTCTCTTAACTTGATTTACGTGAAAATTGAAGTTAGTGCAATCTTTAGCTATGGTAAAATACTATGATTCAAAGCAGCTGGATCGACACAGCTGAGATGCGTAAATGACTGTTCTGTTATTGTAATTATAAATAAAAATAAAATAAAATAAATAAATAAATATCTTCACGCAATTCCCAATACAGGGGTAGACAGAGATCTAGTCTAGACAATTAATTCCCTTCGACCCACCCACCACCGAAGATATTTTCGGGACAACGTGACAGGTGGTGAGCCCGTCGCCGTCTTTATGTCTAAACCTCGCTCGAAATTCCGACCACCCAACCACTCGGCTATCGTGACTTCAATCGTAATTATAAATATGATTATTTCGTTTATTACAGGATGATAATTTTCTTGCTGACGTTACAGAATAGTAGGTATGCAATACAAACTGGATTACCCAGCCATACAAGGGCCTTGTTAGCTCTATACCTTTAGAACAATTGCTCACCTAATAACTGCGAATGTACAGCATAAATCTAATGTCAGCCCTAGGCGATACTTGCTTCATCATTCCTACTTAGGTTTTCTCTATAAAAAAAGTAAAAATATCTTCACGCCATTCTCAATACAGGGTCTAGTACACAAACTAGTATATAGACTGAGGTCTAGTCTAGACCCACCTTCCATCGAAGATATTTTGGGACACAATGTTTTCTCTAGAACATTGAGTTGGACATTGAGACGGCGACAGGCTCACCACATGTCACGTTGTCCCGAATATATCTAGACCTCTGTCTATTGTATTGTATTGGGAATGGCGTGAAGTGAAATATTTATTAAACAAATCAACTAACACCATCGAGATTCGAGCCCTCGACCTCTGTCGTACTATGGCAAACATGTAGGTATGGCTGCGTACAGGACACAGTGGATAATTTGTTTTTATTTCTCTTTAATTTAATAACAAAAAGTTTAACATAACTTATATGCTTTAGAAATTCGATAAGCTTAATTTAGCTCCTGATATACAGGTGTTCCCTAGTTCAGGAGCTAGGGCTCATTTGTATTTTTTTATTAAACATTGTGTCAAATAAATAAATAAATAAATAAGAACTGCATAATTTAATATCATATAAACATTCAATGCCCTGTGGTAACGGTGTAACAATATTGCCACTCTGTTGCTTCGCGTGGGCGAAGGGAAAGGGCGAGAATGTCGATATGGCAACCGATAGATGGCGGTATAACCGTCTCTAAAAATATCAGACCATAATAATCAGACCGAAGATGGGCAGCAGTGTCTAAGGTGCGAGTGGTCTGGTACTGCGATCGATTAAGGCAAATTCTCCCCTTGCAGGAGGGCTATGTCCTACAGTGGACTTTAACACGCCGTTATGTATGTATGTATGTATGTATGTATACATTTCATTTGCTTATTACGGCGTTAGAATATACCACACACTTTCTTCTCGTGGATGTAGTAAGAGGTGACTAGGGGATAACCTAAAAGTGCAATAGGCTACAGACAGATGACAAGAAAACCATCTAGAAAAATACTAGACTAAAATACAGCACACTGGTGATAGGCAGCAGCGTCAAAGATGCGAGGTGGTACTGCGATCGCCAATCCACTTGCCATGCGTGGTGATTACTACCAATCATCCTAAGAGAGAAGCCAGGTCCATTGCGGATAGATCTGATATGATGAAACATTTCCTAATTTGCGATCAAACCTACAACTTTGCTGTTATACAATCAACGCATTAAGCTGTAAAGATTCCAAAATATCATGCAATCCAGTAGTTGTATATATATTTTTAAAAGTTGATCTTTTGATAAAAAAATAAATATCTTCACGCCATTTCCCAATACAGGTCTACAGAGACATAGGTCTAGACAAATAAGTCGTTTTGGCCCACCTTCCACCTAAAATTTTTTTTGGCAATGTGGCAGGTAGTGAGCCCGTCGCCGTAAATGTCCAAGCCAACGATATAATTCGTTCATAAGTTTCTTGAATAAAACCTATTGGTACGAGCCTGCCACCTGGGGATCGAGCTCGGATCTCTTGACTCGAAAATCCGACCACCCAACCACTGCGCTATCGTGATCTTTTAGTTTAGTTATTGCTTATCTTACAAATAAGCAATGACTAAGAAAGTAATAAGCCAGCAGCCTATAAAAGATTAAAATCACTGGAAGCAATTAACAATTAATAAAATTATAATAATATAAATGTGAAGCGGCGAAATATCGTAAAACGATTTCGACAGAAACTCGACGCGAAACGGGAATAAAGCATACCCACATAATTGGGCACGAACAAATTTCCATTGATACTCGTGCTGGGAAAAAAATAACAACATCGATGTCGATGAATATATGCACATCGATATTCAACTACAAACAACCCTACAAAATCCTGTATACGGGTGAGCTGAACACTAACAAGACGAAGGGAAGGGTGGTTTTCGTTTGATTTATCGATAAAGAATCGCTTGTCGATATATAATGGGCCACTTACGGGCACCGCAAATTGTCGAGAATTGCATCGCGGTCCGAACAAGGTGTCAATTTGGCAAAGTTATGAAAGTCTGGGTTCTCGGAACTATTTGTTTTGAGGTTTCACGGCGTCCGAATCGAGTTTGCACTTTATTTGTATATTGATTGGAACGGCGAGGGCGTTTATTTTATGATATTCTTTATTAAATGTGTATAGTGATTTCTTTTGTGTTCTGGGACGACATAAGAAATAAAGTAATATTTATTTTTAATATAATGCAATATAAGCGTGACATCTTAATATATTAGATTAGATTAGATTAGATCAGATTAGATTTTAAGGAGATATAAGAACAGATTAAGTATAGAATTAATACATGCATAGATGCATGATAGAGCCTGCCTATATCTATATAGTGGTTCGGTTCGATAAATAATAAGTAAATACATATAGAGATAAGGACTACAGCACATACATTGCTCCGCACTTGAGGTATGGGAATCGGAGACAACGAAGGCACCGCAAACACCCAGGCCCGAGAAAATGTAGAAAAAGTGGTTTTCCTACATTGTCCCGACCGGGAAGCGAATCCGGGACCTCGAGATGACAACACTTTAAAACCGATGTTTAAGGAATTTAATTTAAATATAATGCAATGTTTAGTAATGCAATAATAATATTATGCAATATTAGAATGACGTCTTAATATGTTAATTGCCGTATGACAAAAAGATGATGATGACACGAACTAATTGTAAATAAATTTTCTATTAAATTCCCATATTTTGAGGAGATATATGAACAGAATGGGTTTTTTCATTTTAAAGTTTTTGTGCAGAGTTCTTCTCTGACTTCTTAGAATGGCGAGTGAATTTTTTTTTTTCATCATTTGATTTCTTTTACGAACAATTTATACCCTGAATTGATATTTACGAAACGCAGGTGACGAGATAGAATGGTCTTAGATATAATATAATTTAGTTTCTTTTTAAGTACAGGCAACACTGACATAAAAAAATGTCACAGAGAGGTCGTTTGCAGCTGTATCACTAACTAACTCCATAGGCGTTCGTGCTTATATACGAAAACTTGAAAAGTACATAAGTATTTTCATCAAATATAATTTGACTTAGGCTATGACTTAAAGCACCGAAAACCATATGTAAAACTTATTTATTTATTTATTAATTTATGTACATAAGATGTAAATGAGAGGAGAAATGTAATAAGAGGAAAAGTTTGTACAAAGGTACTTATTTCTAAAGAAATTTCTTCCAGCAGATCTGAGACAGGAGTATGGATAAATAAAGAGGTGGGTTTCGCGCGTACAAATATATGTAATAATAAACAATCAATTAAAAATTATCATCTAAAAACATTTTATCGATAAAACATTATAACGTTTTATCGAATAACCTCACCTCACTAGTACTTCGAACAAGATTTATATCGTATCATTACTTATAAAATATTTCTTTTAAGCGTATAATTAGTTGTTATTAATATTATAAATAATATACGAAATCGCCCGCAGGCTGCCCCGTATTGATACAGGCTGGGTTAATTTGAATGCTTTTGATCCGTAACTAGCACTTTAGTTAATGGCCTCTCCATTCCATTTTTTTCTCGATTGTTTTACCAGTACTTAATCTTTGCCATCGTGTTTTATCTAATTGTATTAATTCTTTATTTTTAAGGCAAATTTACGAATCAATGATGGCGACACTGTTAGCTATAAAAGAGGTTGTAGTGTTTTTCGAAATTTATTTTACATAAATTATTTGATGGTGAATTTAATGGTGAGTATATTAACCATGTGGTAACGGCGTAAGAATATTACTACTCTCTTTCTTCCCGAGGATGTCGTAAGAGGCGACTAAGGGAAACAGTCTTGAATATCGTTATGGCAACCGAAAGATGTCGGTATAATCTCTAAAAATATCAAATCTAAATTATTAGACCGAAGAAGGGCAGCAGTATGTATGTTTGTATTTATGAAGAAAATATATAGAGCGAAATTTAACGTTAAGCCGAAACTAACTTTCGAAGACCACGTTAGCGAATTGTTCGAAGGGGCCAGGGTCATGAGAATTTGGATATTTAAACGTGCGTGTAAGAAAATAATGAATATGAAGTAAGTGTACAAGTTATGTAGGAATCGTGACACTTAGTTGAACGAGTCACGATAGCCGAGTGGTTGGGTGGTTGGAATTTCCGATAGATCCGAGTTCGATCGATCCCAGGTGGCAGGCTCGTACCAATGGGTTTTTCAAAAAACTTATGTACGAATTACATCGTTGGCATGGACATAAAGACGGCGACGGCCTCTCCACCGGTCACGTTGTCCCGAAAATATATTCGGTGGAAGGTGGGTCGAAGGGACTTAATTGTCTAGACTAGACCTCTGTCTGCCCCTGTATTGGGAATTGCGTGAAGATATTTATTTATTTATAGTGATCTGTTTTATTTGACTACCCGTCTGTGACGTGGTGATGATAAGTAAGTTTTAAATGAGAAGAATTTAAATGGACAAAACATTACATTCACTGCTCTGATGCCAAAGTAAGTAGTTAAAGCATTTGTGTTATGAAATCAGAAACAACAAAGGTAGAACATACACCGGAACCTGAGAAAATTACTAAAACATTATTTCTCCATTGACCCAACCAGATCGACCTGACTGTTTTATGTTTATTGATTCATTGTGACTTGGTCCGCCGAGCGGATTGAAGATCGCACTACCGGACTAGTTGCACCATATGCTCTGCCACCCATCACCGGTCTGCTCAATTTCGGTCCGATATTATTTTAAGATAAATGAAGAATAAATATCTTTACGCCATTCCCAATACAATAGAGTAGTTCCCAATAGAGGTCTAGACATATCTAGGTCTAGATAAGTCCTTTCGACCCCACCTTTTTATGGGACAATGTGACAGTTGGTGTGCCCTTCGTCGCCTTTCTGTCCAAGCCAACGATAGTTGTTTGTTTTGTAGTACCAATGTAGTAGTACTGTGTGTACTAGGTTTGTAGTACCAATGGGTTTTTTTCAAAACTTACATAGGTTTTGAAAAAAACCCCATTGGTACTAGCCTTGGCTATCTCGAACTCGGGTCTCTTGACTCGAATTCCGAGCACCCAACCACTAGGTTATCGTGACTTGTATGTATATGATAGCTAATGTCATTTTCACTGTTTTTCACTACGTCTCCTCTTACGATAAGAATGAAGAACAAGCAAGAATGAAGTTGGTAAATTTGTAAAGCGACACAGACACTAACAGTCTAATTATAATCATAAGACACTAAACATATGTGAGTTAAAAAAATTTACCTCATCTATAATTAATTCGACGTATGTAATGTTCCTTAAATAGTTGAATATAACCCAAAAAAAGAAACAACTTTACGCAAGTAAAATAATCTCCCGGAACTCCGTACATTAAAATCACCTGTCAACAGACGTACTTATCTCATTACTTCGTCCCTCGAACACGTTATATGATGCGCCACAAAATCTTCAGTAATTATGCTTTACATAAGGTAATTTGCGAATGCTGACAACCCAGAGGGAAATTATTTAAAGCACGCGCCTTTTAAAATTAAACAAGCCAAAGTAGACTTTATGTGTCAAAATATACAGTTTATCTCGAGTGCATAGTTATCTTTGCATCGTTTAAATATCATGCCAACATGAATTATCAATTTTAAACTTTGCTCCAACGGGTTAAAGACTAAACGTATGAGGTCGATTCGAATTTCGAATCAACAAACATTACGTTAGTGCGAACCCATTATTGAATTTACTTTATATAATAACGACTAATCACTCGAAAGCATCGGGTGATGCTTGTTATTGAGACGTAGTGATGTGGTCTGCTTGAGAAATTATATCGAAATTTCATTACTTTAACTACAAACATAACATATAAATATATAAGTAGTCACGATAGCCGAGTTGTCGGGTGATCGGATTTCGAGTGAACAGACCCGAGTTCGATCTCCAAGGCTAGTAACAGTGAGTTTCTTCAATCAAACCTAAATACGATTTTATAGACATAAAGACGGCGACGGAATCACCACCTGTCGCGTTGTCCCAAAAATGCCTTCGGTTGAAGGTGGGTCGAAAGAGCTTAATTGTCTAGATCTCTGTCTACCCCTGTATTGGGAATAGCGTGAAAATAAACATGTAGCTTTTTTTATAAATGATTTGTTTCATTCATTGATGTTAGGTAGGTAGGTGACGGTATGTGTTCATTGATGCCCATGAACACCCGTAATCTCCGGCGCAGGACCTATAGGGAAAGAATAAGCTTTCTTCTTAAGGGTCCATAAGTAATCGTCCGGAATTACCACTGGTTCCAGGAAAGACAGCTGATTCCACGGGGTCGTTGTGCGACGCAGAAAATTCCTTAAAATCCCAGTCATCAAGATGGAATTTATGGAATTTTTGTTGCGTAGTGCTTTGGTAAAATTAGCCACCCTGTCTCATCCGAACCAGTTGAAATTTTTATTGTCTTTGGTACGACACTACGAAACATTAGCGAAATCACGGCTCAATGTTTAAAACTTTTTAATTCTAAAGAAATCAAAACGATAGCACTACGTATATGTACATCTGTTAATTTTTAAAGTATGTCAGGTATTCTGAACTTCAGGTTGTCTACAAAATATGGAAGCGTCAGTTAAATTTTTCAAAAACTCAACTGACATCAATATTATGGTAGAGAGAGGTCTAGACAGTTGAGTCTTTTCGACCCATCTTTCAGAGAAGCCTATTTGGATCAATGTGACAGGTGGTAAACCTATCGCTGTTTTAGTGTTACACTTACACAATATACTTACGTAAATAAAGATTCATATTTATTTATTTATTTATTTACACTTTATTGCAAACCTCACAAAGAAAGTTATACAAAGGGCGGACTTAATGCCTTTAGGCATTCTCTGCCAGTCAACCCGAGGCGTGGAGAAATATTGTTAAGGTGCTTTAAACTGGTGCTTTAAATTTACTTATCAACATTTATAACTCCAGTACAAACACTCACATTTATTTAATAGGGTATAGTATTTCAAAAAGTTAACGTACGTACACATAAACATACCAGTAAGAACAAAAAATACACCATGTGGATTTAATGTGACAATAGATAATCCCAATGAACTCTCTAAACGAACAATGCTGCTAAAATACAGTTACGACTTCCGATACTTTCTTGAGGAGCATTTAAAACTTCCGCTTATTGAATACCACCCATAGCGTCAACTTTGTCGTACTGTTGCGTATTCACGGTGTAGATACTTTGTAATAGTATAATAATAATAATAATATTTATTGTACACCAAATTAGAAAAGACAAAAAATACAAAACGTAATTAACAAAAATTGGATAACAAAAGGCGACCTTATTGCAACCTCAGGAATTTACCAAAAAGAAAACAATTAACGGGTAGTTTCCTACTAATATTAATCTGCAATTTTCTATGTCAGGAATTTTGTAAAAAAAAAAATTTTACGCAATTCCCAATACAGGGCAAGACAGAGGTCAAGTCTATAACTAAGTCCCTTTGACCCACCTTCCACCGAGGATATTTTCGGGACAACGTGACTGGTAGTCAGCCCGTCACAGTCTTTATGTCCAAGCCAACAATATAATCGTACATAAGTTTTTAAAAAAAACCCATTGGTACGAGCCGGGCTCCTGTGGATCGAACTCTGGTCTCCTGGCTCGAAATTCCGATCACCCATCCACTCGGCTATCGTGACTTCAGTCCAGTCTGAACTGGATTTTTGCTGTTTTTTTTTTTGTATTTTCACGCAAGTTCTAATACCGATGCAGGCTTTCTGACGAAGTTTATTTAGGATAATGTGACAGGCCGTCACACCTACCTATGGCCGTCTATGTTTCGCTGTAATATAAAAGCAAACGGTGCAATACTTACATACATAGATATGTACATATAACATATTCATCTATATATACATATAATATATAGAACAAACACAAGCTTATAACGCAGTCACTACACTCCATAGAGCTAGTAAAGTTCATGGGGTGGTGTGTACGCTTCTACAATAAAATCCCGGCAAAAGTGCAAAGTTTGCCTATTGACACGTTCAAAGCATTTATCAAAGAAAACCTGTACAAAAAGGCTTATTACGATATGAATGAATAATTTAATGATAGTAAACCATGGGAATGAGTTGATCGCTCCCATGCTATTTCTAGTTAACTTAGTGGTAAATTTTGTGCTTCCTTTATATATAAAAAGCTAAAAAGAGAAGTCACGATAGCCGAGTGGTTCGGAGGTCGGAATTTCGAGTCGAGAGACCCGAGTTCGATGCCCTGTATTGGGAATTGCGTGAAGATATTTATTTATTATTTATTATAAAAAAAGAGGCACATTACATCGTAGGCTTGGACATAAAGACGGCGACGGGCTCATCACCTGTCACGTTGTCCCGAAAATATCTTCGGTGGAAGGTGGGTCCAAGGGACTTAATTGTCTAGACTAGACCCCTGTCTACCCCTGTATTGGGTAATGCGTGAAGATATTTATTTTATTTATTATTATTTAAAAAAAGAGGATACCTACGGAGTTTCTTCTCCGTCAGAGGAACCTCATTACGAAACATTGTTAGTTTAAAAAATGACCATCGACGGATCAATATGTAATACTTATATTATATACATTTATATTCATCTCATAATCGTTTGCCCTTAGCGGTTCCAACCTGCAACCGCTAGTTTCTATGGAAAGTACACTAGAGACGGAGAAAATTACCACGGAGCTCAAAAGAGCTAAACAGTCTTGACCTCCGACCACGCCATTTTAGAGAATGAATGAAAGTATAAAATAAATTTACATATGAAATGCACCTGTCTAAAAGTATACATTTATTATTGTTTAAATATTTATATTATACCATTTATATTAATACTTACCGATAATTAATCACACCTGTTTTTTATGACAAGCGGTAGATAGATCACATTAATTTGACCTTGTTAAATACATATATTTTGCAGCTTTAGTTTAAATTAAATATACATATATCTCAGCACAATAAAAGAATATATCATATGCGTCACGCTTGACAGGTGTTGTTATTGGCAGGTGTTTGGCAGTGCCAGGTATATCGTATGCTGAACAATGCATTATGGCATATTTTACAACATTAAGTTTGACGACCTTCGTGGACAAGGTTTCTGTGAGGTTTCGGATCCGATTAGCGGAAGGTTTAATGCATAAAGTCAATTTTTCTACATTTGTCTCGGGTCTGGATGTTTGTGGTGCTTTCGTTATTTCTGTTTATTAACACAAGTGCTTTTGGTACTTACTTTGGCTTCAAAAAAATGTCGTCCACATTTATTTATACATTTAATAACATATTGTAAGGAGACGTACGTTATAATAATTATAAAAACGAACAAATAATAATAAAACAACGCCATTCCATTCCCACGCAGTTTCCATTACAGGGGTAGGCAGAGGTCTAGACAATTAAGATCTTTCGACACACCTTCCTCCGAAGATTTTTTTTATGGAAAAGGAAGGCAAACGAGCAGGTGCCTCACGCGCTCAGTGATTACCGCCGCCCATGAACACCCGCAATACCAGAGGCATAGCAGATGCGTTGCCGACCTTAGAGTGCCCCCCCCCCCCGAATTGGGGGAGGGGGTGTGTCGGCCTCCGGTTACCTGCACTCACCAGACGAAACGTAAAAGTTTGTTAGACTTCTACTTCACGCCGGTATTCTATGAGGTCGTGGTATTTCCCCGGTCGAGCCGGCCCATTCATGCAACAATAAAAGCTGATGCGTGGCTCTACCACTGTTAAAAGAAGAATTTTTTCCTCCGAAGATATTTTTAGATGTGGTGAGCCACAGATATTATGTAAAGTTCTCGTCTCGCGGTGTTTGTAGTCAAAACTCTTTCGAAATGGCTTGACTGATCCTCATGAAATTTTGTGTTCATATTGGGTAGATCTGAGAATCCGATAACATCTATTTTTAAAATCCCTAAATGTTAAGGACTACCCTTAACATTTAGAAGGATGGAAAATAGACCCCCCAATTGTTTTTTTAATTTTTAGATTACTTTTTTTATGATACAGCATTAAAAAGTACATACAACCCTAAACTTTCACCTCTCTACGACCAACCCCAATTTTTTTAAATGGAAAAACAACCGGCTTGCTTTTGTCGGCTAGTATACATGTACTCGTAATTATTCATGACTCGAGTATTCATCACACAAATGTTTGACCCTAGCGGGATTCGAACCCACAACCCTTAACTTCGAAGGAAGAGCCATTATCGACAAGACTATCGGGGAAATAAATTAATGATATAAGACAGTGTTTCCTAAAACATTATTCTGCCACGACCCGGTAATGTTAAACTGGCCCTTCGCGACCCACTTAATACTTTTAAAACTCAAACTGGTTCCGTTAGGTATAATTTATGTATCCTCACGCAATTCCCAATACAGGGGTAGACAGAGGTCTAGTCTAGACAATTAAGTCCCTCGACCCTCCTTCCACCGAAGATATTTTCGGGACAACGTGGCAGGTGGTGAGCCGTCGCCGCCTTGATGTCCAAGCCGACGATGTAATTCTTACATAAAAAAAAAATAATAAAAAAAATATTTTTGTACATAAGTTTTTGAAAAACCCATTGGTACGAGCCTGCCCTATTATTATATATTACTATGCATAGCAAGTATTATTTTAAAATATGGCAGGGATGTTCTTAATAAATAAATAAATATCTTCTGGCCATTCCCAAAACAGGCTTAGTCAGAGGTCTAGACAATTAAGTCCTGTCGACCCTCCTTCCACCGAGGATATTTTTGGAACAACGTGGCAGGTGGTGAGCCCGTCGCCGTCTTTATATCCAAACGAACGATATAATTCGTACATAAGTTTTTTGAAAAACCCATTGGTACGAGCCTGCCACCTTCGTATCGTAAACGGGTCTCATGATACGAATTCCGATCACCCAACCTCTGCTATCGTGACTCTTGATTTGCTATCGACTGCCCGGTACCGGATCGCAGACCCGAATTACTACATAAAATTGACGATATATCGGTTCCCACTGTGACCACGGATGCTGTAAAGCATCCGAAACGTCGGGAAATAAAAATAGTTTGTAAAAACTAATTAAAAACCGCGATAAAATTCGAAAATCGTTTTATTTTAAAAAAGATATCGATACTGATACACATCCCTAGCGCCGGCGGCGGGCCGTTGGGCGTGTCCCTCATTTCCCGCGCAATAATTTATACTTACATGTTTAAATAATCACGTTGGCCTTTAGAGCATCTTTTAGTCAGCCAGCGTGTTTGGTGCACGATAATTATTGGTTTTAATATGAGTTTTAGCTTTAATTTTAGCTTTAATAGTATCTTCGGGACCCACAATAGCCAACATTCGAGTTTTATGAGGACTATTATAGACTGTAACGTACTATTTCGTTTGTTATTCGATAGCCGAGTGGTTGGTTGCTCGGAATGCGGATCGGGAGAATTGAGTTCGTTTTACAGGAATAAATATCAATAAATAAATAAATATCTTTCGCAATTCCCAATACAGTGGTAGACAGAGGTCTAGTCTAGACAATTAATTCCCTTCGACCCACCTTCCACCGAAGATATTTTCGGGACAACGTGAGCAGGTGGTGAGTCCGTCGCCGTCTTTATGTCCAAGCCACCAATATAAATCGTACATAAATTATGAAAAACTCATAGGTACGAGATTACCACCAGGTGATCGAACTAGAGGCTCTCGTCCCGATTTCCACTCACCTAACCACTCGGCTATCGCGTAACAATACATCGAATTATATTTTTCTAAGGGGTCACTTATACCACAAACATAAAACTGTTCTTAAATTCACTAACACTGCTTCACAAATCGTAGAAAAGATCCGGATAAAGTCAGAGTCGGAGCATGTCTTAGCAGGATGTCCGTAACCCACTGAAAACCGCCACGGTTAGACCCTGTTGACCTGGACCTTCATCACATCAGGAAAGACCTACAGGAAGGTCCTCTGTACGATCCCGCTATCTAAATAAGTGCCATCATTAAGACTTTTTAGAGTCACAACCAAGAGACCCGAGTTCGATCCTCACGTGGCAGGCTCGTACCAATGAGTTTTTCAAAAACTTATGTACGAATTATATCGTTGGCTTGGACGTAAAGACGGCGACGAGCTCACCACCTGTCACGTTGTGCCTAAAATATCTTCGATGGAAGATAGGTCGAAAGGATTAAATTGTCTAGACCTCTTTACTTTGAGATCAGAGCAAAGAATGTGATGTAGTCCGTGTGTATGTATGTAATATTATAGTATACTAAAATAATTGAATATCTTCACGCAATTCCCAATACAGGGGTAGACAGAGGTCAAGTCTAGACAATTAAGTCCCTTTGACCCACCTTCCACCGAAGATATTTTCGGGACAACGTGACAGGTGGTGAGCCCGTCGCCGCTATACTATATTATACTATGAATATATTTTATTACATTGCTTAATTCAGGTAACTTTGGCTCATAGGAAATTTAACGTAAACGAAAACTAGCTTACCGTTTCCTTTTGTACTTAGCGATTTTTTTTTTCAAAGCTTTATCTATGTCACCTTTTACGATACCCACAGGACTAAAGGTAGGTGATAGGTTCTCGTGGCAGGTCTGTTTAATGTCGCTCTTATAAGAGATTCCAGTCAACTGTTTTGCAGGTAACACTGCGGGATGAGGCTAGTTTCACCATGAATTTCTCTATTATTATCATATAATTACATACATAATAGGTAGGCACAACATAACATACTTTGCTGTCATCCCAAAGTAAGTAGCTAAAGCTAGCGTATTATGGAATCAGAAATAACGAAGTTGACACAAACACCTAGACCCGAGACAATGACTGACTTGACATTGGCAGAATTCTAAAAAGTGGGGCCATAAAACTAAGAAAGAAGAAGACAATGTAGAAATGCCTTTCTACATTGAACCGTTCAGGAATCGAACCCGAGTTTCAGAGATGACGACATCGTGAAAACCGGGGCGCACATCGTCCACGGAGGTCGTTAAACAACTATACTCATACAACTCGTTACATCAGTACTAAGTAAATGTAATGGTACAAAGAACAAAACGCAAGACGCTTGGAACACTCGACCAATCAAGACCTACCTCACAATCATCATCTATCTCATCCGTATAACTGAACAACATATATTTCTGTTTCAGTTTTACGTGTAAAAGGACACACGAAACATATCTTCGTCCCTTTCTTCGAATGGCTACCGTTTGATTTATTTTTATTGTTGAATAAAATGAACTATAATTGAAGCGAGTGAGTCTGTCTTTCTCGGACTCGGATTTCTTTTAACTTTTAATAAGCACGAGAATAATTTATTGCTTATTAAATGCGAACGTATTTTACAATCACCAGTCGTATAGCAATAGCAATTGTAATTCTCTTTGCTATCATGATGGAGTTTATTACGTGACTACAATGACGAGAATAGATTATAGAACTGTTTTTTTTTTACAAATATAATTAGTTCTGTTTTTTTATAAAAACAAAAATAATTATATTTATTTATTAGCATAGAGTATTCCTTTATTGTTTTGTCGAGGTTACGAGGGTGACACTGAAAGTACTTAAATAATAAAAATCAAAAACTGAGCAAACTAGCAAGTTATTATTTTTATATTTTTTAAAAACGGTTTCCATTCACATCACATACATCTCTACATTCGATAGAACCACCGAGACAAGCACTCTGCTCACTCGTCCTTAGTGGTCTCTTCGATGGCCTTGCAGCCACTGCCTCCTTGGCGTCCATAAAATGTTTTCCTCGAAGTTTTTCCTTTATTTTCGGGAATAAACAGAAATCGCAAGGTGCGAGGTCGGGGCTATATGGCTGGTGACCCAGCGATTCCTCGTCTGATGACACCAAATCCAAAGGAGGATGCTATTGCGAGGTCGTTCCGTTCGTCGGTCGTTCGATCTTCTAAAACAATTATAGCTAAAGATCGGTCCTTCCGAAGAATGAGGCCACCATCTTTTTTACTAGGCTTTGGCCTCTCTTCAAGTTAGTTGGCAACTCCTCGGAAGGAAATACCCACTAAGCAGATTGTCTTTTGGTCTCCGGATCCAGATAAATCCAGATGCTGCGATCGTCAATCCGCTTGCCAAGTATACATACATAGATAACCACAAAATCACATACATTGCACCGATCAAAGCAAGCGATGATTGCTAACTCTACCTTACGGGAGTAGCCTCCCCCCCATAGTGTTGTTATTTTTAATAGAGGAATATTTATATTGCTCCCGTGAAAATCATTTTTTAAATTTATTTAATTAATCAAAGTATGTGCCTTTGTTAGCTATGCACTTTAGCCATCTCTTAGGTAGTTCATTAATCTCTTTACTAAAAAATCATGGGGGCGAGAATCAATAAGCTCTTTGAAGGCGGTTTGGACTACCGCATTGAAGTTAAATTTTTTTTCTTGTAAGAAGTTGTCCAAATTCCGAAGAAAATGGTAATCTTTTGGAGCAAGGTCCAGGGAGGGCCCTCCTCCAACAAGTACGGGTAAGCCATATTTACAAAACAATTTGACCCCTACTAACTACCATCACCTAATCATGTATGTAGCGCCTAATAAAAGTAAGTCTTAGGTTCATCCCGTTAGAATTTGTCGTAGACATCACGCTTGGCAAGCGGCTTGGCGATCACAGTACCAGACCTAGAACCTAAGACGCTGTTGCCCATCATCAGTTTGCTTAATTTAGATCTAGTATTCTTGTAGGTTTCAAAATTAAAGAAAAAAATATTTATTTTAAAAACAACCTAGAAATTAAGTAGCTAAGATAACTTGATCGAAAGAGAGAAAAATTTAATGGACTTTTCATTTCTTTTGGGATTTTTCATTAAACATGAAAACTAACAATGTATAATTAGAAGTATACTATTATTTAAATATGTCGTTAAAAATAATAATTTGAATGGAAATAAAAAAGTATATGTATCGTATTGTTCAAATTCACAATAACATAAAGCCATGATAGCCGTGTGGTTGGGAGATCGGAATTCGAGTCAAGAGACTCGAGTTCGATTCTCAGGTAGCCGGTAACCAATGGATTTTAATAAAAACTTAAGTACGACATATCGTTGGCTTGGATATAAAGACGGCGACGGGCTCGCCACCTGTCACGTTATCCCGAAAAATATCTTGGGCGGAAATTGGATCGAAGGGACTTAATTGTCTAGTCTAGACCTCTGTCTACCCCTGTATTAGGAATGGCGTGAAGATATTTTTTTTGCTATTACATACCAACAATAACTAATGTTTCTTTTTTAACAATTCAATTTAGCAATTCATTTGTTATCACACAACAACACATTTGTTTTTTCTTTAACATCGTTCTGTTCACAACATTTTTTTATTTACAATAAATTCATACCATGTATGTATGTATAGGGACAACGTCACACACATTTCTCTGATCCCAAAGTAAGAAGTTTAAACACTTGTATTATGTAATTAGAAACAACGAAGGTACCACAAACACACAGAACCGAGAAAATGAGGAAAAAATGTTTTCAACATTGATCCGACAGGGATTCGAACCCACAGCTCTTAGCTTCGAAGGTAGAGTCACTACCAACTAGGCTATCGGATTATAAGTGTAATAATTAATGATACCTGAATATTTAAATAATTTCCAATAAAACATATCAAAGATTATGTAAACATCTACCATAGACGTCAACGCACTTTGAAATACTGGTCAGTTTATTTTTTTTTCTAACGACAGCCAATTACAAAATTAAAAAATAAATATAAAGTTGTAAACACATTGAGCGTTTAAAGTGAAGTTTACGATTAATACGATCCCCACCTGCCCTTTGAAGATGATAAGTCATCTTCGAAATGAAGATATTATATCGAACAGCTATTAAATTTATTTAATTAATCAAAGTATGTGCCTTTGTTAGCTATGCACTTTAGCCATCTCTTAGGTAGTTCTTGATCTCTTTACTAAAAATCATGGGGGCGAAAATCAATAAGTTTTGAAGGCGGTTTGACTACTGCATTGAAGTTAAATTTTTTCTTGTAAGAAGTTGTCCAAATTCCGAAGAAAATGGTAATCTTTTGGAGCAAGGTCCAGGGAGGGCCTTCCTCCAACAAATACGGAGTACGGGTAAGCCATATTTACAAAACAATTTGACCCCTACTAACTACCATCACTTAATCATGTATGTAGCGCCTAATAAAAGTAAGTCTTAGGTTCATCCTGTTAGAATTTGTCGTAGACATCATGCTTGGCAAGCGGCTTGGCGATCACAGTACCAGACCTAGAACCTAAGACGCTGTTGCCCATCATCAGTTTGCTTAATTTAGATCTAGTATTCTTGTAGGTTTCAAAATAAAAGAAAAAAATATTTATTTTAAAAACAACCTAGAAATTAAGTAGCTAAGATAACTTGATCGAAAGAGAGAAAAATTTAATGGACTTTTCATTTCTTTTGGGATTTTTCATTAAACATGAAAACTAACAATGTATAATTAGAAGTATACTATTATTTAAATATGTCGTTAAAAATAATAATTTGAATGGAAATAAAAAAGTATATGTATCGTATTGTTCAAATTCACAATAACATAAAGCCATGATAGCCGTGTGGTTGGGAGATCGGAATTCGAGTCAAGAGACTCGAGTTCGATTCTCAGGTAGCCAGTAACCAATGGATTTTAATAAAAACTTAAGTACGACATATCGTTGGCTTGGATATAAAGACGGCGACGGGCTCGCCACCTGTCACGTTATCCCGAAAAATATCTTGGGCGGAAATTGGATCGAAGGGACTTAATTGTCTAGTCTAGACCTCTGTCTACCCCTGTATTAGGAATGGCGTGAAGATATTTTTTTTGCTATTACATACCAACAATAACTAATGTTTCTTTTTTAACAATTCAATTTAGCAATTCATTTGTTATCACACAACAACACATTTGTTTTTTCTTTAACATCGTTCTGTTCACAACATTTTTTTTATTTACAATAAATTCATACCATGTATGTATGTATAGGGACAACGTCACACACATTTCTCTGATCCCAAAGTAAGAAGTTTAAACACTTGTATTATGTAATTAGAAACAACGAAGGTACCACAAACACACAGAACCGAGAAAATGAGGAAAAAATGTTTTCAACATTGATCCGACAGGGATTCGAACCCACAGCTCTTAGCTTCGAAGGTAGAGTCACTACCAACTAGGCTATCGGATTATAGGTGTAATAATTAATGATACCTGAATATTTAAATAATTTCCAATAAAACATATCAAAGATTATGTAAACATCTGCCATAGACGTCAACGCACTTTGAAATACTGGTCAGTTTATTTTTTTTTCTAACGACAGCCAATTACAAAATTAAAAAATAAATTTAAAGTTGTAAACACATTGAGCGTTTAAAGTGAAGATTACGGTTAATACGATCCCCACCTGCCCTTTGAAGATGATAAGTCATTTTCGAAATGAAGATATTATATCGAACAGCTATTAAATTTATTTATACCTCATATATCTAGAAAGATAGCACGTAATTAATTCAAATAAGTATGTCTTATGCCACGCACGCGAGAATCGACAAAACGATCATAATATTTGTAGAGCTAGGAACTCCTCAGACGCGTCACGAAAAAAAATTAAATTATTTCCTGATTTCTTGTATTTACGCGAACACATATAACACATTTTTAGGTTTATGTCGCGTTTTTACATAGTTTTTAATAAAAACTTAAGTACGACATATCGTTGGCTTGATATAAAGACGGCGACGGCCTGCCACCTGTCACGTTATCCCGAAAAATATCTTGGGCGGAAATTGGATCGAAGGGACTTAATTGTCTAATCTAGACCTCTGTCTACCCCTGTATTGGGAATGGTGTGAAGATATTTTTTTTGCTATTACATACCAACAAAACTAATGTTTCTTTTTCACAATTCAATTTAGCAATTCATTTGTTATCACACAACAACACATTTGTTTTTTCTTTAACATCGTTCTGTTCACAACATTTTTTATTTACAATAAATTCATATCATGTATGTATGTATAGGACAACGTCACACACATTTCTCTGATCCAAAAGTAAGAAGTTTAAACACTTGTATTATGGAATTAGAAACAACGAAGGTACCACAAACACACAGAACTGAGAAAATGAGGAAAAAATGTTTTCAACATTGATCCGACAGGGATTCGAACCCACAGCTCTTAGCTTCGAAGGTAGAGTCACTACCAACTAGGCTATCGGATTATAAGTGTAATAATTAATGATACCTGAATATTTAAATCATTTCCAATAAAACATATCAAAGATTATGTAAACATCTACCATAGACCTCAACGCACTTTGAAATATTGGTCAGTTTATTTTTTTTTTTCTAACGACAGCCAATTACAAAATTAAAAATAAATATAAAGTTGTAAACACATTGAGCGTTTAAAGTGAAGATTACGGTTAATACGATCCCCACCTGCCCTTTGAAGATGATAAGTCATTTTCGAAATGAAGATATTATATCGAACAGCTATTAAATTTATTTATACCTCATATATCTAGAAAGATAGCACATAATTAATTCAAATAAGTATGTCTTATGCCACGCACGCGAGAATCGACAAAACGATCATAATATTTGTAGAGCTAGGAACTCCTCAGACGCGTCACGAAAAAAAATTAAATTATTTCCTGATTTCTTGTATTTACGCGAACACATATAACACATTTTTAGGTTTATGTCGCGTTTTTTACATAGTTTTTAAAAAAATATATATAAATATCTTAAACAATTAAGTCCCTTCGACCCACCTTCCACCGTAGACATTTTCGGGACATCATGACAGGTGGTGAGCCCGTCGCCATCTTTATGTCCAAGCCAACGATATAATTTGTGCATAAGTTTCTGAAAAACCTGGGGATCGAACTCGGCCCGAAATCCCGAGCATGCAACCACTCGGCTATCGTGACTTTTTTTTAACATGAATTAACATATATACACTCTGATCCCTACGTTAAGCAGTTTAAGCACTTGTTATGGAATCAGGAACAACGAAGTTACCACAAACACCTCGACCCGAGAAAATGTAGAAAAAGTGTTTTCTATATTGACCCCACCGGGAATTGAACTTCAGACACTCGTCCACGGAGATCCTTTTTTATATCTGATCTGTGTAAGATGGATTCGCAGGGCTCGTCACCTATAAAAGAATCACGATGATGTTATCTTCACTAGGTTACTAAGCAAATTACAAATATATAAGATATATATTCGCCATTCCCAATACATGGGTAAACAGAAGTCTACACAATTAATTACTACCACCTTCCGCCGAACACATTTTTCGGAACAACGTTAAAGGCGGTGAGCTCACCGCCGTCTTATCTAAGCCTACGATATAAATCGCACGTAATTTTTTGAAACAAACCCTTGGGGATTGAACTCTTGACTCTAATTCCGGTCATCCAACCACTCGGCTATCGTGACAAACCAATAATTCAAAGCTCCATCTTTAAATAAACAGTCATGTCTAGACATTCAGATGTCTTTGAGACGCCACAAAACTGTTTGTAAATGAGAAAAAGAGAAAGAGCATAACACATTCCCAGCTGTGAAAGGGATAAACTGAGAATTATTACGTCACAGCGGGGCATCTTCTTTCCTCGTCACCTCCAGGTGATCAATTGTTAGATAGAAACCACAATTTTATCTACTTTAACGTACATTGCTTCTCATGTATAATTAACAAATCACGGCACTTTACTTATTTTGCTTGAATACTTTATTTCTGATCGGAATTATAGTGGAGTGACGGAATTATAGTGGAGTATCGTATCGTACATAAGTTGCGAAAACTTAATCACACGGCCATCGTGACTAAATTAAAATTAAGCAGACCGATAACAGACAGCAAAGTGTAAGGTGCGAGATGTCTGGTACTGCGATTGCCAATGCATTTGCCGAGCATTGTGGTTATGGATAACCCTCTTTATAGGAAAGTTCTATGTTGTGCATTGAACTTTAATAGACTCTTATATGTATAATCTTAAATATTTTTTCATGATTTTATAACATATTTTACTATATACATTATTTTATATAGAATACAGCTTACATTTGTACATACGCACAAAATTACATTATCAGTTTATTGGAGTGTAACGATTATTTAGCTACTCACTCGACTATAAGTGAAATGTGAGATAAAAGGACGAAATTGTCTAGAATTCTGACTACGTCAGTATTGAAAAATATGTCAGTACGAATAAAATTTTATGTTATCACGGATGAGGCAAGAAAAGTTCGGTGTGATATCTGTCTAGAAATTTAAATAGCGCTTTGTATAATGCATTCATTTTGTTATTGTCGTGCAAATTTCTGCTGTTCTCTATTAATTGAGTACTCGCATCACGTATTATAATATTCAGTCTTAAAGTTATTCAAATGGACGGAGTTTTAATTGCAGTTTTAAGGCCTGAATTATCAAACACCTGACAATTAAGGAAAACATCGTGTATAACATAGTTATAACATAGCGAGTCAGGGATACTCATCCTAACTTACCTGTCCGGTAGTTGTGGTATGGTATACGGGTATGCGACCCCGGCTTCCCTAGCTATTACTGTCCTATCCCTTGCCTTCCTGGGCGGTAATATCCTACCTTTCCTAATTCCCACCTTAACTTACCAATCTTCCTTTTCTCACAACCTATACTTCCCTTTCCTTCAATCCTCTCCGCCAATCCAACGTCTGCCGCGCGGATGGATGCATGGCTAGGGGCAAGCCTAGTCGTTAGTGTGCCACACTGCCCTGGGACCGGGCGACCCAGAATTAGGCTAGCCTTACCCTGGCATGCGGGCTCTGCTGGGGTGGACAAACCTTTCCCTACACTCGTGGGAACGCAATGGTGAATTTTACTTACCAAAATGGCGGCGATGTGGTTCGCCACCCATCACGTCTCGTTTCTCGCGGGGGCGAAAAGCGGCCCATGGAGAGCCGCTTCGCTACGTTGAATGTAAGAGGAGGAATGGATGGTAAGGTAGATGAAGTATGTCAGATGATGGACGAACGATGTATAGATATCCTGTGCGTGAACGAAACCAAGAGGAAAGGATGTGACACCACGGTTCATGGTCCCTACACGGCATACTGGTCAGGAGTCCCCAAACCAGCCGAGGCTGTCAGGAGTTGGTGTGATTCTTTCCTCTCGAATAGTTGAATGTGTGATAGAGCATGAATGTCTAAGCCCAAGACTCCTCTGGGTTAGGTTAAAGTTGGACTCACCTGCTTGTTTATCCTTGGGGTCTATGCACCGACGGATCTGCGAGGGGTGGGTCATTAAAAGCCCAAAAGAGAGAGAGGAATTTTGGGATAGCATGAGAGAGGTCTTGAATAAATGCGGAGAAAATGAACGGATCGTGATGTTAGGGACTTTAATGGGTGGGTTGGAGTAAAGCGTGATGGGTATGAAGGAGTACTGGGTACATTTGGGGATGAGAGAGTGAACGAAAATGGGAGAAGCCTACTTGAAGTATGCTTGAATGGAATCTGTGCGTGGCCAATACAATGTTTGATCACAAAAGATCCATTTGTATACAAGAATTGAGGGTGAGTCTAGAAGTATAATTGATTTTGTTATTGTGGATCAAAGATTGAGGAAGAACCTGCTAGACACTCGAGCATACCGTGGTGTAGGCCTTGACACAGACCACTTCCTGGTCATAGCCCGAATACATGGCATCTTTAAACGGTGGCGACACCGAGGAGCCGAGCCTACGAGTGTTTTGGACAGAATAAAAGTGGAAAATCTACAAGAAAAAGATAAGAAAGACGAGTATTTAGAGAAACTGATAGAAAGTTTTAAAGGCATAGTAGACATATGTGTGATTGAAGATTTGTGGGAGACATTTAAGAAAGGAGTCGTGAATGTTGCTGTTGAGGTATGCGGAGTAGCTAAACGAAGGAAAGGAAGAAAGAAGTATAATGTGTTGATGGATAAAGATGTACAAAAGGCTATGCAAGAAAAGAAGAAAGCGTGGTTTGATTGGTTAGCAACAAAAGCTAACCAAAAACTTCAAAAGGCGACGAATGACGAGATAAAGGAAGCGAGAAAGAAGTATAAAAGATTCAAATCAGCTGCGAAAGATGTTGTGACTAGAAAGAAAGAAGAACAAAAGGATGATTTTGATAGGAGGCTCACTGAAGATTTCCAGTCAAACATCAAGTTTTTCTGGAAATCCGTCAATACAGCCAGAGGAAAAACTTCTACCTCGGAGCTGAATACAATCAGGAGTCAAGATGGGAGCATTATAAAAGGAGAAGAATATGTGTTAAAGAGATGGAAAGAGTATTTTGAATGTTTATTTGAATGAGAGGAAGTGCAGGTACAACACCCAGCACCTTCCATGGTTAATATAAATGTTGATGACAGTGAGATAAGCGTGGATGAAATAGTAAAAGCGTTGAAAAGTATGAGATTTGGTAAGGCTGCCGGATATGATAGGATTACCGTCGAGATGCTGAGAACTGGACAGGGCTTAGTGGCTAGTCAGCTGTACCGCCTTTTCAATTTGTGCTGGCAAAGTGGGCAAGTACCGGGAGACTGGTGCAAAGCCGTAATCGTGCCATTATATAAGGGAAAAGGGTCACGGCAAGACTGCGTAAATTACCGCGGTATAAGCCTTCTCAGCGTCGTCGGTAAATTGTATGCGAAAGTATTGATTGAAAGGGTTGTGAATGAAACGGACGAAAAAGTATGGGATGCACAAGCGGGATTTAGAAAGGGAATGGGGTGTACGGATCAGGTCTTTTCCTTGCGGTGCATAGCCGAAAAGTGTCTGGCTAAAACCAGAGGGTCTATTGCACGTTCGTGGATTTAGAAAAGGCCTATGATAGAGTGGTGAGGAATGAATTGTGGTCAGCATTGTCCGTCAAAGGTGTCAGTAGTATCCTCATACGAGCATTGCAATCTCTTTATAGGGATTCCTGTGCTTGTATAAGGATAAACGGGGCATACACTGAATGGTTTAATATTGAAAAAGGTGTTAGACAGGGATGTGTAGCGTCACCGTGGCTGTTTAATCTGTTTATGGACAATTGCTTCACAGATTTAAAAGAGAATGAAAGTGGGTTGAGAATGAATGAGTTACTCGTCAAATGTTTTCTCTATGCTGATGATCAAGTATTACTTGCGTCTTCAGCCGAGGAGTTGCAGGAGATGGTAACTGCTATGAGTGAAGATTTTGTTAGAAAGGGGGTGAAGATGAATGTAAAGAAGACGATGGTGTTTGTAAGAGATGAGGTCATGACAGACTGCAATATAGTGATTGGAGATGAACAAATTGAACAGGTGAATGAGTTTGTGTATCTAGGTTCAAAGTTCACAAGAGATGGAAAGTGTGAGAGTGATATTGAAAGAAGAGTGAATGCAGGAAACATGGTGAATGGAGCTTTGCACTCCTTTATGAGCAGTCGGATGGTGTCTAACAAGGCTCGTTTGGCTGTGCATAGGGAGTTTTGGTTCCGACACTCATGTACGGAAGTGAAAGTTGGGTATGGCAGAAGAAACATGAAAGCAGAGTAAATGCAGTTGAGATGAGAGCATTAAGAAGTATGTTAGGAGTTAAACTGAGCGACAGGATAAGGAATGGTGAAATAAGGAAACGTTGTGGTCTGAAAGAAGATGTAGTGACTAAAATTGAGAAAGGTATGATGAGATGGTTTGGCCATGTCGAGAGAATGAATGAAGAACGATTGACGAAAAAGCATATAAGGCAAGTGTGAATGGAAGTGTAGGAAGGGGAAGACCTAGGCGGACGTTTCAAGACCAAATCAGGGATGTCCTGAAAAAAGGCCAGGTCAAGAGTACCCTGAATCGAAGAGAATGTATGAAGGGAATAATGAAAGTGGACGAAGCGAAACAAGTATGTAAGGATCGTAGCAAGTGGAAAGAAGTGGTCTCTGCCTACCCCTACGGGAAAGAGGCGTGATGATATGTATGTATGTATGATTGGGTGATCGAATTTCAAGTCTAAAGACCAGAGTTTGATCCCCATTTCGTAGGCTTAACTATATAATTATTACTATATAATTATAATTAAACTTATATTCGAAGGTATACTTCTCACACGTAAAAGGTCGATATGCGTTACTTTATTTGCACGATAACTAAGTGGTTGCTTGATCGGAATTCGAGTCAAGAGACCCGATTTTGATCCAGAGGTAGGTAGGTAATTGGTTTTTTCAAAACTTATCAAAGATTTATATCGTTAGCTTAAACATATAAACGGCGACATGCAGTGTACATCATATTATACCAAAAAATGTCGTCGATGAAAGGTGAGTTGAAAGTACTTAATTGTCTAGACCTCTGTCTACAGACAAAGCAGTTTTGGTAATGTCGTGATTCTTAAAGATTACACAAATGAAAAGCGAGTAATGGACACCGAAATTGTGAAATCCGTCGGTAGCGTTAAGTAGATTGGCTGGCAGCTCGTTAGCTTGGCGATCTTTTGCTTTATTTCCATAACCACCCGTATCTATCACTGTTAACGATGTTTATTCAAGCGCGCCAGCCGGTGTGACCATCAGTCTAAATAATTTATGGAATTTTCCCCAAGTACCTTAATGAGGAAAACTATGTTCTTCCTCATTTAGTTTAATTCTGTTTTTTAATTTAGTTATCTAATTTTTCACTGTTTTGCTCTTTTTCTATATAATAGTAATAAGTGGAAACTTTACTGATTTAAGTTTTATAAGCTACGAATAGTCTTCTGTTTTTTAATTTAGTTATCTAATTTTTCACTGTTTTGCTCTTTTTCTATATAATAGTAATAAGTGGAAACTTTACTGATTTAAGTTTTATAAGCTACGAATAGTCTTCTGTTTTTTAATTTAGTTATCTAATTTTTCACTGTTTTGCTCTTTTTCTATATAATAGTAATAAGTGGAAACTTTACTGATTTAAGTTTTATAAGCTACGAATAGTCTTCTGTTTTTTAATTTAGTTATCTAATTTTTCACTGTTTTGCTCTTTTCTATATAATAGTAATAAGTGGAAACTTTACTGATTTAAGTTTTATAAGCTACGAATAGTCTTCTGTTTTTTAATTTAGTTATCTAATTTTTCACTGTTTTGCTCTTTTCTATATAATAGTAATAAGTGGAAACTTTACTGATTTAAGTTTTATAAGCTACGAATAGTCTTCTGTTTTTTAATTTAGTTATCTAATTTTTCACTGTTTTGCTCTTTTCTATATAATAGTAATAAGTGGAAACTTTACTGATTTAAGTTTTATAAGCTACGAATAGTCTTCTGTTTTTTAATTTAGTTATCTAATTTTTCACTGTTTTGCTCTTTTCTATATAATAGTAATAAGTGGAAACTTTACTGATTTAAGTTTTATAAGCTACGAATAGTCTTCTGTTTTTTAATTTAGTTATCTAATTTTTCACTGTTTTGCTCTTTTCTATATAATAGTAATAAGTGGAAACTTTACTGATTTAAGTTTTATAAGCTACGAATAGTCTTCTGTTTTTTAATTTAGTTATCTAATTTTTCACTGTTTTGCTCTTTTCTATATAATAGTAATAAGTGGAAACTTTACTGATTTAAGTTTTATAAGCTACGAATAGTCTTCTGTTTTTTAATTTAGTTATCTAATTTTTCACTGTTTTGCTCTTTTCTATATAATAGTAATAAGTGGAAACTTTACTGATTTAAGTTTTATAAGCTACGAATAGTCTTCTGTTTTTTAATTTAGTTATCTAATTTTTCACTGTTTTGCTCTTTTCTATATAATAGTAATAAGTGGAAACTTTACTGATTTAAGTTTTATAAGCTACGAATAGTCTTCTGTTTTTTAATTTAGTTATCTAATTTTTCACTGTTTTGCTCTTTTTCTATATAATAGTGATAAGTGGAAACTTTACTGATTTAAGTTTTATAAGCTACGAATAGTCTTCTGTTTTTTAAATATCGTATGTTTCCTGAGCTGATACAGTAAAATCAAAATTAGTTAGTTTGAATGTGTAAAATAAAACAACTCCTAAATCGTAATTATAATTTGTCAATTTATTTCTTTGCGTGAAATATTTATGGATTTTTGTTTATTTTTAATGCCACGTATTTCGCTACTTATTAGACCTTACTTTTCACTGGACATTTTTGGGAGAAACTAGACTCCTCTTACACAGAAGAATCCTAATTGAGGGGAACTTCTGCATATTTAATATTGTTTTTTTTCTACTATTTTTGTATAATATTTTTTCATGTTGAATAATTTTATTATTATTATTATTACCTTAACATTCCCCTTGCAAAGCGTAATTTTATTAAAAAACATATATATAATATCTTCACGCAATTCCCAATACAGGGGTAGACAGAGGTCTAGTCTAGACATTTGAGTCCCTTCGACCCACCTTTCACCGAAGATATTTTCGGGACAATGTGACAGGTGGTGAGCCCGTCGCCGTCTTTATGTCCAAGCCAACGATATAATTCGTACATAAGTTTTTGAAAAACCCATTGGTACGGCCACTTGAGGATCGAACTCGGGTCTCTTGACACGAAATTCCGACCACCCAACCACTCGGCTATCGTGACTTTATATAATCATATATAATAAAAGATAATTTTATGTGTCAGTAACAAAAACCCCTGAACTTTAAACTATGAACTTTATTTGTAAACTTTTTTGAAGCAACAAAAACAAATGATGACGACTTTGCGGTGTGATGAGAAAAGTTATTCGTCTCCATAGCTTTAGATGGTACCGAATCCACATTGGATATAAATAAAATATTTTTTAAATTTTCTGTTTCTAGATATCTTCACGCAATTCCCAATACAGGGGTAGACAGAGTCTAGACATTTAAGTCCCTTTGACCCACCTTCCACCGAAGATATTTATCGGGACAACGTGACAGGTGGTGAGCCTGTCACCGTCTTTATGTCCAAGCAAACGATATAATTCGAACATAAGTTTTTTGAAAAACCCATTGGTACGAGCCTGCCGCCTGGGGATGAACTCGGGCCTCTCGACTCGAAATTCCAACCACCCAACCACTCGGCTATCGTGACTTCAACAACTGTCATAAGCTTTTCCATAAGGTAGTGTTGCCATAATCCGTGACATGACGACCTCCGTGGACGAGTGGCGTAGACACAGTCCCGGTCGAGTCAATGTAGAAAAACCTCATTTTCTACATTTTCTGGATTCTGGAAGTTTGTGGTGCCTTCGTTGTTTCCGATTCCCATACCTCAAGTGCTTTAGCATCTTAAATTGAGATCGGAGCAATGTATGTGATGTTGTCCCTATGTATGTATCTATATGTCTACCTGCTAGGGAGTCGTCGATACAAATAAATTTTAAAATATGTCTACGTAAAACGCGTGGTCACTGTACCATAACAAGACGTAAGTTTTTGAAAACCCATTGGTACGGCCACTTGAGGATCGAACTCGGGTCTCTTGACACGAAATTCCGACCACCCAACCACTGGCTATCGTGACTTTATATAATCATATATAATAAAAGATAATTTTATGTGTCAGTAACAAAACCCCTGAACTTTAAACTATGAACTTTATTTGTAAACTTTTGAAGCAACAAAACAAATGATGACGACTTTGCGGTGTGATGAGAAAAGTTATTCGTCTCCATAGCTTTAGATGGTACCGAATCCACATTGATATAAATAAAATATTTTTAAATTTTCTGTTTCTAGATATCTTCACGCAATTCCCAATACAGGGTAGACAGAGTCTAGACATTTAAGTCCCTTTGACCCACCTTCCACCGAAGATATTTATCGGGACAACGTGACAGGTGGTGAGCCTGTCACCGTCTTTATGTCCAAGCCAACGATATAATTCGTACATAAGTTTTTGAAAACCCATTGGTACGGCCACTTGAGGATCGAACTCGGGTCTCTTGACACGAAATTCCGACCACCCAACCACTGGCTATCGTGACTTTATATAATCATATATAATAAAAGATAATTTTATGTGTCAGTAACAAAACCCCTGAACTTTAAACTATGAACTTTATTTGTAAACTTTTGAAGCAACAAAACAAATGATGACGACTTTGCGGTGTGATGAGAAAAGTTATTCGTCTCCATAGCTTTAGATGGTACCGAATCCACATTGATATAAATAAAATATTTTTAAATTTTCTGTTTCTAGATATCTTCACGCAATTCCCAATACAGGGTAGACAGAGTCTAGACATTTAAGTCCCTTTGACCCACCTTCCACCGAAGATATTTATCGGGACAACGTGACAGGTGGTGAGCCTGTCACCGTCTTTATGTCCAAGCCAACGATATAATTCGTACATACGTTTTAAAAACATATTGATAGGAGCATCCTAGTACAATACCCACCGGCATTTTTAACAATAATAAAAATATTAAAAAATTATATAAGTTCGTCTAATATTTTAGTTATTTAAAATTATTCGATATTTATCGTCTAACAAACACACGCGTAATATTTTGACCCATCTAATGCATACAATTCACAGTTATATATAGGATATCTGTATTGAGACAAATAATATTTAAAATAAATTGCGTTACCATCGACATCCAAATCTGAAGAAACTTTCAATGCTGTCTTCGAATCTGCTATCTCTAGACAAATTAAAACTTCATTCTTGAAATTATATTACAATATTTAAATCCCACCATACTCCATATAAAGATTTTTAAAATATTTATGTTTTATTTATGGGATTAGGTTAAAAAACAAGGTAAATCACGAAATTAAGAACAAATTTACAAAATTATAGATATTAAAATATAAAATTATTTTGATTATACAATATAAAGATAAAAATACAACCAACGAGTGTAACGTGTTAAATACAATTACAAAATCACCTCAACAGCAACCATTCATGTCCTCCGTCCGCCATATTTATAACGCAGTTTATATAAATCGTTATTGTTGTCATTAATACGGCGCGTCCTGTTTTTTTCGCGCCGGAACCATTTAAAACGATAGTGAATGATATTTTTAAAATTCGAATTGTTGCAAAACGTTTCAATTTCGCCGTAAGATGGGGCATTATGTTTATTAGGGAGATAAAATGGTTCCGCGGAAAAGATACGTTTTTTAGAGGTGTATATCATTGGCTACGTAATTCATTCCATTGCAGACGAATATAGTTATCTTAAAATAAAGAAATTAATAAATTCATTGTTGAACACTTGTACACAATTCTCTTTATTTAATTATTTATTCAATAAATAAAAATAAACAAGTGTTCAACAATGAATTTTAATTTTATGAATATTCTCAATACTAGGGTAGACAGAGGTCCAGACAATAAAGTCCTTTCGACCCACCTTTGGGGAGAAAGTGACCGGTGGTGAGCATGTCGCCGTCTTATTTTTAAGTCCATGCCTCACCAGTCCAGTCAGCATATAATTCGTACATACGTTTTAAAAACATATTGATAGGAGCATCCTAGTACAATACCCACCGGCATTTTTAACAATAATAAAAATATAAAATTATTTTGATTATACAATATAAAGATAAAAATACAACCAACGAGTGTAACGTGTTAAATACAATTACAAAATCACCTCAACAGCAACCATTCATGTCCTCCGTCCGCCATATTTATAACGCAGTTTATATAAATCGTTATTGTTGTCATTAATACGGCGCGTCCTGTTTTTCGCGCCGGAACCATTTAAAACGATAGTGAATGATATTTTTAAAATTCGAATTGTTGCAAAACGTTTCAATTTCGCCGTAAGATGGGGCATTATGTTTATTAGGGAGATAAAATGGTTCCGCGGAAAAGATACGTTTTTTAGAGGTGTATATCATTGGCTACGTAATTCATTCCATTGCAGACGAATATAGTTATCTTAAAATAAAGAAATTAATAAATTCATTGTTGAACACTTGTACACAATTCTCTTTATTTAATTATTTATTCAATAAATAAAAATAAACAAGTGTTCAACAATGAATTTTAATTTTATGAATATTCTCAATACTAGGGTAGACAGAGGTCCAGACAATAAAGTCCTTTCGACCCACCTTCCACCGAAGATATTTTCGGACAATGTAATTTATGCTTTGCATTTATTTAACAAACATTATTTATCTCTGTCTGCGTATGTTCGTGTGCCATTATGGAAAAATTCCTGTGGGATCTTTACATATCCCGGATCAAAAAACAGCCACCACGTGCATTCCGTTCTCGACCTCCCATATAAACCGACTCGCGAAGCATGCTTTATATCTAATACAAAAATATATTTACGCTATACTGAGGTAGACAGAGGTCCAGACAATAAAGTCCTTTCGACCCACCTTTGGGGAGAAAGTGACCGGTGGTGAGCATGTCGCCGTCTTATTTTTTTAAGTCCATGCCTCACCAGTCCAGTCAGCATATAATTCGTACATACGTTTTAAAAAACATATTGATAGGAGCATCCTAGTACAATACCCACCGGCATTTTTAACAATAATAAAAATATTAAAAAATTATATAAGTTCGTCTAATATTTTAGTTATTTAAAATTATTCGATATTTATCGTCTAACAAACATACGCGTAATATTTTGACGCATCTATTGCATACAATTCACAGTTATATATAGGATATCTGTATTGAGACAAATAATATTTAAAATAAATTGCGTTACCATCGACATCCAAATCTGAAGAAACTTTCAATGCTGTCTTCGAATCTGCTATCTCTAGACAAATTAAAACTTCATTCTTGAAATTATATTACAATATTTAAATCCCACCATACTCCATATAAAGATTTTTAAAATATTTATGTTTTATTTATGGATTAAGAACAAATTTACAAAATTATAGATATTAAAAATATAAAATTATTTTGATTATACAATATAAAGATAAAAAATACAACCAACGAGTGTAACGTGTTAAATACAATTACAAAATCACCTCAACAGCAACCATTCATGTCCTCCGTCCGCCATATTTATAACGCAGTTTATATAAATCGTTATTGTTGTCATTAATACGGCGCGTCCTGTTTTTTCGCGCCGGAACCATTTAAAACGATAGTGAATGATATTTTTAAAATTCGAATTGTTGCAAAAACGTTTCAATTTCGCCGTAAGATGGGGCATTATGTTTATTAGGGAGATAAAATGGTTCCGCGGAAAAGATACGTTTTTTTAGAGGTGTATATCATTGGCTACGTAATTCATTCCATTGCAGACGAATATAGATATCTTAAAATAAAGAAATTAAAAAATTCATTGTTGAACACTTGTACAAAATTCTCTTTATTTAATTATTTATTCAATAAATAAAAAATAAACAAGTGTTCAACAATGAATTTTAATTTTATGAATATTCTCAATACTAGGGTAGACAGAGGTCTAGACAAGGACAAAGGAACTTACCCTTCGACTCCATTTCCACCGGAGTCCATATGGGACAACGTGACAGGTGGTGAATCTATCGCCATCTTAATATCCAAGTCAATACGTATTTTAGCCAGGTAATTTAAATACACGTATAAACAACTAAAACTGGAGTACCTACAAACATTGTACAAATATCAATGAAGAAAACCAACTTTTCTAGCAGCGGCGGTAATCGCTTACCATCACGTGAGCCACCAGCTCGTTTGCCTCCCTTTTCTATAAAGAAAAAAAAATATTTATTTGACGACCTCCGAGGACGAGTGGCGAAAACCCCGGTTTTCAAGGTGTCGCCAGCTCGACGTCCCGAGTTCGATTCCCAGACTGGTCAATGTAGAAAAACCACTTTAGCTACATTTTCTCAGGTCTGGTTGTTTGTGGTACCTACGTTGTTTCCTATTCCCATACCACAAGTACTTTAGCTTCTTACATTGGGATCGGAGCAATGTATGTGATGTTGCCCCTATGTATATATGTATATGTATTATTTATTTATTGTCTTTGCTATCACGGATCCCTAAACTAAGCTTAAACTCTTCAAATGCCGAAAATATCTTTATTCGGAATCAATGACGGTGTATTTCGGTTTATTAGTTTTTAAAGTGGCGACCAAAGAATATGTATCCTCAAATAATGTTGTCCTGATATTTGATATCATTTCCCCGTAATGAAAACGTTTATGCTCTACACCGTTGCAGATGAAGTTATTCAAAGGGATAATCATACTTAATCATATACAAATACGTGCTATATGAACGGTAAAGATAAATTTGCATAATCTTACAAATGGTGGGACGAGTCGAGAAATTGCGGTCGCCGTATGAATGGCTATATTTATTAAAATTAAATGTGCAAAAAATAAAGGTTGGTGCACATGAATGTATTTTAGTACTATATGCTAATGTATGATGCTTTACTGAGCAATTTATCTGATCCTATGTATACAAACTGCTTGATTAGAGGACGGTCAAGAGTACTCGGATACCTAGACGTGAATGTATGAAGAAAATCATTAATCTGAAAGAAACGAAAGAGGTATGGAAGGATCGTGATCGTGGCGATCTGTTCTCTCTGGCTACCCCGTCAGGGACTGTGCGTTAAGATAAATAAATAAATAAGTAAAATAATATGTTGTGTCATGTCTTCCTGGCTGTTCATGTTGTATTTCGACAGTTGTTTACAAAATCTGAATGATGGTTGTTTGGGTGCGAAATTGGAGGAAATTAAAAGTAAATTGTACTGTAACAGTAACTGTAAATATTGTAAGCTGTTAATGCAGTGCTTATAGAGGCAGAACTTCAGGTATTAGTCAAGTGTATAAAAGAGGAATGTGAAAATAAAGATCTCCGTATGAATGCTAGTAAAACTAAGGTCCAGTACATTGTGTTTCAAAGAGATGAAGTATAGGTAAATCAGAAATGTTTAGCAAAGATGAATGAAGCTTTTGACCGGAATGGAATATTTGATTTAGATGTGGCCAGGCGTATGGCTGCCGGGAACAAAGTCATCGGTGCCCTGACTGCGTTAATCATAAGGTAATGTGTAGTGAAAAACGCATGCCTTTCTATACATAACGTAATGGTGGTACTGACCATGTAATATGGCAGCGAAATCTTGGTCTGCCAGAAGAAGCATAAAAGCAGATGCAATTTCTTCGTAAAATGTGCGGCATTACCTTAACCACCCGAAAACGAAACGAAGAGATTCGCAATATAGCAGGTTTGAAAGATGATCATATCACTAAAATTGATAAGGGCGTGCTTCGATGGTTTGGGCACGTTGAGCGAATATAAGAGAAGAGCGAATAGTGAAGAAAATATACAATGCAAAAGTAAATATTAAAAAGTGTTGCTACATGGCCAAGGCAAACTTTTTAATAATATTAAAAGATGTCGACATAGGCCGACACAAACTTTCGAAGAAAATCACGAATATTCGGAGACTTAGTACCCAGACGAGCGTGTATGAAGAAAATGATGAATTTGAAAAAGCAAAAGAAGTATGTAAGTATCGTGACACTTGACAATCTGTTTTCTCTGGCTACCCCATCAGGGACTGTACCTGAAGATAAGTATGTATGTTATCTGGTTCGAAGAGAAGAAGAGTACAGATGAGTACAGTAACTCTACTGGATGTACAACAACCTCTGCTCGAAAGCTCTGCAGTCGAAAGTCTATTCACATGAAGATGCCTTGTTACGAGGCGATATAAGTATCGCGTAATTATCGGTGGTGATGTATGTTAACCTAGTGTCGAATGTAGTTCCTATGGAGTGGCTGTGTATAATAATAATAATAATAATAATTGTAATGTGAAATGGAATTTAAATCAGAATTCTCGAGTTCGATTTACAAAAAGATGGCTTAAATGCTAACGGAAAAATAATTTTGATATCGTTTTGTACATATTTATTTTCAAGCTATTCCCAAGACTGGGATACACAGACTTGCTGAGAATTAAGTCCTTTCAACCCACTTTTCATCGAAACATTTTTAGAACAACGTTACAGGCAGTGGGTCTATCACCGTCATTATATACTCGTAGAAAGCCAACGATATAATACGTACATAAGTTTTGAAAAAGCTCCTTGGTAAGAGCCTACCACCTAGATATCGAAAGCGGGTTACTTGACTCAAATTCCGATCAACTAACCACTCAACTATAGTGACTTCAGTTTTGTATGCAATATAGAACATTGTTAAAGACGACATCTACCTAGATAAGCTTGAACTGAAAAAAGTACCTACAGTATGTGCAGTAGACATACATAATATTGTCCAGTGCGTTAGAGTATCGAATCATCACATAACGGCTAGTAAAAGTCCACTGCAGAATATATCTCTCCCTTACAAGAGGGTTTGTCAAAATCATTGTACTGATTATGCACCTGCATACATTCTATTTCTTCTTCTCCTAGAGTTGACTGAGAGAGAATGCAACATGACAAGTTCGCTCCTAGAAACCGTAGCAAATAAGGCAGTACCAGACTATTTGCATCTTTGACACTGCTGCCTATGCTTTCGAATGCAATGTGTAAGTTTATACACATTTAAAAACCGCGTATACATATGTACAGAGGATATAAGATCAGTTACAAAGGCGCGATGCTATATTGACAGTGACGATATTGAACAGTCATGCGTGTGAACCACCACTAACACATTAATGCATCTTAAACGAATACACAACAGAAAGGTAGCCCCTTTGACCCCCTCCCCCTCACTTGCCCCGAGACCCCCACAGCAGGGGTCCTTTGTACAGGCCAAATAAATGAACCCGCTCTCAGAATACTTAATATTATAATTTGATATTTTAAAATGGATAAAGATATTAAAAGTCACGCTTTAGGGTGTTTATTTAACGCTTTTGAGCCGATGTTTGAATTATTGAGTTGTTTCCGAACGTTGTTTTGTTTTTTTTTTTAATTTATAACTTTGTACGCGAGTCGATTAGTTAGAGGTCGATGGCTTGTTGATGTTTTTTTTTTAAATTCTCGATTATGATATCGTGCTCAACATTTTTACTAAGATCACAAACATAAATAAGAATAAAAAAATTGTAATTTTTGTAATTTTTGCACATAAACCGTGCTGAGCATTTTATTCACTGATACGGGCGGGTCATACTTTTAATTACTATATACGAAGTCGATTTGACAAATATTTGGACTATTAGATTTTGGACTTGATTGCCGATCACGTTGTCCCAAATAAGCTTCAGAGAACGAAAACAACGAGCGAGTGAGTCGAAAGGACTTAATTGTTTAGACCTCTGTCTACCCCACTATTGGCAAAATGCGTGAAGATTGATCAGCAATCAACATTACCATACCATGAGTTTAACACAATACGATTTAAGAATGAATAACTTTATAGGAAAATAGTGTGAAACAATGTGTTTATTTATTAATAAGTCACGATAGCCGAGTGGTTGGGTGATTGGAATTTCGAGTCATGAAACCCGCGTTCGATCCTAGGTGGCCGGCTCCTCGTACCAATGGGTTTTACAAAAAAAACCTTATATACGATTAAATCGTTGGCTATCTATATATATTTGATGGAAGGTGGGGTCGAAGGGACTTAATTGTCTAGACTAGACCAAGTCTACCCCTGCATTAGGATTGGCGTGAAGATAAATAATAAAAGATGTTTATTAACAAATTAGATGACATATTCGAGAAAAATTTCCGTACACATCTTAATTTACGGTCTACATACAATAATAGTGTTGCATATATAATAAATAGATATATCGGTTAAGAATAAACACTGGCATAGTAACTCAATTAACAAAAAGAGCAATAGAAAATTTCAATCAAATAATCTGTATAACTAAAACTGGAACTTTATATTAATTTAGCTAATCTAACAAAACTGCGATATGTGTATGTATTGTATACAAAAAAGGACCCAAAAGAGTACCCGCGGGCACTACTCAATCTTACAGCAAATATGACCTGGGCACTAATTAACATATAACTCACACGTCACTCACAGTGACGGGGAGTGAGTGAGGAGTTAATTGAAACCCTCGGAGCCGTGTCTACGTGTTCATTTGGTGGGCACTGAACGCCTCCCGCGGCGATACTCACTTCAGTATCATATTGGTAACGTTCAAACAGCTACGTGATTAACTTTGTTAGAACTGCTAACAAAATGTCCGGACACTGAACGGCAAATATATTCCAAGAAATGTATTTATTTATTTTAAAATTTAAGGTCCAAGAAAAATTAATTAGAAATTCGAAACCGTTGGCTTGAGCAGAAAATCAAGTGATGGTTTTTTTTTTTTATATAGAAAGGGGAGGCAAACGAGCAGGTGGCTCACGTGATGGTAAGTGTTTACCGCCGCCCATGGACACCCGCAATACCAGGGGCATAGCAGATGCGTTGCTGGCCTTTGAGTGCCCCCCTCCCCCAATTCTGGGGGGGGTGTGGGCCTCCGGTTACCTACAGTCACCAGACGAAACCCAGAACTTTGTTAGGCTTCTACTTCACGCCGGTATTCTGTGAGGTCGTAGTACTTCCCCGATCGAGCCGGCCCATTCATGCAACAACAAAAGCTGATGCGTGGATCTACCACGGTGCAATGGGTGAAAAGTGTATTGAAGTAAAAACTTCCTTACCGTTGTGATTTTAACGCTAAGACTCTTAGACAATGATCAAGCACGCTAACCACGAAAGAAAGTGTGTGAAGAAAGTGTGTGAAAACCCACAAACAAATTAAACCTATCAAAACGTACAATTAAAAGAATTCTTTTCATCCCATCCTAACACCGGAAGTTATCCAATCAAATACTTACTGTACTACTTACGTGTCAAAATTAAACCAATACAAACTTAATTATGTAATGATTACAGGTCAAAATCGTCCGTTATCTAGTATATCAACATCCCATCAGAAACATTTGCTACCACATAACAAACACGATTGTCCAACAATAAATCATCGCGGCGAAGGTTTGGACCAACAATGGTGAGGGCAGGAGCACGACAGACGTACGAATGGACGTGCAAGTCATCGTTCGCTAATGAATCATTCGTGTCATGTGTTTATGAGGTGCGGTAAACACTTTATTATTATAATAGTACGGTTCCGTACATTTAAATAAATATGTTCACGCAATTCCCAATACAGGGGTACGGTAATTCTAATCTCTAGATTTTCCTCAATTTTTCATTAAATTTGCTAATAAACACATCATATTCACGTCAATTACAATACAGGGGTAGACAGAGGTCTAGTCTAGACAATTAAGTCCCTTTGAACCACCTTCTACCTAAGATGCCGTCAACAAGGTCGTCAAACAAGATGCCTTGTTGCCGTCTTTAAATCCAAAGCAACGATGTTAATCGTACATAATTTTTTGAAAAAACCTATTGGTTGCCGAGCCTGCCATCCGAGAGTCGAACACGGGTCTCTTCACTCGAATTCCGATCAGTCTAAATTTCGAAATCCGAAAATCGTTTTATTTAAAATGTGTAGTATTCGCGTAAATACAAGAAATCATTAGATCAAGTTAAATCAAATCAAATCATTTATTTATCGACATAAGAATATACATTCGTTTATCGATAGTCATTTTTAATCTACCACCGTTTCGTAATGAGGTTCCTCTAACGGAGAAGAAACAGGCGAAAGAAACTCCGTAGGTATCCTCTTTTTTGGTTAATATTTTTAACATCACATTTGTATAATACATTATACAAATGTGATGTGATATTTTCTCGAAATAGCTTGGGAGCAATGACCTCATTCCCAGCTGTTACTGTCATTAACATATTTATTTATATTATAATAACCCTTATAAAGTATTTCTTTAATAAATTTCTTAAACATGTTAATAGACAGGCTTTGCACATTAACAGGGATTTTTTTGCAGAAGCGTATACACCGCCCTATTAACGAGTTACTTACTTCTTTGCAACACTCGGCATGTATAAAGCATCATAATATTATGATACCTGATCCAAAGAAAAGAAGTAACGTATGCCATTCATTGTTATTTTAACACGGAGTGTTGCAAAGTAATCTTCTTTATTTTTCTTCTCTGTTTTATTTGATCCTTGTTTTATTTGATAAATGTGTGGAATCTTATTTGCAATTCGAAATTGATTAATAATTACTTTCACGAAATCCCAAACAGTCTTCAGTGATAAGTGGTTCGAAAGGACTTTATTGCCTCGACCTCTGTCCGCCCTAGAATTGTTAATATGTGTGTGAATCTTTATAATAATGAATTTCCGCTTATCTTAAATGAGATATACTTAACGGCATACTGCGAAAACAGATGCGGGGTGCAGCTAGTATAAAACAAAAAAAGCAGCCATTTTTGCTCACATTTATTTGAATCTATGACCACCTGCATCATTGTGGCGTACATATTATATTTCAGGGTGTCGCCCTGAGGTCTCGGGTTCGATTCCCAGGTGGGTAAATATAGAAAACCACTGTCTCGACTCTGGGTGTTTGTGGTACCTTCGTAGTTTCTGATTGCATAACACGCGTGCTTTAGCCACTTACTTTGGGATCAGAGCAATGTATGTGATGTTGTCCCTATTTATAAACGTATTTTCGTCCGAAAACCCCAAGGACTGAGGAACCCAAAATGCAGGTACAAAAAGCTTAACAAAGTGAACGTTACGTTTAAAACAAACCTGAATCATTAGCCATCATTACGTGCGTGATCTCTGTCGTTAATCATTAAATCATTATAACGAGATGAGGTTTTTAGCGATCATTATCTCTGTGTCAGCTATTTGAAATACGATTTAGATGTTGTTGACTCACTCAGCTTATGATAATATTGGTACGGCAATAAGTAAAAAAGGGGGTGAGAGCGCACAAACCTTAAGAGGTAATTTATTAATACCCTATTCGAGAAACGCCTTTTTTTCTGTGCCTTAAAAATATATCATAACGCACACTGTAGAAATTCCTCTAGTGTACGAAATCGCAGACTGAAATAATAATTTTTTGTCCTAGTTATTATTATTCAGTATACACGATAATGTCACGATACATCAGTCACGATAGCCGAGTGGTTGGTTGATCGGAATTCAAGGCGAGAGACCCGTGTTCGATATCCAGGTGGCTGGCTCGTACTGATGGGTTTTTTCACAATACGATTTATATCGTTGGCTTGGACATAAATACGACGATGGGCTCACCAGCTTTCACGTTGTCCCAAATGATCTCCGGTGGAAGGTGAGTCGAAGGGACTTAATTATCCAGACTAGACCTTTGTCTACCCCTGTATTGGGAATGACGTGAATTTAAAGTAAAATATGCTTTATTGCACACCAAGAGTGACATAGAAATTACATTTACAATGGACATCAGTACAAAAGGCGGCCTTATCGCTTAAACAGCGATCTCTTCCAGGCAACCTTGGGGAAAAGGATTCTTCGAAAGAAAGCGGAGAGGAAAGGAAAATATTTATTTATTTTATTTTATTTTTTAATAACAAGTTTTATAACAGTTTTCTTATCTAAAATTGGTACATAAGTATAAGTAAAGTACATCCAAGAACAACATAGCCCTACATTACAGGTTAGGACGTGACTTGACCATTAGGCAACATGATAATACAGCAGGATATACAACGATACTGTCGTTTTCATTTCAATGTTACCATTTATTATTAAAGTAGTTATTGTGTTTACATGTTACAATCAGAACTCTAAACCAATCAAAACCAAAGTAGACTAATAAATAAATATATAGATTAGGACAACATCACATAAATTGCTCTGTTCTCAAAGTAAACAGCTTAAGCACTTGTATTATGTAATCAGAAACAACGAAGGTACCACAAAAACCCAGACCAGAGAGATCAATGATGTATATATTATTATAAGTTCTAAATACATTTTATTCGCCTTAAGCAAAAAATAAGGCATTAAAAGTTATGTTTAAAAAGTTCCGATACTTTCTGGTAGTACGCGACCTGTTTACCACAAATATACAACATAGGAGATAGCACACAGCCTTGTAGAACATCACAACAAAAATGAGGCATAGTTTCGTGAACTTCACTAAATCATGCTATCGAAGTTATCACGATTAGACGCTTTAACATACAGGAGTTTAGCACAAACAAGCGGCGACCTGCGGCTTACGCAGCCTCGTCTTCGATGATATTTAACTTGAACTGGTTTTAATGCCCGCCATTAATTTCACTCCAACATCGCAAAGCGATCCGAGAGCAGGATTTCCCCTAAGTATCCGAGGCCCTCGGATCGCATGGTTCCTCCCCAATGTCTGAAGTATATTCTTCCGTTTACAGGGAACGCAGCAATTTGCTGCAGCAGCCATCGTCGTAACCAAATTTCTGATGAAGCTATAAAGGCTCCCAGGCTAAAATGCTGTTATCCCTGGCATGTTCCTCCTTCCGAGATCCGAGTCCTACACAACTCGTTTCAGTGTCCACCCTATCGAGAAATGAGAATTCGTAAAGCATTTTTCACACGGAAAACCAAAAAAAATACTGCAGGAGGCGGCTTCTAGGTCACGACCGCCAGACCTTCCCTTTTCCTGCAGCACATCATCCGCTACAGATTCTTTTGATTGGGAACATTAAATGATTTCCACCTAATATGTAATTTTAAATTATCATCCAGTCCGTACAATAATAACTAAGGTGACCTCATTCCAGTATGCGATAAGAATCATCCGAGTTCTTTATTTAATAATTAACATAAGGTTGTCTGTAAAAATTGCCTTTTAACTTATCTCGAATCATTTCGTTCTTCAAAAGACACATCAAAATTTTAATTACAGATTAAAAACTCGAAACGTTTTGATATAATCTGTGGTTATAATTCATCTCAACAGAGTATAAACGCGCCATAGTGACAAGTAAATGGTCCTTATGATTATTGTTTAAGGTTACACGAGAGTGGGTCATGACCTTAGCTTGATTCATCCAAAAATCACCTTCCTTTTACTAAAAAAGTATTGTTAGAGGAAAAACATTGAAAAAAATAGTCATATCTTTGTACACACACAGAGTAATGTAAGTTTTTAAGTAATAAAAAAAAATATCTTCACGCAATTCCCAATACAGGGGTAGACAGAGGTCAAGTCTAGACAATTAAGTCCCTTTGACCCACCTTCCACCGAAGATATTTTCGGGACAACGTGACAGGTGGTGAGCCCGTCGTCGCCTTTATGTCCAAGCCAACGATGAAATTCGTACATAAGTTTTTGAAAAACTCATTGGTACTGCCACCTGGGGATCGAACTCGGGTCTCTCGACTCGAAATTCCGACCACCCAACAACTCGGCTATCGTGACTTTTAAGTAATAATAGTTTTAATATAATTTAAAGGACTGACGACCTAATTTCATAGACAGCCGATAAATTCGATAAATTCATAGGTAGCCGAGTTGGTAGTGTTCTACCTATGAATCTAAGAATAGTTAGGAAGCAGTAGTGGTGGACAACAAGACAAGCTTCACAGACCGATGTAATTAAGTCCGATTATGGTAGCTATATTGTAAGAAAAATTGTTAAATAAAGGCTTTTAAAATTGTATATTAAAAAGTCACGACCGCCGAATGGTTCGATCCCCAAGAGTAGGGTTCATACCAATTGGATTTTTCAAAACATATTAACGATTGATATCGTTAGCATGAACATAAAATACAGGCTCACCACCTGTCAGGTTGTCCCAAACATTGCTTCGTTGAAAAATGGGTCGAAAGGACTTAATTGTCCTCTCTAAAACCAGAGAAAATAAACATACGCCCAAGTACAATTAAAATCAAACCCGCGTTACTTGCATAACACGAGTAGATAAAACGCGCACCCTGAACTCCAGCTTACGAGTATATTCTAAAATCTATATAAATATATAACTATATTCAGTATGGAGTATTACTAAAAAAAAAATACCTTCACGCCGTTCCCAATACTGAGGTCTAAACAATTGAGTCTTTTCGACCCGAGACATTTTACCTTCCACCGGAGACATTTGATGGAGAGACTATCGCCGTCTCTATGTCCAAGCCAACGATGTAAATCGGACAAAAGTTTTTGAAAAACAACCCATTGGTACGATCCTTGGAGATACAACTAGAGTCGCTTGTCTCGAATTCCGATCACCCAACCACTCTGCTATCGAGGCATATTAGTCTTAAAGGTAAATAACAACTAAACATCGCTACGAAATCGTAAACGAATAAAATTTAATTATAATGTAAATCGCATATTATGACGTCCTTAAAGCGCAATTAACCACGAAATATTACTTCTAAATCATGCTCCATGACCTCATAAGAGCGGACATTAAGCGATATCTCGTGTTATTAACAGTTTGTTTCTAAAACCTGTCCAAAATATTTATATTAATCTGTGTGGAATGTTAAAATGTTGAGCATTTCGTTAACGGTCGGATCGGGACCGAGTTCGAACCCCGGCTGGACGGATAGTAGCAATGTTTTATTATTTAAATAATAAAAAAAATAATTCACGATAGCCGAGTGGTTGGGTGGTCGGAATTTCGAGTCGAGAGACCCGAGTTCGATCCCCAGATGGCAGTACCAATTAGTTTTTCAAAAACTTATGTACGAATTTCATCGTTGGCTTGGATATAAAGACGGCGACGGGCTCACCACCTGTCACGTTGTCCCGGAAATATCCTCGGTGGAAGGTGGGTCAAAGGGACTTAATTGTCTAGACTTGACCTCTGTCTACCCCTGTATTGGGAATTGCGTGAAGATATTTATTTATTATTTATAAAAAAAAATAATTTGACGCCTTTCCCAATACAATGGTATTAGAGCGGGGTTTAGATAATTTAGTCCTTTCGACCCACTTTCCACCGAGGATATTTTGGTGATGAGCCCTTTCCCGTCTTCATGTCCAAGCAAACTATATAAATCGTACATAAGTTTGTGAAAAAAAAACTTTAGTACGAGCCTTCCACTTGGGAATCGAACTCGGGTCTCTTGACTGGAATTCCGATCACCTAACCACTCGGCTATCGTGACTTAAGCTTTTTTTTTAAAGCCTATGTACAATTTGTTTCATTGCCTTGGACAGTAAAACCCCCCAGGGTCGAGACCTGGGTCATTAGTACACTAAAGGATCCGCTCTTATCGCTTTGCTAGATCGGCACATTTTTTAAATTATTGTATAATTACATAACGATAGATACAGGGGTAGACAGAGGTCCAGTCCAGACAATTAAATCCCTTTGACCCACCTTCCAAACAAAGTGACAGGTGGTGAGCCCGTCGCCGTCTTTATATCCATAAGTTTTTGAAAAACCCATTGGTACGAGCCTGGCACCTGGGGATCGAACTCGGGTCTCTCGACTCGTAATTCCGACCACCCAACCACTCGGCTATCGTGACGTCACAATATTTTTACATAGAAAATTATTCATATATATAAACATCCATGAGTCGAGTATAAACGTTTATGTCCATGTAACAAATATTTGTCCCTAGCTTGATTTGAACATGTAACCCTTAATTTCGAAGACATATTCTCTATCATCGGGTCTTTTAATATTAAATTTATTTTTTCTTAATGTCAATTTATTTTTAAAAGTTTTTTATAAAATACAAAAATAAATTTTCGCTCTTACCTACATTCTTAGGATAGAAATATGGCCACAATAGGTGAGCACCTACTCCTATATTGGCAATGGCGTGAAGATATTTATTTCATTAACATTGGGAATGCGTTAAGACAAAATAAAATAGGAACAGGTGTAAAAGTATATACACGACACAAAGACCACTAACAAAGACAAACTATCCGTGTCGGCTCTAAGAGCACGTAAAAAACGTCCCGTATCACGCCGTAACATCAGTCCCGGGTTGAATTCTGTGGAAACGTTGTCCCTGTATCGATGTCAAATTTAGATAGAATTATAATCGAAGCGAGTGACAGATGTTCTTTCTGATAGACTAATTGACGATTTACATTCTTTGAATATGTTTCTTTTAAGATGTCATACATAAATAAATAAATAAATGCATATATAGATTGGGACAACATCACATACACTGTTCCGATCCCAATGTAAGATGCTAAAGCACTTGAGGTATGGGAATCGGAAACAACGAAGCCACCACACAAACACCCATACCCTAGAAAATGTAGAAAAAGTGGTTTTTCTACGTTGACCCGACCGGGAATCGAACCCGGGGCCTCGAGATGGCGACCCCTTGAAAACCAGTGTTTACGCCACTCGTCCACGGAGGTCGTCAAAATGTATACAAACTTATACTTACATAACGACCTGTAAAGGTGTCATTCCTTGGAAAGTATTTCCTATAATTGCTAAGCTTGGCATAAGGATTGCAGTTACGGTACCATACACTTCATTCAAAAGTCAAGATAGCCGAATAGTTGGACGATCGGGATTCTATGCAATACACACAAGTTCGATCCCCTGGTGGCAGGCTCTTAATAGTGGTAATGGGTTTTTTCAAAAACTTATCCACGATTTATATCGTTGGCATGGACATAAAGACGGCGTCGGTCTCACCACGTGTCATTTTGTCCCAAAATATATCTTCAGTGGAAAGTGTGTCGATAGGACTTAATTATCTAGACCTATGTCTACTCCTGTATTGGGAAATTCATGAAGAAAACGCCTCATTCCTTTAATGCTGCTGCACGTCACCGAACTCTTGAATTTAGGCGCCATCTGATAATATGATAATGGCATATTGAAGGTTTTTAATTAATCGCCTCTTACGACGCCCACAGGAAGAACGGGGCGGTATGTTTTTTCCAACGATGAGCTGCTCAAATCGTCGACGACCATATTCTATCTGATCGGCTAGATCCCCTGGGTTTGCGAAGAGATGTTGCATCTCTTTGCATTTTTTACAAGAACTACTACAGGGAGTGCTCCGATGAATTGTTCGGATTAATAGCAGTCGCTGAATTTCACCATCGTACCTTACGGCATAGTCAAAAATTTCATCAACACCACCTTGAGGCATTCCACCACAGTGCGTTTTACGCGGAATTTTCTGCCACGCACTTGCACTTTATGGAATGTGCTGCTGTCAGCGGTTTTTCCGGACCGATACGACTTAGGGACCTTCAAGAAAAGAGCCTATACCTTTCTCAAAGGCCGGCAACGCATCTGCTATGATCTGGTATTGCGGGTGTTCATGGGCGGCGGTAATCACTTACCATCACGTGTGCCACCTGCCCGTTTGCCTCCCTTTTCTATAAAAAAAAAATATTTATTTATTTATTCTTTGTTGTGTATACCTTACACTAAGGGGTACAATGGGCGGACTTAACGCCTGGTGACATTCTCTACCAACCAACCCTTGTCACGCTGAAAAGTAGATGGCAGGTCACGTTCTGTTATGAGAAAAGTCGACAAAGGTGGTTAGCGAATCAGATGTTAGTGATTACTGCCCCATATGTAAACACCAATACCAGATAAGAACTGACAAAAGTCAGTCAGATAAACAAGAATTTAGGAAACAGGTGAAGAGGTATGAAAGGAAATAAGGATGTGATTATTGTTATTACTTACACGTAAAACATAATATTGTAACAAAAATTACATCATTATATTAACAGCTCAGAATACTTCTACCTCATTAAAAAAAACAAATAACAGTAATAACAAAAACTCATAAACTTATTTAAAAATAACATTAGAAGTATATTTTATTTATAACGAACTGCAAAAACAACACGCTGAAATAAAAACTAAACAAACACAGTTACCGCGTAAACGTCAGATATTGAAAAACTATAAAAGATTGGAATGTTTTAAAAATAACATAACCTGCACACATTAGCCGTCATTACAGGCCGTGCCTAATTATGCGACGCTTACAACTACAATATAAATTAATTAAGACATTTCATTCCCCGAGATCGGATCGTAATGCCGAGGGACTGTTACGTCACGCACCTTAACACGGCACTTTTATCGTGAATCGGGACAAAATAAAATAAATATAAATAAAATAAATTTCTCAACTGCACGAGCATTCTTCGACCAATTAGTTTATTGGCCTACACATGTCCTTCTCGGAACGCCGCGATAGCATCGGTATGGGATCGACGCGTACGAAAACACGTGAACTAATGAACGATGAACGTTAAACGAACGGAATGATTCATTCGATGCATAATTTCGTGGTAATAGATTTGAAAAATAATGTCATCTAAACAGCGGGATAACGTCGTTAAGCGTTATCTTTTTTAATTTGATTTTTTTTTCTCTTTAATGACATTTGTTCTTTTAATTGTTGCATGCCTGATGTTTTTATGTCTATGTGAATCTCAAATAATAAAAACGTATTTGGACATCATTTGATATTTAAATCGATATAAATTAAGAATAAAAAACGGTATATAAGATATTATAGAACAGAAAAGTTTTTTTTGGAGTTTATAGCCTGGTTTCTTTAACATTAAGGACAAACAAAAAAAAGTTATGACACTTTTAACACAGCCAATATAACTACTATTAGTTTGTCAATACATTATCTACCCCTAAATAATATAAATAAAATAAATATAAATAAAATAAATATAAATAAAATAAATATAAATAAAATAAATATAAATAAAATAAATATAAATAAAATAAATTTCTCAACTGCACGAGCATTCTTCGACCAATTAGTTTATTGGCCTACACATGTCCTTCTCGGAACGCCGCGATAGCATCGGTATGGGATCGACGCGTACGAAAACACGTGAACTAATGAACGATGAACGTTAAACGAACGGAATGATTCATTCGATGCATAATTTCGTGGTAATAGATTTGAAAAATAATGTCATCTAAACAGCGGGATAACGTCGTTAAGCGTTATCTTTTTTAATTTGATTTTTTTTTCTCTTTAATGACATTTGTTCTTTTAATTGTTGCATGCCTGATGTTTTTATGTCTATGTGAATCTCAAATAATAAAAACGTATTTGGACATCATTTGATATTTAAATCGATATAAATTAAGAATAAAAAACGGTATATAAGATATTATAGAACAGAAAAGTTTTTTTTGGAGTTTATGGCCTGGTTTCTTTAACATTAAGGACAAACAAAAAAAAGTTATGACACTTTTTAACACAGCCAATATAACTACTATTAGTTTGTCAATACATTATCTACCCCTAAATAATATAAAAATATTTATAATACGAGCGGTTTGAGTAAGAACAAGGTACACGGCATTCGATACCCAATTAATAAAAAAAACTTTCCCGTTTTCCTTTTGTAAATGTTTTGTTAAACATCTAAATTTGGCCTTTGAAAAACGCCATCTTGTTAAGGCGAGCCGGGACTTATATTTATTTTGACAGGGGCCGTAAATCCAACCGCTTTTTGTGGCCACAAAGATTAATCACCTATTATTTTGGTAATTTTAATAGGCGAAGGTGTTGGGAACCCTTTTTGGATTCCACAGATATTTGTTCACACTAGCAAATCGTTGAAAAACCTAATTCATCATATTTGTTGTAGGTTTATCCATATCATGTAGTACCTACATTTTCACGCCATTAGGTCTAGACAATTAAGTTCCTTCGACCCACCTTGCACCGAAGATATTTTGGGACAACGTGACAGTTGGTGAGCTCATTGCCGTCTTAAGTCCACGCCAACAATATGAACCATGAAGAACAATGAACATTTTTAGTCTCGAAATGGATTTTCAAAGACGGTTACTTACATTATATTTGTATGTGTATATTATTTAAATAATTAAATAAATAATAATAAATATCTTCACGCAATTCCCAATACAGGGGTATACAGAGGCCTAGTTTAGACAATTAAGTCCCTTTGACCCACCTTCCACCGAAGATATTTTCGGGACAACGTGATATGTGGTAAGCCCGTCGCTGCCTTTATGTCCAAGCCAACAATATAATTCGTACATAAGTTTTTGAAAAACTCATTGGTACGAGCCTGCCACTTGGGGATCGAACTCGGGTCTCTCGACTCGAAATTCCGACCACCGAACCACTCAATCACCGATCCTCAAGGCAGTGCTTCCAAGTAAAGCATGCATTTTTCTGGCGCCGTCTTGAAATGGTCGCTTTGTTCAGATAAAAGGCAAAAGTTGGTAGACTCCTACTCTGCTTAGGAGTCGTATGAATCAGTCCAAAAACTCTTACCAATTTGGACCGCCGTGTTGCTGTATAACAAATGTTTAGTTCCAGTTGGAAAGGTATAGAACCAGAGTATAACGGGCAGGGCCTTTCATCTTCATCCTGCAGACGTCCTTATCTGCAGTAATCACGTAACATAAGTGGACTGTTAAATCTTTTTCATCCATAAAAAAAAACTGTAAATAATCATACCATGCATATCTTATCTATGCATACCTTGTTGTTTTTAATTCCTCAATTATACGCATTTCCCAATACATGGGGTAGACAAAAATCTACACAAATAAGTCCTTCCGACACATATTTCACATGAGCTTATTTTGGGACACCGTGACAGTTGGTGAGTGTGTCGACGTCTTTATGTCCAAGCAAACGATGTAAATAGTACATAAGTTATTGAAATAACTCATTAGAACGAGCCTAACTTTAGAGGATCGAACTCAGTTCCTTCGACTCTCATCATCCAACCATTCGGCTATCGTGTCGTCGCAGTATGTCGTCGCAGGTTCGAGCCCGCCATTAGAAAATTCTCGTACACTAACTCCAGACACAAGCATTGCAGCTTAGTCTACCTAATTCTAGTGATGTTATCTTTGCTCGTATTATTTTTTTAAAAGAATATAAACAGAACTAAAATATAAAACAAACTCGTATATCAGTTGTACTGAACCCATCGTGAAACTGCTTAGAATTAAAAAAGATGCAATTGACCAACAAATCCTAGAGCGAAGTGTTTTACAGGGCAACACTATTTCTTACGTTACAGACAATTTATGCAGTTGGATTAGTCGCCTTGTCTACGGGATTGTTTTATTTCACGCGGGTTGTTTATGGTTCAATTTATAAGATATTTTTAAATAATTGTGTGTTAGGTATTTATTTATGCTTCTTTTTTAATTAAATTAAAAAGAAGCATAAATAAGTAAAAAAAAAGTAAAAATAAGCGAGACGAGATTGAAGCATAAATTATAAAAGAAATTTTACAGAAAAAAAACAATTTGCTGAAAAAAAGAATGGGACTTTATATTATAGGCAATTGGACTTTGAATCTTTCGAGTTACAAAATAGTGACTTTTTTCAATTTAATATGTAACACGCTTTTCAATTAGGCATTAAATTTTTTAAACGTCAAGGATCAGGAAGTTGAAGTGGCAATGGGCCAGCCACATAGCTCGTTATCAGTTCAACGAGCTATGTGGCTGGCCCATGTGTCAACCGTTGGGAAAGAAAGATTCTCGAGTGGCAACCACGTACAGTCAAATGCAGTGTAAGAGTACACCCCACAAGATAATGCGTCGCTCTATCTTGTGGGGTATTGCCACAAGATAGAGCGACGAACTGCACAATGTTGCAGGGACTCGGTGGATGCCGATGACACAGGACCGCTCTGTGGCAATTTTTGGGAAAGGCCTATTATCAACAGTGGACTTCTGATAGACTGTTATGACGATGACGATAAAACGTTTAATTCAAGACATTGACAATCAGAAAAAATAAAAATGCAAACTACATATTAAAAATGTACACTAAATATTGTATTTTTTTTAACATCACTGGCAGTTAATTTGTTATGGTTAATAAAGAACAATTTATCTCTTGTACTATACATTTACTATACTCTATGACTTGTACCATACAAGAACATAATGATCAATTTAAAGCTTAGGGCAAAATCAGTTCGTTACAAGTGGGAACTGCATTATTGTTGTAATTAATTACGTCCGTAATAACAAGACGACTAGTTAGGTAATTTATGTATCGTTTTGTTAACCGTATTAATTAATTATCTGATTAATGAAAAGAAATTTTGTAATATTTTTTTACTTTATCCCCGGAATGTTTGCGGTGTATATGATTTAATCTTTGACGGCCCCATGGAAAAGTAATCAACCAGCTGATTCTGCGATGTTTCGGTTTTCGAATTTGAATCGCAACAGATTCAATATATGTTGTATTTAATTTTAAATATGTATTGTCTTTGTTAAATACCATAATTTACTGCATTAAATACCATAATTGCCAAATAACTTATTCGTTAATTTGCGTTATTTCAATCTATGAAATTCTTGCATTTCACCGCTTATTAGGTAGCTCTGGTAGAGTTTGACTTGATTTCTTAATAAGTCACGATAGCCCAGTGGTTCGGTGGTCGGAATTTCGAGCCACGAGACCCGAGTTCGATCCCGGTTTCGGATTTTCAAAAACTTATGTACGAATTATATCGTTGGCTTAAATATAAAGACGGCGACGGGCTCACCACTTGTCACGATAGTCACACAATTTTATTACCCAGATTGATAAATAACATACATACTTACATAACGGCCTGTTAAAGCCCACTGCAGAACATATGCCTCTCCCAAGGGGAGAACTTGCCAAAATCGCTACGCTTGGCAGGCGGATTGGCGATAACAGTACCATACAAATCGCACCTCAGACGCTGCTGCCCATCTTCAGTCTGATTATTTTAGTCTGACATTCTTAGAGCTGGTCATCCCGCCATCTATCGGTTACCGTTAGGGATATTCATGGCTGTTTCCCTTAGTCGCCTCTTACGACACCCACGGGAAGAAAGGGGGTGGCAATATTCTTACGCCGTTACCAGATTGTTAATGATAATGATAATTGTCATTTGCTAAAACATGGTACAGTAAATTTGACCTATACGAGTATATTCTGCTGAAAATACAGCGTGCAAAAAAATTTAGATTTTTAACAAGAGTAAATAAGTAAATAAATATCTTCAGGCAATTCCCAATACAGGGGTAGACAGAGGTCTAGTCTAGACAACTATGTTTCTTTGACCCACCTTCCACCGAAGATCTTTTCGGGACAACGTGACAGGTGGTGAGCCCGTCGCCGCTTTATGTCCAAGCCAACGATGTAATTCGTGCATAAGTTTTTGAAAAACTCATTGTTTCTGCCACCCGGGGATAGAACTCGGGTCTCTTGACTCGAAATTCCGACAAAAATAAATGAATATCTTCACGCCATTCCCAATACCGGGGTAGACAGAGGTCTAGACAATTAAGTTCTTTCTCCCCATCTTCCACCGCAAACATTTTTGGGACAACGTGACAGGTCGAACTCGGTTCTCTCAACTCGAATTCCCATCACCTAACCACTCGGCTGTCGTGACTCGTGACTAAATATTATTAAAATAGGCATGTCAAATTTAAAATGCAATTACCTTAACCATATATGTTAAACATAAAAGAAATGGCATTTTATAGTAGTGATGAAATGTCAGAAGAAATATTACTTTTAGTATATAAATATACTAAAAGTAAATGAAGTCACGATAGCCGAGTGGTTAGGTGATCGGAATTTCGAGTCAAGAGACCCGTGGTCGATCCCCAGGTAGCAGGCTCGTACCAATGGGTTTATAAAAAAAACTTATGTACGAATTACATCGATGGCTTGGACATAAAGACGGCGGCGGGCTCACCTGTCACTTTGTCCCGAAAATATCTTTTATTCTTCGGTAGAAGGTGGGTCGAAGGGACTTAATTGTCTACACTAGACCTCTGTCTACCTCTGTATTGGGATTTGCGTGAAAATATTTAATTATTTATTTCTCTATTTATTTATTTATTTACAGTATATAAAAAGTACTCATTAATAATTACATAATTGATGGAGTGGCGAACTGAAAAACATTGCGGGCAGTCGATGGATGCAGGTGGCTGGCGATCGTTCTTCATGGATCTCTTTCATAGGCTGGAAAGAAGAAGTTATGTATTTAAGAAATCTCTTATTTATTTATTTTTTTATTTATTGTTCTATGGAACACCAGCAACGTGTAACATGTATGTTACAATTTCACAAGATACGAATAAATCTAATAAATATGGATGCTTAAATCTAACATGCACGCCAATTACAGGTGAACACATCATTTACTCTTTCTATTATTACAATAACATTTATCAATCAAGAAGAATGTAAAGAAGTAATAATTACCAAGGATGGTCCATTTAAAAGTCAAAACAATTTTTTTTTTCTCATTAAACTTGGTAGATTTATGACCGTCAAAAGTTACTACGATTAGCAGAAACAAGACCTTCAAGAATCTCCGGAGTTTCTTGCCGCTTCTTCATTCAAGGCGTTACCACGGTGCGGCAAATGTCGCGGGTTCGGATCCGGCCTGGGTCAGTTGTAATTTTACAAAATAATATAACAAAATCATTAAAATTGATATTTTAATTTAATTTAAAATCAAATAAATTAAAATTTTAAACGAATACGTAACGAAAGTCACGATAGACGAGTAGTTGGGTAGTCGGAATTTCGAGTCAAGAGATTCGAGTTCGATCCACATGTGGCAGGCTCCTACCTATTGGTTATTTAAAAAATCCCCATACGATTTACATCGTTTGCTTGGACATAAAGACGGCGATAGACTCGCCACCTGTCACTTTGTCCCTAAAAATAACTGTGAAAGGTGTGTCAAAAGAGGTCTAATACATAATTGTCTAGACCTCTGTTATCCCAGCATTGAGATTGACGTGCAAATAACAGTACGGAATATTCTTTATAGGTGCATCATACTGTCTCTCACTAACCTTTAACAACTAATGGAGATGACAATCTTTTTCGTATAAGAAACTAATGAGATACGAATAAGTCAATTCAATTATATAAACTCCCCATGCTGCTTTTTCAGCTCAATTAAGTAACGAACAAACATTCTTACAAGGTCTTTTTATTTATTTTTTTAACAATCTTCAGTTAAAAAAGTTAACAACAACCTTAACTTAAAGTTTATCTTCAAACATTTCCCCATTACTAGAATAAATACTCCCTACACAAACTGTCGAATATATATTATATTTTAATTAAAATACGAAAATGACAAGAGTGTGACAAGAGGGCTGGTTCTTTTCTCGCTCAACGGTTAAGTCTAGCCATTCAACGTGGAAATGCAGCCAGCGTTTTGGTACCATGCCACGAGGAGTAGGGCTCTACGATTATAATAGTTTTTAGTTAAAAAGTATTGTAAATATTAACATAATTTTGTAACGGTAATTCTATTATTTAATTATCTTCACGCAATTCCCAATACAGGGGTAGATAGAGGTCTAGGCTAGGCAATTGAAGTTCTTTTGGTGGGTCAGATGATTCCACTGATGATATTTTCGGGACAACGTGACTGGTGGTGAGCCATTTTGTGGACATAAGTTGTTTTTGAAAAACCCATTGGTACGAGCCTGCCACCAGTGGATCGAACTCGAAACTTATGACACGAAATTCCGACCACCCAACCACTCGGCTACCGTGACTTCTTTCATACTTCATATAATTTACTTCATCTTCCACAAACAAAATATTTGTAAAAAAAATAAGAAAATTATCAACCATGTTGATAAAAGCAATTTTGATATACACTTGAGCTGTAAACTTAGCGCTCAAGCCACCCTGTATTAATGACATTCCGGATCGAAGTGTATAAATCTTAGATTATACGTCAAAAACCTTATAAGATACACTCGTATTCAATAGGGGCGTTGTAAATTCAATGTAACTGTTTGTTTTCCAAATCCACTGCAGCACATAATAAATTCTGTTCACCAAGTCCTGTACATCAGGACCGGAGATCCAAAGGCTGAGCTGAAACCTATTATACGGGACGGCAAAAAAGCGTCCGGAGAGACATTGAAACGCGCGACTTATAAATAAATACATTACTGTGTAATGGCGGAGGATACATGCTGAGGCGTTTAGTGATGTGTTAAGATAATGTTTTATATGACATGTAAGCAGAGAAAATAGATATACGTCAAGTTCCTCACAAAGCTCTCTTTTCTCTATTATATAGAGTATTTTCTTTCTTTCTTTGATTGGTAATGATGGAGTTTTTTTTATATATTTTATGACTTCAAATAGGCTAATTGAGTTTAAGTACAAGTTGGATACCTACGGAATTAATTATTATACTGCTTTTTTGATAAATATATCTTATTAAAGTAGTTTTTTTCATTTAACTATATTTTCTGTAGCTAAAAAAATCGTCACGCCATTCTCAACACTGGGGTAAACAGGTTTCAACAGTGGTAGAGCCACGCATCAGCTTTTGTTGTTGCATAAATGGGCCGGCTCGACCGGGGAAGTACCACGACCTCACAGAACTACTCTACACCGGCGCGAAGTAGAAGTCTAACAAACTTCTGTGTTTCGTCTGGTGAGTGCAGGTAACCGGAGGCCCACACCCCCCTCCCCCAATTCTGGGGGGCGAATTCCGATCACCTAACCACGCAGCTATCGTGACTTTTCTGTAGATAATATTACTAAGTATAATTTTATTTAGGTAGTATTCATCTGTTTTGTGTTACTGTTTCCTTATCTGTGCTGTGACCGCATAATAATATTCCAAAAGTTTACGTGAGGCTTCAAAGAGTAGCTTCTTAATGCTACTCTTTGAAAATGTTTCTAATGGTAAAATCCTTAGAAAATTTTAATAATGAGGTGGACTTTTGATAGGCTGTAAAGAAGTGGTGGACTTTTGAAAACCTGTAAAGAAGAGATGGGCTTTTGTTAGGCAGCACTTTTGTCTCTAACAGCAGTTGCCCAACAGCAGTGTAAAGAGCGAGTGTAATAAGTAGTGAAGAAAATAATACTCATTTTAAACAGCAATATGATAGAAATGGAAAAAAGTGAATTTTACTCGACACGTGTTCTTTGGGTATATCAGTATAAAATCTACATGAAAAAAAAACAATTATTTTTTCATAATGTCTTCTTCTCTTCCGTGTCTTGTGTAATCTTCTTAAACCGTGAGAACGAATAGTTATAAAAGTTATGCTTGCCAAGAGGAGAAGCAACTAGGACCTTCGTATTCGTATCTTTCAAGTCACCGGTGGGCTTGATTTTCAGTGTGGTTAACTGTCTGTCGCGTTTTCTCTAAAACAGGGTATAATTTGACACAATTTCTTGACATGGCAAGAATAAAACGCACTCTGTGAAATCTATTACGTAAATGCATACATAACGGCCTATTAAAGTCCACTGCAGGACATAGGCCTCTCCCTTTGGGAGAATTTGCTATAATCGACACGCCTAGCAAGCGGATTGGCGATCGCAGTATCAGACACCTCGCACCTTTGACGCTGCTGCTCTTCGGTCTGATTATTTTGGTCTGATATTTTTAGAGATGGTTTCCCCGCCATAAATCGGTTGCCATAACGATATTCAAGGCTGATTCCCTTAGTCACCTCTTACGACACCCACGGGAAGAAAGAGAGTGGAACTATTCTTACACCGTTACCATAAGGCTCATCTATTAATTCTATTTTTTTTCCAACGTACATTTATATAACCTTAAAGTATATTTTCTTTTATACTAGGCATTATAAAATTGTCTACAATACTGCAATTGTGTAATCACGTAATATTGAATCAACTTATCACTTGTACTCAACGTTAAGATGAAAGACAACACCGCGCGTTCGCCAATGCATGAGGCATCAAGAAAAACTTGTGAAAGCGGGCGTAATGGCCTCAGAACATTTGTAAGATTATACCGCGGATTGTTTAAGATGACGTCTCACGGGCCCGTTCCCGCCGATTTATGTGGAGCATAGATTAGACGGCCCATAGACAAAGGATGTCGAGGCGAGCTTTTTCGCAGACAATGATATCAGTATGACGTTTCATTATTTGTAGGTTGGTACTGGTGGGTATGAATGTTGGTACGCAGACACTTATCGCTTACTTCTATTTGTTTTAGATATTTCTTTTTATAAACCAACTAATGGAAGGAGATTAACATTGAAATATTTTTTCCTCACCGTCCTACTAATGATATATGAAGCTGAGAACCCAACCGGTTGTTTGAACCGGTGTGGTTGGGTGATCTGTATTAGAATCAAGAAATCAGAGTTCGATTCCCAGGAAATAGGTTTGTACCAATGAGTTTGTTTTAAAACTTATGTACTCAACACCTGTCACAATGTCCCAAAAATAGAAATATAAAAAAAATATCTTCACGCAATTCCCAATACAGGGGTAGACAGAGGTCAAGTCTAGACAATTAAGTCCCTTTGACCCACCTTCCACCGAAGATATTTTCGGGACAACGTGACAGGTGGTGAGCCCGTCGCCGCTTTTATGTCCAAGCCAACGATGAAATTCGTACATAAGTTTTTGAAAAACTCATTGGTACTGCCACCTGGGGATCGAACTCGGGTCTCTCGACTCGAAGTTCCGACCACCCAACAACTCGGCTATCGTGACTTCGCCCAAAAATAGACTCCGGGGAAATGTGGGTCGATACGACTAAATTTTCTAGACCTCTCCCTACGCCTACATTGGGAAATGCTGAACTTTTTTGATTTAGTGGATAGATAATGCAATTATTAATATTTTCTTTAACACATGCTTATTATTATCCCGGAACAAATCACAATTTTGGTGGGAAAGATCAGAATCATAATACTGACTGACTAATTTTTGATTAATAATATTAGGGGACCGTATATACCCCTCGTTTTAATCTTGATAATTTAGGTCTGCTGCTGTAATTTCGATATATGCGCGGACAAAGAGTAGTAGGAACATAACTTACAAAAGCTTCACTTAGAAACTTAACATAAATTACAAATTATTTCAATCTTCAGTGGTTCCCTAATTCGATTTCTCTAACATAATTCACTACGTTGTGACCTGACCTTTTCCAAACAAAGGAGGTTCTAAATACTTGTCACCTTTGAAGATGGGATGTTTTTAAAGAAGCCTTTTTTATGAGAAGTAATCTTCATCTTCTTCTGCTTCGTTGTAATTTGACTCCCAATGAAACAAAGGAAAAGATACAATAACACAAGAGAAAGACAAGGAATGGAGTAAAGAACAGTAATAATAGTATTTGAATGATTTGTAATTTGTGTGATGTGCCTATACAACATCTAGTTCCAAAGCAGGACTTCACGATCCGAAGCTTGGTAACTGGTTGGTAACGACATACTGAAAATTAAACTACTGAACTGGAATTAAATACTAAATTCGTGGGTAAATAATTAATCAAACAAACATATAATCTTCATGCATTCGCAATGCTGAGCTAGTCAGAGATGTTGACAAATTTTAGTCATTTCGATACACATTTCACAGGATCTTATTTTTGGACAACGTGGTAGTAGAATTCGAGAATAGAATAGAAAATAATAGAAATAACATTTATTCAGCAAAAGCAGTTCATACACGTGAAAGTATAAGTACATGTTAAGTTTAAAAAATAAAAAGGTCGCATTGTGCCGAAAAGGGGGTGGCTCAGCATGTGTTGTGTGAGTATGGCCTCACATATCGCTGATTTTCAGCCAAGAAACCTATTCAATGGCGTCACGAACGTAGCACAGCTGTTACGTGTAGTCTAGTCCTTCCATAAATAGAAAAAAGCCTAAACCTTCTATATAATTATAACGCAAAAATTAAAGCAAGAAAGAAAACTCATTGGTACCAATTTTCCAACTTGATATCTAACTTAACTCCTAACACGAATTCTGATTACACATCCACATGGCTAACCCTCAGGATTTTTTAATTCGTGAAGATTAATATATGGTATCAAAACCAGCCAAATACTACTACTGATTAGTAGAACCAAAAAGTTTTTACTACAAACTTACACCAATAGAATACGAAAATACTTTTCCCCACCATATTATAAAACACCGTGACTCGGCTACATCACGCATTAATCTCACGAAATTTGCTGGATTCAAACCTGTCATAGCTTCGAAGTCTCTATCGCCTACGCTCTCGGGCATCAATCAACATTTTAACTTTAAAAAAGATCTATATCTATCGAAAAATTTTATCTTATGAGAAAATTCAAAGTTGCTGAGCTGGCATAGAAACTCAGCTCGTATTTCCATTACACATGATAAAATCTACAGAACGCCCGCTGCAAACTTGGGCAACAGGCATATCTAAAGATAAAGGAAAATATTGTCAGGACCAAATACTTAGCAAAATGTTAGTGAATTAAGAATGGATCCCAGATAATTTGCAAAAAGCGGATATTCTTATAACTGACCTAACAAATCACATCATCACTAATCTAATAACACATACTGGCTATATTTCACAGATTACATATTATATATTATATATTATTACAGGGGTAGACAGAGGTCAAGTCTAGACAATTAAGCCCCTTTTACCTACCTTCCACCGAAGACATATTATATACGAGTATTGATGAAACTAAAAGAAAAATAATATCAATCTCTGATATTCAAAACTACTCTGTATCGCGAAGCCGAATTTTGATACTTTTTGCGACATTTTGTTGTGATTTTAAATTATTTGGGCTCAATGTTTAATTTATAACGCAATTTATTAAATAACCCGCCTTCGAACACGACGAGCCATTTTTTTATCTTTAAATCTTACGCCGCAGTGCACTTGTTGTCTTATCTGAATAGAGATCTAGAAAATGGGATGTTTTAGTGGAAGAAAAGTTATTTTCTCTCAACTTTTTTCTTTTTAACGTATTGTTATAATAAATTACAATTAGCTTTTTTGTAAAATAATTGTGATTAACTCTGAAAGTTTGGAAAAACACATAATTAAAACTCTAGTTTATACTTTGGCACATGCCTTAATGTCCGATCTATCATAGTCTACGTAGATAGTAAAAGCCTTAGGCCTCTAGTAAAAAGTATAGTAAATAATTTTGGAACATAGAAAGATAGAAATTATCTATATATTATGTAGTGCGACTGTAAACAACGATGCGTCTTCTGCCACCGTCAGTTCTGCCACTACCCGTCCTACCACCAACGTCGACTACAGTTGCCAGATGCGTAAACAACTTCAGGTGTTGCCGCAACAACTCTATATCAAGTTACTAGAACAAAGAAAATATCTGTAACAGTACCACACTGTTATCCATTTCTGTAGCCTCCTTGTCAGCAGATCTTCTAGATCTCAAAGTAAGCAGCACCCAATGTAAACACTTGTGGCAGTAAACAGAAGGCGAGTTAACCATTTCGATATATACCAGATCAAAAGTCAGCAGACCGGAGACGAGTACCAGTGTCTAAAGTGCAAGACATCTGGTACAACGATTGCCAGTTCTATTACCAAGCGTGTAGATTGTGGTAAACCCCCCCGTACGGGAGAGACATGTCTTGCAGTGGACATACAGGCCGTATATTAAATACAATGCTATAGGTAGTATAAATATTTCACACAAATTCATAAAATTATAATTTCTGTATATAATAATACCAATAGTAACGTACACCTATAAATATAATAATTTCTATAAGTACATACGTACTACTACGTAAGTTATATAAGTACATACGTACTACTTATAACAAACTTTTATTACTATTTCTGAGATAAAATATACTTAAATAACAGTTTACTAAAGACACTAACTTCTGCAATCGAAAAAATTTAGAGATACGTTGCCACCCCTTAACGCCTAAGAATTAAATTAAATGCCCCGACCTCCGGTTTTCATGGTGTCGCCAACGCTGACGTCCCGTGTTCAATTCCCAGTCGGGTCACTGTTTTTACATTTTCTCGGGTCTGGGTGTTTGAAGTACCTTCGTTGTTTCTCATTCCATAATACAAGAGTCACGATAGCCGAGTGGTTGGGTGGTCGGAATTTCGAGTCGAGAGACCCAAGTTCATGAATGGGCCGGCTCGACCGGGGAAGTACCACGACCTCACAGAATACCGGCATGAAGTAGAAGTCTAACAAACTTCTGCGTTTCGTCTGGTGAGTGCAGGTAACCGGAGGCCCACACACCCCCTCCCCCAATTCTGGGGTAATGGGGCACTCTAAGGGCGGCAACGCATCTGCTAAGCCTCTGGTATTGCGGGTGTTCATGGGCGGCGATAATCACTTACCATCACGTGAGTCACCTGCTCGTTTGTCTCCCTTTTCTATAAAAACTTAATAAAGATGGCGACGGGCTCACCACGTCACGTTGTCCCGAAAATATCTTCGGTGGAAGGTGGGTTGAAGGGACTTAAATGTCTAGACTAGACTCTGTCTACCCCTGTATTGGGAATTGCGTGAAGATATTTTTTAAGCTGGTTACTTTGGGTTCAGAAAAATTTCTGTGATGTAGTCCTTATGTATATAAGCATATATTCTTCATATAATAACTTTATAATTGTTTTTTTTTATATTATTTCATAACGATCAGATATGAATCTGTAAAGTGTAACTAAAAAAATACTAACTCTAAACTTCTTCATTAAAAGTAATAAGCGCATTTCGAACAACAAAATGACGTAATTAATTAAAAAAAAAAGAAACTGCTCTGTCTCTGTTGACAACATAATATAAGCGGTGTGTTCAAGTCACACTGTGTGTAAGTATTTGACGACAAAAACTCGGAAACTAATGAAGTGATTCGCACGAAGCCGGCTGAATTCCGCGACGAGATATGAGAGAAAAAGTTGTGCTGAATTAAATCACTTTTTTTTATTTCCAACACCCATTTATAAGCTGTTAGGCACAAAGTAACTGTAAAGAAAGGAACAGATAAAAAAGAGCGGGAACTTTTTGAATTTCGATGCGATTTGCGCGGGAAACCTTATTTATTTTTTTGCTTCAACGCACCTCTGAAGGAGAAATGTGTTTTTATTCCAGTATGGTAAAACCAAGTAAATTTAAAATAATCATTTAATATATATAACGTCAAATACTTTTAATTCTCAGCTTATAAATTCATTATAAATAAAATAAAGACAATATTATAAATAGTTTCAAATGATTTTCTTAGAACTATCAAATACTCAACTACAAAAAGACTAACACAACATTATTCCAAAGCAATTTGCCATAGATATTGTATGTGTTTATCTATAGGGCGGACCCCTCGAAGTATGACTTACACTCGGGGACCCACGGCATATCCCTCATGAGCTGTTATCCACTCAAACAACTTTACTGCTCACCCCAATATTGTTAGCGGTGACCTCGATAGCCGCGTGGTGTAGTAATCTAAGTTCGAATAAGGAATTCGAGTACTATCTCCGTATCGTACCAATTGGTTTTTTAAAACTTTATTTTAATAACCTGACTACCTTATCTTAAGCCACGTAAGCCGAGTGGTTGGGTGATCGAAATTCAAGTCAAAGAGACCCGTGTTCAATCTCCAGGTGGTAGGCTGGTATCAATAGGTTTTTCAAAAAAAAACTTATGTACTTATTATATCGTTGGCTTGGATATAAAGTCGGCGACGGGCTCACCGCCTGTCACGTTGTCTCAAAGATATCTTCGGTGGAAGGGCGGTCAAAAGGACTTAATTGTCTAGACTTCTGTGTGCCCCAGTATTAGGAATGGCGTGAAGACTACCTAATCTATTTGGCTACCTAATATATGTTGAGAATGTGTCAAAGTTTTCCGCATTTTATTATTATAAAAATCGGACGACTTAACAGCCTTGTGGGTAATGACTCTGCCGTCAAAGTTATGGATTCGAATCCAACTAGGGACAAAAATTTATGATGAGTCTGAATGTTTCTACTCGTGTCAGGAATGTTTATATGTATGTATGAATATTTAGCTATGCAAATAAAGATCAATGTAAAAATGTTTTACCGTTGGCGGTGGGAGATGGCGATAGGCTTACCACCTACCATATAATCACCAACACGTTTCGGTGAAAAGTGCGTCAATGTCTTTTTGTGTCAATTTAATGTCTACACCTCTGTCTACCTCAGTGTTGGGATGTGCTCCACTCCCCTCCACAATTCCTTCCTTCTTCGTTACCATTATCATAACCGTATCCAACGAAGGGCGGCTCGAATCGTCGACGACCATGTTCTATCTGATAGGCTAGATCCCCTGGCATTGCGAAGAGATGTTGCATTCTTTGCATTTTTTATAAGATTTACTACGGATTAATCCCAGCCGCTGAATTTCACCATCGAACCTTACGGCATAGTCAAAAATTCCATCTTGATGCTTGGCATTCCACCACAGTGCGTTTTTCGCGGAATTTTCTGCCACGCACTTGCACTTTATGGAATGTGCTGCCGGCAGCGGTTTTTCCGGACCGATACGACTTAGGGACCTTCAAGAAAAGAGCCCATACCTTTCTCAAAGGCCGGCAACGCATCTGCTATGCCTCTGGTATTGCGGATGTTCATGGGCGGCGGTAATCACTTGCCATCACGTGAGCCACCTGCTCGTTTGCCTCCCTTCCCTATAAAAAAAAGCCTATCAAAACTCCACTTCCGTCCTTGCCATCCCAAAGTATGAAGATTGAAAAAAACTACTGGCGATTTAAATGCAACAAAAGACAAAAAATACATTAAAGTCATTTGCCGCTACTACACGAAAAAAAATATATTAAAACGAAATAACAAAAATATTTTTAAATTTCTATCCATATAATATCCATAGAAAAACACTGGCAATTTGAATGTAACAATAATAGGAAAAAAATGACTAAAGACATTTGCCGCTTCGCCACAAAAAAAAATTAAAACTAAATATTTTTAAATTTCTATCCATACACTTATGGAAAAACACTGGCAATTGAAATGCAACAACAAGTGAAAAAATTATACTGAAATCATATGCCACTACACCATATAAAATATATATCAAAACGAAATAACTGAAAATTATTTTTAAATTTATATCCATAAACTTATGGAAAAACACTGGCAATTGAAATGCAACAACAAGTGAAAAAAAAAAATACACAGAAATCATTTGTCACTGCTCCATATAAAAAAAAAAAAACAGAAGAAAATAAATAACAGAAAATTATTTTTAAATTTCAGAACACTGGCAATTGAAATGCAACAACAAGTGAAAAAATTATACTGAAATCATATGCCACTACACCATATAAAATATATATCAAAACGAAATAACTGAAAATTATTTTTAAATTTCAGAACACTGGCAATTTGAATGTAACAATAATAGGAAAAAAATGACTAAAGACATTTGCCGCTTCGCCACAAAAAAAAATTAAAACTAAATATTTTTAAATTTCTATCCATACACTTATAGAAAAAATACTGGCTTTGGAAATACAACAAGTGAAAAAAAAATATACTGAAATCATATGCCACTACACCATATAAAAATATATATCAAAACGAAATAACTGAAAATTATTTTTAAATTTATATCCATAAACTTATGGAAAAAACACTGGCAATTGAAATGCAACAACAAGTGAAAAAAAAATACACAGAAATCATTTGTCACTGCTCCATATAAAAAAAAAAAACAGAAGAAAATAAATAACAGAAAATTATTTTTAAATTTCAGAACACTGGCAATTGGAATGAAACAACAAAAAGAAAAAAAAACTAAACAACGTAATATTTCTATAAACGCGCGCGAGAATTTATTTCGTATATACTTAACTCTCGGACGCTCTTTTGTCTGTTTATTTGTATTTACACGGATCGGTTTCGCGCTGGCCGTCAATCAAGTTCGATTGTCACCAACTCCAGTTCTGCCAACGTACAGTTTCAACACCGATTGTATTTAACAGACGCCACACAATAAATAATTATCCATAGATAGGGGACAACATCACATACATTGCTCTGATCCCAAAGTAAGCAGCTAAAGCACTGGTGTTATTGAATCAGAAAAAAGGATATTACCATAGACACTCAGAGCTGGCGACATCATGAAAGACGGTGTGTAAGCCTCTGGTCTACGGAGTACTTTTTTTTAGGTTAGAACCGACTTGCCTCGAGATGAAAGCCACGGTGGTAGATGAAAGCATAAAATAAATAAACAAATATCTTCACGCAATTCCCAATACAGAGGTAGACAGAGGTCTAGTCTAGACAATTAAGTCACTTCGACCCACCTTCCACCGAAGATATTTTCGTGACAACGTGAAAGGTGGCGAGCCCGTCGCCGTCTTTATGTCCAATCCAGCGGCAAAATTCGTACATAATTTTCTGAAAAACCCATTGGTACCAGCCTGTCACCTGGGGATCGAACTCGTGGCTCTTGACTCGAAATTCTGACCACCCAACCACTCGGCTATCGTGACTCTAAGAATATGCACCCCTTTTCTATGAGTATGAGGCGACTAAGGAAAAAGCCTTGCCAATTACAATTAAATATTTCCAGTACTGTGGTGGACCCTATTTTTTTTCTCTTTTCGAACCATCTTTCATTGATGCCTATTTGCGATAACGTGACAGGTGATGAGCCTATCGCCGTCATATCCAAGCTAACGGCACATTATACTTATTTACGTAGAGAATTATTCATATATAAATATAAATGAAAACGAAAGTAATTTGTTCCAATAATACTCTCTTGAACGGTCAACCCTATCAAATAGTCAAAATATCTTTCAGTACAAACAAAATAATCTCTAATCTTTTTCCTAAAACACATTATAAATGCTCACAAGCCTTGTTAATAGCTGAATAGTTAACCGGAATTGGAGTACTGATCCAAGTTCGATCCTCAAGGTAAGCTCGTACCAATGAGTGTTTTCAAAACTTATGCAATATGTACGTCACCACCTGTAACGTTGTCCCAAAAATATCTTCGGTGAAATGTGGGTTTACAGGACTTAATTGTCAGAACCTTTGTCTACCCCAATATTGAGGATGGGGTGAAGATATTTTTAAGCTGGTTACTTTGGGTTCAGAAAATTTCTGTGATGTAGTCCTTATGTATATAAGCATATATTCTTCATATAATAATTTATAAGTACATACGTACTACTACGTAAGTTATATAAGTACATACGTACTACTACGTAAGTTATATAAGTACATACGTACTACTACGTAAGTTATATAAGTACATACGTACTACTACGTAAGTTATATAAGTACATACGTACTACTACGTAAGTTATATAAGTACATACGTACTACTACGTAAGTTATATAAGTACATACGTACTACTACGTAAGTTATATAAGTACATACGTACTACTACGTAAGTTATATAAGTACATACGTACTACTACGTAAGTTATATAAGTACATACGTACTACTACGTAAGTTATATAAGTACATACGTACTACTACGTAAGTTATATAAGTACATACGTACTACTACGTAAGTTATATAAGTACATACGTACTACTACGTAAGTTATATAAGTACATACGTACTACTACGTAAGTTATATAAGTACATACGTACTACTACGTAAGTTATATAAGTACATACGTACTACTACGTAAGTTATATAAGTACATACGTACTACTACGTAAGTTATATAAGTACATACGTACTACTACGTAAGTTATATAAGTACATACGTACTACTACGTAAGTTATATAAGTACATACGTACTACTACGTAAGTTATATAAGTACATACGTACTACTACGTAAGTTATATAAGTACATACGTACTACTACGTAAGTTATATAAGTACATACGTACTACTACGTAAGTTATATAAGTACATACGTACTACTACGTAAGTTATATAAGTACATACGTACTACTACGTAAGTTATATAAGTACATACGTACTACTACGTAAGTTATATAAGTACATACGTACTACTACGTAAGTTATATAAGTACATACGTACTACTACGTAAGTTATATAAGTACATACGTACTACTACGTAAGTTATATAAGTACATACGTACTACTACGTAAGTTATATAAGTACATACGTACTACTACGTAAGTTATATAAGTACATACGTACTACTACGTAAGTTATATAAGTACATACGTACTACTACGTAAGTTATATAAGTACATACGTACTACTACGTAAGTTATATAAGTACATACGTACTACTACGTAAGTTATATAAGTACATACGTACTACTACGTAAGTTATATAAGTACATACGTACTACTACGTAAGTTATATAAGTACATACGTACTACTACGTAAGTTATATAAGTACATACGTACTACTACGTAAGTTATATAAGTACATACGTACTACTACGTAAGTTATATAAGTACATACGTACTACTACGTAAGTTATATAAGTACATACGTACTACTACGTAAGTTATATAAGTACATACGTACTACTACGTAAGTTATATAAGTACATACGTACTACTACGTAAGTTATATAAGTACATACGTACTACTACGTAAGTTATATAAGTACATACGTACTACTACGTAAGTTATATAAGTACATACGTACTACTACGTAAGTTATATAAGTACATACGTACTACTACGTAAGTTATATAAGTACATACGTACTACTACGTAAGTTATATAAGTACATACGTACTACTACGTAAGTTATATAAGTACATACGTACTACTACGTAAGTTATATAAGTACATACGTACTACTACGTAAGTTATATAAGTACATACGTACTACTACGTAAGTTATATAAGTACATACGTACTACTACGTAAGTTATATAAGTACATACGTACTACTACGTAAGTTATATAAGTACATACGTACTACTACGTAAGTTATATAAGTACATACGTACTACTACGTAAGTTATATAAGTACATACGTACTACTACGTAAGTTATATAAGTACATACGTACTACTACGTAAGTTATATAAGTACATACGTACTACTACGTAAGTTATATAAGTACATACGTACTACTACGTAAGTTATATAAGTACATACGTACTACTACGTAAGTTATATAAGTACATACGTACTACTACGTAAGTTATATAAGTACATACGTACTACTACGTAAGTTATATAAGTACATACGTACTACTACGTAAGTTATATAAGTACATACGTACTACTACGTAAGTTATATAAGTACATACGTACTACTACGTAAGTTATATAAGTACATACGTACTACTACGTAAGTTATATAAGTACATACGTACTACTACGTAAGTTATATAAGTACATACGTACTACTACGTAAGTTATATAAGTACATACGTACTACTACGTAAGTTATATAAGTACATACGTACTACTACGTAAGTTATATAAGTACATACGTACTACTACGTAAGTTATATAAGTACATACGTACTACTACGTAAGTTATATAAGTACATACGTACTACTACGTAAGTTATATAAGTACATACGTACTACTACGTAAGTTATATAAGTACATACGTACTACTACGTAAGTTATATAAGTACATACGTACTACTACGTAAGTTATATAAGTACATACGTACTACTACGTAAGTTATATAAGTACATACGTACTACTACGTAAGTTATATAAGTACATACGTACTACTACGTAAGTTATATAAGTACATACGTACTACTACGTAAGTTATATAAGTACATACGTACTACTACGTAAGTTATATAAGTACATACGTACTACTACGTAAGTTATATAAGTACATACGTACTACTACGTAAGTTATATAAGTACATACGTACTACTACGTAAGTTATATAAGTACATACGTACTACTACGTAAGTTATATAAGTACATACGTACTACTACGTAAGTTATATAAGTACATACGTACTACTACGTAAGTTATATAAGTACATACGTACTACTACGTAAGTTATATAAGTACATACGTACTACTACGTAAGTTATATAAGTACATACGTACTACTACGTAAGTTATATAAGTACATACGTACTACTTATAACAAACTTTTATTACTATTTCTGAGATAAAATATACTTAAATAACAGTTTACTAAAGACACTAACGTCTGCAATCGAAAAATTTAGAGATACGTTGCCACCCCTTAACGCCTAAGAATTAAATTAAATGCCCTGACCTCCGGTTTTCATGGAGTCGCCAACGCTGACGTCCTGTGTTCAATTCCCAGTCGGGTCACTGTTTTACATTTTCTCGGGTCTGGGTGTTTGAAGTACCTTCGTTGTTTCTCATTCCATAATACAAGAGTCACGATAGCCGAGTGGTTGGGTGGTCGGAATTTCGAGTCGAGAGACCCAAGTTCATGAATGGGCCGGCTCGACTGGGAAGTACCACGACCTCACAGAATACCGGCATGAAGTAGAAGTCTAACAAACTTCTGCGTTTCGTCTGGTGAGTGCAGGTAACCGAGGCTCCACACACCCTCCCCCACCCTGGGGTAATGGGCACTCTAAGGGCGGCAACGCATCTGCTAAGCCTCTGGTATTGCGGGTGTTCATGGGCGGCGATAATCACTTACCATCACGTGAGTCACCTGCTCGTTTGTCTCCCTTTTCTATAAAACATAATATAAGCGGTGTGTTCAAGTCACACTGTGTGTAAGTATTTGACGACAAAAACTCGGAAACTAATGAAGTGATTCGCACGAAGCCGGCTGAATTCCGCGACGAGATATGAGAGAAAAAGTTGTGCTGAATTAAATCACTTTTTTTTATTTCCAACACCCATTTATAAGCTGTTAGGCACAAAGTAACTGTAAAGAAAGGAACAGATAAAAAAGAGCGGGAACTTTTTGAATTTCGATGCGATTTGCGCGGGAAACCTTATTTATTTTTTTGCTTCAACGCACCTCTGAAGGAGAAATGTGTTTTTATTCCAGTATGGTAAAACCAAGTAAATTTAAAATAATCATTTAATATATATAACGTCAAATACTTTTAATTCTCAGCTTATAAATTCATTATAAATAAAATAAAGACAATATTATAAATAGTTTCAAATGATTTTCTTAGAACTATCAAATACTCAACTACAAAAGACTAACACAACATTATTCCAAAGCAATTTGCCATAGATATTGTATGTGTTTATTCATAGGGCGGACCCTCGAAGTATGACTTACACTGGGGACCCACGGCATATCCTCATGAGCTGTTATCCACTCAAACAACTTTACTGCTCACCCCAATATTGTTAGCGGTGACCTCGATAGCCGCGTGGTGTAGTAATCTAAGTTCGAATAAGGAATTCGAGTACTATCTCCGTATCGTACCAATTGGTTTTTAAAACTTTATTTTAATAACCTGACTACCTTATCTTAAGCCACGTAAGCCGAGTGGTTGGGTGATCGAAATTCAAGTCAAAGAGACCCGTGTTCAATCTCCAGGTGGTAGGCTGGTATCAATAGGTTTTTCAAAAAACTTATGTACTTATTATATCGTTGGCTTGGATATAAAGTCGGCGACGGGCTCACCGCCTGTCACGTTGTCTCAAAGATATCTTCGGTGGAAGGGCGGTCAAAAGGACTTAATTGTTCAGACTTCTGTGTGCCCCAGTATTAGGAATGGCGTGAAGACTACCTAATCTATTTGGCTACCTAATATATGTTGAGAATGTGTCAAAGTTTTCCGCATTTTATTATTATAAAAATCGGACGACTTAACAGCCTTGTGGGTAATGACTCTGCCGTCAAAGTTATGGATCTGAATCCAACTAGGGACAAAAATTTATGATGAGTCTGAATGTTTCTACCGTGTCAGGAATGTTTATATGTATGTATGAATATTTAGCTATGCAAATAAAGATCAATGTAAAATGTTTTACCGTTGGCGGTGGGAGATGGCGATAGGCTCACCACCTACCATATAATCACCAACACGTTTCGGTGAAAAGTGCGTCAATGTCTTTTTGTGTCAATTTAATGTCTACACCTCTGTCTACCTCAGTGTTGGGATGTGCTCCACTCCCCTCCACAATTCCTTCCTTCTTCGTTATCATTATCATAACCGTATCCAACGAAGAGCGGCTCGAATCGTCGACGACCATGTTCTATCTGATAGGCTAGATCCCCTGGCATTGCGAAGAGATGTTGCATTCTTTGCATTTTTTATAAGATTTACTACGGATTAATCCCAGCCGCTGAATTTCACCATCGAACCTTACGGCATAGTCAAAAATTCCATCTTGATGCTTGGCATTCCACCACAGTGCGTTTTTCGCGGAATTTTCTGCCACGCACTTGCACTTTATGGAATGTGCTGCCGGCAGCGGTTTTTCCGGACCGATACGACTTAGGGACCTTCAAGAAAAGAGCCCATACCTTTCTCAAAGGCCGGCAACGCATCTGCTATGCCTCTGGTATTGCGGATGTTCATGGGCGGCGGTAATCACTACCATCACGTGAGCCACCTGCTCGTTTGCCTCCCTTCCCTATAAAAAAAAGCCTATCAAAACTCCACTTCCGTCCTTGCCATCCCAAAGTATGAAGATTGAAAAAAACTACTGGCGATTTAAATGCAACAACAAGTGAAAAAAAATTATACTGAAATCATATGCCACTACACCATATAAAAATATATATCAAAACGAAATAACTGAAAATTATTTTAAATTTCTATCCATATAATATCCATAGAAAACACTGGCAATTGAAATGCAACAACAAGTGAAAAAAAATTATACTGAAATCATATGCCACTACACCATATAAAAATATATATCAAAACGAAATAACTGAAAATTATTTTAAATTTCTATCCATACACTTATAGAAAAAATACTGGCTTTGGAAATACAAAAGGTGAAAAAATTATACTGAAATCATATGCCACTACACCATATAAAAATATATATCAAAACGAAATAACTGAAAATTATTTTAAATTTATATCCATAAACTTATGGAAAACACTGGCAATTGAAATGCAACAAAAGACAAAAAATACATTAAAGTCATTTGCCGCTTCTCCACAAAAAAAAATTAAAACTAAATATTTTTAAATTTCTATCCATACACTTATAGAAAAAATACTGGCTTTGGAAATACAACAAGTGAAAAAAAATTATACTGAAATCATATGCACTACACCATATAAAAATATATATCAAAACGAAATAACTGAAAATTATTTTTAAATTTATATCCATAAACTTATGGAAAAAACACTGGCAATTGAAATGCAACAACAAGTGAAAAAAAAATACACAGAAATCATTTGTCACTGCTCCATATAAAAAAAAAACAGAAGAAAATAAATAACAGAAAATTATTTTTAAATTTCTATCCATACACTTATAGAAAAAATACTGGCTTTGGAAATACAAAAGGTGAAAAAATTATACTGAAATCATATGCCACTACACCATATAAAAATATATATCAAAACGAAATAACTGAAAATTATTTTTAAATTTCAGAACACTGGCAATTGAAATGCAACAACAAGTGAAAAAAAAATTATACTGAAATCATATGCCACTACACCATATAAAAATATATATCAAAACGAAATAACTGAAAATTATTTTTAAATTTCAGAACACTGGCAATTGAAATGCAACAACAAGTGAAAAAAAAATTATACTGAAATCATATGCCACTACACCATATAAAAATATATATCAAAACGAAATAACTGAAAATTATTTTTAAATTTCAGAACACTGGCAATTGAAATGCAACAACAAGTGAAAAAAAAATATATTAAAACGAAATAACAAAAATATTTTTAAATTTCTATCCATATAATATCCATAGAAAAACACTGGCAATTGAAATGCAACAACAAGTGAAAAAAAAATTATACTGAAATCATATGCCACTACACCATATAAAAATATATATCAAAACGAAATAACAAAAATATTTTTAAATTTCTATCCATACACTTATAGAAAAAATACTGGCTTTGGAAATACAAAAGGTGAAAAAATTATACTGAAATCATATGCCACTACACCATATAAAAATATATATCAAAACGAAATAACAAAAATATTTTTAAATTTCTATCCATATAATATCCATAGAAAAACACTGGCAATTGAAATGCAACAACAAGTGAAAAAAATTATACTGAAATCATATGCCACTACACCATATAAAAATATATATCAAAACGAAATAACTGAAAATTATTTTAAATTTCTATCCATACACTTATAGAAAAAATACTGGCTTTGGAAATACAAAAGGTGAAAAAATTATACTGAAATCATATGCCACTACACCATATAAAAATATATATCAAAACGAAATAACAAAAATATTTTTAAATTTCAGAACACTGGCAATTGAAATGCAACAACAAGTGAAAAAAATTATACTGAAATCATATGCCACTACACCATATAAAAATATATATCAAAACGAAATAACAAAAATATTTTTAAATTTCTATCCATATAATATCCATAGAAAAACACTGGCAATTGGAATGAAACAACAAAAGAAAAACTAAACAACGTAAAATTTCTATAAACGCGCGCGAGAATTTATTTCGTATATACTTAACCTCGGACGCTCTTTTGTCTGTTTATTTGTATTTACACGGATCGGTTTCGCGCTGGCCGTCAATCAAGTTCGATTGTCACCAACTCCAGTTCTGCCAAAGTACAGTTTCAACACCGATTGTATTTAACAGACGCCACACAATAAATAATTATCCATAGATAGGGGACAACATCACATACATTGCTCTGATCCCAAAGTAAGCAGCTAAAGCACTGGTGTTATTGAATCAGAAAAGGATATTACCATAGACACTCAGAGCTGGCGACATCATGAAAGACGGTGTAAGCCTCTGGTCTACGGAGTACTTTTTTAGGTTAGAACCGACTTGCCTCGAGATGAAAGCCACGGTGGTAGATGAAAGCATAAAATAAATAAACAAATATCTTCACGCAATTCCCAATACAGAGGTAGACAGAGGTCTAGTCTAGACAATTAAGTCACTTCGACCCACCTTCCACCGAAGATATTTTCGTGACAACGTGAAAGGTGGCGAGCCCGTCGCCGTCTTTATGTCCAATCCAGCGGCAAAATTCGTACATAATTTTCTGAAAAACCCATTGGTACCAGCCTGTCACCTGGGGATCGAACTCGTGGCTCTTGACTCGAAATTCTGACCACCCAACCACTCGGCTATCGTGACCTAAGAATATGCACCCTTTTCTATGAGTATGAGGCGACTAAGGAAAAGCCTTGCCAATTACAATTAAATATTTCCAGTACTGTGGTGGACCCTATTTTTTCTCTTTTCGAACCATCTTTCATTGATGCCTAATTGCGATAACGTGACAGGTGATGAGCCTATCGCCGTCATATCCAAGCTAACGGCACATTATTGTTACATAGATATATATTTACGTAGAGTATTATTCATATATAAATATAAATGAAAACGAAAGTAATTTGTTCCAATAATACTCTCTTGAACGGTCAACCCTATCAAATAGTCAAAATATCTTTCAGTACAAACAAAATAATCTCTAATCTTTTTCCTAAAACACATTATAAATGCTCACAAGCCTTGTTAATAGCTGAATAGTTAACCGGAATTGGAGTACTGATCCAAGTTCGATCCTCAAGGTAAGCTCGTACCAATGAGTGTTTTCAAAACTTATGCAATATGTACGTCACCACCTGTAACGTTGTCCCAAAAAATATCTTCGGTGAAATGTGGGTTTACAGGACTTAATTGTCAGAACCTTTGTCTACCCCAATATTGAGGATGGGGTGAAGATATTTTCTTTTTCTACGAACCTTGTTAACCAAATTGTTGACGTGTACCCACACCGATCCCATCGCGATATGCCAGTGTTGCGCCTGCCGTATAGAACGCCGATATTTGCGAGTCAAATCTTCAGATAGCCATGCACGGGAGATGAACCCGACAAACAATTATCGAGAACACACGGTCATCGTATATACCAATGCACGCGACGCGTTTATTCCTTTCAAATATTAAACCGAGGCTTATTGTACTTTTATTCGGATCGGAAGTCTTAACTTACAGGAGAAATAAATAAATAAACAACGGAAAAAACGACAGGTTAAAGACACAAATACAAAAATGTGTAGGATGAAGCCGGCAAAATGAGACAGAAATAAACATTCTGTTTCATCAATAAAATTTGTAACTATCCAACCCTTTTTATGTATTCGGCACAAAGTAACTGTAAAGAAAGGAACAGATAAAAAGAGCGGGAACTTTTTGAATTTCGATGCGATTTGCGCGGGAAACCTTATTTATTTTTTGCTTCAACGCACCTCTGAAGGAGAAATGTGTTTTTATTCCAGTATGGTAAAACCAAGTAAATTTAAAATAATCATTTAATATATATAACGTCAAATACTTTTAATTCTCAGCTTATAAATTCATTATAAATAAAATAAAGACAATATTATAAATAGTTTCAAATGATTTTCTTAGAACTATCAACACTAACTACAAAAGACTAACACAACATTATTCCAAAGCAATTTGCCATAGATATTGTATGTGTTTATTCATAGGGCGGACCCTCGAAGTATGACTTACACTCGGGGACCCACGGCATATCCTCATGAGCTGTTATCCACTCAACAACTTTACTGCTCACCCCAATATTGTTAGCGGTGACCTCGATAGCCGCGTGGTGTAGTAATCTAAGTTCGAATAAGGAATTCGAGTACTATCTCCGTATCGTACCAATTGGTTTTTAAAACTTTATTTTAATAACCTGACTACCTTATCTTAAGCCACGTAAGCCGAGTGGTTGGGTGGTCGGAATTTCGAGTCGAGAGACCCAAGTTCATGAATGGGCCGGCTCGACTGGGAAGTACCACGACCTCACAGAATACCGGCATGAAGTAGAAGTCTAACAAACTTCTGCGTTTCGTCTGGTGAGTGCAGGTAACCGGAGGCTCACACACCTCCCCAATTTTGGGGTAATGGGCACTCTAAGGGCGGCAACGCATCTGCTAAGCCTCTGGTATTGCGGGTGTTCATGGGCGGCGATAATCACTACCATCACGTGAGTCACCTGCTCGTTTGTCTCCCTTTTCTATAAAAAATAATAAAGATGGCGACGGGCTCACCGCCTGTCACGTTGTCTCAAAGATATCTTCGGTGGAAGGGCGGTCAAAAGGACTTAATTGTCTAGACTAGACTCTGTCTACCCCTGTATTGGGAATTGCGTGAAGATATTTTTAAGCTGGTTACTTTGGGTTCAGAAAATTTCTGTGATGTAGTCCTTATGTATATAAGCATATATTCTTCATATAATAACTTTATAATTGTTTTTTTATATTATTTCATAACGATCAGATATGAATCTGTAAAGTGTAACTAAAAATACTAACTCTAAACTTCTTCATTAAAGTAATAAGCGCATTTCGAACAACAAAATGACGTAATTAATTAAAAAAAAGAAACTGCTCTGTCTCTGTTGACAACATAATATAAGCGGTGTGTTCAAGTCACACTGTGTGTAAGTATTTGACGACAAAAACTCGGAAACTAATGAAGTGATTCGCACGAAGCCGGCTGAATTCCGCGACGAGATATGAGAGAAAAAGTTGTGCTGAATTAAATCACTTTTTTTTATTTCCAACACCCATTTATAAGCTGTTAGGCACAAAGTAACTGTAAAGAAAGGAACAGATAAAAAAGAGCGGGAACTTTTTGAATTTCGATGCGATTTGCGCGGGAAACCTTATTTATTTTTTTGCTTCAACGCACCTCTGAAGGAGAAATGTGTTTTTATTCCAGTATGGTAAAACCAAGTAAATTTAAAATAATCATTTAATATATATAACGTCAAATACTTTTAATTCTCAGCTTATAAATTCATTATAAATAAAATAAAGACAATATTATAAATAGTTTCAAATGATTTTCTTAGAACTATCAACACTAACTACAAAAGACTAACACAACATTATTCCAAAGCAATTTGCCATAGATATTGTATGTGTTTATTCATAGGGCGGACCCTCGAAGTATGACTTACACTCGGGGACCCACGGCATATCCTCATGAGCTGTTATCCACTAAACAACTTTACTGCTCACCCCAATATTGTTAGCGGTGACCTCGATAGCCGCGTGGTGTAGTAATCTAAGTTCGAATAAGGAATTCGAGTACTATCTCCGTATCGTACCAATTGGTTTTTAAAACTTTATTTTAATAACCTGACTACCTTATCTTAAGCCACGTAAGCCGAGTGGTTGGGTGATCGAAATTCAAGTCAAAGAGACCCGTGTTCAATCTCCAGGTGGTAGGCTGGTATCAATAGGTTTTTCAAAAAACTTATGTACTTATTATATCGTTGGCTTGGATATAAAGTCGGCGACGGCTCACCGCCTGTCACGTTGTCTCAAAGATATCTTCGGTGGAAGGGCGGTCAAAAGGACTTAATTGTTCAGACTTCTGTGTGCCCCAGTATTAGGAATGGCGTGAAGACTACCTAATCTATTTGGCTACCTAATATATGTTGAGAATGTGTCAAAGTTTTCCGCATTTTATTATTATAAAAATCGGACGACTTAACAGCCTTGTGGGTAATGACTCTGCCGTCAAAGTTATGGATCTGAATCCAACTAGGGACAAAAATTTATGATGAGTCTGAATGTTTCTACCGTGTCAGGAATGTTTATATGTATGTATGAATATTTAGCTATGCAAATAAAGATCAATGTAAAATGTTTTACCGTTGGCGGTGGAGATGGCGATAGGCTCACCACCCACCATATAATCACCAACACGTTTCGGTGAAAAGTGCGTCAATGTCTTTTTGTGTCAATTTAATGTCTACACCTCTGTCTACCTCAGTGTTGGGATGTGCTCCACTCCCTCCACAATTCCTTCCTTCTTCGTTATCATTATCATAACCGTATCCAACGAAGAGCGGCTCGAATCGTCGACGACCATGTTCTATCTGATAGGCTAGATCCTGGCATTGCGAAGAGATGTTGCATTCTTTGCATTTTTTATAAGATTTACTACGGATTAATCCCAGCCGCTGAATTTCACCATCGAACCTACGGCATATCCTCATGAGCTGTTATCCACTAAACAACTTTACTGCTCACCCCAATATTGTTAGCGGTGACCTCGATAGCCGCGTGGTGTAGTAATCTAAGTTCGAATAAGGAATTCGAGTACTATCTCCGTATCGTACCAATTGGTTTTTAAAACTTTATTTTAATAACCTGACTACCTTATCTTAAGCCACGTAAGCCGAGTGGTTGGGTGATCGAAATTCAAGTCAAAGAGACCCGTGTTCAATCTCCAGGTGGTAGGCTGGTATCAATAGGTTTTTCAAAAAACTTATGTACTTATTATATCGTTGGCTTGGATATAAAGTCGGCGACGGCTCACCGCCTGTCACGTTGTCTCAAAGATATCTTCGGTGGAAGGGCGGTCAAAAGGACTTAATTGTCAGAACCTTTGTCTACCCCAATATTGAGGATGGGGTGAAGATATTTTCTTTTCTACGAACCTTGTTAACCAAATTGTTGACGTGTACCCACACCGATCCCATCGCGATATGCCAGTGTTGCGCCTGCCGTATAGAACGCCGATATTTGCGAGTCAAATCTTCAGATAGCCATGCACGGGAGATGAACCCGACAAACAATTATCGAGAACACACGGTCATCGTATATACCAATGCACGCGACGCGTTTATTCCTTTCAAATATTAAACCGAGGCTTATTGTACTTTTATTCGGATCGGAAGTCTTAACTTACAGGAGAAATAAATAAATAAACAACGGAAAAAACGACAGGTTAAAGACACAAATACAAAAATGTGTAGGATGAAGCCGGCAAAATGAGACAGAAATAAATATTCTGTTTCATCAATAAAATTTGTAACTATCCAACCCTTTTTTATGTATTCGTCTCATATACCAGATTGGATTACCAGTAAAAAACAAGGTGCAATTAGATTCGAATCCTTATTTGAATATTAGAGAGCCAAATATAATTCCAGAGTGTAATGTAGTATACGTAAAATTGGCATAATTTACATACATCGGTATAATTGTACTGAAATCATATGCCACTACACCATATAAAAATATATATCAAAACGAAATAACTGAAAATTATTTTAAATTTCAGAACACTGGCAATTGAAATGCAACAACAAGTGAAAAAAAAATATATTAAAACGAAATAACAAAAATATTTTAAATTCTATCCATACACTTATAGAAAAAATACTGGCTTTGGAAATACAAAAGGTGAAAAAATTATACTGAAATCATATGCCACTACACCATATAAAAATATATATCAAAACGAAATAACAAAAATATTTTAAATTCTATCCATATAATATCCATAGAAAAACACTGGCAATTGAAATGCAACAACAAGTGAAAAAAATTATACTGAAATCATATGCCACTACACCATATAAAAATATATATCAAAACGAAATAACTGAAAATTATTTTAAATTTCTATCCATATAATATCCATAGAAAAACACTGGCAATTGAAATGCAACAACAAGTGAAAAAAATTATACTGAAATCATATGCCACTACACCATATAAAAATATATATCAAAACGAAATAACTGAAAATTATTTTAAATTTCAGAACACTGGCAATTGAAATGCAACAACAAGTGAAAAAAATTATACTGAAATCATATGCCACTACACCATATAAAAATATATATCAAAACGAAATAACAAAAATATTTTAAATTTCTATCCATACACTTATAGAAAAAATACTGGCTTTGGAAATACAAAAGGTGAAAAAATTATACTGAAATCATATGCCACTACACCATATAAAAATATATATCAAAACGAAATAACTGAAAATTATTTTAAATTTCAGAACACTGGCAATTGAAATGCAACAACAAGTGAAAAAAAAATACACAGAAATCATTTGTCACTGCTCCATATAAAAAAAAAAAACAGAAGAAAATAAATAACAGAAAATTATTTTAAATTTCTATCCATATAATATCCATAGAAAAACACTGGCAATTGAAATGCAACAACAAGTGAAAAAAATTATACTGAAATCATATGCCACTACACCATATAAAAATATATATCAAAACGAAATAACTGAAAATTATTTTAAATTTCAGAACACTGGCAATTGAAATGCAACAACAAGTGAAAAAAATTATACTGAAATCATATGCCACTACACCATATAAAAATATATATCAAAACGAAATAACTGAAAATTATTTTAAATTTCTATCCATACACTTATAGAAAAAATACTGGCTTTGGAAATACAAAAGGTGAAAAAATTATACTGAAATCATATGCCACTACACCATATAAAAATATATATCAAAACGAAATAACTGAAAATTATTTTAAATTTATATCCATAAACTTATGGAAAACACTGGCAATTGAAATGCAACAACAAGTGAAAAAAAAATATATTAAAACGAAATAACTGAAAATTATTTTAAATTTCTATCCATACACTTATAGAAAAAATACTGGCTTTGGAAATACAAAAGGTGAAAAAATTATACTGAAATCATATGCCACTACACCATATAAAAATATATATCAAAACGAAATAACTGAAAATTATTTTAAATTTCTATCCATACACTTATAGAAAAAATACTGGCTTTGGAAATACAAAAGGTGAAAAAATTATACTGAAATCATATGCCACTACACCATATAAAAATATATATCAAAACGAAATAACAAAAATATTTTAAATTTCTATCCATATAATATCCATAGAAAAACACTGGCAATTTGAATGTAACAATAATAGGAAAAAATGACTAAAGTCATTTGCCGCTACTACACGAAAAAAATATATTAAAACGAAATAACTGAAAATTATTTTAAATTTCTATCCATACACTTATAGAAAAAATACTGGCTTTGGAAATACAAAAGGTGAAAAAATTATACTGAAATCATATGCCACTACACCATATAAAAATATATATCAAAACGAAATAACTGAAAATTATTTTAAATTTCTATCCATACACTTATAGAAAAAATACTGGCTTTGGAAATACAAAAGGTGAAAAAATTATACTGAAATCATATGCCACTACACCATATAAAAATATATATCAAAACGAAATAACTGAAAATTATTTTAAATTTCAGAACACTGGCAATTGGAATGAAACAACAAAAGAAAAACTAAACAACGTAAAATTTCTATAAACGCGCGCGAGAATTTATTTCGTATATACTTAACCTCGGACGCTCTTTTGTCTGTTTATTTGTAATATAGTATTTTTAAGTGGCTTCTCCCTTTCTTTGCGAAATAAGACAACCAATAATAACTACACAAGCATTTTATTTCTTTACATAACACACCCGTCCACACCAAATTCACTGCCCGTAAGTTCTGATCCATTATGAACGCATGTTCGAATTCAGTTGCCATTCGCTTCTCGGATTTAACGACTCGGAGATTTGTTCCATTGTGTCGTTTTGATTGAGGCACCGCATCATGAATATGACGCGCTGAAGTCTCAGGTACGAATTTTTTATATGTGAGTAGCTGTTTTCGCGTCTTTGAAGGCGGTTTAACACTTAACGCGGAACTCTAAGTGTTTTATTTAATACCACAAATCGGCCTGTTAAAGTCCACTGCAGGATATTGGCCGTCATATCCAAGCTAACGGCACATTATTGTTACATAGATATATATTTACGTAGAGTATTATTCATATATAAATATAAATGAAAACGAAAGTAATTTGTTCCAATAATACTCTCTTGAATGGTCAACCCTATCAAATAGTCAAAATATCTTTCAGTACAAACAAAATAATCTCTAATCTTTTTCCTAAAACACTTTATAAATGCTCACAAGCCTTGTTAATAGCTGAATAGTTAACCGGAATTGAGTACTGATCCAAGTTCGATCCTCAAGGTAAGCTCGTACCAATGAGTGTTTTCAAAACTTATGCAATATGTACGTCACCACCTGTAACGTTGTCCCAAAAATATCTTCGGTGAAATGTGGGTTTACAGGACTTAATTGTCAGAACCTTTGTCTACCCCAATATTGAGGATGGGGTGAAGATATTTTCGTGACAACGTGAAAGGTGGCGAGCCCGTCGCCGTCTTTATGTCCAATCCAGCGGCAAAATTCGTACATAATTTTCTGAAAACCCATTGGTACCAGCCTGTCACCTGGGGATCGAACTCGTGGCTCTTGACTCGAAATTCTGACCACCCAACCACTCGGCTATCGTGACTCTAAGAATATGCACCCTTTCTATGAGTATGAGGCGACTAAGGAAAAGCCTTGCCAATTACAATTAAATATTTCCAGTACTGTGGTGGACCCTATTTTTTCTTTTCGAACCATCTTTCATTGATGCCTAATTGCGATAACGTGACAGGTGATGAGCCTATCGCCGTCATATCCAAGCTAACGGCACATTATTGTTACATAGATATATATTTACGTAGAGTATTATTCATATATAAATATAAATGAAAACGAAAGTAATTTGTTCCAATAATACTCTCTTGAACGGTCAACCCTATCAAATAGTCAAAATATCTTTCAGTACAAACAAAATAATCTCTAATCTTTTTCCTAAAACACATTATAAATGCTCACAAGCCTTGTTAATAGCTGAATAGTTAACCGGAATTGGAGTACTGATCCAAGTTCGATCCTCAAGGTAAGCTCGTACCAATGAGTGTTTTCAAAACTTATGCAATATGTACGTCACCACCTGTAACGTTGTCCCAAAAATATCTTCGGTGAAATGTGGGTTTACAGGACTTAATTGTCAGAACCTTTGTCTACCCCAATATTGAGGATGGGGTGAAGATATTTTCGTGACAACGTGAAAGGTGGCGAGCCCGTCGCCGTCTTTATGTCCAATCCAGCGGCAAAATTCGTACATAATTTTCTGAAAACCCATTGGTACCAGCCTGTCACCTGGGGATCGAACTCGTGGCTCTTGACTCGAAATTCTGACCACCCAACCACTCGGCTATCGTGACTCTAAGAATATGCACCCTTTCTATGAGTATGAGGCGACTAAGGAAAAGCCTTGCCAATTACAATTAAATATTTCCAGTACTGTGGTGGACCCTATTTTTTCTCTTTTCGAACCATCTTTCATTGATGCCTAATTGGGACAACGTGACAGGTGATGAGCCTATCGCCGTCATATCCAAGCTAACGGCACATTATTGTTACATAGATATATATTTACGTAGAGTATTATTCATATATAAATATAAATGAAAACGAAAGTAATTTGTTCCAATAATACTCTCTTGAATGGTCAACCCTATCAAATAGTCAAAATATCTTTCAGTACAAACAAAATAATCTCTAATCTTTTTCCTAAAACACTTTATAAATGCTCACAAGCCTTGTTAATAGCTGAATAGTTAACCGGAATTGAGTACTGATCCAAGTTCGATCCTCAAGGTAAGCTCGTACCAATGAGTGTTTTCAAAACTTATGCAATATGTACGTCACCACCTGTAACGTTGTCCCAAAAATATCTTCGGTGAAATGTGGGTTTACAGGACTTAATTGTCAGAACCTTTGTCTACCCCAATATTGAGGATGGGGTGAAGATATTTTCGGGACAACGTGACAGGTGGCAAGCCCGTCTCCGTCTATATATCCAAGTCAACGATAAAATTCGTACATAATTATCTGAAAAACCCATTGGTACGAGCCTGCCATTTGGGGATCGAACTCGGATCTCTTGAAATGAAATTCCGACCACCCAACCACTCGGCTGTCGTGATTTTTTTCTATTGTGTGTTAGGTATGTGACTTTTTTTTATTGTACTTTCATTCGGATTGAAAATCTGAACTTACCATGGATAGAATACTTCCTGCCTACATAGATTAGGTTACCAGTAAGAATCAGAAGTGCAATAAGATTAATATTCTTGTTTGACTATTAGAGAACCAAATATAATTCCGGAGAGTAATGTTGCGCGTTACAGTCTGTTAGTATATTAGCGTAATTGTCTCGAAATATGTGATGTACATAAAGACGGCGACAAGGTCACCACCCGTCATGTTGTCCTAAAAATATCTTCGGTGAAATGTGGGTTTACAGGACTTAATTGTCAGAACCTTTGTCTACCCCAATATTGAGGATGGGGTGAAGATATTTTCGGGACAACGTGACAGGTGATGAGCCTATCGCCGTCATATCCAAGCTAACGGCACATTATTGTTACATAGATATATATTTACGTAGAGTATTATTCATATATAAATATAAATGAAAACGAAAGTAATTTGTTCCAATAATACTCTCTTGAATGGTCAACCCTATCAAATAGTCAAAATATCTTTCAGTACAAACAAAATAATCTCTAATCTTTTTCCTAAAACACATTATAAATGCTCACAAGCCTTGTTAATAGCTGAATAGTTAACCGGAATTGGAGTACTGATCCAAGTTCGATCCTCAAGGTAAGCTCGTACCAATGAGTGTTTTCAAAACTTATGCAATATGTACGTCACCACCTGTAACGTTGTCCCAAAAATATCTTCGGTGAAATGTGGGTTTACAGGACTTAATTGTCAGAACCTTTGTCTACCCCAATATTGAGGATGGGGTGAAGATATTTTCGGGACAACGTGACAGGTGATGAGCCTATCGCCGTCATATCCAAGCTAACGGCACATTATTGTTACATAGATATATATTTACGTAGAGTATTATTCATATATAAATATAAATGAAAACGAAAGTAATTTGTTCCAATAATACTCTCTTGAATGGTCAACCCTATCAAATAGTCAAAATATCTTTCAGTACAAACAAAATAATCTCTAATCTTTTTCCTAAAACACTTTATAAATGCTCACAAGCCTTGTTAATAGCTGAATAGTTAACCGGAATTGGAGTACTGATCCAAGTTCGATCCTCAAGGTAAGCTCGTACCAATGAGTGTTTTCAAAAATTGGGAATTGCGTGAAGATATTTTATATTTTATATATATTTACTTATACAAATATTCATTAATACAATACGAATAAGTCACGATAGCCGAGCATTTGGGTGGTCGGAATTTCGAGTCGAAAGACCCGAGTTCGATCCCCAGATGGCAGGCTCGTACCAATGGATTTTTCAAAACTTATGTACGAATTATATCGTTGGTTTGGACATAAAGGCGGCGAGGGCTCACCACCTGTCACGTTGTCTTGAAAATATCTTCGGTGGAAGATGGGTCGAAAGGGCTTAATTGTCTAGACCAGCCTTCTGCCTACCCCTGCATTGGGAATTGCGTGAAGATATTTTATATTTTATTTCATTTTATACATATTTACTTATATAAATATTCAGTAATACATATAACGTAAGGAATAATGAATATAATTGTATGCGATGATAATGAATATAATTTGTATACAAAATGTATTAACGACTGTCGTTGCGTCAAGGGAAATTTAATTCCAAACCTGTTTCACATAATTGGCCAATTTCCCAACATCCACTGCAAAGAAAAAGATACCTAAGTTCCTCTCGTTTCAGCAAACACCATTTTGTACTTTCGACACACTCAGTTCACCGGAGCTTATTTTCAAACAACGTGACAGGTGGTGTGCCTGTCGCCGTCTTCATGTCAAAGTCAACGATATAAATTGTGCAAAAGTTTTGAAAACTCATTTGTACCATAAATATTACAGTTTACGGCAATTTCATTGAAAAATGCATTAAAAGACCTTTGTTAACGTCACCATTCGCTCAAATAACTGTAATACAAGACTTTTTTTATCTACACGCGTATTCCCAATACTGGGGTATGCTATGAATTCCGTGCAGCCTTTAACAAAAGCCTATTTGGGACAACTTGGCAGATGGAGAGCCTTTGGCCGTCTTAGTGTCCAAGTTAACGGTTCAATATACTCAGTGGTTGGGTGGTCGGAATTTCCAGTCAAGAGACCCGAGTTCGATCCCTAGGTGGCAGGCACGTACCAATTGGTTTCCCAAAAACTTATGTACGAATTATATCGTTGGCTTGGACATAAAGGCGGCGACGGGCTCACCACCTATCACGATGTCTTGAAAATATGTTCGGAGGAAGATGGGTCGAAAGGACTTAATTCTCTAGACTAGACCTCTGTCTACCCCTGTATTGGGAATTGCGTGAAGATATTTTATATTTTATATATATTTACTTATACAAATATTCATTAATACAATACGAATAAGTCACGATAGCCGAGCATTTGGGTGGTCGGAATTTCGAGTCGAAAGACCCGAGTTCGATCCCCAGATGGCAGGCTCGTACCAATGGATTTTTCAAAAACTTATGTACGAATTACATCGTTTGCTTGACATAAAGGCGGCGAGGGCTCACCACCTGTCACGTTGTCTTGAAAATATCTTCGGTGGAAGATGGGTCGAAAGGGCTTAATTGTCTAGACCAGCCTTCTGCCTACCCCTGCATTGGGAATTGCGTGAAGATATTTTATATTTTATTTCATTTTATACATATTTACTTATATAAATATTCAGTAATACATATAACGTAAGGAATAATGAATATAATTGTATGCGATGATAATGAATATAATTTGTATACAAAAATGTATTAACGACCGTCGTTGCGTCAAGGGAAATTTAATTCCAAACCTGTTTCACATAATTGGCCAATTTCCCAACATCCACTGCAAAGAAAAAGATACTCTAAGTTCCTCTCGTTTCAGCAAACACCATTTTGTATACAACTATCTCTTTCGCGTGTTCGTATTGATTTTCACGAGAAAATATTTTTGGCGGATGAATTTTCTCTAGTGGAAGATATTTACTTAAAATTTTATTTACGTTAAAATTTCATACTTTATAATTATTCCGTTTTATCCAAGAATTCACTATAGCCGAGTGGTTGGGTGGCCAGAATATCGGGTCGAGAGACCCGAGTTCGATCCCTAGATGGCAGGCTCGTACCAATGGGTTTTTCAAAAACTGATGTACGAATTATATCGTTGGCTTGGACATAAAGGCGGCGACGGGCTCACCACCTATCACGATGTCTTGAAAATATGTTCGGAGGAAGATGGGTCGAAAGGACTTAATTCTCTAGACTAGACCTCTGTCTACCCCTGTATTGGGAATTGCGTGAAGATATTTTATATTTTATATATATTTACTTATACAAATATTCATTAATACAATACGAATAAGTCACGATAGCCGAGCATTTGGGTGGTCGGAATTTCGAGTCGAGAGACCCGAGTTCGATCCCTAGATGGCAGGCTCGTACCAATGGGTTTTTCAAAAACTGATGTACGAATTACATCGTTGGCTTGGACATAAAGACGGCGACGGTCTCAAAACGGCGACGTGGCACGTTGTCCCGAAAATATCTTCGGTGGAAGGTGGGTCAAACGGACTTAATTGTCTAGAATAGACCTCTGTCTACCCCTGTATTGGGAATTGCGTAAAGTCTTACCCAAAATGGAGACGTATTGATGTTTTAACACTGGAACGGTAAACAATTTTAATACAAAAGATCTTAAAGAAATTAGTCATAGACACTAGGGAGTAGATATATGTTTGGTATAGTATGTATATGTATGCTTCAACTTTACAGTATGCGACTAACCTTTGGTTCAACCTAAATATTACCGGTACTAAAATTGTTAATAACAATTTCATGTGTTGAATTTAAGTAAATGAAAATTTCTGACGAAACTTGACTGTAAACGTTATATTAAACCATTATTTCCACAAACGTGTTTAATGTTAATAATAAATATGATACATAAAAACACCAAAACAAATTTGAGCAGACTGGTGACGTAGCGTGTATTCAAATCAAATCAAATCAGTTATTTATCTTATTAACTAATATGTAACATACATTACATCCATCGATTGCCATTTTATACTACAACCGTTTCGCTTGTTTCTTCTCCGTTAGAGGAACCTACTCTAACGGAGAAGAAACAAGCGAAAGAGACTGGTTTCAAACGCCTATCTGCTTGCCAAGCGTGGAGACTATGTAAGAACCTAATGGAACAGATTAATGCCCCGGAGTGCGCTTTTTAAGCCGGTAGGACTCCTTCACTGTTTTGAAATCGTCTGGGTTTGTACCGCACTCATTATTTCTACCATTTCAACCACTACGATTATAACAAACGTTGTGTATCTGTCGGTCTACACAGAACGATTAAATGTTTTGCGGCTTTCCAACTAAATCCTCGAAAGTGGTCCATGGTCAGAGAGGGGTACTACTTAGAGGTAATACTAAGAGGAAGGTGAAATATTTTTCACCTCCATCTAACAAATAGAAACAAACAAAAAGTCCAGATGTGAGTATTAGTGAGATACGATAGCCGGGTGAAAGGAATCCAAGTCGAGAAACCCGACTTGATCCCGAGGGTGGCAGGCTCGTACCAATGAGTTTTATTTGAGTTTTTTCAAAACCTATGTACCGGTGTGTCGGTTGCTTAGACATACGAGACTTAAAGACGGCGAAAGGTCAAGTTATCGCAAAAAAATTTCTTCGGTGAATGGTGGATCGAAAAAACCTTAATAGTGGACTGGACCTCTGTCTACTCCAGTATTGGGAATAACGTAAACATACTTTTTTCTGAAGTCAGAAGATACCCGTTTAGGGTTTCAAGCTTATAATTGTTTTATTCATGACTTTCGTAAATAGCGTTTACTTCATGGGAATCACATTGCATTATAGACAAGCACAGGGTATAAAAATACCTTATCTTCTTTTTAAAGACTTAATTGTCTAGACTAGACCTCTGTCTACCCCTGTATTGGGAATTGCGTGAAGATATTTTTTTGCTTTTTTAAATATTTACGACTTCAGATTGTAATAAAAAATATTACAATATTATAACATTATTATGATGTTAAGTTATTAACTGAAATGATAAATGATACAACATATTATATCACGTGACAAAAAATTTTACGTAATATCAACTTAATTATATTTAAAAAATATAATTTTTAATAATATTTAAAAAAATTAAATTGATTTATCAATTAATATATAAATAGATTTAAAATAATAATGTAAACATTATTGAACATTTTTGTAAGCGTTAGTATTGCTGTAAGTTTTAGAAACATTGTATATTCAATGAAATACTTTGTGTCTAATAATAAATACATATATAGATAGTGACAACATCACATACATTGCTCCGATCCCAATGTAAGATGCTCTAAAGCACTAGAGGTATGGGAATCAAAAACAACAAAGGCACCACAAATACCCAGACCCGAGAAAATGTAGAAAAAGTGGTTTTTCTACACCAACCCCACTGGGCGAAATACAGTAAATAAAAACCTAAACGTAACCTTATTCGTATAAATTCAGATATATTCTATTCTATTCTATTGTATTATAATCACACAACACAACCAAAAATATTATGTAATAGCACTCCATCATCTTGCCCAATTTAATACGGAACCACTAGAATTACACTAATAAATACCGTGGGCAATTACAATATCAATGTTTAATTGAGTGTGAGAGTCTCCCCCTCCCCCCCAAATCCCATCCCATTTACAACCAGCACACCGAAGGGGAGCTCTTGATTGGTGGAATGAAGCGTGTATGTGTAGCATTGAGCTATGCAGATAAAGTTATATAGGGTGTTTACTATTGAAATTATAATATCAGCGTCACGATAGATAAAATTAACGTCACGATAGCCGAGTGGTTGGGTGGTCGGAATTTCGAGTCAACAGACCCGAGTTCGATCCCCAGTACGTTGGCTCATATTAATGGGTTTCTCAAAAACTTATGTACGAATATCGTTGGCTTGGATATAAAGACGGCGACGGGCTCACCACCTGTCACGTTGTCCCGAAAATATCTTCGGTGGAAGGTGGGTCGAAGGGACTTGATTGTCTAGACTCGACCTCTGTCTGCCCCTGTATTGGGAATTGCGTGAAGATATTTTTTTTTATTTATAAAATCAGATATTAAATAGTCACGATAGCCGTGTGGTAGGGTGGTCGGAATTCGAGTCGAGAGACCCTTGTTCGAACCCTAAGGGTTCGAACACGGGTCTCTCGACGGGTCTTAGCAGGCTAATTTTTTAATAGAAAAGGGAGGCAAACGTGCTGGTGGCTCACGTGATGGTAAGTGATTACCGCCGCCCATGAACACCCGCAATACCAGAGGCATAGCAGATGCGTTGCCAACCTTAGAGAGAACCCCCCCGCCCAGAATTGGGGGAGGGGGTTGTGTGGGCCACCGGTTACCTGCACTCACCAGACGAAACGCAGAAGTTTGTTAGACTTCTACTTCACGCCGGTATGAGGTCGCGGTACTTCCCCGGTCGAGCCGGCCCATTCATGCAACAGCAAAAGCTGATGCGTGGCTCTACCACTGTTGTTTATTGCTCATACCAAAAAGTGATAAATGTTACTCACTGATTCCTGTCGCTCGCCTGTACACTAAAGTTTACGACAAGCTCTCCTACTTTTACATGTCTAATGCAAATAAAAAGCTATGATGTTAAGTGTAAATGTTCAAGGTAAAAAGACTTTTTCACGTATCTGACCTCCCTATAACTGGAAAGATGTTGCATATTAATTTTTTTTGTCTATACTAGACCTCTGTCTACCCCTGTATTGGGAATTGCGTTAAGATTATTATATTTTTATTTTATTTATTGTATTTAAGCACTTTAAACGCATCTGTAAACACACTGTATCAGAATACTAGAGTAAGTAATGACACGTTTATCCCGCGGCACGTCCCACGCCGGGGGGTGGTGGGGGTACGGCCTAAAGAGGCTTGCGCGTACAACACCGCGAATGTGCACCCTCTACAGCCTCCAGCGAATACAGTAACGTGAAATAATGGGGAAAACGGTGAATATTTGCGTTATGAGCTATTCTATCTCTAGGGTGTGTAAAATAGGTTACTTTACTACCTTTTTTGCAATAAAATAAATATCATATCGCAATTCCCAATTCAGGGGTAGACAGAGGTCTAGTCTAGATTTTACTAATTAAGTGCCTTCGACCCACCTTCCACCAAAGATACTTTCGGGACAACGTGACAGGTGGTGAGCCCGTCGCAGTCTTTATGTACATCTAACGATGTAATTCGTACATAAGTTTTTGAAAAACCAATTGCTACGAGCATGCCACCTGGGGATCGAACTCGGGTCTCTTGACTCGAAATTCCGACCCCCCAACCACTCGGCTATCGTGAATAAAAAATACTTCACCGATAAGTATTTACACACTTTTAATTAATGGGCATTTATTAAATCTACCGTTTCGAAATATATTTCGTACAGAAACAGTGGAAAGAAACTCCGCAGTTATGTATCTGTATTCCATTTTGTATTTTTTTTATTTTATAATTAAGTTTTTTTCGTTATCAAGAAATAGCTTGGGAGCCATCACCTCATTAACATGAGTTACTGTCATAAAAGTATTTGGTTATACTTCAATAAACATTTTCAGTAAAAGTTTTTCATTAATGAATTTCTCAAACCTGTTAATAGGCAGGCTTTGAATAAAAATTGCAAATTTAAAGATGGAACATCGAAAACATAAATACATACTGTGCCAAAAACACTTGCATCAACAATGTGTCGTTGGATAAGTATGTATGCATGTTTGTGAAAAAAAAATTACGAGTCTGCCACCTGGAATCCTTGGCGTCGGCATATCGAGCAACGTTCAGTTTCGCGATCACTTGGAAGGGAAGGCCAAATTGGCCTCTAAAAAGCTTGGCGTGCTCAGTAGAGCGCGACAGTACTTCATGCCGGCCCACCGCTTGCAACTTTATAAGGCGCAGGTTCGGTCACACATGGAGTTTGCATCTCAGGGCCGTATCCAACGAAGGGCGGCTCGAATCGTCGACGACCATGTTCTATCTGATAGGCTAGATCCCCTGGCATTGCAAAGAGACGTTGCATCTCTTTGCATTTTTACAAGATTAACTACGGGGAGTGCTCCGAGGAATTGTTCGGATTAATCTCAGCCGCTGAATTTCACTATCGTACCTTACGGCATAGCCAAAAATTTCATCAACACCATCTTGATGCTTGGCATTCCACCACAGTGCGTTTTTCGCGAAATTTTCTGCCACGCACTTGTACTTTATGGAATGTGCTGCCGTCAGTGGTTTTTCCGGACCGATTCGGCTTAGGTACCTTCAATGAAAGAGCCTATACCTTTCTCAAAGGCCAGCAACGCATTTGCTATGTCTCTGGTATTGCAGATGTTTATGGGCGGTGATAATCACTTACCACGTGAGCCACCTGCTCGTTTGCCTCCCTTTTCTATAAAAAAAAACCTGATGATCGAATTCGAGTCTCTTGACTCCAAATCCCGATCAGCCATTTTGGGAATTGCATGAAGATAAATTATTATTAAAATCCTTTCCTTCGAAGGCAGTGCATATATGAATAAATATGTAAATATATATCTTTATTAATATATGTCTATGTAAGTATATTATAACTTTAGCTTCAACACTTAGGCGACGATAAGCTCACCACCTGTCACGTTGTCCCAAATTGGCTTCGTAAAAGGTGGGTCGAAAGGCCTTAATTGTCCAGATCTCTGTCTACCCCAAATACCGGGAAAAATCCGTGAAGACAATCGAAAATAACACGCAAGTACTGGTATGTTACTGGCAACATCGAGTTCGTTCATAAATTAATGAGAAAAAAAAACTTCAACAGAAAATGTCTTCAGTCTCCGAGACAACGCACTAAACGCCATCCTTCAACCAACCTATCAAAAACACATTCGCCATTTCAAATTCGCAACTCAAATGGCCCCCAGTTAACTGAGTTAACTCTTACCTACAGTAACAGCTCGGTAATGTAGGGCAAATAAACTCACTCCACTCCTCCCGCCCTCTTTAAATAAGTGCCACCCTGCAAATGGCGGACCAAAGAGGTTTAGTGGCATTTAATATTTTTTAATTGCTTCAATGTGCGACTGGCTGGATGGAATTAAAGTTTTTTTTTTGTTTTTTCTTTTACTAGCGTCGTGCTTGTTTCCAGTGATATTAAAACAGTATTTTTGTTTTATTAAATGAGTTTTATTAAAAAGCAATGCCAATTATTTTATTTTATCATTTTGATGTAATTGTTTTCACCACCTAACCCTTTTCTCTATTGAAATTGGTATGTTTTTCAATTTCAATAGCCTCACGGATCATTCTAGGGAAGAAGTGGTGTTTTTTGCAAGAATAAGTTTTGTCAAATCTAATATAATCGTTGTGGAAATATGCTCACAGACTGCAGACTTCCTGCAGCGTCTATGTTTTATATCAGCTATATATTCTTTATAATGTGTTTCATTCCTAGTAAAGTTTCCCATTTCATGTTTGATTCCCAGTGGGTTCGCACCAATGTACGATTTGTATGACTTCAGCACTAGAAGACGACAAGTCTCACCTCATATTACGGTATCCTAAATTAGATACGATGTACTAGCAAGTAGTGCTTCTTCTAAATATTTTGTTCTAATTAATATCTAACAACTTTAGCTGAGAAAGTTTATTTCGTGTTTTTTAAGCGGTTCCAATAATTTTAAAGGTTATTTAAAAGAAAAATTAATAAACATTGACGACCTCCGTGGACGAGTGGCGTAAACACCGGGTTTCAAAGTGTCGCCATCTCGAGGTACCGGGTTCGATTCCCGGTCGAGTCAATGTAAAAAAAAAACTTTTTTACATTTTTTCGGGTCTGGGTGTTTGTGGTGTCTTCGTTGTTTCCAATTCCCATACCTCAAGTGTTTCAGCTTCTTACATTGGGATCGGAGCAATGTATGTGATGTTGTCCCTGTTCAAATAGTTATATTATATCAACTATTGCTTTTAGCTAAAACAAGTTCTTATTAGCTTCGCTGTTCTTTCTAAGTCGGTAATTTAATTATTGGTTAGTAACCAATAATTAAATTACCGACTTAGAAAGAATACTTAAATACTTTCTAGTTTAACTTTAAAGTCACGTCACGTCAACTATCTAGAGTGGTTGGGTGGTCGGCATTTCGAGTCGAGAGACCAGAGTTCGATCCACAGGTGGCAGGCTCGTACCAATGGGTTTTTAAAAAAAAACTTATGAAGGAATTATATCGTAAGTTTGTACAATAAGACGGCGACGGGCTCACCACTTGTCACGTTATCCTGAAAATATCTTAGATGGAAAGTGGGTCAAAACGACTTAATTGTCTAGACTACACTTCTGTCTACCCCTGTATAGGAAATTGCGTGAAGATATTTATTTATTTTTAAGTAAGTAGCCTAAGAACTTTATGCAATTGGAAACAACGATGATACAACGAACACCCTAACCCAAAACTATATGGGAATCTAACCCGGGATCTCGGAGAGCACCATGAATTCCGGTTAGTGCGCCACTCGTCAACGGAAGACATTATTCACGTAACAACTTCAGCGCAAACACTACGTAAGGAACCAAAACTATAATCCCTTGTAACTTGACGCGGTATGGTCACCGCGAGACCGATCCACCATTACACCGCCGCAATAAATGTAACACGATGCTCCCAATCAAAGTTTATTGAACGGAAAGCCATTTTGTTCCAAAATAATAAATCCTAAAGCTATAGATCTGTACTCGGTTGGTTTGTTCTACACTGCGCCGTTTATGATATTGTTCCTATATTTTTTTATCTTCAAACGTATTCAATGCAGAGGTAGACAGTGGCATAGATAGTTAAAACAGTTCGATTCATCTTTCACATACACCTATTTGTGGCAACGTGACAGATGGTAAGCCTATAACCGTTATAGTGTCCAAGCTAACGGTACAATATACTATATTAAAAATATCTTCACGCAATTCCCAATACAGGGGTAGACAGAGGTCTAGTCTAGACAAATAAGTCCCTTCGACCCACCTTCCACCGAAACCATTTTCGGGGCCACGTGACAAGTGGTGAGCCCTTCGCCGTTTTTATGTCCATGCCAACGATATAATTCGTACATAAGTAATTTTTTTGAAAAACTCATTGCCTTCAACCTGGGGATTGAACTCGGATCTCTCGACACGAAATTCCGACCTCCCAACCACTCGGCTGTATATAAATAACTGCAATATTCAGCTTTACAATACAATGCTGAACATAGGCCTCTCTTTGAAATTTCCTCAGTGGACGGTCTTGAAGAATACCCAAAACACTGCATCAAATTTTTTTAGGTTTATAGCAAATTAAGTCGCTACAGTTATATCTACAAACATCTTTGTAGATATAACTATAGTCACGATCTTATACGTCTTTAGTTTCTTTCAAATTCATGCCCTATTTTATTAATATTAATAATACTAAATTAAAAGTCACGATGGCCGAATATTTGGGTGATGAGAATTCGAGTGGAGAGACCCGAGTTCGATCCCCAAGGCTCGTACCAATGGGTTTTAAAAAAAAAACTGTACGAGTCATATCGTTGGCATGGATATAAACACGGCGTCGAGCTCACCTGTTACGTTGTCCCGAAATAATGTATTCGGTGGAATGCGGGTCAAAAGGACTTTATTGTCTAGACCTCTGTCTACCCCTGTATTGGGAAGGGCATGAAGATATATATATAATATAATAATAAAGCGCTGCCGGTGATACCTGTATGTAGCTTCTTCTATGTAGCTTCTCTAGAAGATTATGGTGGCTTACTGTGTCAAAAGCTTTTTTAAGCCAATGAATATCCCTCGGGCAAAGCTTTTTCATCAATATTAATTTTTATTTTAGTGCTAAGGTCTAATGCTGTGGAAAGCGATTTATTTAGGACGGAAGCCATATTGTTCGTCTATTAAAAAGTTTTCTTCAGTAAAATATTTATCTAGTCGGCTATGCAGAAATCTCTCAAAAATGTTGCATGAAACAGACAATAAGAATAGTAACCGAGCTAACCTTCTACAATAAATTTATATTAGGTATAGGTATTCGATAACTAATGTAATGATTTCGTATTTTTTAACACGCCGACTATTACGTGTCACGTGTTTCGCCTCAGAACAGGGCATTATGTCGTATAGACTCTAAGATGTACGACCGCAGATTCGAAGTCAAGACCCTGTCAGTCAAAGTCAGGACAGTTTGTGACGGTGTATGTTACCTGGTATCGAGTGTAATGCCTGTGTAGTAGTGGTGGTGCATTCTTTAAAATTAGTGCACATATCTGTGGAGGAAGGGAAATTCCAGTTATTTAGAATTATTTTGCTATATAATTTTATAATAACATCTCTATGAATGCATATTGCATATCTATTAGACTATGCAATTAATTACAGTAAAATTAAAGAAATGTCTCTACGAGCCACCTGTCACTTTGCCTCAAGTCTCAGTGGAAAGTGGATAGAAACGACATCATTATCTAGACCTCCGCCAACCCCTATGGAAAAATTTAAAGTGTTATATGATACTTACATAACGGCCTGTTAAAGTCCACTACATAACATAGACGTCTCCTAGGGAGGATTTATATAGGGAGGCTTTACTATAAACGCCACGCCTGGCAAGCGGATTGGCGAACACAGTACCAACCACTGGCACCACAGACACTACTGCCCGTCTTCGGTTTAATTATTTAAGTCTGATAGTTTTAGAGATGGTTATCCCGCCATCTATCGGTTTCCATAACGATTTTCAAGGCTGTTTATTAGTCGCCTCTTACTACACCCACGGGATGAAAGGGAATGGCAATATTCTTTAGACGTTATCACGGTCGGTTTAAATAATTGACAAAGTTCAAACAGTTTCTAAAGACTTGATTGATGATTTTAATTCATCATCATTATAACACCATCATCAAAGGATATGTCTTCAGATTTAATGGCGTATATTGTTAATTTCTTGTTACAAATTCGTAGAACTATGCCATTAGACCAATGCGGAGCGTACTCTCCCGCCAATTCTATTCAATACGGGCGCCCGTAAAGCGAAAATTGACTAGAAAGGAAACCAATAAAAATTCCATCTTCCAAAATAAACACTTTATTGTAAAACACTCACACTCTCTCTTTCTCTCTAAACTAAATTTGTGACGGAATATTTCTTGCAAATAACGCTTCATTTTATATATACAGTTGTGGTTTCTCTGCGTAATAGAATCCGTAGAGAAGAAAGCCGCAGTTATAAACAGTATGCTGAAGTGGCAATAGCCGATTTGTAGAACTGTTCACTGCTGGAAAAGAAAGGCTTGAGTGTCACCCTCGTATACGCAAACGTAGTATAGGATATAGCCGATGAATTTAGATAGGCCGTAAGGAATAAAAAAATGCATTAAAATACACGAAATGCATGAAAATACTCTTTACATACACGATAGCCGAGTGGTTGGGTCATCGGTATTTAGATCAAGTGGCCCGAATTCGATCGTCAAGTGGCAAGCTCGTACCAATTGGTTTTTTCAAAACTTATCTAAGATTTTTATACTTGGCTTGGTCATCACGACGCGACAGGCTCATCACCATTCATGTTCTCGCAAAAAATGTCTTGGGTGAAAGATGGGTCGAAAGGACTTGATTGGTCTATACCACTGTCTAACGCAGTATTGGGAAAGGCATGAAGATATTTATTTACTTAATTGATTTATGAATATGCAGCTACCACATTTTATAGCAAAACTCGAAAAATATTTAATAAATGAACTTGAAATTTTGATAGCTTTCTGCATTTCCACTCAAGTGTGTTGCAAACACTTTAAATCCCTACAATTCCACCGGAACGTAAAACATTTTCTATATGGGCAGACAGAGGTCTAGACAATTAAGTCCTTATACATTTTAGTCCACCGAAGAAATTTATTGGGACAACGTGACGGGCGGTGCGCCCGTCGCCTTCTTCACGTTCAAGCCAACGACATAAATAAAAATAAATAAATAAATATCTTCACGCAATTCCCAATACAGGGGTAGACAGAGGTCTAGTCTAGACAATTATGTCCCTTTGACCCACCTTCCACCGAAGATATTTTCGGGAAAACGTGACAGGTGGTGAGCCCGTCGCCGTAATACATGAATCGTAAATAGGTTTTGAAATAACCCTTTGGTACGAGCCTCCCACATGGGGATGGAAATCGGGTCTCTTCACTCGAATTCCGATCACCCAATAACTCGGCTATCGTGATATTATATAGATATATAAAGAGTAAAGTGTAAAATGTTTACTTACAATTGACTATAGTATACTATACGAATCTATCTGCCCATTAGCTAGAAATTTGCTTTTCATATCGACGTATTATAACATTCAAATCCACATCCCATAAATTCCCGTCAATTCCCATCAAACTCCATTGTAAAACATAGGTCTCCCGTTACGGAAAAGCTTCCCGTTTGCCAAAATTGCCAGGCTTGGCAAGCGGATTACAGTTCCGGACATCTTGCAACATAAACGCTGCTGCCCATCGGAGAGCTGAATTTTACTCCAGTAATATCTGAAATGGTTGTCCTGATATCTGCCGGTAGCCAATGCATCGTCAAGGCTCTTACCCCAGTCGCCTCTTACGACACTCACGGGAATAAAAGGGAAGGTCAACAAATTCTCTTGTATTTATGACGTAAAGAATTTGTTTTTACATAAAATTAAATCATTAAATATTTGCGTTTGGTCATTTCGATATATTCATAAATTTGAGTCGTATCCCAATATCAACAGCGGTTCACAATTATAGATATTATATAAATGATATCACACTTAGAATACAGATAAAATATACTTAGACAACACTCACGTAACATCAAATAAACAACGAAACTAAAACAAATACAATTCAGATAAAACAACACGACACTTAAATCCGTTCGGAAACAAAATCCGAGCAATATTTCCAACGGTTTCTGAACGAAAACGGCTCCCAACGGATCAATAGGCGGGATAAAGATTTTTGCTTGAAAAAAAAATTGGAAAATATGCGTTTCGGAAACTTATTTGCATTGGGGTTCCGTCGAGTTATTTTCGTACTTTAACAGAGCCATTATGCTTGTAGCCATGTCCACATTTTCTGTTCTTAAAAATTAATCAAGCAGATAAATTCAAACTATTTTGCTGTTAAAATGTAGGTAAATTGAGAAGCTCTTATAAAATGTCAGAACTAATGCCAATTTAATCATGATGAATGGTTATGGAGTGTCAAGGGATCATACAATTAAATTTAAAATGGTCAATAGAAATGACAAAATTAATAGTTGATGTGTTAGTTAAAAATTATAAATAAATAAATATCTTCACGCAATTCCCAATATAGGGGTAATCAGAGATCTAGTCTAGACAATTAAGTCCCTTTGACCCACCTTCCACCGAAGATATTTTCGGGACAATGTGACAGGTGGTGAGCCCGTCGCCGTCTTTATGTCCAAGCCAACGATATAATTCGTACCTAAGTTTTTGAAAACCCCATTGGTATGATTGACGATACGATGATTGCCTGGCACCTGGGGATCGAACTCGAGTCTCTTGACTCGAAATTACGACCACCCAACCACTCGGCTATCGTGACTTTGAAGGAGCAATAGGCTGCAAGTCTTGCTATGCAATAAATGGACAGTATTATAAACAAATATCAGGGTCTCCATTACAGGAACGGTCTTGTTGGTCACAAACATTGCGCTTTGAGAAGCCTTCTAGTAGGTGGCTCGAAGGGACTTAATTGTCTAGACCAGACCTCTGTTTACCCCTGTATTGGGAATCGCGTGAAGATATTCATTCATTCATTCACACAGCCCACGGAACCCTACTCAACAAAACACCAACGTCTACCCACCCAAGACCCGATCAGGCAAACGCAGACTTGGAGAATCGGGCTCACGTTCAGCTGGCCAAGTATAAAAAGGTCGGATATTGTTTTAGTAAATCGCGACAGGGTTTTTTTCCAACCAACGAATAGATTTCGTGATTGAAATTTGTTTCCACACTGTTTGCCCTTATTTTATTTGATCGTTTCTCGCGAATACACTTCGGGCGTTCGATTGGCCTTTTTTAACCGACTGTAAAGTAAGGAGGTTCAGGATTCGATTGTACGTTTTTTTTTTAAGTTTGTCACCTCATAACTCCGATATACGAGAATCGTGTTAATATTTTGCTTCGTTTTGTTGGAGAGTGTACTTCCAAATCGGTTTCAATATCACCGAATTAGGATTTGATGATGGAAACCCAAGAAAGTACCTCAAATTTGATGACAATTTTGAGTATTTCAGTTTTTTTCTAAAATGATTCAGCTGTTTGGGTCCGGGGATCATTATCTAAGAGTTAAGATGGCTGGGAGGCTATATATTAATTGTTTCATTTGCATCTAGCGGGGTACTCAAGCACAGGTAACAGAGCCTCGCGGGACGGAAAAATTACATTAGTGGCAGTTTGTCAATGACGCAATGAGAGAAATTAAAGAGAAACGCGCCGTCCACTGCTAATATTCCATACCAATATAATAAATCCAAAAGTAAACTCTGTCTGTAATGAGAAACCATTTCGTACGATAAAGACTTGCTACTATCCACTCGTGTATCTGCGGGCAATAGATAGTAATGTTATAAAAGCGTTTATAAAGCGGTCTGCACGTCTATCAAAAAAAAAATAAAAAAAATATCTTCACGCAATTCCCAATACAGGGGTAGACAGAGGTCAAGTCTAGAAAATTAAGTCCCTTTTTGACCCACCTTCCACCGAAGATATATTCGGGACAACGTGACAGGTGGTGAGCCCGTCGCCGTCTTTATGTCCAAGCCAACGATGAAATTCGTTGTAAAAATTCTGGGGATTGAACTTGGGTCTCTCGACTCGAAATTCCGACCACCCAACAACTCGGCTATCGTGACTTCTTAGGAAACTTCCTGTATTAGATATAAATGTCAATATATGTAAGTACACAGTAACGAACACGACCTCCCAACCACTCGACTATTGTCTTAGGAATCTGCTTGTATTAGGTATAAATGTTAATATTTGTAAATATGTATGTTTGTTACGTCCTTACACTTTATCAACTTAGCGGATATTAATAGAACTCTGAATGGAGATAGGTTAAGCAGGAGATGGGTATAATTTATAACCAAAAGAGTATTATATTGCCGTTTCTATTAATTCAGTTAAGAGTGGATATGTGTCGCGAAAACGTTACCTAATCACATTCGTTGATTGTTAGTAATTATATAAATATGCCTTTTCTTATTGCTTTCATATTATACTTATACTTTTTTTTAACTTAGCTACATTGTTATCAAACCAAGGATCAGTCAAGTATATTCATATTGGAAATATTAATAACCTAAAACTAATTCCTTTGACAGTTCCCGCCAAAGCTGACAGCTGCTCTTTCGCGCGGGTGGCCGCTCGGATATAATCCCCATAATCCATTCTGTTTAGTTAACTAATGAGATTCTCGAACTTAATGCACAATGCGCATAGATTATACGTGAATTATGTTGTCATCTAATCCACACCAGTAAAAAATAAAGATTAGGCGGTGTTTAACATTGTAATATGACACTCACATAACAATTTAACGGTTTTCGGATATTCTTGACAGCAAATGACTTAAGACTGTTCCTTAGGAATAAAAAAAATATAAATATGGCCAGTTTGTAAATCTTTGATGATGAAACACGAGGCAATTTGTATATTTTAATTCATATTCGTTAATTATTTAACTTCTAACGTACAATTATCTGTGAGGTAAGAGCATAAAAACACCACCCGTAGAGACGACTAAAGAAAATGCCTTGTATATCTAAATTGCGATCGATAGTGAGTGGGATAACCATTTTAAAAATACACAATTAAAAATAAACAGACTTATGACTGAAAACATAGTCTAAGTTGTCTGGTTCTTGCGGGAGACGCCTACGTTCTGCAGATGTTTATAGAACAGTATGTACGAGTGTGTATTGTACCGTATGGTAACGGCGTAAGAATATTGCCACTCCCTTTATTCCCGTGGTGCCGTGAGAGGCGACAAAGGCAGAATATCGTTATGGCAACCGAAATCAGAACCAGAAATCAGACGAAAATCATCAGACCGAAGATGGGCAGTACAGTCTGAGGTGCGAATGGTCTGCTACTGCGATCGCCAATCAGCCTGCCAAGCGTGGCGATTATGGCAAATCCTTCCTATGGGATAGGCCTATGTCCTGCAGTAGACTTTTAATAGGCCGTTACGTATATATGTATTGGCCGAGGTGGTATCTACGGCCGTGGTAGTATCGGCTTTATTATATACTACTATATACTATTCGAGGTACTTCTTGAACGAGTAGCATACACACCAGTTTTCATGGTGTCCCGATTTCGATTCCCGGTGTGGTAAATGTAGAAAACACTTTTACTATATTTTCTCGGTTCTGGGTGTTTGTGGAACCTTCTTTGTTTGTGAATCCATATTATAAGTACTTAAGTTGCTTACTTTGGAATCAGAGCAATGTATGTTATGTTGTCCCTATCTATGTATGTACTTATTTATTATTATTATTTATGACCTTCCTTGTCGTTATAGTCTAAGAGGCATCTAAGAGGCGCCTTGCGACTATTAATGGCGACCGAGGCAAGATAACCGTCTCGAAGAATTATCAAAGCAAAATAAGCAAACCCAGAAGATCAGCAGCGTCAAGATGTCTTGCGATCGCCGATCCGCCTGCAAAGCGTTGGCGATTATGGCCTCCTATGGGAGAGGCCTATATCCTTTTGGAGTTTTAAAACGCGGTTATGACGATGGTGATGAATTTATTCAAGAAACAGAGTTCAGTAAATGTATTCCTTTACGTTGTATGTTGGGTTCGATACCCAAGCCAGCACCTGAGTACGCTACGAGCTTTGTGATGATCATCAATTATGATGAAACCTGCATGTCTGGAATCTAAAATAATATAAAATAAATAAATATCTTCACGCAATTCCCAATACAAGGATAGACAGAGGTCTAGTCTAGATAATTAAGTCCCCTCGACCCACCTTCCACCGAACATATTTTCGGGACAACGTGACAGGTGGTGAGCCCGTCGCAATATTAATGTCCAAGCCAACAATATAATTCGTACATAAGTTTTTGACAAACCCATTGGTACGAGCCTTTCACCTGGGGATCGAACTCGGGTCTCACGACTTGATATTCCACTCGGCTATTGCGACTTTTTTTGGAATATAATAATTGAAAAATATTTAATTTCGTTTGGTTACGGCGTAAGAATTTACCAAAATCTTATTTTCTTCTTCCTTCTTCTTCCCGTGGTCGTCGTGAGAAGCGACGAAGGGATAAATCTTAAATATGCAATTGAGAACCGAGAGACAGCGGAATCACTATCTCGAATAATAAAAATATATAAAATAATATCTTCATGACATTCCCTAAACATATTACGGACAGCGTGACAAGTAATGACCCCATTCGCCGTCTTTACGTCTTTAAGCCTACGACATATAAATCGTAAATAAGTTTTTTAAAAAAACCCATTTGGTACAAGCCTTTCACCTGGGTATCAAACTTGGGTCTTACGACTCGAAATCTGATAACCCAAACACTCGGCTATCGTGACTTTTCAAACACAAAATAATAGTTTTATTTAATTATCAATGATATAAAATAAAATATCAATTAATTTCCGGTGGGTAATAATTCAGGTATTTTTAAATTGGTTTTTAAATATGTTCCGGCATTTTTTTATAATAAATGCAAAATTTTTCACACGTGTTTTCTTCCACAATGTCTTAAATGTCACTAGTTACATAGATTAAGTTATCATTGAACCGTCAAATGCTTTTTTCTGTGTTCGCGCGCTCAACGCATAATCTACACATTTATATTATCTAAGCTTACTAATAATCTAAGTTTATACTAACAAGACTTTTACCCCGCATCCGATAGCACAAAAGCAATTTTTAAATTAGGAACTAAGTAAAACTTTTCCCGAAACTATTTCCGTTAAATAGTTTTTTTTTAACACGTGACAGAATGACAATGTCAACATGTAATTGAGTTAATGACAGAATGCGTTCGAAAACCAGCAGATTAATAGGAATGTGGGAAAAGAGAACGCATCCGAAAAAAGAATCGACGATTGTTGGATGCCACGTTTAGTTTTTTGTTGCAGCTATTTTAAAAACACATGTGTGAATTAATATTGATGGATTATATACACTTACAACTGGAACTAACGAAATATTTCTATTTAGTACCTACTTTACGCCCTATTAAAGTCTATTGCAGGACAAAGACCTATCCCATAAGGCGAATTTGCCATAATCACCTAATCACTTTGCACCTTAGATGCCACTGCCCATTACTTTATTTTGGGCATATATATAGTTAAAAAATAGAATTTGTGTTTGTGTGTTTGTGTGTGTGTGTGTGTGGATATTAGAGAATGATAAAAAAGCTGATACAGAGTAACAGGATTAAAATAAGTATGGCCTCGTTTTACCGTTCAGAAACCAAAGACTAATGTAACATTGAAGCAATGAAAATAACCTCTTTTAATTTATGGCATACCGAAATTATAAATAATAAGCATATTCATATTGCTTGCGTCAAGGTGGCTTGATTTATATGATGCACTTAGAAAGAGTTTATTTGATTCTTTAAGTTTACGTATCAGTTCATCAAAACATTACTCAAAAGCGTTTAAAGCATTTCGCTTACGGTTACAGCAAATCATCGTAGCATCACTAAAATATGATTATAAAAAAGCAATAAACGGATAAAGCGAACCAAATTTAAGTGCATTAGTTTATTACTCATTGTTGGTACAGTCACGGTACGAATTTTTTTATTATTGTATTTCTTGTTATTTTTTTTATTTGGATTGCATGTCTTATGTGTTATTTTGCCAACCAAAGTTCGCTAGAGCTTGGAACAAGCCGTATTAAACAAGTAATGGGATTTAGTTTTATATAATACAGTTGCCCTCAAATAAATGCCTCGCCTTTAAGTCATTGGCTAATTTAACCTCCGTTGTATTAAGGTAAGTGTAACTTTAACAGTAAATTTAACATGTTTGATTGATCACGCGATCATTCCTATCCAAACCAGGGGTCAAACCACGATTGGTGGTGAGTCCGTCGCTGTCTCAGTATCCAAGCCAACGATACAAATCTTTCATAGCTTCTGTAGAAAAGTCTGATATAAGACTTTGTCATAATAAAAATAAATAAATATCTTCACCCAATTGTCTAGATTAATAATTGTCTAGACCAGATCTCTGTCTGTCCCAGTATTGGAAATTGCGTGAAGACTTTATCATGAAGATCAAAATCTTCATTTGAATTTAGATCCCACTTGCCTTATTCCTTTAGTTTTAATGGCAAAAATGGTTATTTATATTTATAGTCAATGTTTAATAAATAATTATTATCGGTAATCTTTTGCCGTGTAGGATTAGCGTAGGACAATATAGGTGGTTTTTTAACGTTTCTTTTTATTGAACACCCACGCCACTAAAAGACATTTCAAGAAGACCGTAAAATGCCAATGGCCAATCAACAATCGCCAATCCGCTAGCCACCAGTGACGTTGCCCAAAATTAGCTCTGGTGAAAGATGGGTTAAAAAGACTTAATTATTTAGACCTCTGCCTACCCCAGTATTGGGAAATGCGTGCAGATGATATAGCCAATCCGCTTGTCAAACTGAAATGTAGCAAAAGCTAATTACGTGCGAGACTTGTGTCCCGAATTTAGCATGTACTGGCCATTAAATACAATATAAATATACTTAAAAAAATTAAATCTATCATAATTTTTTATTATTTTAATCTGTACAAGTCTTTCCCGTGCAACTTTGAAGCAATGTTACATAAATACAATATAAATATTATTAAGAAGTAAAAATCGATCATAAACATTTATTATATAATCTGTGCAAGTCTTTCCCGCGCGACTGTGTACATCTGTCAACGGCGATACTAAGTGCGCGCGAACTGCGCTCGTTCGGAAACATTTTAGCGAAACACACGGTAATAGTTCGAAGATATATCCGACTCGTTCACATGTTATTAATAGCTGTCAAATTGTAAAGATGGCGCGAGAAGATCAGGTGCCGACAGCTTTATATCCAACCATTTTGAAGTCCATTTAGTAAAAGTAGATAAATATTTATCGCCCGCGATAACTCCGCGTTACGAGATGATGAACGTTTATTTTAGTAACTGAGAGGTTTCTTAGAATTCGACATTCGGTTGTAAAAACATAAAAAATAATTATCTGTTGGATAACTTTGGCTTTTAAAAATTAAAGGTTGAAACAGTTTTCCAGTTTTGTAAATTCATTACTATAGAGATATAAGTCTCGATAACCGAGGGGTTGGGTGGTCGGAATTCGAGTCGAGAGACCCGGGTCAATCCCCAGGTGGCAGGTTCATACAGGCAAGGTTTTTCAAAAAACCTATGTACGATTCATATCGTTGGCTTGGACATAAAGACGCCGTCGGGCTCCCCATCTGTCACGTGGTCCCGAAAATATCTTCGGTGGAAGATGCGTCGAAGGGACTTAATTGTCTAGACTAAACCTCTGTCTACCCCTATATTGGGAATGTCGTGAAGATATTTATTTATTATTATTCTATTACTAAAGTCACGATAGTCGAGTTGTTGGGTGGTCGGAATTTCGTGTCGAGACCCGAGTTGGAACCCCAGGTGGCAGTACCAATGAGTTTTTCAAAAACTTATTTTCGAATTTCATCGTTGGCTTGGACATAAAGACGGCGACGGGCTCACCACCTGTCACGTTGTCCCGAAAAATATCATCATTGGAAGGTGGGTCAAAGGGATTTAATTGTCTAGACTTGACCTCTGTCTACCCCTCTATTGGGAATTGCGTGAAGATATTTTTTAGTTTTTATCTTATTACTATAGAGATTATGATATGACTAGATTATGATAAATTTGAAAGAAGCGAAAGAGGTATGTAAGGATCGTGACACTGGCGATCTGTTATAACAGAGATATTATTATAAAATTAGATTGCACAATTGCGAAGCAAAAACAAAGAGCCTCAATAGCCAAGTCGTTGGTGATGGCAATTCCCGGGTCAAGAGACCCGGGTAAAATCCGAAGTAGGCTCGTACCAATAAGTTATAAGACATAAAGACGGCGACAGGCTCACTACCTATCGCGTTGCCCCAAACAAAATGTCTTCTGTGGAAGGTGGGTCGAAAGGCCATAATTGTCTAGACTTCTGTCTAGACCTGTATTGGGAATGGCGTAGACCAGATGTGATTGCATGTAGACATAATCGTAGAGTCTACACTCTTTCTTCTCTTCGGACCAGGTACAAAATGCCCTTTATAATGTTTTTCCATGCGGAATTGTATAGCACATCTTTTTCTTCTTCTTTTTCTTTACAGCCTATCAAAAGTCCACTGCTGAACATAGGCGTCCCCCAAAGATAACACATCTATTTGATGCAATTTTAATTGAATTTTTAGCACGTAAGCTGTAAAAGTCACGATAGCCGTGTGGTTGGGTGGTCGGAATTTCGAGTCTAAAGACCCGACCGAATTCGATCCCCAGGTGGCAGGCTCGTACCAATAGGTATTTCAAACACTTATGTACGAATTATATCGTTGTCCCGAAAATATTTTCGGTGGGAGGTGGGTCTAAGGGACTCAATTTTCTAAACTAGACCTCTGTCTACCCCTGTATTGGGAATTGCGTGAAGAAATTTTGTGTATGTGTCTATATAGTTATGTGTATATAGATATGTGTGTGTGTAAGTTGGGTTGAACTTTTTGTTTTTATTAAAGTAAAGAGAATTTTCTAATAAATCAACTGACACGGGCAGGATGCGAACCAGCGACCTCTGCCGTACTGTAGCAACGGTCTTACCTCCGAGCCCCCGTGTCCTATCTATCAGCGGAAATTTTAATTCTCTTGTTCGCAGCTTCTCTATACTTTATAATAGATGTCGCTGTCCTAAATAGTATCACACAGTTGTTTGGTCTATTTAGAATGCTTAAGTTACATTGTTCATTAAATTAAAAACGCAGGCGATCCGAGAAGAGATTTTCCTCTAAACCAACTGGGGCCCTCGGATCGCATGGCCCCTCCCCCATGTCGGAAGTCTTCTCTTTCGTTCTAGGGGACGCAGCGCTTCGCAGCAGCAGCCATTATTGTCTTCCAACTTCGAACTGGCGAGCCTCTCCTCGCAAGTCTCCTTAGATGAAGCTGTAAAGGCCTCCGGGCCAACAGCATCCCGTGGATGGTTATATAGTCGGTATGCATCTCCTTCTGAGATTCGAGCCCGACACTGTTCGTGTCGGTGGCCTCCCGGCCAAGGAACGTTCGTGCATAAAACATTTCCTCCACGGTTATCAAAATAATTGAAAACGTCCTAGAATTCGCCTTGTAACCGTTGTATTATTATTATCTTTATCCTGCCGCCAAAAAGAGCGCTCATCTCCCTTTACTTACGTCTGCTAGGGCATTGGCGACATTTAATTTTTAATAAATACGTACATATATAGATAGGGACAACATTACATATATTGCTCTGATCCTAAAGTAAGTAGCTAAAGCACGCGTTTTTTTTATAATAAAGGGAGGCAAACGAGGAAGTATCTCACGTGATGGTAAGTGATTACCGCCGCCCATGAACACCCGCAATACCAGAGGCATAGCAAATGCGTTGCCGCCCTTAGAGTTCCCCCCCTCCAGAATTGGGGGAGGGAGGTGTGTGGGCCTCCGGTTACCTGCACTCACCAGACGAAACTCAGAAGTTTGTTAGACTTCTACTTCACGCCAGTATTCTGTGAGGTTGTGGTACTTCCCGGTCGAGCCGGCCCATTCATGCAAAAACAAAAGCTGATGCGTGGCTCTACCACGGGCTCTGAAATCGGAAACAACGAAGGTACCACAGACACCGAAACCCGAGAAAATGTTAAAAAAGTGTTTTCTACGTTGACCCGACCGGGAATCGAACCTCAGAGCTGGCGACACCATAAATACCGATGTGTCCCACTCGTCCACGGACGTCGTCACAGGAATGCCCCATTGTTTCCATTGGTTTTGGCGTCCCAAACGTGAATTGAACGCGGTACTTCTAAGCTGGCTTCTATGCACACCTGTGTATACGCCACTCGTCGGAGGTCGTCAACCAGAAGGTATTACCAACTACCGTTACTATCCTTAACTTTACAGCTGCGGTATTATTATTATTATCTTCACGCCATTCCCAATACAGGTCTAGTCTAGACAATTAAGTCCCTTCGACACACCTTCCACCGAAGATATTTTCGGGACAACGTGACAGGTGGTGTGCCCGTCGCCGTCTTTATGTCCATGCCAACGATTTAATTCGTACATAAGTTTTTGAAAAACCCAATGGTAGGAGCCTGCCACCTGGGGATCGAACTCTCGACTCGAAATTCCGACCACCCAACAACTCCATCCATCAACCTCCAACCATCTACAAATTTATGACGCAATTGTTATAGAATCTCTTAAAGCAATATAACTTGTACTAAACTTTTTGTGTAACACCAATTTTTACACTTTTTCTTGGTAAAAAGTGGCCTTGTAGAGAGAATGAATGAAGAACGATTAACGAAAAAAGTGTATAAGGCGAGTGTGAATGGAAGTGTAGGAAGGGGAAGACCTAGGCGGACGTTTCGAGAAAAAATCAGGGACGTCCTGAAAAAGGGCCAGGTCAAAAGTACCCTAAATCGGAGAGAATGTAAGAAGGTAATAATGAAAGTGGACGATGCGAAACAAGTATGTAAGGATCGTAGCAAGTGGAAAGAAGTGGTCTCTGCCTAACCCTACGGGAAAGAGGCGTGAATATATGTATGTGTGCATGTAAAAAGTAAGCCAGCAGTTCAGCACACACACTAAACGTACTTTCGTACGCTGCACAGAAAACCAACCATTTCAAATGAAGAAAAATATAAAAGAATAAATAAGAGAGGCGTCAACACTACCGCGCATTAAGATCGAATAACCAGGATTACACCGTTTCTATATAACCCTCAAATCGGAAGACAACAGTTTTACAGACATTTTACAGACCGTTATGCATTAATCATTCTCCTTCTAGGAGTCATCTAGGTCAGTATCATACTCTCACCTACTTCTACTAATAGCAGTGTAATAACTTTTTTAGTGTAATACTAAAAAAGTTATTACACTGCTATTAGTAGAAGTAGGTGAGAGTATGATACTGACCTAGATGACTCCTAGAAGGAGAATGATTAATGCATAACGGTCTGTAAAATCCTCTATAGGACACGGCCCTTTTCCGAACGGTAGGGTTTGTTATAATCGCCACGCTTGGGAAGCGGACTGGTGATTGCTGCACCAGACAACTCGCATTCTGGACGCTGCTGCCTGTCACCGGTTTGCTGAATTTTGGTCGAGTAAAACTTACTCTATGGAGTCTAGTAACCGGTGTTACAAGCTTGAGTTTGTTCCGAGTATTTACATTATGCACATTGTCTTGCTAAAAGTATTAATGTTTTTATGCACATTATATATATATATATATATATATATGTATGTATTTATGAATTACGAAACGAAGTGATTCGCGAAACGATTTAATATGGCAGTTTTGAAAGATGACCTTATCACTAAAATTGATAAGAGCGTGCTTCGATGGTTTGGGCACGTTGAGCGAATGAGTGAGGACCGAATGTTGAAGAAAATATATAGCGCGAAAGTTAATATTAAAAGGTGTCGAGGTAGACCGAGACTAACTTTCGAAGACCATGTTAGCAAATTGTTCGAAGAGTGGAGGGTCAAGGGTACTCGGATACCTAGACGTGCATGTATGAAGAAGATGATGAATCTGAAAGAAGCGAAAGAGTTATGTAAGGATCGTGACACTTGGCGATCAGTTCTCTCTGGCTAACCCGTCAGGGATTATGCGTGAAGATAAGTAAGTAAGAAAGTAAGTAAGTAAGTCAGTAAGTTAGAGAGACCTAAACTAAAAAAACAGTTTCGTTTCCAAACACTCGGATGTAAAGATACTACTACTGCCATCTATGTTACTAATATTTAAACACTATATTAACCTACCGTGCCATCTATTAAATTATATATGCAACTTCAATAATCGTAAAAGCATGGCATAGACTAAAAACATACAATCAAATTAACACGCAGAGCTGCCATGTTACGCAACTTTTCACCTTTTCGGCTACTTCGAAGAGTGAACTATGTAATAAAAACGGTAAAAAAAAATTGCGAATTCGTTGTTGAAACAAACTGCCCTGATAGTTGATCTATTAATCGTCGTCATATCGGCTTAAAAATCTACAGAAAGATACAGGCCTGTACCTGCCTACCTCTTCGTTACATACTCACGCTATGCAAGAGAATTGGCGATTGTAGCAACTCAGAAAACCAAGTTGGTTATTCCGCCATCTATTGGAACCCAATATTATCTGAGGCTTTCTCCTTTCTCTCTCTTAATTATTTCCTAAAATAGTAATCATCCATAGGTAGTAAGCTAGATAGGGGTGGTGTATTTTTACACCGTAACCAGAGAGTATTGATACATTCAAATATTTATTTTTTGGTTCGGAAAATAATTAATACGTTTTTAATAGTTGTTATCATTATTATCCTATATATAGTGTTTTTGGGAGCACTGGATATTTGTAGACCTGGCCAAGAAATTGCAGTGAATTTTAAAAAAAACGATGATTGAATATTTTTGTATCTAAACCTATTTCCTTTACGTCCTAGCCTATATTGGTAAATTAATTAAAGTTATTTACTAAGTACTCATCCTAGATACGAAAATAAATATAAGATTATCTCGTTAAAAGTAATATAATATTAAAATCTATTGAATTATAACTAGTTTTTGTTTAGTGACACTTTCTTGACACCCTTTAAAACAAACTTTCGTTTGATCAGTGGTAAACAGGTCCACCTGAATTTGTCTATTCTATGCTAATTTACAAAAAAAAATAAGTTATAGTTACTTAGTACTTAGCGTCAAATTTTTGGCGACTTCGACTGGTCAACGCTTGGCAACACCGTAAACACGTTACATTTTACGCTAGATATACTATTATTTTAAAACACGGTTCCTACTTCCTGGAATTATAACAAATGATTTACTGCTCAAAATTTTAATACATCAAACGCCCAATAAATCAGAGCAAATACTGATATGTTTTACATGATAAGAAACATAATTTGATAAAAAAATTTAATTAATTATATTTATGCACAATATTTTAAAACTATAATGTTATTTTCAGAACTACCAACGGAACGTTGACGGAAATCAGAAATAACTTGTCGCAAATCCACCATTTTCCCTTTGTAACTAACCGGTGTCCAAAACACGTGCGTACGATCAAGTTACATGAAAAACTAACGCGTTCACGATCAAAGTACATATAAAAGTATAACTAAAAAGTGCGCCGTGTTTTTTTCTGCAGGTGTCGCGTGTTAAATAATCAAAATGAATACTGAAAAGCTGAAGAAACTGCAATCACAAGTGCGTATCGGCGGCAAGGGCACACCGAGGCGCAAGAAGAAGGTTGTGCACGCGACCGCAGCCACAGATGACAAGAAATTGCAGTCATCGTTAAAAAAACTATCAGTTAACACTATCCCCGGAATTGAGGAAGTAAATATGATCAAAGATGACGGCACAGTAATACATTTCAACAATCCTAAAGCTCAGGCCTCATTGGCGGCTAACACTTTTGCAATTACGGGCCATGGAGAAAACAAGCAAATTGCAGAAATGCTGCCTGGCATTCTCAGCCAGCTCGGCCCTGAGGGTTTGAGTCAGTTGAAGAGACTGGCCTCCAGTGTAGCAGCCCCAAAACCGTTAGATGAAGATGATGAAGTACCTAACCTCGTCGGTAACTTCGACGAAGCTTCAAAGCAGGAAGCAAAAGAGGTTATAACCGAAGAAAAGGAGAAGGAAAAGGAGAAAGAACAGGAAAAAGAAAAGGAAAAGAAACCAGAGACAGAAACCAAAGCTGCTGACAAAAAATCTGATTAAAAAAGGCCCCTCTGTTCAGAACAATATATAGTTTTTAATTTTGCTCACCCAATGAAGTGACCAATGGGTTTCCAAAGTTGAGTGTTTGTTGCAAATAGTTTATAATATTTCTTGTGTTTTAAATCGGGCATGTTTCACATTAAGGATATTGGTGTTGAAAAAAGAGTGCATAATTTTTAGTTCTTTTTGATCACTCGCTTTGGAAATTCCTTAGAACCCTTTGTTTAAAAGGTGAATGCTTCCCATGCCTTGCACTAACAATTTCCTTTGTACTGTAACATTTTGTGTAATGAGAACTAAACATCTCATTTAATAGGATATAGCTAAGCAATATATAAAACATTGTTGAGATATTGGCAGCATAGAAGCATTTAAAAAAAAACATATGCATTATTTTTTACATTGCACTAGTAACAGTATATGAATATTATATTTATAGTAAATAGGTGTTTGACACACCATGTAATATTTTTAATAATGGATTTTCTAAAGTTGTTGATTCATGTCTGAAAGAATTGCTTTCTCATTTTACAGTTAAATATTAGGTTGAAATGAACGAAATATTAGTCATGGACAGCTCTAGAGAGTTATAAGGGCTAACACTGTATAATAATAAAATTAAAAAAAATTTTAAATGTAAATGGTGGGTTTTATGTTTATACATAAACTTAATCAGGAAAATTGTTTTTTTTTATTATTTTCTTATATTCTGTAGACAACCCTAGTAAATATACAAATAACAAGAAGAATGTATAAAAAATCAAATTAACAATGTCATTGTCACAGACGTGACAATAGCCTAGTGGGTGGGTGAGGGGATGTGGAGTGAAAAGACCCGAGTTTGATAGCCAGACTCGTACCTTTTTTCAAAAACTATGGTTTACATAGTAAGTTGATGATGGGTTTATTGCCTGTCTCACCGGGCTTACCACCTGTCATGTTGTCCCAATAATGTTGTCCAAACAGTGGAAGATGGGTCAAAGAGACTTAATTATCTAGACTTCTGTCTACCCCTGTATTGGGAATGGTGTAAAGATATACTATTATAAAACAATGAATTTATTTCACATGTCACTAGGTGCATTAGAGACTCGGCCCCTTTGAAGAAGATTCATGAATCAGCTTTTTCAAACTTCTGTAGAATTGGGTTTTTTTCTACATTTTATGTGGTTTATATGCAGGAAGGAAGTGGTTAATGTCTAATCAACAATATGTTGAAATATGTGATATAATAAAGTATTTTAAATCCAAATGCTTTTCATAACATAATTTAATATTTTAATAGTAAATGAAATTGGAGTCAAGAAAGCCGAGTTTGATCACCAAGTGGCAGGCTCGTACCAATGGATTTTTTCTAAACTTATGTACAATTTATATAGATTTTCTAAACTTATCTACAATTGGACATAAACAGGCACACCACTAGTCGCGTTGTTTAAAAAAATGTCAGCGTGAATGGCGTGAAGTTAAGTAAATAAATAATAATATATCTTCACCCAATTCCCAATACAGGGGTAGACAGTCTAATTGAAAGGAAATTGGAAAACCCGAAATATATTTTCGGGTCAACGTAACAGGTGGTGAGCTCGTCGCCGTCACGTGAAGTTAGGTAGATATTATACATTATATATATATATATATATATATATATATATATATATATATATATATATATATATATATATACATATACATATATATATATATATGTGTGTGTGTGTATAAAATTATCATGTCACTGTATTCGTAATTAAAGTTCTCCGAAATTGGCTTGACCCGATTATCGTGAAGTGTGTGCAAATCGGTTAGGTCTGCGAATCGGACATCTATTTTTCATCCCGCCTAAATGTTAAAGGTGATCCACTATTTTTTTTTTTTATTATTTAGTCCAAATATTTTGATTTTATTTTTTTATGATGCAGCATACAAAAATACATACAGCCCTAAATTTTCACCCTAACTCTAAGATCAAATCCTATTTTTTTATATAGCAAAACAACGTTTGCGGGATTAGCTAGAACATTATATAAATCAATTATTTCATGCCTCGAGAAGGGTTTCAGAGTACATTTACTTTATGTTTACTGTAGCCGTATCGGCATTAGAATATATCACCTCTTCTCCTGGGGGCATAAGAGACGACTAAGAGAAAAGCCAAATACTCAATATTGGGACAATCATCTCGGAGACACCAGATAGGTAACGGGCAGCAGCCCGGTCAAAGGTTAAGTAGCAACATGTTTGGTATTACGATCGCCATTCTGCTTGGCGAGTGTGGCGTTTATAGCAAACCCTTTCACGAGAGAGTATTGAACTACTCTACTTAAGTCTAAGTCTCGAACTTAAGTCTAACAGTGAACTATTAACTTCCTTTATCTTCCAATATGCAATGATGAAGATATTAGATATAACATACCAGATGCGTGGTAATAATATAAAGTTCATGGTTTTTGATATATAATCATTAGGATTATCTAAAAAGGAACTTTATACTTATTCCACATTTTTAAAAAAATTCTGTATTAACTGCACTATCTGAATTATAGATAAGAATCGAATCCATAAATAAGGATTCGATTCCAACTGGGGCTCTACGGTTATGTCCACGAACAGGTTCACCTAACCTAATATAGTAACCTAGCATCGCATAACTTAGTTGGGTTGACCAGCCCGAGGCTCCTCTCCAAATGGGTTTCGCCAGACCTCTTCTAATACGCATTGGTGGATTGTAGGAGATGTTTGTGCCTCTGCATCACTCTCCTTGCCTTCCAGATAAGATCTCTCTCGCATACCTGATCTTCATGACCTCCACATAACGGACTCGGGCCACAGTAAGACGTTTAATAAATCCCTCAAGTAACACAAAATGTTTCTTGCAGACAAAAAGTCGTATTCCACTTAAGAAAAGTTTCTTTTTTTTCATGCCTTCATTCTCATGTTCTTTTTCAAACCTTATCGTAAAATTTTGTCCGTAATGAAGACATCCGCAGCTGAACCAGGGTAACCAACATAGTTATAAAATTACATTAACAAATAGCATATGTTAACAATAGCAGCAACCTCCCTCTCTCGAACCAGGGAACATATGCAATTTATTGGTTTTACATCCAAAATAGTGCTAGGTATATTTTAAAATAACATGGCTATAGTAATTAATTATCGCAAAGCAACATCTAAGTCTAGTAATTTATGACCTATAGCCAGATGTAACAGCACGCAGAAGTGGCAATGACATGTTAATGGCTTATAGCTCATACAAAAACCACACAGCACATACTAACAATCATTGCGGAAAGGTTCTTAAGTGGCAGCCTTGTCAAGGCAATGCATGGCGACCGCTATTGATAGATAGAAGATACAAGTTTTACAGGACCATCAAGTAGGATGTATACACGGAAGTTCTATGTGGCATTACTTGGTGGCCGATTCCTGATTATAGACTTTGACTGTATATAGTCTATGGTTCAAAGAGTACAATATATAATACTGAGAGCTTTGGTTTGAAGTTTGTTTAGTAAATATATAAGTGTGTCTAATCATAAATGTTATGTTAAAAGTAATGCAGAACAAGAAATTCAGTCATTCAAAAACATGATAGCCAGGCCTTGGACCGACGATTTGCCGAAGTGCAAAAACACATGTGTGGCATCTTTTTTCTCGCAAATTAGTGGAAACGTTAATTCGACCGATGATTATTTGTGCTTTTACTGCCAAACTGAAGATGGATCGTAAGTTGCTTGAAATTCATCAAGTACTGTATGTTAATTATATGATAACACACAATTCCTTCGCAAATAATCCTTTTTACAACGTAAATATAGCTCTTGATAATTATATAACTTCTAACAACAATATAAATAAGTAGTAGAGGCTGGTTTATAATACATAGACCAATGTACAACCAATACTGCTATTTGAACTTTATTTGAATTTCATGGAGCCTGTAATGTATTCATGCAAAAGGAAAGTCGTCACTTTCTAGTTTCAATAAAGACAATGAAAAAAAAAAAACAATCTTGAGTTACTGTAAATTAAAAAACAGTGTTGATTATTCATGTGTCAATTCTAGGCTCTGAGGTATACATCAAAATCTTTTTTTAAAGTTACACAGGACAATAAATCTTAAAAATGATTTGTGGTATAAAATTTTCTAATATTTGTTAAATACTGTAAATGGCACAATACATTAATGAACTAGTGAGACTGGTAAAAGTACATTTATAAACAGTATAATACAACATACAACAAAATAATGAAGCAAACAAAGAACTTATGAAGTGAATACTTCAGAATTGTCAACCAAATGATGGAGCCATAATCATAAATAGGTAGAATACTTTTTTTAGTATTGTTGTCATTTGAAACTTGATAGAATAAAAAAGTGTCATCTACTAATGTAATGCACATGCAAAAATTATCATCAACATATACAACAACATATACATATCAACAACATTATACATTAACATATGTATAATGTTAAGTCAGAAAGGATAATAATGCCCAAGTACCATGTACCTTACAAGTTTCTCTTAAGAAAAACATCGCTTTTGTATTTGCCACTTAATTTTAAGACTTGATTATTGTTTAAAACTATCATGTAGTTTTATGTAAAAATGTTTTTTATTTTAGTTGCTTGTATGGATTGTTTGAACCTCACAATGGTTTGGATGCCGCAAGGTTTATCATGCAAAGGATGGCAGTTGAAATGCTTCTACCACCACCATCTATCAGCAATACAGATGAGGAGATAAGGGATAGATTGAGGTAATTATTGTAAATAATAGTAATCATAAAAAGAGAGATTTGTAAGAAGAAATTGCTTTTAAGTTTATGGCCAATTGAAGACCATAAACTTCCCTTCTACACACAGTTCATTAGAGCTTTTTTGAGTAAACGGTGAGTTTAAAAAGTCACGATAGCCGAGTTGTTGGGTGGTCGGAATTTCGAGTCAAGAGACCTGAGTTCGATTCTCAGGTGGCAGTACCAATGAGTTTTTCAAAAACTTATGTACGAATTTCATTGGCTTGGACATAAAGGCGGCGACGGGCTCACCACCTGTCATGTTGTCCCGAAAATATCTTCGGTGGAAGGTGGATCAAAGGGACTTAAGTGTCTAGACTTGACCTCTGTCTACCCCTGTATTGGGAATTGCGTGATGATATTTTTTTTTTTTTCATGCCTTCATTCTCATGTTCTTTTCAAACCTTATCGTAAAATTTTGTCCGTAATGAAGACATCCGCAGCTGAACCAGGGTAACCAACATAGTTATAAAATTACATTAACAAATAGCATATGTTAACAATAGCAGCAACCTCCCTCTCTCGAACCAGGGAACATATGCAATTTATTGGTTTTACATCCAAAATAGTGCTAGGTATATTTTAAAATAACATGGCTATAGTAATTAATTATCGCAAAGCAACATCTAAGTCTAGTAATTTATGACCTATAGCCAGATGTAACAGCACGCAGAAGTGGCAATGACATGTTAATGGCTTATAGCTCATACAAAAACCACACAGCACATACTAACAATCATTGCGGAAAGGTTCTTAAGTGGCAGCCTTGTCAAGGCAATGCATGGCGACCGCTATTGATAGATAGAAGATACAAGTTTTACAGGACCATCAAGTAGGATGTATACACGGAAGTTCTATGTGGCATTACTTGGTGGCCGATTCCTGATTATAGACTTTGACTGTATATAGTCTATGGTTCAAAGAGTACAATATATAATACTGAGAGCTTTGGTTTGAAGTTTGTTTAGTAAATATATAAGTGTGTCTAATCATAATTGCTGTGTTTGGAATAATTGCTGGTGGTGGTCTTCTAAGGTCTACCATGAATCCTTAACTGCTATACATCCTTAGTCACCTGTTTAAACACCCTGTTGATAGAGTTCAAAGCTGTGGATCTATATGTAATAGAATGAAATGAAATCCTTGGGCTATGGCCTATCCCAAATGAGAGGATTTATAGTAATCTCCACACTGTTAAAAGGATAGACGATCACAGTCCTCCTCACACTTTAGACACTGCTCTGCTCTATCACCGGTCCCCTATCCCGCTATCTTTCAATAGCTAATGGCATTTCGGTAAAAAAGGTAGGTGGTATATACATCCGCCGTAACCACACAGCATGTATTTAATATAAAATAATATCTAAAATAAGGTAGGCTCACTACCTGCCCCATTGTAACAAAACAATGTCAGGTGAAATGTGGGTCAAAGGGACTAAATTGTCTAGGTGTCCCCTGTGCTCAACACATGAGATAAAAAAAGTATGTTTTTTTTAATTTTTCAGGAATGCCTTTGTGTCCGTGGAGAAGGCATATATAGAAAACTACGATGGTATGATCGCAGAAAGAACAAGCCTACAATATCGCCTCCAGACATTAAATGAAACACAGGTATTGCAACAAACTCTTTTTTTATGTATGTATTTTTACCCCCCTAAATTGGTGTCTTGGAGAGACGGTGGTGGTGTCGGGATGAAGAAATTTGATTTGTCATTGTATAAATCAAACCAATACAAAAAATAATTTTTAAAAAGGAACAAAACAAATATCAGAAATATTTTTTTGTGAAAAATCCTTTTATAATGGACCATTTTCTTCTATTTCTGAAAGTTTTATTAAGTTATTTATGAATATAAAATTTATTTTAATTAAAATTTTATATATCTATAATGCTATTTTACATTACATGCTAATGAAGGCGAAATATATGATAAAGGATTTCTAACCCTTCGAAAACTACCATATTTCATATGGATGTTATAAATAAAAAAAACTGCTTTTTATTTAACAAATAAAAAACAGTTTTTTTCTTCAGCATTAAATAAAAACTATATACAAACTGATCACAAGTTTTTTTTTATTCTCTCTTCAATTTGTGTGGATACAGGGCCAATGATCTTGGTGCACCGAGATATCTACCCTAGGTCCAAGGGGCTGCTGGGATTCCTCGAGGATTTGGGTAGGCTCGAGTAAGCTTAGACAATCCTGTCTATACGCAAAATACGCGCTCGTCAAATACGTCTAATCTAAAATCTTCTCAATTTGTCTTCTCAAAGCAATTTAATTTTCAGTCATTCCAAAAAAAGCAAAAAATATCTTCACGCATATAGCATATAAATATCTTCGCACATTCCCAATACTGGGGTAGACAGAGATCCAGTCTATCCAGACATTTCATTCCCTTCGACCCACCTTCCATCGAAGATATTTTCGGGACAACGTGACAGGTGGTGTGCTCTTCGTCGTCTATACATCCAATCCAGCGATATAATTCGTACACAAGTATTTTGTATAACCCACTTAAAATACTTAAAAATTTGTAACATTTCAATATATATATATATACATTTTTTATTTCAATATATATACATTTCAATGAATATATTTCCAACATTCCAGATATCCCAGGACAGCGACGACATACTCGCCCGCCTGAAGGAGATAGACCGGCAGCTGTCCGGCGGCGCCGCGGTGGCGGTCGCGCTGGTGCACGGCGGCAGGCTGTACGTGGCGAACGTCGGCGAGGGCCGGGCGCTGCTGTGCCGCGCGGACGACAACGCGGTGCTGAGGGTCGTGCAGCTGAGCGCGGACCACGGCTTGAGCAACGAGGACGAGCTGCTGAGGCTCTCGCAGTTGGGCCTGGACGTGGACGAGCTGAGGAATGGTGAGTGTTGGTCCGTTTTTTTGTATCCACACACGCAATTTCCGATGCTGGGGTAGGCCGAGGTATAGATAATGAAGTCATTCTGTAGACACTTTTTATCGAAGCTTGTTTGGGACGATGTGCCAGCAATTTGCTCATATTGTCTTCGGAAGTCTGTCTCGGCCTAACTCGCCCCCTCTCCCCTCGCCTAGAGATCTATTAAAAATAGAACTGTTATAGTACAGTACTGTCACAATAGTCGAGTGGTTGGATGGTCGGATTTTCGTGTCATGATACCCGAGTTTGATCCCCAGGTGGCAGGCTCGCACCAATGGGTTTTTCAAAAACTTATGTACTAAATATATTATTTGCTTGGACATAAAAACTGCTCACCACCTGTGACGTTGTCCCGAAAATATGTTCGGTGGAAGGTGGGTCGAAGGGACTTAATTGTCTAGACTAGACCTATATCTACCCCTGTATTGGGAATTGTGTGAAGACATTTGTATTTATTTTTACCTGTCTTCGAGGGTCAGTCTCGCCCCTCCCGCCTCGCCCGCTCTCCCCTCGCCGCGCCCAATCTCCCTTCGCCTCTTCCCCTCCCCTCCCTTCTCCTCTCACCTCGCCCCGTCGCCCCGCGCTTCGCTATTTTACCTTTTATTGTCAAATTAAGGCTCTATAGATTCTTAACAATTCGGTTTTGACTCGAAAAATTTAATCGTTAATATTACACTTTAATATTTTATATTTCGTCTCCTATTACCTTTATGCATTTCTCAATACAGGGATAGACAAATTAGTCCCTACAACCAAAATTTTACAGGGGCTTATTAATAACGTGAAGGTGGTGAACCTGTCGCCGTCAATGTGTCCTGTCTTTATACCTGTCTTGACAGCTTGGGGATCGAATTCGGGCCTCCTGACCACCCAACCACTCGGCTATGGAGATCTATTACAAATATAACTGTTATACTTTATAAACAACAGTACAGTCACGGTAGCCCAGTGGTTGGGAGGTCGAAATTTCGAGTCAAGAGACCCGAGTTCGATCCCCAGATGGCAGACTCGTACCAATGTGTTTTTAAAAAACTTATGTACGAATTATATCGTTGGCTTGGACATAAAGACGGCGACGGGCTCACCACCTGTCACGTTTTATCTTCGGTCTAAGGGTCTAAAGGATTTTATTGTCTAAACTAGAACTCTGTCTACCCCTGTATTTGGAATTGCGTGAAGGTATTTTATTTATTAACACTTGTACATATACGTAAAGACGGCAATGGGCTCACCACTTGTCACGTTATCCCGAAAATATATTCAGTGGAAGGGGGGTCGAAGAGACTTAATTGTCTAGACTAGACCTCTGTCTACCTCTGTATTGGGAATTGCGTGAAGATATTTATTTTTTTATTTATACTTAATAAAACATTCCGTTCCACAGCCCAGTACCTCGGTAATCAGTCAGGTACGAGATGTGTGGGCAACTATCTGGTGAAAGGGTTGTACAAAGCCTTCCCCAACATCGGCACTGCGGCCACTGAGCCGGTGGTGGCCACTCCCGAGATACACGGACCCATCGCTTTGGACGAGTCTTGCAAGTAAACTTATTTCACTTTGTTGTTTTCACACATGCTCTGTATATCAGAGATGTGGCATGTCGTTCTTCTTCTTCTCTCTTTCTCTAGAGCTAATCATCTTCTCTAGAGCCAATCAAGAGTCCACTGCTGAATATAGGCTTCCCGTAGAAGCTCGGCCACCTGCATTCATCGACTCCCCGCTACATTTTTCCATCTTACAATGTTATGAATGTTATGTAAATCTTGGTTACAAGAGTAGGTAAAGTTAATTTTAAAAAATAAATAGAAGTCACGATAGCCGAGTGGTTGGGTGATCGGAATTACGAGGGAAAGGAACCGATTTCGATCCCCAGGCGGCAGGCTCGTACGAATGGGTTTTTCTAAAACTTATGTATGAATTATATCTTTGGCTTGGACACAAAGACCTCGACGGGCTCGTCACCTGTCACGTGGTCCCGAAAACATCTTAGGTGGAAGGTGGCTCAAAGAGACTTAATTGTCTAGACTAGACCTCTATCTACCCCTGTATTGGGAATCGCGTGAAGATATTTATATTTATTACATTACATATTTACAGTGGTAGAGCCACGCATCAACTTTTGTTGTTGCATGAATGGGCCGGCTCGACCGGGGAAGTTCCACAACCTCACAGAATACCGGTGTAAAGTAGAAGTCTAACAAACTTCTGCGTTTCGTCTGGTGAGTGCAGGTATCCGGTGGCCCACACACCCTCCTCCCCCAATTCTGGGAGAGGGGGGGCACTCTAAGGGAGGCAACGCATCTGCTAAGCCTCTAGTATTGCGGGTGTTCATGGGCGGTGGTAATCACTTACCATCACGTGAGCCACCTGCTCGTTTGCCTCCCTTTTCCTATATAAAAAAAAATATTTTAAAAAAATAAGCGTCAATAGCCTATTCGTTCAGGGTGCTGACTGCGAAAAGGTGCAGGTTCGGGCCCGCCATTCGACTACTGTCGTGAAACACTCCAGGCAAGCATTGCAGCTTAGTTGGAGTTGTTAACAGGAATACTAGTAATATTGTTTAATATTGCTAGTATTAAAGTAGACAAAGATAAGAGTCACGATAGTCGAGTGGTTGTGTGGTCGATTTCGAGTCAAGAGAGCCGAGTTCGATCCCCAGGTGACAGGCTCGTACTAATGAGTTTTTCAGAAACTTATGTACAAATTATATCGTTGGCTTGGACATAAAGACGGGCTCACAACCTGTCACGTTGACCCGAAAATATCTTCGGTGGGAGGTGGGTCGAATAGACTTGTCTGGACCTCTGTCTAACCCTGTATTGCGAATGGCGTGAAGATATTTTTTTTTCATTATAGTCTTTACATTTCAGATTCCTTGTGTTAGTCAGTGCTGGCGTATACAAACGCATACAAGAAGTCAGGGGCTGCAGCGAACAAACAAACAAACAGCTTGTTCAGATCATAGTGGAGAATTTCAGGAAGCAAACGGATTTCACCAAAGTCAGCCAATCCGTGCTTGAAGAGATCGAGGAAGAATTCGTTTCGTACTGCTCCAAAAACAATTTAACACCCAAAGCGAATACCCACCTTACATTGCTGATAAGAAATTTCAATTTCCTCCCCCCCATACCGCAAAACGAGACCATAAATCAACGGTATCCCGTCCATAAACAAAATGATAGAACCTCCGTTAGATTTAATCCGATAGTTCAATCGAAATCGAACACACTATTGAATGAAATCGATTCCGAGATATATTCATCGGGCACAAACGATTTGGAAACGAACGAAAGTAATATCGATTCGAATCAATCGAATGAATCATCGGATATATCGAGCGGCAGGCCATACGATAGAGATAAAAGAATAAAGGGATACGTTGATTTCTCGTGTTACTATGAAAATGTTGCTAAAGCTAGAAAAAATGGTACATTACCTGGGTTCATAAAGTGAATAGATGTTGTTAACAATGCTTTGTACAGTGTTATTTTTTATAACAAATCGAAAGGAAATTACAAAATATTGTATTACAATGAGATGAATACGTTATTATTTATTAATTATATTATTTGTTATATATTATAATTTTTGGAAATAAAAGCAGGCTATGTTACTCCTTATAACATTAGCTATCTAACAGTGAAAGTGCCGTTAAAATAGGTCCAGCCGTTTCAGAAATTAGCCGGAACGGACAGACAGGCAAAAGAATTGTTCTAAAATATTTTTTTTATTTAAGTATCACATGTACTTTTATATGAATTTAGCGAAAATCGAAAATCGTAGCGTTAATTTGGATATTGTTATTGAATTTTCTGAACATTTACTTATGATAAATTGAAAGCAGTAATTGTTATATCAAAGTTACTGCACTGCGCTGTATGAAAATAATATAATGATAATAATAATCATACACATAATATATTTTTGTAGGTTTTCATGATGTCTCCAAGGTCCCGTTATAGTGCCTTCATTGTTTCTGATTCCATAACACGCGTGCTTTTGCTACTTACTTCGGGATCAGAGCAATGTATGTGATGTTGTCCCTATATATGTACTTATATATCGTTATCTAACAATGTTTTAATTTACACAGTATTCTTTACTAAATTTAGGTGTGATTTTCTAAACTATTTGCAATAAAAAAGTGACAGTCAAAATTAAAAGTGATAGCAGTGGGTTTTCACTTAAAAAAGGTGTAAAAATAAGCCCAAATTTCTTTTTGTCACTTAGTTTAATAAAATAAAAAATGTTTTTTTGTTATGTGTCATTTTTTATTTCCTCTTTTCAAGTGGTTTCAGCCTATATAGGGCCAAACTGTAACCCTGCATTAAATTTACTACTAAAGGTCCTTTAATTTTTTAATTTCATCTACAGCAATAAAAAGTCATATATTCAAGTAATTGCAATGTTGCATACATTGCAATTACTTGAATATATGACTTTTTATCGCTTCACGACATTCCAAATACTGTAAGTAGAGAAAATTTTAGTCCTTTCGACCCATTTTAACACCCAAGATATTTAAGTATATATATATATATATATATATATATATATATATATATATATATATATATATATATATATATATATATATATATATATATATATATATATATCATACGTTGATAAAACCCATTGGTATGAGCCACCACCTGGGGATCAACCATATTAACCATTTATGTAACTGATCTTAATATTATTCACATATTTTAATAAATTTATGTCAATTAATCATATCCTACATAGTCTCGTCGAGTATACTATAAACTTAAGAGCAAAGTGTATATTAACCAATGCGTGTTGACAGAGAAGAAATGGAACAGATCCCTTCACTACAGGCCAAATAACGCTCAAATGGGTTATGAAAAGGGCTGGTATTTTAAGTGCAAAATGATTGGTTTTTCTCTGCGTGACAGAATCCGCAACAATAATATGTGTAGTAGGACCGGAGTAAAAGAGAAAAAGCAGCCTTGTTCTAACAAGCGCAGTGCAGAGTGACTCCCCTCAAGATGGTGTGTAGGTACCGGACTGGAGCTCCTTAGTGGGGCGTTGGCTCTATGATCCGGAGTGTCGGAGAGGAGAGTGCCTGCTGCTGTAGTCTCGGTTGGTCGATGCTGACTGAACTCAAGACTTCTTTGGGCTCGCCTTAAATTAGGACTGACGAAGTTATTCCTTTTGGCTGTCTATGCGTCGGTAGCGTCGTCGTCCAGGGATGAGCTGGAGGAGTTTTGGGAGTTTTTTTTTAGAGAGATGTATGATCTTAGTGAGAGATCCAGGGGTTACGCCGTGTCTAGTACGCCAGACTCGGACCTCGATGACACTGAGGTCACCAGTATGAAAGAGATTGAATGTGCGATTCGAAGTTTGAAATGTGGTAAGGCTGCGGGACTAGACAGAGTTGCTGCTGAAATTATCAAGTATGTTTAGCCTCGCGTCTGGGACAAATTTCATCTGCTGTGCAATTTGTGCTGGCGGACGGGGGATGTCCCGGATGATTGGAGATCCGCGGTCACTGTGCCATTGTATAAAGGTATAGGTCCACATTTTGTCTGCGGGTACTATCGGGCGATCATATCAGTTTAGCAAGTAAAGTTTACTCGAAGGTTTTGATGCGTTGGATGCTAGAGAAATCGGAAAGATTTTTATGGGAGGCACAATGCGGATTTAGACCTGGAAGAGTATGCATGGATCAAGTGTTTCCCTGCGCAAGATCACGAAAAAGCTCCTGGCTGCTAACCAGAGAATTTTCTGCGCTTTTATGGATCTGGAGAAGGCATTTGATAAGTTAGGAAGAAAATGTTCCCACATTGCTGTTACTGTTACCGGGGTATGGTGTGGGAGGCCTACTGCTAAGGGCTGTGCTGTCACTTTATTGCGACTGCAAAGCCTGTGAATATATTTTTATACTTTATTAGGACTGCAAAGCCTGTGAATATATAAATTGATTATAAAATAAATAAATATCTTCACGCAATTCCCAATACAGGGGTAGACAGAGGTCTAGTTTAGACAATTAAGTCTCTTTGACCCACCTTCCACCGAAGATATTTTCGGAACAACGAGACAGGTGGTGAGCCCGTCGCTGTCTTTATGTCTTGTCGTCTTAACAATGTAATTCGTACATAAGTTTTTAAAAAATTGATTGGTATGAGCCTGCAACCTGGGGATCGAACTCGGGTCTCTTGACTCGAAATTCCGACCATTATTACGATTTATTATTATAAATTCACAAATTAATTATTTAAAAAAAATATGCTTATTCTTTTTCTAGACCCAAATAGTCTAGTTCTCTGGCTACACCACTATTGAAAACTGCTTGAACAAAAATATATTTTTTTTTCGATTTTTCAGAAAATATTAATTAAGATTTTATTTGTACTTTTTTTGGATTTATTTATTTATTATATTATAAGATATTTTTCAATCATATTTAATATTTATTATTCAACCCCAACTTATTATTAAATATTCCTGTTAAGTAAAATTTTTCAATCATCAAGCATCACATCAACAAAGATCTTGGCTGTATGATATTGTTTTTTTTATATATATTAGTACTCTATGGACTTTGAGTTTTGGCTATAAGAAATCACTCGCCTCCAATCATCAAGATATGATTTGGCACATTTAGACAAAATAAAAAATAATAGTAGTTAAAACGTATTGATGATATTTTATTAAGTAGTAGGAGTTTACATATGTATGTTTTATATTATATCTGTGTTTTATTTTTTTTTATTATACAATAAACAATGTTGGATATAATAATACAAAATATTTGTGTGTGTTTTACGTAATGATATACATATACTCGATCAAAAATCAATTGTCCCAGTCCATCAAGTACAAAACTCTTTGAAGTATGCTTTAGCAGTCTTCGCGTAATATATTTATTTATTTATTTATTTATCTTCACGCACAATCCCTGACGGGGTAGCCAGAGAGTACAGATCGCCAAGTGTGACGATCCCTACATACTTCTTTCGCTTCTTTCAGATTCATCATCTTCTTCATACATGCACGTCTAGGTATCCGAGTACTCTTGACCCTCCTCTCTTCGAGCAATTTGCTCACATGGTCTTCGAAAGTTAATTAGACCGAGATTAACTCGACACCTCGACACCTTTTAATATTAACTTTCGCGCTATATATTTTCTTCACCATTCGGTCTTCACTCATTCGCTCTACGTGCCCAAACCATCGAAGCACGCCCTTATCCATTTTTGAGACAAGGTCATCTTTCAAACCTGCCTTGAATTCGCGTAATCAAAAACATGAATTCTTAATTCTGGTTCAAATTCAAATTTCAAAATACGCCACAATTAGTAAAAAACAGTGAGTGACTAAGTAATGTAAATAAAAATTACGCAATGCTTTTGTTCTTCGCCGATTAATTGAAGTGCAACTTCTTTAGAATCGATGTGATTTCAAACCGGATGTAACGGAAAAAACGATAGGTAAGAGACACAGATATAAGAAAGAATGAGACAGTAATATGCATACCATTTTATAAATAAACTTTGTAATTATCTTACCCTTGATTCATTTCATTCTCTTGTCAATTTACTGAAGTTTCACTTCTATCGTGTGTGAATCGCACACATAAATTTTTTTAAATTATTTTTTATTCGTAGGTGTCGTTAGGAGCATAGATAATTAGTCTAGATGTTCAAATGAATATGTTCTTTTAGAAATAATAATAGGTGCAGCCTAGTCTCTGTACTTATATTTGGGTACATCTCTAGGATGATATCGACAACTGTGGGTAACACTTGACAATGACATAAAGAACTTGACATGTGTTGAAGTCAAACAATTCTTGAATATCATTTTCGTAGGCATAGTTTCCAATATATTTATAAAATGCCTGCTGGAACTTCAACCATGGATCCGCTGAGAGAAAAAGCCTTTCAAGACTACAGGAAAAAGTTAATGGAGCATAAAGAAGTCGAATCAAGACTTAAAGACAGTGCGTACATTATTTGTAACTTCAAATAAGTGTTACAATTTATGCCGAATCATTGTACATACCCTTTGTTTATGAAAGTAAAATAGTACATTCTGTTATATTAAATTACTTACAATTTGTCCATTATGATTTAGAATATCAACTTCTAGTCAATACGAATGAATACTGAAGTTAACCTGAAATTAACATAGAACCAATATGTTTTGTAGGTATATAGATTGATAGATTGATTTATTGCACACCAATACAGAAAATATACAACTACTGATACATACGAAATAACAAAAACTGTTTTGATAAAACTTCATTGCTGTAAATCTCAATTGTGTTTATTATATTATAGATTATTCCACAGTTTAGAATTTGCAGCTTTTGTTAATAGTAGTGAGAAACTAGTTTATATACTTACATATGTTTATTTTATTATTGTTATTTTATGTATAATTATGGTATTTTGATATTAGCATGTAAGTGTATCATAAAACTCACCACCTCCTACTGTTCTTAATTCCAGTTTCTCTTTAGTCCAAAGGTTGTCTGGAAGAGATTGCTCTTTAGTGATAAGACCACCTTATTGTGCATACATATCTATTAAGTTTTCTCTGTAATGTATGTATTCCTTATATATGTGGTGTAGAATAAAGTATATACTACTACTACTACTACTACATAAGGTTGCTATGCCCTTTTATTTATTGATTGATGTATTATCTTATTTTGTCATTACCATATAAGTTTTCCAATCTATAAATTCCATTAGCCATCCATGTTAAAGTTATGAATTATGCTTATATACCCAATCACTTTGCTTTGCACCCACTTTGCTGAGCTTACTTTGCTCAGTCTTTGTTAATTATAAGGAAAATAAATAAAAATATTCCACAGAACATCGATTCACTGAATAATATAAATGAAAAATAATATGAAAAATAAAATAAAATACTTTTTTAATTTAATAATTTACTTTAATTATTAAATTTAATTCACTTCAAACAAAATATGCTCTTAGTTGTGAGGCAAGCCATCTAAATTAAACTACCCTATTACTGTTTAAAATTTTCCGTTTGTGTGGAAACCTTAGCCTAAATAGTATATAACACAATCTTATGGAAGTATAATGTTCTGTGAAACATTAAAGTATTTTTCTGCCATCAACTCCTTTTCATGTTTCGAACCCAACCATAAAGAAGCTAAAATTTTTATTTTTTATGTTACAGTGAGAGAGCAGTTAAAAGACCTTACCAAACAGTATGATAAAAGTGAAAATGACTTAAAAGCACTACAAAGTGTTGGTCAAATTGTTGGTGAGGTGCTCAAACAGTTGACTGAAGAAAAATGTGAGTAAATTTTACTTTGTAATAATGTGTTTACTGATTAGATTTGAGTGCCTTTATAACAGCATCTTAAATTAAAGCACTCAATACAATTATTATAAACAAAATAAAAGCAAAATTTCAATTATAGTGTGCAACTGAACAATGGCTAAGTATAATCTCTCATAATCATTTTGATTTATTTTTGTGATTTAAAATCTGTATATGAAGTACCATGTTTTAAGGTTACCGATAAGTAAGGTACCATGTTTTAATGGTGTAAGATTGTTGCCACTACCTTTCTTCCCATGGGTGTCGTAAGACGCGACTAAAGACAACAGTCTTGAATATCAGAATGGCAACCAATATTTTACGGGATAACTATCTCTGAAAATATTAGACCAAAATAATCAGACCGAAGATGGGCAGCAGTGTCTGAGTGTGAGTGGTCTGCTACTGCGATTGCCAATCCATTGGCCAAGCGTGGCGATTATGACAAATCGTTGTTACTGGAGAGGCCTATGTCCTGCAGTGGACTTTAATAGCCCATTATATGTATATGTATGCATATATATATATGTGTATAACTATGTGTATAACAAACTTGGTGGAACCCGATTTATTTGATTAAAAACAATGACAATGGCCACAGAAAAATAGTCTGCCAGCATGATTGCTCAGTGTTTTTTTCAATTCGACAATCGCGCCATGCTAAAGTACCGAATTCTACTAAGTGCTATCGAAAAAAAAAGAATATTACATACAAGCAATCTGTAGGAACTATTTTCAAAACATGAGAAATATTATTAAATTATTATATATGAATACTATAAAAAAAATTTCACAGCTAAAAATCAGTGAACAAAGTGTTTCTAATGTTTTTCCACATTCAGGGAGTCATAATGAATCCAATAGAGGCTCACTGAGAGAACCGTGTGCAAATTACTTGGTAATTGTTGGTAGAGATTTTATTTTCAGAAATTTTTACGATTCCATAGAATATTTGTGGTACCAATCTTTTCCCAGCTGTGAGAATTTCAGGCCTCCCCTATGCTACATATGTTTACTTCAAGTATCCAAATACTTTAAGTATTTTATACAAGTATGTTTAAAATTCCAGTCATCGTGAAAGCTACAAATGGCCCTCGCTATGTGGTCGGGTGTCGCCGTCAGTTGGACAAGAACAAGCTGAAGGGCGGGACGAGGGTTGCTCTGGATATGACCACACTCACCATCATGCGTCACTTGCCTAGAGAGGTAAAGTTTGGATAATTTAGTATACAATGGATGGCATCTTAATTTTTTAAGAAAAGAGTATCTTCACGCCATTAATAATACCGTGGTAGACAGAGACTATTAAGTCCTTTCGACTCACTTTCTACAGAAGATATTTTTGGGACAATGTGACAGAAGGTGAGCCCTTTGCCGTCTTATTTTATTGATGTATTTATTAGATGTCGACCTCCATGGACGATTGGTGCACACACCAATCCTGGTTTTCATGGTATTGCCAGCTCTGAGGTCCCGGGAACGATTCCTAGTCAGGCAATCAAGAAAATACTTTTTGCTCTACATTTTCTCGAATCTGGGTATTTGTGGTAACTTCCTTGTTTCTGATTCTGTAATACAAGAGCTTTAGCTGCTTTCTTTGGGATCAGAGTAATGTATGTGATGTTGTTTCTATGTATCTATTAACTTTTGATCATTAACATACCTAACACTTATACTATAATAAAAGTATGTTATATTAATCATAAAAAAATATTGAAATTAAATGCAGAGTCGCAAAAATCGCTTAAGAAATTTAAATTAAATCGAGCAGTAATTACTGTGATAGTGTAGTAAATAAAACATTCAATAAAAAAACATTTTTTATATTGAATGTTTAAAGCATGCAAATAATGCAGCATTTTTGGTTACTAAGTTACTGAAAAGTCAACTGAAATGAACACGATTCGAACTTAGATTTCCTATAAAATTACACAAAACTATTGTGGATTTCTTATTATTGAAACTGTCCAAGTAATTTTGTGGAAATGAAATAAAGAAATTATTAATTTATAAATAAATTATTGAATTTCGAGTCAAGAGACCCGAGTTCGATCCCCAAGTGGCAAGCTCATACCAATGGCTTTTTCAAAAACTTATGTACAAATTATGTCGTTGGCTTGGACATAGAGACGGCGACGGGCTCACTACCTGTCACATTGTCCCGAAATATCTTCGGTGGAAGGTGGGTCGAAAGGACTTAATTATCTAGACTAGACCTCTGTCTACGCCCTGTATTGGGAATTGCGTGAAGATATTTATTTATTATTGTTTTATCTCAGGTCGATCCTCTAGTGTACAACATGAGCCACGAAGACCCCGGTGACGTCACATACTCCGCTATTGGTGGTCTTCAGGAACAGATCCGGCAGCTGAGAGAGGTGAATATATCCGTTGCAGTATTTCAGCAACTTTCTACAGTGGTAGAGCCACGCATCAGCTTTTGTTGTTGCATGAATGGGCCGGCTCGACCGGGGAAGTACCACGACCTCACATAATACCGGTGTAAAGTAGAAGTCTAACAAACTTCTGCGTTTCATCTGGTGAGTGCAGGTAACCGGAGGCCCACACACCCCCTCCCCAATTCTGGGGGAGGGGGGCACTCTAAGGGAGGCAACGCATCTGCTAAGCCTCTGGTATTGCGGGTGTTCATGGGCGGCGGTAATCACTTACCATCACGTGAGCCGCCTGCTCGTTTGCGTCCCATTTCTATAAAAAAAAAAGCTTATCTTAAGATAAACATCATAAATCTCAAGAAGTGCTTCTTCTAGAAGTTCTAACTCTCATATGGTTGCTTTCATGAAGAAGGAATAACTCTGTGCGACATCGCAATTTGACAAGCGGGAAACAGTTCTTCTAACAGTGGTAGAGCCACGCATCAGCTTTTGCTGTTGCCTCTGGTATTGCGGGTGTTCATGGGCGGTGGTAATCACTTACCATCACGTGAGCCGCCTGCTCGTTTGTCTCCCTTTTCTATAAAAAAAAGCTTATCTTAAGATAAACATCATAAATCTCAAGAAGTGCTTGTTCTAGAAGTTCTAACTCTCATATGGTTGCTTTCATGAAGAAGGAATAACTCTGTGCGACATCGCAATTTGACAAGCGGGAAACAGTTCTTCTAACAGTGGTAGAGCCACGCATCAGCTTTTGCTGTTGCCTCTGGTATTGCGGGTGTTCATGGGCGGCGGTAATCACTTACCATCACGTGAGCCGCCTGCTCGTTTGTCTCCCTTTTCTATAAAAAAAAGCTTATCTTAAGATAAACATCATAAATCTCAAGAAGTGCTTGTTCTAGAAGTTCTAACTCTCATATGGTTGCTTTCATGAAGAAGGAATAACTCTGTGCGACATCGCAATTTGACAAGCGGGAAACAGTTCTTCTAACAGTGGTAGAGCCACGCATCAGCTTTTGCTGTTGCCTCTGGTATTGCGGGTGTTCATGGGCGGCGGTAATCACTTACCATCACGTGAGCCACCTGCTCGTTTGCGTCCCATTTCTATAAAAATTACACAAAACTATTGTGGATTTCTTATTATTGAAACTGTCCAAGTAATTTTGTGGAAATGAAATAAAGAAATTATTAATTTATAAATAAATTATTGAATTTCGAGTCAGGAGATCCGAGTTCGATCCCCAAGTGGCAAGCTCATACCAATGGCTTTTCAAAACTTATGTACAAATTATGTCGTTGGCTTGGACATAGAGACGGCGACGGGCTCACTACCTGTCACATTGTCCCGAAATATCTTCGGTGGAAGGTGGGTCGAAAGGACTTAATTATCTAGACTAGACCTCTGTCTACGCCCTGTATTGGGAATTGCGTGAAGATATTTATTTATTATTGTTTTATCTCAGGTCGATCCTCTAGTGTACAACATGAGCCACGAGGACCCCGGTGACGTCACATACTCCGCTATTGGTGGTCTTCAGGAACAGATCCGGCAGCTGAGAGAGGTGAATATATCCGTTGCAGTATTTCAGCAACTTTCTACAGTGGTAGAGCCACGCATCAGCTTTTGCTGTTGCCTCTGGTATTGCGGGTGTTCATGGGCGGTGGTAATCACTTACCATCACGTGAGCCGCCTGCTCGTTTGTCTCCCTTTTCTATAAAAAAAAAAGTCTTCGAAATCCTGCATCGCGCTGCGACTGCTCAACGCCAATCTCCTCTCATTCTCTATTTCCAGTCTAAGGGGGAGTGATTTGGTTTCGTGTTTACACTAGCTCCCTATACCTTTCAACAGTCGTTCCTCTGTTGTTTGACGTGTAATGGGTGGGAGTCATGTACTCTCTGTGGTGGAGTAGATGATCCAGTAATTTATATATTAAAAAATATCTTCTCGCCATTCCCAATACAGGGGTAGACAGAGGTCTAGTCTAGACAATTAAGTCTTTTTGACCCACCTTCCACTGAAGATATTTTCGGGACAATACGACAGGTGGTGAGCCCGTCGACGTCTTTATGTCCAAGACAACGATGTAATTCGTACATAAGTTTTTGAAATACCCATTGGTACGAGCCTGCCACCTGGGGATCGAACTCCTGGCTATCGTGAGTTATTATTAAATATAATCAAATAATGGCGTCAATAGTCTAGTGGTTTTGGGTGCGGACTGCGAAACATGACGTCGCAGGTTCGAGTGTTGTTGGAAACCACTCCAGAAGCATTGCAGCTTAGTCGTAGTGGTTAATAGGAATGTAAATAGTATTTGACATTGCTAGTATTATAGTATGTCAAGTCACGAGTGGTTGGGTGATTGAAATTCGAGTCAGGAGATCCGAGTTCGATCCCCAGGTGGCAGGCTAGTATTAATGGGTTTTTTTCAAAAGAACTTACATACGATTTATATCGTTGGTTTAGATATGAAGATGGCGACTGGCTCACCGCCTGTCACGTTGTCCGGAAAATATCTTCGGTGGAATGTGGGTCGAAGGGACTTAATTGTCTAGACTGGACTAGACCTCTGTCCACCCCCCCGTATTTGGAGTTGCGTGAAGATATTTATATATTTTATTTTTATTTATTAATATTAATACTCTAATAATATCGGGATTAAGCTATCGCATTAGGTTTTTCCTGTAAGGATAATGAATATTGGCAATAAATAAATATATAAGAAAAAATTGTCTAGACCTTTATCCACTCCCGCATTGGGGAATGTCGCGAAGATATTTATTTTTTTATTTATTTATTTATTTCATTGACTGACATTTCACCGGCGACGGTATGGGTCGGCGCGTCAAGCGGTGAGCCTACCTCCGCGAAATAAACATTTATATGGTTTTCTCAATGGTTTCCCATCATATCTTCAAGGTGGTGTCCTCCGCAATAGTGGACAAGTACATTGGCGAGTCGGCGCGGCTGATCCGGGAGATGTTCAACTACGCCCGGGACCACCAGCCCTGCATCATATTCATGGACGAGATCGACGCTATCGGTGAGATAATAACCCCCTTCCAAGAGGTGGGGGTAGACGGTGGGCCCGGACAGTGGGAGGTGGTGTGATGCTGTTTCATCTGATATATATCTTCAGGTGTACTCCAGTAACTGGGGTATACGGAGGCTTGGACAGTGGGAGTTGGTGTGATGGTGTTTCATCTGATATATATCCTCAGGGCATACTCCAGAGAGTGGCGTAGAAAGAGGCATGGACAGTAAAGTCAGTAAAGAAAAAGTTTATATGGGACTACATGACAGGTGGTGAGCCTGTCGTGGAGTCCCAGCTTATGTCCAAGCTTACGGGACCGTACTTCTCTAAATATATATTTACATAGATAGATATTAGTGTCACGATAGCCGAGTGGTTGTGTGACTGGGATTCGAGTCACGAGATCCGAGTCACGAGATCCGAGTTCGATTCCGAAGTTGGAAGGCTCGTACCGTCGATCGTAATTTTACCAAAAAACTTACGTACGATTTATATTGTTGGTTTATACATAAAGACGGCGACAGACGCACCACATGTTATGTTATGTTATTATAACTCTTACAGGACTTAGTTATTTAGAACTCTGTCTACCCCTGTATTGGGAACAGCGTGAAGATAATTTTTTTTTTGTAATTTATTTATATATAAAGTTGTTTTTTAATAAATTTCTTAAACCTTTTAATATCTATGTGTGTATGTATAGTCCTATACCACACAACAAAAATCAACAGAAAAGAATCATTACGCCATTTCCAATGCAGGTGGACAGAGAGACCCCTTTACTTATTAATCCCTTTCTACTCACCTTCCACCGAAGAAATTTTTTTAACAACGTGCCTGATGGACTCCTTTGCCGTTTTCGCATCACAACCAAACCATTTGCAGTCTTCCAACGGCGATCGAACCCGAGACACCGCTAGTCTATCGCGACTTCTGACCACCTCTCCTTGCAAGTCTACCGTCACTCCTGACCACTTCTCCTCCGCATTTCAGGGGGGCGACGGTTCTCCGAAGGCACGAGCGCGGACCGCGAGATCCAGCGCACGCTGATGGAGCTGCTGAACCAGATGGACGGCTTCGACACGCTGGGGCAGGTGAAGATCATCATGGCGACCAACCGCCCCGACACGCTGGACCCGGCGCTGCTGCGGCCCGGCCGTCTCGACCGGAAGATCGAGATCCCGCTGCCCAACGAGCAGGCCAGGTGGGGGCAGCCGGGGACCGGGGACCGGGGACCGGGGCAAAGATCTTAACGCCATCGCCACACCTAACCTACCACACGAACACACGCTTTTTTTATATAGAACAGGGGAGAAGGAGCCACGCATCAGCTTTTGTTGTTGCACGAATGTGCCGGCTCGACCGGGGAAGTACCACGACCTAACAGAACACCGGCGTGAAGTAGAAGTCTAACAGACTTCTGCGTTTCGTCTGGTGAGTGTCTCTCCCCCTATTCTGGGGGGGGGGGGGGAGCACCCTTTTCTTTAAAAAAAAAGGGGACAAACGAGCTGCTGGCTCACGTGATGGTAAGTGATTACCACCGCCCATGAACACCCGCAATAACTGTATGATATATTCTTACGCCGATACCACGTGTTAGTTATTCACCAAAATTTCTTTCTTCTTTTTCTCATGTTGTTTTTGTTACATGTTTATAGTTCATTTGTACTAAGTTTATAGTTCATAAAGGCTTTTCGAAAGCGTGAACACAAAAAAAACTTTTGTGTTCACAGTTCTCTTATCACAGCAGTAGACAGAGGTGTAGACATGTACTGTCGATTGGGCTTATCATGCCGAGAGACCAGAAAATATCTTAACGTTATCTCCGGTACAGGTAGACAGAGGTGTAGAAGACACCTTTAACCGAAGAGATTTTTTTGGGACAACGTGACTGATCGTGAACCGGTTGCAGTCTTTATGTCTTAGCTAAATTATATATAATAATATATATATATATATATATATATATATATATATATATATATATATATATATATATATATATATATATATATATATATATATATATATATATATATATATATATATATATATATATATATATATATATATATATATATATATATATATATATATATATATATATATATATATATATATATATATATATATATATATATATATATATATATATATATATATATATTTATTTATTTCCAACCACTCGGCTATCGTGACCACAAACTGCTGTTAACGCTTAAAAGAGAAAAGGAAACATTTATTACACATAATACACCACGATCATAGTGAATTAAATAAATAAAATAAATATCTTCACGCAATTCCCAATACTGGAGTAGAGACAGAGGTCTTGTCCAGACAATTAAATCCCTTCGACCCACCAACCACCGAAGATATTTTCGGGACAACGTGACAGGTGGTGAGCCCGTCGCCGTCTTTATGTCCACTTCTGTTTACCCCAGTATTAGGAATTGCGTGAAGATAAGCCTAACATTTCATTATATATGAGGGCTTGGCATTTTTTGCTCATTTGTATGAAGAGATTTTAGAGTAATACCGAAGTTATGTTTAGCATTAGAACAGCCTGGAGGACAAGTTTCTCCTTTATTGGAGGGTTTGCGTAATCGCCACACATGCCAAGTTGCTTGGCGATTTCGGTACACCACGCATCTCAGTCTATTCGTCGTAGTTCTAATTTTGGGCATCATTGGAATCATACCAGCCTGAAGAGTCCTCTCTGCAGGCAGGCGTCTCCATTATAGGAGTCTGCGTAATCGTCACGCTAGACGAGTTTCTTGGCGATCTCGGTACCTGACACCAAATTATGGTCTGGTATTTTTCGTTACTGTTATCCCGCCATCTGTGGGTAGCCCACTGGCATTATTAAGGCTTTTCCCATCGTGGGTGGTGGGTCGGAGGGACTTAATTGTCTCGACTAGACCTCTGTCTACCCCTGTACTGGGAATTGCGTGAAGATATTTATTTTAAAACCAATAATTTGCTAGCTTGCGCAGTTTATTGTCTTTCTAAGGACTTTCAGTGTCCCTCTCTTACTGAGTGTCTGAAAACAGCCTAAGGATAGGTAGTGTCCCCCCCCCCATACTTTTCCGAGGTCGATGACCTGTCGACACTGTCGTCCGGTCATCCAAAAAAATCGTCGGGATCGAATCCCGGACAGGCTGTAATGATGATGACGTTCGTAATACGTTTGCAATTTGTCTATACTTGTTCGGGACGGCACAGTGATAGCGCGTTTCAATGTACCAGTAGCGACATCTGTTGACGGAGTTCCGGAACTGCAATGGTTTCATAATTTTTGGACGCCGGGTGCGAGTGTTGTGTGGAAAACTAGTTGGTTGTGATATTTTATGCAAAAAAAAAAAACTTTAAAGGAAAGAGACAGATTAAGCCATACCTTGTTTTCAAATAGCCGAGACCCGAGTTCGATTTCCGAGTGGTAGGCTCATACAAATTAAAACAATTTTAAACTTGTGTACGATTTATAATCGTTGGCTTGGTAATAAAACAGCGACGGGCTCACCGCCGTTGTTACACACGTCCCAAAAATACGTTTTCGGTCGAAGGCGGGTCCAAAGGTCTTAATTTTTTAGACCTCTACCACAGTATTTGGAATAGCCCGAAGATGTTTGAAATTTTAAAAATCAACTGACACGGCAGGCGGGATTTGAATCGTACCGTGACAAGAATCTTACCGAGATTTTTATTAAATTTCTCATTAATTTTATTACTGTGGCTAGTTGGTTGCTTCCAAAAAATACTTTTAAGAAAACGGAGAGATAAAACCATTCCATGTTTTAAAATAAGAGTTTGAAATTTAATATGTTATATATAGTATAAGTGGTTTTTGTTTATAAATCAGTCAGATGCAGTATTTCACTTTCAAAAAGACCTTTAAACAAGTGCTAATTGAATAAAAAAAAAGCGGTCTAAAAAGTGGTCAGTCAGGTGATCGGAATTGGAGACAAGAGAGCTGAGTTCATATCCCAAGTGGCACCATATGGTATGAGTAGTATCAAAAATTATGAACGATTTGTATCGCTGGTTTGGATATGACGGTTCAGTACTTTCGACCTACCTTCCAACAAAGACTTTTGTCGCTTGTATAATATAGTTTATAAATATATTTACATACACAATACATGTACAATAGACATATAGTATATAAGTTTTGTACCACCTGGACATCGAACTCGAGATTTTTAACTCCAATGAAAAAGAAAAACGCTCATGAAAAAAAAAACGAAATTTAAAGACGTGTACAATATTGTCATTTCGTTCGCTGCACAGCGATAATATTCAGGCGACCAAAGTCGCATGTCACCAGCCTTCTTGGTACCATGCCACGAGGATGAAGTATTATTATAAAATATAAAATAAATAAATATCCTCACGCAATTCCCAATACAGTGGTAGACAGAGGTCTAGTGTAGACAATTAAGTCCTTTCGACCCACCTTCCACCGAAGATATTTACGTGACAACGTGACTGGTGGTGGTCTTTATGTCCGAGCCAACGATATAATTCGAACATAAGTTTTTGGAACAACCCATTGGTACGAGCCAGCCACCTGGGGGATCGGACTCGGGTCTCTCGCCTCGAAATTCCGACCACCCGACAACTCGGCTCTATCGTGATGAAGTATTATTGATGGAAATATTTCTCTTTCCCCCTCTCAACAGATTGGAAATCCTTAAGATCCACGCGGCGCCAATCGCCAAGCACGGCGAGATGGACTACGAGGCGGTGGTGAAGCTCTCCGACACGTTCAACGGCGCGGACCTGAGGAACGTGTGCACCGAGGCCGGGCTGTTCGCGATCCGCGCCGAGCGCGAGTACATAGTGCAGGTGGGGCATCGGCGGCATCACTGGCATCAATGGCATCAACGGCATATGTCATCAACGACGGCATTGCCATAAAAGGCATCAACGTCATTGTCAGTGTCATTGTCATCGATGTCGGCATTGTCATCAACTTCATCATTGTCATTACCTAAAAGAGAGGATACCTACGGAGTTTCTGTCGCCTGTTTCTTCTCCGTTAGAGAAACCTCATTACGAAACGGCGGTAGATTAAAAATGACTATCGATGGATGTATTTCACTTATTTCGATAACTAAATGATTTGATTCGTCGTCATCATTGTCATCATTATTATAGCAACCTATAAAAAGTCCACTGATTAACATAGGCCGCTAAAGATTGCCATCTGCATTAACTGCAATTTATTATGCAATTACATTATATTATCATTTTGTTGAAAATTCATTATCATAGTAAAAGCATTTAGACACAAGTCAGGTTTTTTACATGCAGTTATGATGATGATAAAAATTTTCACACCATTGACAATATTGGGGTAGACAGAGTTCTAACAATTGATTCCTTTCGACCCACTTTCCACCGAAGACTTTTTTGGGATAACGTGACGAATGCCGAGCATGTTGCCATCTTTTTTTCCGATCCCACGTTATAAATCGTACATAAGTTTGAAAAAAAAAACTCACTGGTCTTATATCCTGGAGCCTACCACCGGGGAATCGAACTCGAGTCTCTACCCATATTCCGATCACCCAACCACTCGGCTATCGTTACAATTTCGTTCATTCGTAATTCCCAACTTGTTACATTTTCACTCAATTCCCAATACAGGGGTAGACAGAGGTCTAGTTTAGCCAATCAAGTCCCTTCGGCCCACCTTCCACCGAAGATATTTTCGGGACAACGTGACAGGCGGTGAGCCCGTCGCCGTCTTTACGTTGTGTGTGTACGTCGTGACTATTTTATTAATTCACGATTCTCAACTTGTCACATGTCATTCCCAGGAGGACTTAATGAAGGCAGTGCGTAAAGTGGCCGACAATAAGAAATTGGAAAGCAAGTTAGACTACAAGCCGGTTTAATTTAATGTTTAATGTTAATCCATATTGTTTTGTGTAACCGAATGCTTGTCTCTTTAATTAAAATTAGTCGTACGTACAATGTGTTTTATTTTTCTCCTAGACATACAAAAAGAAATGGACGCAACGAATACAAAATAGTGTAAATACATACATACATAGGTATAACATTACATGCTTTGGTTTGATCCCAAAGTAAGAAGCTAAAGCACTTGTGTTATGGAATCGAAAAGAAACACGGGGGCACAAACATTCAGACCTAAGATAATGCAGAAAAGCGGTTTTCTAAATTGACCGGTCTAGGATCGAAGCTAAGATCTCAGAACAGGGCCACCATGAAGACCAGTGTATGCCACTAGACCAAGGAGGCCAAAAAATTGGTCAATTAATGTTGTTACCAATTTTCATAGTAAAGTTTCATTTCAAATACCTTTTAGGTTAACTCCTTCCATCACAGCCCAGCCGAGTCTTTTCCATATTACAATGTATATGGATATTCCAATAACATCATACACGCAGCAGTTTTCTACATTGACTCAAGGAATTGAACCCGGGACCTCGAAGCTAGTGACGAATGATGTCATATAAAAATATATATTTTAAAAATATTTTACCGTGAGGGTCGTACAAACCTAGACGCTAACTCGGTATGTGCTTCCGTCACTTAGCGGGCGAATACAGTACTTATAGCGAGTCCTGAAAATATCTTCGGTAGAAGGTGGGTCGAAGAGACTTAATTGTCTAGATTAGACCTCTGCCTGCCCCTGTATTGGGAATTGCGTGAAGATATTTCTTTTATTTTTACTTAAAGCGAGTGCAGTCTATGATAATTTCATAAGTTTAACCCCATTACTGAATCAACCATAACAATCTATTGAAAATGCAATATTGACTTGAGACAACGTGACAGGCGATGAGCCTGTGTGTCTTTATGCGCAAGCCAAATATTATAAGGCGTACATAAGTTTTGAATAAAAAAAACTCGAGCCTACCAAATGTGGATAGAACTCTGGTCTCTCTACTCCAATTCCGATCACAACACCACAATCACTCGGCTATCGTGATTACAATAAATAAATACATCGCTCCAATCCCAAAGTGGCTAAACCACTTCTGTTGGAGTCAGAAACAGCGGAGGCAACATTAATACCCAGACTCGAGACAATGTAAAAAAGTGGTTTTCAGCATCCGCGATTCAATACTGGGACCCCAGGGCTGACGATACCATGAAAACCATGTGTGTACGTGACTCGTCCACGGAGGTCGTAAGAAAATTAAGAGAAAAGTGTGAAACGTAAAGCCATAAAATTATTTATTCCTTCCTGCGGTTTATTGCCGCGTTTTAAAACGAAAGTTTGTTTAAATTCCTCTAGTCAAATGCTAAATGGCAAAGTTTATATGAAGGTGATACAAACCGAGGAATAAAAGCTTGACGTAGAGTTTACTACGTATTAAATTTATAAAACTTCATACATCCTTCGAGTGAAGCATAGACGAAATAAAGTAGGCGAAGTTGACGGAAATGATGTTAACGAAAAAACACCAATACAAAATAATAATAAACGATATAAACATACATTTTAGATACATAAATATATAATTACACATACACAAATATGATGTTGGCACTTTATACTAAAAACGAAAATGATAAAGTAACGCTTGAGTCTATCATATACAGATATTCATGTACATACATACATACATATAATTACCTACAAATATACACTTACATAGAAACAGTTGTCAAGATGATTCTGCCATAGCTTTTAGAAAGTGATCTTTTATCTTGAAAGTGTAACGGCTTAGACGTCAGACTATTTCTGATGTTGTATTTATAAATAATCTTTACCAATATAGGGGTACACAGAGTTCTAGATAATTATGGGGAAGGGAGGCAAACGAGCAGGTGGCTCACGTGATGGTAAGTGATTACCACCGCCCATGAACATCCGCAATACCAGAGGCATAGCAGATGCGTTACCGGCCTTTGAGAAAGGTATAGGCTCTTTTCTTGAAGGTCCCTTAGTCGTATCGTAAGTATTCCGATACTGGCTGAGGCAACTAGGGGAGTGCTCTCAAAATGAGGTGACACAACGAAGGATTTTTTTAGCGGGAAACACGCAAACTTGTGTCTTTTTTGGGTTGAACTGGACTAAATTTAGTCGGTACGAGATTTTGTCTAACAAAATTTCGACGTCAGACACAAGTTTGTTCTGGTACTCGTCGACGTGTTCCCGAGAAATATTGGCACGGCCGGTGTATAGGGCATCACCAGTGCTGTCCTCTGCATAGCAATGAATGATATTAATTTGCAACAAATCATTGATATGCAGAAGATACAGGGTTGGCGATAGCAAATAGCCTTGTGGGGCTCCAGCGTTCACAGACTTGGAGTCCGAGCATGCACCGTCAACCTTGATGCTCCTATCTGTGAGAAAACTAGTGACCCAATTGCAAAGTTTCTCGGGAAGCCCTTTGTGCCACATCCGAACAAAGGCTTTCGCTATATCCAAACTAACTGCCAGGGCCTCCCCCTTGATCTCTACTGCCTCCGCCCATCGATGAGTGAGGTACACAAGAAGATCATCAGCTGAGCGACCCCGTCGGAAGCCGTACTGACGGTGACTAATCCTCTCAGTACCTTGTGCAGTACCAGTGCTTCTCTAAGTACCTCAAGAGCTGGTAGTTTACAATGGACTTATTATTTTGGAGAACAAGGAAGTGACGGCGATCGGTCTGTAGTTACTCGGATCTGAGCGGTCGCCTTTCTTAGGGATCGGATGCATCAAAGCTGTCCTCCATGTCATCGGGACGGCGCCTTGAGAGTAGAAGTACCGAAATAAACGTTAGAACCGGTGCCAACTCTGGACAACACATCCTCGACACAATAGGGGGGGACACCATCGTGCCCACTCGACTTCTGGATGTCTAGGGAGAGGAGTGCTTTGCGAACTAAGCTCTTAAAAAACCGGATGTCCGGCATTGAGCACTCACTGCACGGGATGTTCGGCGGTGAGTTCCCCCGATCAACGAGAGTCGAGTTGAACGCAAAAAGAAAACCTAGAAGATCATCTTCTCTTTTGCGTCGTAGACCAGCGAGTTGTCCTCCCTGTGCAGAGATGGTAGTGATGGCTGACAAAATTCCCTTGGACAGCCTTGGCGAGGGACCAGAACGCACAAGTTCCCGATGGAAGACGAACCAGTTTCCGCAATTACTCTTTTGAAGGACCTGGCGGCAGAGTTATACTTCTTCTTAAAAACGCTAGTTTTTGAATCTCGGGACGCCAATGCATTAACCCAGGCCCGGTAGCACTGTTTCTTTTGACGAGATGCTATTCTGCCGGTGCTACCAAACCAAGGTTTAGATCTACCACCGATGGGCACCACAGAGGAGGGACCGAAAAGTTCCATTCCCTGAAGCACCACATCAGCGACGGAATATGCAACGGTGTCGGAACTATCCAGCGAGAAGCAAACCTGCCCCCATGGGTAGGATGCAAAGAAAGACCGGATCCCTTCCCAATCTGCCGACCTGTAGTGTCGCACACGGCGGTGGCCTGCATATCGCGACCGCAATGGCCACATGATCCACGGGTCTCTTGACTCGACTTCCGATAACCTAACCACTCGTCTATTGTGGTTATTTATAAGTTAATATTATTAATAGAGGACCACGCGATAGCCTAGATGACACGTTGTTGATAGTTACGTCCTTCCCCCTGGAACCGTGAATTTTTCTTTTCTCTCTTTAAAAGTAACCTATGTTTTCCGTGTGGTAACGGCGTAAGAAATTTGCCAGTCCCTTTCTTCCCGTGAGCGTCGTAAGAGGCGACAAAGGGTAACAGCCTACAATATCGTCACGGCAACATAACGGTGGCAGGATAACCACCTCCTAAATATGTCAGATCAAAATAATCAGACCGAAGATGGGAAGCAGCGTCTGAGGTGCGAGTGGGCTGGTACTGCCATCGCCAATCCGCTTGCCAAGCGTGGCGATTGTAGCAAATCCTCCCTATGGGAGAAGCCTATCTCCTGTAGTGGACTTATGTGTGTATGTATGTATGTACTTATTATTCCGAGACATTATCTATTTCTGTGTTAAATTGCAAACATTTACAACAGCAGTGCGGTAGTGATAAAGTTGATGCTTTATATAAATCAATCATTCTACGCGTATATAAATGTCGTTTCTATAAAACTTTTATCCAACTGACGGTAGCTGACATTTTCTATTAGAACTTCAATGCATTGTGTTCGTCATATAGAAACTTTGAAAATATGATCATAAAGCGGGAAGGGAAGTGACTCTCGGAATGAGAACAAAGCTCCGAAGAAAGCTATCTAATGTTTTATCGCTTATAAGTTATAAACTGACAGGTAGCAGTTTGTGGAAGATGGATCAGTATTGTATAATGTATGTTACCGAAGTTAACGATCTCCGTAGGAGTGGTGTGCACATCGCTTTTGTGCTGTCATCTCTGTGGTCTTGTGTGTGGTCTCGGGTTCGTTCGGTCGATGTACTTTTTCTGTGTTTATGTTGGTGCAGTTTCGTTGTTTCCGATTCCATAACACGCGTGCTTTAGCTGCGTACTTTGGGATCAGAGCAATGTATTGGATGTTGTCCCTATCAATATATATATATATATATATATATATATATATATATATATCTATCTATATATATATATATATGTATATATATATATATATATATATGTATATATATATATATGTATATATATATATATATATATATATATAATATATATATATATATATATATATATATATATATATATATATATATATATATATATATATATATATATATATATATATATATATATATATATATATATATATATATATATATATATATATATATATATATATATATATATATATATATATATATACATATATATATATATATATGCATGCGGAATGTTGCGAAGTAACTTTTTCAATAACAACTTTACAATGAATTTCCGCAAAGTAACGCCTGAGTTGTCTTAAAAAATTAACGCCTTAATTGATTAACGATCCAATTTAATAAATATCACACCAAAAATCAGCGGACCGATGACGGGCAGCAGCGTCTTAGGTTCGAAATCCCGATTGCCTATCCGGGGTTATTATGGAAAATCCTCCCTTACAAAGAAATAAAAAAAATATCTTCACGTTTTTCCCAATATTTAGGTAGATAGAAGTCCAGACCATTAAATCCTTTCGACCCACTTTTCACCGAAGACATTTTTTGGGTCTACACTTGGGGTCTTGACGGGTGAGCCTGTCGCCGTCTTTATGTCATATCGAACAATATAAATCGTATACAATTTTTTGAAAAACTTATCGGTACGAGCATGTTACCTGATCGAATTCGGATCTCTTGCCTCAAATTCCGCGGAGATATCTTCGGTGGAAGGTGGGTAGACTTAATTGTCAAGACTTCTGTTTGCCCCTTTATATTTATTTCTTTATTTTGCTATAAAATGTGAACATATCATTTGTTTCTTGATATTATTAGACTATCGAAGTACCATCTTTTATCGAAGACATTTTTTGGAACAACGTGACAGGTGGTCAGCCTATTGACGTCTTTATTTCCAACTTGCTAAATCGTACATAAGTTTTTGAAAAACTCATTAATACGATCCTACCATCTGGGAATCGTACTCGGGTTTCTCATCTGCAATTCCGATCACCTAACCACCCGGCCATCGTAACTTTATAAAAATAAGTAAAATATAAATCCATGTGATGTTATCCACATTTATAAATAATACATAATACGTAAGTATGGACAACATCACGTACAAAATACGTAATTGCATAAGTAAGTTGTTAAAGCACTTTGTGGAATTAAAAACCACGTGTTTGTTGTTTCCAGACTCGAATCCAGAATATATAAGATAAATTGTTTTCAACATTGACCCGTGCGGGGATCAATCATGAAATCCGGTCATTGTTCATTATACCACGGAGATTGTCAAATATGTTATAAATATTTTTATTACCATGATTTAATATATCAATTGATAGTTATATAACAGATACATAAGAACGAAATGTATATATATAAGGACGAGTAGCGTACAAACCGTTTTTCAATGTTTTTTAAATTTTTCTACATTTTCTCTTACCATCGTTGTTACTGATTCTATAAAACAAGTGCTTAAGCTGCTTACTTTTGAATCAGAGCAATGTAGGTGGTGTTGTCCGTATCTATGTATGCACTATTAATTATTTATTGTACATAACTATCTACTTACATCTAGCAAAGTAAATAACTTAAGCACTTGTGTTATGCAATCGGAAACAACGAAGGCACCAAAAACACCCAGACCCGAGAAAATATAGAAAAAGTGTTTTCTATATTGTATCGATCGGAAATCTCACCCATGTGCCGGCGAAAACCAAAACCGGCGTGCGTCACTCGTTCACGGAGGTCGTCTGTCGATGTATGCATCTATTTATTTATTATTAAGTATTTTTTAATGTTTCCGATAGTGTGTGCTTGCTGAATATTGTATACAAATAATACAATACAAATACATATATAGATAGGGACAATATCATATACATTGTTCCGATCCCAAAGAAAGAAGCTAAAAAAGAAAGTCTTTTGGTATGTATTGTATTGGGTATGTATTGTGTGTGTAAGTATTGGTAATTGTATGTGTACAATATGAAAATGAGTTGATTGAAATTTGAAGATTGAAGATTGAAATTGACGTCTGTCAAAGTGTCAAGAGCTAAGTATATTTAAATAAATTTATTTTAATAATTTTTACTATTTTTAGAAGAAGATTTAGATTACTATTTTTAGAAGTCACGATAGCCGAGTTGTTGGGTGGTCGGAATTTCGAGTCGAGAGGCCCGAGTTCGATCCCCAGGTGGCAGTACCAATGAGTTTTTCAAAAAACTTATGTACGAATTTCATCGTTGGCTTGGACATAAAGGCGGCGACGGGCTCACCACCTGTCACGTTGTCCCGAAAAATATCTTCGGTGGAAGGTGGGTCAAAGGGACTTAATTGTCTAGACTTGACCTCTGTCTTCCCCTGTATTGGGAATTGCGTGAAGACTATTTTTAGGTTTTAAAATTATCGTAAAATGTTGATAAAATTTAAATAAATGTGATATTAAAAGGTTTTTATGATTTCAGATGCATTTTTTGTCAATCGTGGTAATATTGTATTTCGGAGCTTGTCAACTGTCAAGGAATAAGTATATTTCTTAAAGATTCGGAAAAACCTGGGAAGTATTTTAATATTCATGTAGTAATCTATAATTATGTCTAATTCAAATATTACTTTTACTTTTAGTGCGCTGTACGGCATGCCTACATCTGATCAAATGTCTACACTCTGTGGTCCGTCCTAACTGATTGGAAGCGACGCAGCAGAACTTAGCAACTTTAAGTTTATTTAAGATATAATAATTACTTTGTGAATATCGCTTCTACCAACTCTCAACCGGAATTCCTACAATGTCGAAATTGTTCAGACGGTAGGCTTTTTAAAGGTAAAAGAGGTTTAAATATACATATTAGATGTTGTCATACACAGTCAATTTCGGTTTCACAGCCTCCCGTCCCCTCTCATGGCACAATCAGAGATATTAATCAAATCAATTTTCAAAATTTTTCGGAACAAATTCATTATTACCACCGTAATGTACCAATACTTAGGAGGATTCCTAGAGGTGCGAGGATGCAGCTAGCTAAAGTTTTATCAAATGCCATTCAAAATTGTTTTACTTTTAACACTGTAACTAGTTGGCAAAAATTATTTTACTTTGCATATTTTCATTTTCATGTTGACAAAACGGGGTGTAAGTCAATTACGTCCCAGCTTAAAAACAATTCTTTTCAAAATTTTGATTCACCGATAGATACATCCATAGCTCCAAGACCACACAATTTTGATTTAAAGAAGGTTGTCGAGTCTAAAGTTATGGATGGCGATTTAAAAAACGCATCGCGTATTTTATTTTCAGATGATATCCTGACGCCTCACAATGCGGACACCCTTGAAAGCTTACATCAGAAGCATCCTAAGGCCACTTCCTCCTTGCTTCTACCGTCGCCTCCTGATCCTTCTTATCAGCCATTACAAGTTTCGGAAAAAGATACTTTAGAGGCAATTATGTCTTTCTCAAATGGCTCTGCCGGCGGCATTGACGGAATTACGCCTCAACATCTGAAAGATCTTGTAAGCGCGTCCGCCGGTGACGCCGGCCGAATTCTTTTGGGCGACATAACAAAAATAAGTAATTTTATGCTTTCTGGCAGTGTAAATCCCAATTTTGTTAAAATCATATATGGAGCAAGGTTATGTGCCTTAAAAAAAAAGATAATGGTATCCGCCCTATAGCTGTTGGTTCCACTTTTAGACGTTTAACTTCTAAATTAGCATGTAGGCACATAACCTCCGATCTAAAGTCAAAATTTCAGCCTATTCATTTAGGCTTCGGTACCAGAGGAGGTTGTGAGGCAGCTGTGCATTCAGTGCGTACTTTTTAACGAATTGTCATACAGATGTTCTCTTTAAAGTTGACCTTAGGAATGCCTTTAACTCCCTCGAAAGATCAACCCTGCTGAAGGAGGTTGCGAAACATACCCCGGAAATTTACCATTACGTTTGGCAATGTTACTGTCAAAACTAATTTATTTTACGAAAATCATTTAATTGACTCAGCCGTCGGAGTTCAGCAGTGCGATCCACTGGGCCCAGCATTGTTTAGTTTGGGAATTCAACCGATTATTTCAAAGTTGAAATCCAAGCCAGATGACGTGCAAAATGACCTTCAAATAATTATTCAAAATTTTAAAAACATTGGCCTTGAATTAAATAATACTAAATGTGAACTTTTCATTCCTGACCGTTTGTCTTCTCATAGACACAGTTTGTTTTAAAATTTTAACAATATATCTCCTGGCATTAAAGTAACTGAGGCGAATTCTCTTTACCTCCTTGGAGCGCCGCTATTTATAGAGAGTATGAAACCTCTTTTGAAAGTAAAATTTGATCAATTTTTAGAACATGTTAATAAACTGTATATTCTTAATTCTCATATAGTTCTTAGTATTTTAAAACATTGCGTTCTTGTTCCTAAATTTACTTATTTACTCCGCTCGAGTCCAGCATGGAAATGTTCTGATCTTTTAAAACAAAATGACCTTAATCTCAAAATAGCTTTGGAAAAATTCTAAATTTATCTTTAGTCTCATCTAGCTGGACTCAAGCTACTTTGCCTGTTAGATTTGGAGGTATCGGTATAAGAGAGGTTTCAAATATTGCGCTGCCGGCTTTCCTTGCCTCCGTACACAGTGTTCATGATTTGTCACGTAAAATTCTTATGAATGATTTGGACTTGACCTTTACTACCGAAGCAAGAGAAGCATGGTTACGTCTCTGTCCCGGCGAGGATATTCCACTGGAACCTAACTCACAAAAACGGTGGGATATCCCGTTGGTTCAGAATGTGCAGAAATGCTTACTGAACAATTTTCACTGTGATAGAGACCGCGCCCGCTTTCTAGGTGTTTCGACAAAGGAATCCAGTTACTGGCTACATGCTTTACCATAAAGTAACTTGGTACATTACTAGAGAAAGTTAGAAAGTTTACTTATAGCTGTAGGAATACGATTGGGAGCTTCGATTTGTCAACCACATCGATGTCCTTTTGGCAGCGATGTCGACGAGTTAGGCCTCCACGGACTTTCATGCCAAAAAAGAGCCGGCAGACTGCCTCGCCACGGTTCCTTGAATGAAATCATCCGAAGGGCTTTTGTTTCCATAAATATTCCATCGGTTTTAGAGCCTTGTGGAATAGTTAGGGAGGATGGTAAGAGACCCGACGGCTTGACTTTAGTCCCTTGGGAGAGAGGCAAAGCTCTTGTGTGGGACGCAACTTGCGTCGATACATTAGCGGCCTCTCATATCAAGGGTACTTCGATAAGGGCCGGGGCGGCATCAGAGGCAGCTGAATCGGGTAAATGGCGGAAATATGAGTCTTTGAAAGGAGACTATATATTTGTTCCATTTGCCGTAGAGACAATCGGTCCGTGGGGTCCCCGCGCGATGCAGTTTCTTAAGGAATTGTATCCGCGACGTATCGTTGCCGCTGGTGACAAGAGGGCTGGTTCTTTTCTCGCTCTACGGTTAAGTCTAGCCATTCAACGTGGAAATGCAGCCAGCGTTCTTGGTACCATGCCACGAGGAGTAGGGCTCTACGATTATAATAGTTTTTAGTTAATAAGTATTGCAAATATTAACATAATTTTTTCTGTAAATAAAGTATTACAAAAAAAAATGAGTATACATGTATCTATGTACATATAATTTATGCGTCTGTGCAGTTGTTCTTATAAGTTTTTCTTTATGTATACAGAAAGAAAAAATAAAAAAAGAAAATGTGGAAAAAGTGGTTTTCTATATTAACCCGTCTGGGAATCGAACCCCCCTCGAGATGGCGACACCTTTAAAACCGGTGTTTACGCCACTCGTCCATGGAGGTCGTCTATTAAGTAATTGTGTAAAGTTTTCGATAGTGTGTGCTTGCTGTATATTTATATACAAGTATCCGACGTTAGGAAGCGGTATCTGAATAGTTCCAGCTCAACTATTAATTAAATCTGTTAACGAACCGACTACTTCGAGCTCAGTTCATAAATCCCTCGTTTTAGTTACACTAAGACATGAAGCGGCGAGAGCCAGTTAGAGTTAGTTCACTATAAACTTTCTATAACATCTATCAATCTATACATAGATTTGTAATGATTCAAAAGAACCTCATGCAAAGCTGAGAACAAAGCCGCGGTAGAGAAGAGATCTGCCAATCGTCAACGTTAACGTCGAAGAACTTATAATTTCGGAGGGGGGGAGGGGGGGCGCGGTGAGGAGGGCACTTTCAGTTGGGTAGGTTCGTATTTGGGACGGCTAGGTCGTATTTGGTGTGACTAGAACTGCGGTCTAATCCAGTTGTCAACGTAATCACCACGATTAAGGATTCGTATGGGCCTCTTCCATAAGGAGGGTCTGACAAAAATCGCCACATTTGGCAAACGGATTGGCGATTGCTGTAACAGACAACTCGCAAATTGACGCTGCTGCCTGCTTAATTTCTCCTGTTATTTTTCAAGCCATTAAGCTATCTATCTAGCATTGGCCTCTTACGATACACATAGAAAGAAAAGAAGCGATAAAGTATAGTATTTCATTTATTAACATCTTACGTGAAATACATGCACATACATATAGATGCGTTATCGTACAGTGGACATATAGTACAAATATAATAGGTTTAAAATCAAAACAAAACAAATAGATTTATTTTATTTGTAAATACAACATTTATGGTAACATGATTGTTATTAGTAATTATTAAGGTTGTCTGTATTTAACCCGAAGGGTATACAAATAACAACTTAAATATTCCTCAAATTATTTATTAAAGTAATAATTCGATTAATTAATTAAACTTACAATTTATACAAAACAGTATATTTCATACAATAAATATCAATTAATAAAATGTCAAAACATATTTGTCGAACTTTATTAAGAACGTTTTAAATTTCATTTAAAAAAAATATTTATTATAATGTCGTCCTCCATCTTATACAACTTGTAACTTTTACAACTGAAATTACAGTGTTACGTATCGTAAAATCATCGCGTAAAATATAGTTATGAGGCGCTCTAAATAATGGAAATTTACCTCAAAGTGCAATGCGACATTGTACTTTGAATAATAAACAGTTTCCAGTTACATTACTCTTGAAATAATATTTGATCGCTACAAGCTAAGGTCGCTGGTTTTGTGTCATCTATTTGATTCCATTTTTATTATTGTCAAAGAGTATATGTGTATGAGTCAAAGAGTATTCCATTTTTGTTATGTAACTTCTATGATATATGTATATACTCTATAATGCTTATTTTCTTTAACATAATTTAATTAATATAATCTTTCTTTAATGTAATTTTATTTTCACTTTGACTACTAAAAACTTAAACAACTTTAAATACTATATCATAATATTGGGTAGACACAGAGGTTTAGACAATTAAGCCCTTTCGACATACCGTTTGTGGAAGTCTTTTTACTTTTTAAATAACTATCATAATATTGGGGTAGACAGAGGTTTAGACAATTAAGCCTTTTCGACATACCTTTTATTGAAGTCCATTTGGGATGACGTTACAGGGGAGTCTATTTTAGTCTCCAATCCAACGGTACAATAAACTTACTTTGATATCACACAAATATTTTTTTTTATATTTCTTAAATCTATAACAGGAATAATAAAATTCTGATTAGCGGCCTATGATTGTGGATAAGTGACCTACACATCGGTTTTTACCAGACAGGTCACTGTGGAAAACTACCTTTTCTACATGGTCTCGAGTCCGGGTGTTTGTTTTGCAAAACTCATTGGTACAAGCCGGCCACTTGGGGATCGAACTCGGGTCTCTCGACTCGAAATTCCGACCACCCAACCACTCGGCTATCGTGACCTTTCATAATAATAAATAAATAATAATAAACAAATAAATAAATAGATATTTAACTTTTGTAATAAGGTAGTCGTATATTATGAATCTAATTAATCCATTTTATATTTCTTTAAGAATTACTTTACGAGTATATTGCTGCTTTGAAAAAAAACATTACGTGGTAGTCCGGAGTCTGATTTTGTTTGCGACTTCAATAACTACGAAGTAATTGATGTATCGACATACATACATACATATAAACACGCCTCTTTCCCGTAGGGGTAGGCAGAGACCACTTCTTTCCACTTGCTACTATCCTTACATACTTTTTTCGCTTCGTTTAATTCTCTTTTAAATCTGTCAAGCAATTGTCCATGAACAGATTAAACAGCCACGGTGACGCTACACATCCCTGTCTAACACCTTTTTCGATATTAAACCATTCAGTGTATGCCCCGTTTATCCTTACACAAGCACAGGAATCCCTATAAAGAGATTGCAATGCTCGTATGAGGATACTGCTGACACCTTTCACGGACAATGCTGACCACAATTCATTCCTCACCACTCTCTCATAGGCCTTTTCTAGATCCACGAACGTGCAATAGACCTTCTGGTTTTTAGCCAGACACTTTTCGGCTATGCACCGCAAGGAAAAGACCTGATCCGTACACCCCATTCCCTTTCTAAATCCCGCTTGTGCATCCCATACTTTTGCGTCTGTTTCATTCATAACCTTTTCAATCAACACTTTCGCATACAATTTACCGACGACGCTGAGAAGGCTTATACCGCGGTAATTTACGCAGTCCTGCCGTGACCCTTTTCCTTTATATAATGTCACGATTACGGCTTTGCACCAGTCTCCCGGTACTTGCCCATTTTGCCAGCACAAATTAAAAAGGCGGTACAGCTGACTAGCCACTAAGCCCTGTCCAGTCCTCAGCATCTCGACGGTAATGCTATCATATCCGGCAGCCTTACCTAATCTCATACTTTTCAACGCTTTTACTATTTCATCCACGCTTATCTCACTTTCATCTACATTTATATAAACCATGGAAGGTGCCGGGTGTTGTACCTGCACTTCCTCTCCTTCAAATAAACATTCAAAATACTCTTTCCATCTCTTTAACACATATTCTTCTCCTTTTATAATGCTCCCATCTTGACTCCTGATTGTATTCAGCTCCGAGGTAGAAGTTTTTCCTCTGGCTGTATTGACGGATTTCCAGAAAAACTTGATGTTTGACTGGAAATCTTCAGTGAGCCTTCTATCAAAATCATCCTTTTGTTCTTCTTTCTTTCTAGTCACAACATCTTTCGCAGCTGATTTGAATCTTTTATACTTCTTCCTCGCTTCCTTTATCTCGTCATTCGTCCCCTATTGAAAGAAAGAAAGAAAGAAAGAAAGAAACATTTATTTTAGCACTTAAAATTAAATATAAAGTGAAAAAAAAACAGACATTTACAATAAATTAAATACGATCGCCATTTTGCAGAAGTGCAATGTGCCAAAATAGGTGAGCCACTCAGGTATATTGCTGGGATGAAACCTGCACTGCCAGGTACATGCCAGCCCTGATTTTCAGTGGCCCCTAATAATATATAAATATTCATAATACATAATATATAATATACAAAAATATATACACATATACATGCATACATATATATACTTATAAATACTCACATAATAATACTTGATGTGGTGCGTACGCAGGGGGCAGCGACTACCGATCTATCCATAACATTAACAAATATATATTATACATACACATACATATTGAGCATGTATGTATACACACATATTTATACAATCTTGGCTTCGATGACTTTCGGCAGCAGATACTATCCTTTTAATATAATTTAATTAATATAATCTTTCTTTAATGTAATTTTATTTTCACTTTGACTACTAAAACTTAAACAACTTTAAATACTATATCATAATATTGGGGTAGACAGAGGTTTAGACAATTAAGCCTTTTCGACATACCGTTTGTGGAAGTCTTTACTTTTAAATAACTATCATAATATTGGGGTAGACAGAGGTTTAGACAATTAAGCCTTTTCGACATACCTTTATTGAAGTCCATTTGGGATGACGTTACAGGGGAGTCTATTTTAGTCTCCAATCCAACGGTACAATAAACTTACTTTGATATCACACAAATATTTTTTTATATTTCTAAATCTATAACAGGAATAATAAAATTTGATTAAGGCTCATGATTGTGGATAAGTGACCCACACATCGGTTTTACCAGACAGGTCACTGTGGAAAACTACCTTTCTACATGGTCTCGAGTCCGGGTGTTTGTTTTGCAAAACTCATTGGTACAAGCCGGCCACTTGGGGATCGAACTCGGGTCTCTCGACTTGAAATCTGACCACCCAACCACTCGGCTATCGTGACCTTTCATAATAATAAATAAATAATAATAAACAAATAAATAAATAGATATTTAACTTTTGTAATAAGGTAGTCGTATATTATGAATCTAATTAATCCATTTTATATTTCTTTAAGAATTACTTTACGAGTATATTGCTGCTTTGAAAAAAAACATTACGTGGTAGTCCGGAGTCTGATTTTGTTTGCGACTTCAATAACTACGAAGTAATTGATGTATCGACATACATACATACATATAAACACGCCTCTTTCCCGTAGGGGTAGGCAGAGACCACTTCTTTCCACTTGCTACTATCCTTACATACTTTTTTCGCTTCGTTTAATTCTCTTTTAAATCTGTCAAGCAATTGTCCATGAACAGATTAAACAGCCACGGTGACGCTACACATCCCTGTCTAACACCTTTTTCGATATTAAACCATTCAGTGTATGCCCCGTTTATCCTTACACAAGCACAGGAATCCCTATAAAGAGATTGCAATGCTCGTATGAGGATACTGCTGACACCTTTCACGGACAATGCTGACCACAATTCATTCCTCACCACTCTCTCATAGGCCTTTTCTAGATCCACGAACGTGCAATAGACCTTCTGGTTTTTAGCCAGACACTTTTCGGCTATGCACCGCAAGGAAAAGACCTGATCCGTACACCCCATTCCCTTTCTAAATCCCGCTTGTGCATCCCATACTTTTGCGTCTGTTTCATTCATAACCTTTTCAATCAACACTTTCGCATACAATTTACCGACGACGCTGAGAAGGCTTATACCGCGGTAATTTACGCAGTCCTGCCGTGACCCTTTTCCTTTATATAATGTCACGATTACGGCTTTGCACCAGTCTCCCGGTACTTGCCCATTTTGCCAGCACAAATTAAAAAGGCGGTACAGCTGACTAGCCACTAAGCCCTGTCCAGTCCTCAGCATCTCGACGGTAATGCTATCATATCCGGCAGCCTTACCTAATCTCATACTTTTCAACGCTTTTACTATTTCATCCACGCTTATCTCACTTTCATCTACATTTATATAAACCATGGAAGGTGCCGGGTGTTGTACCTGCACTTCCTCTCCTTCAAATAAACATTCAAAATACTCTTTCCATCTCTTTAACACATATTCTTCTCCTTTTATAATGCTCCCATCTTGACTCCTGATTGTATTCAGCTCCGAGGTAGAAGTTTTTCCTCTGGCTGTATTGACGGATTTCCAGAAAAACTTGATGTTTGACTGGAAATCTTCAGTGAGCCTTCTATCAAAATCATCCTTTTGTTCTTCTTTCTTTCTAGTCACAACATCTTTCGCAGCTGATTTGAATCTTTTATACTTCTTCCTCGCTTCCTTTATCTCGTCATTCGTCCCCTATTGAAGTTTTTGGTTTGCTTTTGTTGCTAACCAATCCAACCACGCTTTCTTTCTTTTCTTGCACAGCCTTTTGTACATCTTTTATCCATCCACACATTATACTTCTTTCTTCCTTTCCTCCGTTTAGCTACTCCGCATACCTCAACAGCAACATTCACGACTCCTTTCTTAAATGTCTCCCACAAATCTTCAATCACACATATCTCTTCTATGCTTTTAAAACTTTCTATCAGTTTCTCTACATACTGACTTTCTTATCTTTTCTTGCAGATTTTCTACTTTATTCTGTCCAAAACACTGTAGGCTCGGCTCCACGGTGTCGCCATCGTTTAAAGTGGCTATGTATTCGGGCTATGACCAGGAAGTGGTCTGTGTCAAGGCCTACACCGCGATATGCTCGAGTGTCTAGCAGTTTCTTCCTCAGTCTTTCATCCACAATTACAAAATCAATCATACTTCTAGACTCACCCTCATGTCTTGTATACAAATGGATCTTTTGTGATCAAACATTGTGTTGGTCACACACAGATTCCATTCCAAGCATACTTCCAACAGGCTTCTCCCATTTTCATTCTCTCTCTCGTCCCAAACGTACCCAGTACTCCTTCATACCCATCACGCTTTACTCCAACCCACCCATTAAAGTCCCTAACATTATAATCTATTTTCTCCGCATTTATTCAAGACCTTTCATGCTATCCCAAAATTCCTCTCTCTCTTGTTGGCCTTTAATGACCCACCTCCGCGCAGATCCATCGGTGCATAGTCCCCAAGGATAAACAAGCGAGTGAGTCCAACTTTTAAGCTAACCCAGAGGAGTCTTGGCTTACACATTCATGCTTTATCACACATTCAACTACTGAGAGGAAAGAATCACACCAACTCCCTAACAGCCTCGGCTGGTTTGGGGACTCCCGACTAGTATGCCGTAGGGACCATGAACCGTGGTGTCATATCCTTTCCTCTTGGTCTCGTTCACGCACAGGATATCTATACATCGTTCATCCATCATCTGACATACTTCATCTACCTTACCATCCATTCCTCCTCTTACATTCAACGTAGCGAAGCGGCTCTCCATGGGCCGCTTTTCGCCCCGCGAGAAACGACGTGATGGGTGGCGAACCACATCGCCGCCATTTTGGTAAGTAAAATTCACCATTACGTTCCCACGAGTAGCAAGGAAAGGTTTGTCCACCTCAGCAGAGCCCCGCATGCCAGGGTAAGGCTAGCCTAACTCTGGGTCGCCCGGTCCCTGGGCAGTGTGGCACGCTAACGACTAGGCTTGCCCCTAGCCATGAATAAAGTTGCAAAGTGTAATTTCCATCGTGCGTCCATTTTTAACATCTTAGCTCCGTTAATAAACGGAGTGACATGTGTACGGGAAGGTATTTTAAAACAATAGCGAGCACAGGCGTTTTGGACTCGCTGCATGAGTTTCCTAGAGCGCGCCGAAATCCTTGGTCCTAAAACAGCGTCAGCATAATTAAGTTTAGAAAGGATCAGTGACTCACACAAATTTATACGTACCTCTGTTTTTAGCACGTCTCTAATTTTATATAGTGTTTTCAAACGATAAAAGCATTTTTTTACTGTGTTGACTACATGTTTTTCAAAACGCATATTATCATCCATGACAACTCCTAAATTTTCTGTTTCACTAACTCGATCTATACTAATGTCATTAATTTTAACTAAGTAATTTGAATTTAATATTTTATTAACCTTGTTTTTGGTACCGATCAACATATATTTAGTTTTATTAGGTTTAATACTAAGGTATTTGCTTCTGACCAATCCGCAATACGCTTTAAATCCTCATTTAGTTTTTTTGAGGCTATGATACTTTCCGATGGTTTGAAAGACATATATAATTGTATATCGTCGGCATAAATATGGTAATTACAATTGAGTATATTTTTAAAGATATCAGCACTGTATAATATAAATAATAATGGTCCTAGAATGGACCCCTGAGGAACTCCTCTTGGCACCAAAGAACATCCTGAAATTGTTTTAGTGCCATTTTCATGTGTTACTTCCACAATTTGCTTGGTGATCATTTAAATAACTCTGAAACCACTTAAGTGCTTCAACGCTGAACCCGTAATATTTTTAATTTTGACAGAAGTAATGATCTATTTATTGTATCAAAGGCCCGAGAGTAGTCCAGAAAACGAGAGCTGTTATTTTGCCTTTATCTTGAGCACTCAAAATGTTGTCAACCACATCTGCTAAGGCCGTAGTAGTACTGTGGTGTTTGCGAAACCCGGATTGTACGCTCGGAAGAATGTTATTACTTTCTAAATATTCAATAAGCTGATTACAAACAATCCGTTCCACGACTTTGGATAAACAAGGCAGAATACTAATAGGTCGCAAATCCTTAAAGCTATTTACATTGTCCTTTTAGGAATTGGTTTCACTAAGGCTGTTTTCCACTGTGATGGATATGTTTGAGACTTAATTGACATATTAACAATCTTTGTAATCGCATGCAAGCTATCAGGAAGTGTGGATAGTAACATCTCTAGGATACGCCATCCGTACCAATAGCATTGGACTTCAGGGAGCGTAAAATCTTTAAAACGTTGTCTTCACTTACTTCAGCAAGGTTAAATTTATTGCAGCAAAATTCTGTTGATTCATAAAGAAATATAGTTGATAAGTTGACTAATGTTCGCCCTGGGACATTTAAAAAATGATTATTTATTTCTTTTGCATAGCATAAGTTTTGCGGTATAGATACTTTGTTCTCATTTTTAAAATTAATTTGTCGTTTTAAATTATTCCATAACGCTTTAGAATTATTTATATTATTATTTACATAAGTATTAAAGTAAGCACTTTTTTCATTATAAATTGCATTAGTAACCATTTTTTAATTCTGTGTAATAATTGATATGTGCAATATTTTTGTTGAACGAGCTCTATAATGAGCTTTATTTCGGAGTTTTATCATTAATTTTACGTTATGTGTAATCCACGGAAAATGGTGCTCTTTTATATATACCTTTTTTAATGGTGCCAAAAAATCAAAAACGGATAATATATTGTAGTTGAATTCATCTACCATTGTGGTTACATCCGAAATGTTAATAATATTATACCAATTAATAGTACTCAAAACTTGCTTAAAAGTCTCTGGATCAATATTTTTAATTGGCCTGTAGATTATGTATTTTGGTGGGCATTTGTTTGCCAATAAGCTTAATTTACATGTTATAAACGAGTGATGGCTAAGTTCAGGTATATGGTCAACAGTTATATGATACACGTCAACGCTGGAGCAAACGAGATCGAGTAGTGTTTCGCTCTGGCCTATAAAATGTGTGGGTTGGTTAACATATTGTTTTAAATTATTTATTAACAAGAATTCATTGAGTATTTTAAAATTAGTATTATTTATATCCAGATAATTTATGTTGAAATCACCGAAAAGCAAAATTGCATCACATGATGAAAAGGAGCTAATAGTCTCAGTAAGCGCATCGATAAATCTTTCAACACATAGCCAAGGTGGCCGGTAGGCGGTTCCGACAATGATCGTTTTGCTACAGATTTTGATGCTCAGCCACATTTGTTCTACTTGTGGCACCATTGGATTGGGGATAACACGCACAGAGAGACTGCGTTTGACATAGAAGCCCACACCACCACCGCGCGAGCGAACTTCCGGAGGGCGAGGGATATGTCGTAACTGATAGCCATTAAGGATGGGCGCCCGGCCTTCTTCGCCCTCCCGGAGCCAGGTTTCGTTAAGGGCCATCACATCAACACTATGGTCATCCATAGCTACCGCAAATTCATCGTGATTACTCCCAAGTGACCCAGGATTCAAAAAACCAAACTTTAAGAAATGTTGCTTAACCATTATTAAACCTAGGTAAAAATATATAAATGTGTTTTATATACATGTAGTTAATTTTTATTTTATTTACCTTATAATATGAAAGACCAAAAAAATAAACATAATAAAATATATAAATATAGGAACTTCGTAGACCATATATAAACGAACATTGCACCTCTGAAAATGGTTGTTTGCTTTTACTAGTACTCTCATACATAATGCAATACATGTGTAGAAAAAATAAATATAAAGATAACGTTACACATTTGTCGAACCAATTGTACTGCTGGCAAAAAATATATTTATATCTTGATCAGAGTGAACTCGCAATACTTCAGTTCCTGGTTCTTTACGAACTAATATACGCCCTCCCCTAGTCCATACATATCGCCACCCATGGAGACGTCCCTTCTCTCGGGCTTTATAAAAAAGCTGACGATTAGTGCGTGTGAGACGTTCATTTACGTATATACGTTGTACTTTTCCGTCGGTTATTCCTGTTGTATCTATATTACGACGTACTCGAGCTGCACGCAAGATTTCATCTCGCAGGACACGCCGCGTCAATCGCACACTAAGTGGACGATGATGCTGTTGATCATTGTTTTCTGGTAAACTTCTACGCGGACCAATTCGTGCAGCACTGACGATATCTCTAGGCTCAAGAGAGATGCCTATCTTCTTTGCTACCAAGCATGCAATGTGCTCCACATTCTCACCACTTAACTCTGGAAGACCGGCTATCTCAATATCATTGAGAAGAGAATTCTGCTCGCAGTCATTAATCTCCATTTGTAGTTTGGTAACAGTTTCCACAAGGTTTTTATTACTCTCTGTACAGATCTTAACGCTAACTGTCTCCTCCAATAAAGACATTCTTTGTTCTACACTGTTGACTTGTTGCTAAATCAGTCATGACAGAGTTTAAGCGAGCCAACTCTTGTCTGAAAGAAGACATTTCGCGTGATAGTTACTAATTCGACTCTGAGGAGCCTTATCTCTTCTCTTAAAGATAGGTTCCCAGTAATCGGACTTTCAACTTCGGTATTTGCATCTAAGTACATTTCGTTTTGTAATTCTGGAGTGTTTGTGGTTGGACAGTCACTTACATTGCTCTCATTATGCTCTGAAAAAGTGGACGGGACTTTATTTTTACATCCACGACATAGCCACTTGGGTTGTTTTCGAGAATCATTATTTGTATTGACTGCACACGTATTATGATGAAACATCAAAGTGCATTTAGAGCACTTAGCGACATCTGTCGTTGACAAGAATTTTCCACACTGATTGCATTTATTAGCCATTTTGATTTGATAAGGAATGAAGCTATTGACCACTAGATGGCGGTAATAATCTAACAAAAAGTCATCTGCGGGTATGCACACACACAGTATGTTTATCAGCCTTAAAAAACTGAACAAATTCGTAATATACGCATTAACACTTGTGTTCACTTTATTCGTAATTCAAAACACATACACTTGCATACTATTTTAAGTCCTAAATACACCGATATTATTTTACTGGGACAAAAACAACACAGCTATCAACAAAAACAGCTGTCACCGCCCTCTGACCGTACTCAATTTTTTATTTCTTATTGAAGTTTTTGGTTTGCTTTTGTTGCTAACCAATCCAACCACGCTTTATTCTTTTCTTGCACAGCCTTTTGTACATCTTTATCCATCCACACATTATACTTCTTTCTTCCTTTCCTTCGTTTAGCTACTCCGCATACCTCAACAGCAATATTCACGACTCCTTTCTTAAATGTCTCCCACAAATCTTCAATCACACATATGTCTACTATGCCTTTAAAACTTTCTATCAGTTTCTCTAAATACTCGTCTTTCTTATCTTTTTCTTGTAGATTTTCCACTTTTATTCTGTCCAAAACACTCGTAGGCTCGGCTTCACGGTGTCGCCATCGTTTAAAGAGGCTATGTATTCGGGCTATGACCAGGAAGTGGTCTGTGTCAAGGCCTACACCGCGATATGCTCGAGTGTCTAGCAGTTTCTTCCTCAGTCTTTCATCCACAATTACAAAATCAATCATACTTCTAGACTCACCCTCATGTCTTGTATACAAATGGATCTTTTTGTGATCAAACATTGTGTTGGTCACACACAGATTCCATTCCAAGCATACTTCCAACAGGCTTCTCCCATTTTCATTCTCTCTCTCGTCCCCAAACGTACCCAGTACTCCTTCATACCCATCACCCTTTACTCCAACCCACCCATTAAAGTCCCCTAACATTATAATCTATTTTCTCCGCATTTATTCAAGACCTTTCTCATGCTATCCCAAAATTCCTCTCTCTCTTGTTGGGCCTTTAATGACCCACCTCCGCGCAGATCCATCGGTGCATAGTCCCCAAGGATAAACAAGCGAGTGAGTCCAACTTTTAAGCTAACCCAGAGGAGTCTTGGGCTTACACATTCATGCTCTATCACACATTCAACTACTCGAGAGGAAAGAATCACACCAACTCCCTGACAGCCTCGGCTGGTTTGGGGGACTCCCGACTAGTATGCCGTGTAGGGACCATGAACCGTGGTGTCATATCCTTTCCTCTTGGTTTCGTTCACGCACAGGATATCTATACATCGTTCATCCATCATCTGACATACTTCATCTACCTTACCACCCATTCCTCCTCTTACATTCAACGTAGCGAAGCGGCTCTCCATGGGCCGCTTTTCGCCCCCGCGAGAAACGAGACGTGATGGGTGGCGAACCACATCGCCGCCATTTTGGTAAGTAAAATTCACCATTACGTTCCCACGAGTAGCAAGGGAAAGGTTTGTCCACCTCAGCAGAGCCCCGCATGCCAGGGTAAGGCTAGCCTAACTCTGGGTCGCCCGGTCCCTGGGCAGTGTGGCACGCTAACGACTAGGCTTGCCCCTAGCCATGCATCCATCCGCGCGGCAGACGTTGACGCAGAGAATAGGAGTAAGGAAAGGGAAGGATAGGTTGTGAGAAAAGGAAGATTGGTAAGTTAGGGTGGGAATTAGAAAAGGTAGGATATTACCGCCCAGGAAGGCAAGGGATAGGACAGTAATAGCTAGGGAAGCCGGGGTCGCATACCCGTATACCATACCACAACTACCGGACATGTAAGTTATCGAGATCGCGTTTTTTCATTTGCTTCAGATATTAATAAGATTAACGTTTTTTTTTTGTTTTTTTTTTTTTTTTTTAAAAGAATACTAGCAATGCCTAATAACATTACTAGTATTCCTGTTAACCACTCCAATTAAGCTGCAATGCTTGTGTCTGGAGTTGGTTTACGTCAATAGTCGAATGGCGGGGCCCGAACCTGCGACGTCATGTTTGGCAGTCCGCACCCTAAACCATTAGGCTATTGCCGCTATATATTCTTTAAAAAGAAACACATTAAAAAAAAGTTTTCCTATTTTATATATTGATATTAAGCTGAGTACGTCAAGTTTTTTTCTAATAAAATATTTTTTTAATTATTTCATTTAAAATGTTACTTTTTAAACGATGTATTACTCGCTTTATTATGAAGATTAGTTGGTCCACAAATATAGTAAAATTATTTTTTCTTAATTTAAAGAAATAGTTATTACACGATACATTATATGATTTATATATTAAACAATTAATTAAATATTAATAAAAGTATGAGTGTTATGAGACGGACACTATTGGCCATTCCAAATAAATTTTATGCATTTGATCTGATTGATATGCTTTGTATGTAAAACAAAAAGAGCTCAACAGACAAAACAAAAAGTGCTACTAAAGAGGCAAAAGAAGTTCAGGTTTTGGAAGATCACGTTTAAAGTAATGAGGTATGTCTAGCCAAAATATTAAAGAACACGCGTCACTTACCTGTTTTAGTGTCTACGGCTTATTCTTAAAGTTTTTTTTCCACGTAGTTTTGGCGGAAATTTTGGCACGAGATCGAAAAAATACCGTGGTATTTATCGTATTTTGTTTCCATGTATTTCTAGTAATTTTTATTTATTATTGTATAATATTAATATATTTATTAAAATAGCCACAATCTATAAAATAAGTCACGATAGCCGAGTTGTTGGGTGGTCGAAATTAGAAAAGGTAGGATATTACCGCCCAGGAAGGCAAGGGATAGGACAGTAATAGCTAGGGAAGCCGGGGTCGCATACCCGTATACCATACCACAACTACCGGACAGGTAAGTTATCGAGATCGCGTTTTTTCATTTGCTTCAGATATTAATAAGATCTTTTAAAGAATACTAGCAATGCCTAATAACATTACTAGTATTCCTGTTAACCACTCCAATTAAGCTGCAATGCTTGTGTCTGGAGTTGGTTTACGTCAATAGTCGAATGGCGGGGCCCGAACCTGCGACGTCATGTTTCGCAGTCCGCTATACCTAAACCATTAGGCTATTGCCGCTATATATTCTTTAAAAAGAAACACAATAAAAAAAAGTTTTCCTATTTTATATATTGATATTAAGCTGAGTACGTCAAGTTTTTTTCTAATAAAATATTTTTTTAATTATTTCATTTAAAATGTTACTTTTTAAACGATGTATTACTCGCTTTATTATGAAGATTAGTTGGTCCACAAATATAGTAAAATTATTTTTTCTTAATTTAAAGAAATAGTTATTACACGATACATTATATGATTTATATATTAAACAATTAATTAAATATTAATGAAAGTATGAGTGTTATGAGACGGACACTATTGGCCATTCCAAATAAATTTTATGCATTTGATCTGATTGATATGCTTTGTATGTAAAACAAAAAAGAGCTCAACAGACAAAAACAAAAAAGTGCTACTAAAGAGGCAAAAGAAGTTCAGGTTTTGGAAGATCACGTTTAAAGTAATGAGGTATGTCTAGCCAAAATATTAAAGAACACGCGTCACTTACCTGTTTTAGTGTCTACGGCTTATTCTTAAAGTTTTTTTTCCACGTAGTTTTGGCGGAAATTTTGGCACGAGATCGAAAAAATACCGTGGTATTTATCGTATTTTGTTTCCATGTATTTCTAGTAATTTTTATTTATTATTGTATAATATTAATATATTTATTAAAATAGCCACAATCTATAAAATAAGTCACGATAGCCGAGTTGTTGGGTGGTCGAAATTTCGAGTCGAGAGACCCGAGTTCGATCCCCAGGTGGCAGTACCAATGAGTTTTTCAAAAAACTTATGTACGAATTTCATCGTTGGCTTGGACATAAAGGCGGCGACGGGCTCACCACCTGTCACGTTGTCCCGAAAAATATCTTCGGTGGAAGGTGGGTCAAAGGGACTTAATTGTCTAGACTTGACCTCTGTCTACCCCTGTATTGGGAATTGCGTGAAGATATTTTTTTTTATTTTTACAATCTATAAAAAATGCTAATTTAATAAATTTTATAAAGTAATCACGATAGGCGAGTGTTTCGGAAATCAAAATTGAAGTCAAAAGACCCGAGTTCGATCCCCAAGGCTCGTACCAAAGGGATTCTTCAAAAAACTTATGTACGATTTATATCATTGACTTGGACGTAAAGACGTGACGGGCTCACCAGCTGTCACGTTGTCCCGAAAAATATCTTCGGTGGAAGGTGGGTCAAAGGGACTTAATTGTCTAGACCTCTATCTACCCCAATGTTGGAAATGGCATGAAGATATTTTTATGTTTTGTTTATATATTTCTTAATTTCTCTTTGACAATGTTACTTTATTGATGATTACAGGGTGCAAGTGTACGGCGCGGTGGGGGTCTGGTATCCCCAGTAAATGTAGGTTGCTCAGTACAACCGATTCCTCCACCTCCTCTGTCTCTCTTGACCTTTGTAAATCGGATATGTGCATGTGTAATTTACAGTTTATTTTTCAAAAGTAGGGCACGGAAACGCGAAGTGCAATTTTTAAAGGAACTTTTGTTTTGTGTCACCCTTAATTCCATAGACATAGAGTAATTTCTACAGACTACCGACAACAGTGGGGTAATGAAACCTGAACTCAAGAAAGTCCATCTTCCGTGCGCATATAAGAAAACTTACATATTTCTTCGTTGTTTAATTGACTCATTTCTCAGTGTACAAACTTCAGTGCCGAAACGTCGGATATAAAATCGCGCGCGAACATTTGCTGAAGAAATATACAGACTGCGATCTCACGTAGTACGCATCATCGCGTCGCGTTGTTTCTGCGGGACCTTATTTTTGAGAACGTGACTCGATTATAAGATGATGCTCTGAAAAAAATCCTTTGGATTATAGAGATGTTATTACAAAGTTATATTGCACAATTCCACATGCAGAAACAAATGAATGGTATACCTGATTCGAAGACAAAAGAGCACAATCCTTCCTCTAACTCTCTAGAATGCAACACCACCGCCACACACAGGCTGTATTCGACACCAGGTAATGTGTGTGTTTCATAAACAAGGCTTGATCAAGCGGCTTTATAAAACGAATATTCTTGTAATAAATCATACAATATAAGAGTGATATTATTTTTTTTATAAAACATGCACCGGTTATATATTATATGATGTTATATATTATAAGCATAATTTTAACATTATTTTGTTACATTTCTTAATATGCTGCAGGTTCTATAAACTAATATCGAACCGAAAAATGACTTTTGAAAAGTGTAATTTATTTTTCCATGTCAAAAATAAATTTGATTTAGTACTAAAAGTGCAAGTTGCACTACAAGCTGTTTCAACTTTGTGTCGGGGGATTTGTCAGACCTCTTTATTTATTATAATAGAAGAGTTGAATGCATTAAGCCAAGTTGGCTTAATGCATTCAATAATACCTGTTAATTCAAACTGAAGTAACTTAAACTCAAACTACTAAGTTTTACATTTAACCCAGATTCAATACGAACCAACTTATCTTCTACTTAGCGATCTTACATTAAATTGATGCAAAATTTGTATAGCCAACTTCTCAAAATCTTACGAATACTTAACTAAGTTTATAAAATATATATATATATATATATATATATATATATATATGTATATATATATATATATATATATATATATATATATATATATATATATATATATATATATATATATATATATATATATATATATATATATATATATATATATATATATATATATATAACAGGTAGCCATATAAATCCTCAAAACTAAGCTATGTAACTTCAAGAGAAATGTATCAATTGTTATGTAAACTACTAGCTTCTATTATTCGAAGGTTTAGACACGTTAATAGATTGAGTGTAGACATAATGATGAACAAAATAAACAGCGCGAAAGTTAACATTAAATGGTGTCGAGGTAGGCTGAGACTAACTTTCGAATACCATGTGAGCAAATTGTTCGAAGAGGGAGGATTAAGAGTACTCGGATACCTAGACGTGTGTGAATAAATAAAATGATACATTTGAAAGAAGGAAAAGTTGTATAGAGGAAAAGAGGTAGGTAAGGATCGCGTCACTTTCTTTGGGACGTCAGAGATCATGCTTTGTATGGTAAAAATACTTGCGTATATTTTCAAACCTGCTTACATATGTTCCGTAAGACCGGACAGAGAAGAGGCATATTTCCCGAGAAGTGAGAGATAAATAAGTCGGCATTGCAATCAACTTGTGGCTTCTACTGTTTAATCCCTACTCTCTATAGCCGAAAATTAAGAGGAGTTACATGTTATTAGCGAACCTCAAAACTCGTTGGCAGGAGTTATAGCGCTATTGATGCTAAATTTGGGCCTTCATGGAGTACAGGTAGACCACATCTATTTCAACGAATCAAAAGTCACGATAAACGAGTGGTTGGGTGGTCGGAATTCCCTGGAGTTAAGAGACCCGGAGTCGCTCCCCAGGTGGTGCAGATGATGCTCTGTGAAAACTCTCTGGATTATAGAGATGTTATTACAAAGTTATATTGCACAATTCCACATGCAGAAACAAATGAATGGTATACCTGATTCGAAGACAAAAGAGCACAATCCTTCCTCTAACTCTCTAGAATGCAACACCACCGCCACACACAGGCTGTATTCGACACCAGGTAATGTGTGTGTTTCATAAACAAGGCTTGATCAAGCGGCTTTATAAAACGAATATTCTTGTAATAAATCATACAATATAAGAGTGATATTATTTTTTTTATTTTTACAATCTATAAAATAAGTCACGATAGCTGAGTTGTTGGGTGGTCGAAATTTCGAGTCGAGAGACCCGAGTTCGATCTCCAGGTGGCAGTAAGATGATGCTCTGAAAAAATCCTTTGAATTATAGAGATGTTATTACAAAGTTATATTGCACAATTCCACATGCAGAAACAAACGAATCGCATACCTGATCCGTAGATAGGAAGATTACAACCACCCATGTGCCTGCACTAACTCTATAGAATGCACCACCACCACTACAAAGGCACTAAATTCTACACCAGGTACGTCACCATCGAAAACTCGACTCGTGTTTCATAAACAACGCTTTTCAAGCGGGTAAAACGAATTTTAAGAACACACACGATAAAGTTAAGTTTAAGTCATTACCAAATGCGTGCTTTGTTTCAGTGTTATTTTTAATTTTTTGGCATTATGCATAATTTTTATTATTTAGTTGTATTTATGAATGTGCTACTGGTTTTATGATAATAAATGAAAAGTTAATACCTTCTTCATAAGAATGATATCATTTCGATACGTAGTTTTCAAAGAATAATGACTTTTGAAAAGTGTAATTTATTTTTCCATGTCAAAAATAAATTTGATTTAGTACTAAAAGTGCAAGTTGCACTACAAGCTGTTTCAACTTTGTGTCGGGGGATTTGTCAGACCTCTTTATTTGCTTTACATAACAGGTATTATTGAATGCATTAAGCCAAGTTGGCTTAATGCATTCAATAATACCTGTTAATTCAAACTGAAGTAACTTAAACTCAAACTACTAAGTTTTACATTTAACCCAGATTCAATACGAACCAACTTATCTTCTCTACTTAGCGATCTTACATTAAATTGATGTAACTAAGGGCCAACTTCTCAAAATCTTACGAATACTTAACTAAGCTATAAAATCCTCAAAACTAAGCTATGTAACTTCAAGAGAAATGTATCAATTGTTATGTAAAACTACTAGCTTCTATTATTCGAAGGTTTAGACACGTTAATAGATTGAGTGTAGACATAATGGTGAACAAAATAAACAGCGCGAAAGTTAACATTAAAATGGTGTCGAGGTAGGCCGAGACTAACTTTCGAATACCATGTGAGCAAATTGTTCGAAGAGGGGAGGATTAAGAGTACTCGGATACCTAGACGTGTGTGAATAAATAAAATGATACATTTGAAAGAAGCGAAAAAGTTGTATAGAGGAAAAGAGGTAGGTAAGGATCGCGTCACTTTCTTTGGGACGGGGTCAGAGACTATGCTTGAAGAAAAATACTTCTCTGCGTATATTTTCAAACCCGCTTACATATGTTCCGTAAGACCGGACAGATAGCGAGGCATATTTCCCGAGAAGTGAGAGATAACAAGTCGGCATTGCAATCAACTTCGGCTTACTGTTTAACTCCCTACTCTCTAGCCGAAATTAAGAGGAGTTACGTTATTAGCGAACCTCAAAACTCGTTGGCAGGAGTTATAGCGCTATTGATGCTAAATTTGGGCCTTCATGGAGTACAGGTAGACCACATCTATTTCAACGAATCAAAAGTCACGATAAACGAGTGGTTGGGTGGTCGGAATTTCGAGTTAAGAGACCCGAGTTCGCTCCCCAGGTGGCAGTAAGATGATGCTCTGTGAAAAATCCTCTGGATTATAGAGATCTTATTACAAAGTTATATTGCACAATTCCACATGTAAAAACAAACGAATCGCATACCTGATCTGTAGATAAGAAGATTACAACCACCCATGTGCCTGCACTAACTCTATAGAATGCACCACCACCACTACAAAGGCACTAAATTCTACACTAGGTACGTCACCATCGAAAACTCGACTCGTGTTTCACAAACAACGCTTTTCAAGCGGGTAAAACGAATTTTAAGAACACACACGATAAAGTTAAGTTTAAGTCATTACCAAATGCGTGCTTTGTTTCAGTGTTATTTTAATCTTTTTGGCATTATGCATAATTTTTTATTATTTAGTTGTATTTATGAATGTGCTACTGGTTTTATGATAATAAATGAAAAAGTTAATACCTTCTTCATAAGAATGATATCATTTCGATACGTAGTTTTCAAAGAATAATGACTTTTGAAAAGTGGATTTTATTTTTCCACGTCAAAAATAATTTTGATTTAGTAATAAAAGTGCAAGTTGCACTACAAGCTGTTACAACTTTGTGCCCCTTGTGGCAGACCTCTTTATTTGCTCTACATACTAGGTATTATAACTTAGCTTAATGCATTCAAACTGAAGTAACTTAAACTCAAACTACCAAGTTTTACATTTAACCCAGTTTCAATACGTACAAACTTTTCTTCTCTACTTACCGATTTTACATTAAGTTGATGTAACTAATGGCCAACTTCTCAAAATCTTACGAATTCTTAACTAAGCTATAAAATCCTACAATCTAAGCTATGTAACTTCAAGAGAAATGTATCGATTGTGATGTAAAGTTACTAGCCTCGAAGGTCGACACGTTGATAGATTGAGTGTAAACCAATTGGTGTAGAAATAAACAGCGCGAATGTTAACTTTAAAATGGGATCGAGGTAGGCCGAGACTAACTTTCGAAGACCATGTGAGCAAATTACTCGAAGAGCCCTCCCCTCTTTCTATCTAATCTCCCCTCTTAGGGTATCCGAGTACTCTCAAGAGTACTCAGATACCCTGACGTGTGTAAAGAAAATAATGAATTTTGAAAGAAGCGAAAGGGGTATGCACGGATCGTAACACAAGACGATCTTTTTTCCCTTTTTCAGGATTCCAGATCAAGTCATAAGGCATATATTAAGAAAATTGGCTTCGATCCCATAGACTTTTAAAAATATGTGAAATTTAATATGCAACATGTTCGAGATATCCTTTAAAGTAAAAACCTATAACCTAGTAGTACAATAACAACGTTGCCATAGCGAAACATTCGACCTAACTATGCGACGTTCGGTCTTTGTTAACTAAACAAGGTGTACTTCGCAGATTCCTCGCTTAAAGCATCCGATTGCATTGTTTCAAGTTAGATGACACGCGAGAGCGCTGAGTTCGATCCTAATATAACTCTATCGGGTAGAACTACACTGCATAGAGTCTGCGTGTGTCGTATTATATTTGAGATTGCGACTTTGAAGTGAAGTGATTCGAAAAAATAAAAACATACAAAATAGGGACGACATTACACGCATTGCTCTGATCCCAAAGCAGCTTAAGTACTTGTTTTATGGAACCAGAAACAACGAAGGTACATTAACGCATCGAATTCGGGACCTCAGGCCTGGCGACATCATGAAATCCGATGTGTCGAGGGATATCCACGGATGTCGGCGAATGAAATAGAAAATTATGGCTGTGTAACTTGAGGAGGGTCTCCTGTCAGTGTTTTGCTCTACACATTACACAATATCGTCTCCCCGAAAAATTGTCTCCTATATAATTCTGATCAACTAACTACTACGGTTATCGCGGCAATTAATAATTATCCTAATTACTATGGATTATTAATGATGTCGGCGAATGAAATAGAAAATTATGGATATATTACATATACCCGTAATAAAATTTGTGTCTCATATATAATTCTGATCACCTAACTACTCGGTTGTCATCGCAATTAAGAAAAAAACCGAATTGTGACTGACTCCCATTACAACTTAAAATCGTATCTATTTTAACACGTTTTGATAGCTTGGTATGTCTATATGTATGTTTTTTGCATGTAAGTTTGCCCCTTATGACAATATGATAATTATATGAAATTGTAAAATAAAAATATAGAGTAAATTAATGAATTATTAACAATTATCACTATAAAACCTAAGAAAACACGATTTTGTAACTTGCCGAAAAGAAAAATAAATTTCTATAATAAAAAAAAAGAGAAGAGAAGTGGAAACAATAGTTTTATCGTGAAAAGCGTGGGGTGCTTATTAAAAAGGCTTATTTATTTGTCTAGACCTCAGACTACTCCAGTATTGGGAAAATATGTGAAGATATCAAACAAAATACTAGCAATACTAAATAACATTATTAGCATTCCTGCAACTAAGCTGCAATGCTTGTGTCTGGAGTGCTTCACGACAACAGTCGCAGGGCTCGAACCGTCATATATTGCAGTCCGCACTAGAGTGCATATATTGCAGTCCGCACTAGAGTGCAGTCGTCTAATGGCATAGATGCCATTAGACTACTGTCGTTTATTAATTTCTATATCTATCATAAGGGCTACCTTTAAGAAACATAGATTTATAATAAGATTAGAGGACGGTGACGGGCGGCAGCGTATGGTGCGAGGTGTACGTTCGCCAATCCGCTTGTCGAGCGCGGTGAAAAGTGAACTTTCATAGACTGTCATGTATGTACGCATACAGATATGCTTGAGAAAAGTCGCGCTTATACTGCAGTGTATAAAATACAAAGTTAAGTGAACTTACTTTGTATTTAAATATTCTGCAACAGCGACACTTGTAGTAAACTATCTACGCCATATCGTAAAATTACTATAAACAATAGTTATGGGCGTCTTAGAAACAAAGTCACCTCAGTCAGAACTACCAATGTAATATGAGATCTTTACAAATGTTTGTCTAGTTAAACCAATACGGTTTCACCTCGGCAAACATTTGTTTGGTTTGATAGTACAACATTTTTCTTTATAGATGTTCTGGTGGATGTACATAGATCACACATTTATGGTTACTGGTGGTCTATTCATTGGTCGTAATACGACCGCAATTTTTTCATATAGCTTTACTATTAAACATATGTTCATCATAATACCTCCGTTTCCGCTACCACCTTTCGCAAACGCCTCCGCTACCGCCACCACTACTGGTTTCTTCGTTGCCGCTACCGTCTCCGTTGCCGCCATCGTTGCCGGGTCCGCTACTGTTACCCCGCTACCGCTACCACCTCCGCTGCCACCGCCGCTACAAGCGCCGTCGGCACATTCTCCGTTGCCACCGCCTCTTCTAATACCTCTGCTGCCACCAGTCGTTGCCGGCCTCCACAACCGCCACCGTAAAAATGCCTTCGATGCCACCGCCGCTTCCACTTTCGCTGCGGCATTTTTTTGGTAACGACGTCTCAGTAAACGACTGAAACTACAGTCGTTAAAGTACTACCTTTCTTTAAAGTTCTTCAATAAATATCTTCAATAAGCCTGTTAATAAGAATACCCAATGTGGTCACTGGCGTAAATTATTACATATTTTGAAGGCACAATAGCCGAGTGGATATCGTTGGCTTGGGCATAAAGGCGGCGACGGGCTCACCACCTGTCACGGTTTTCCGAAAATATCTTCGGTGGAAGGTGGGTCGAAGGGACTTAATTGTTTAGACTAGACCTCTGTTTAACCCTGTATTGGGAATTGCGTGAAGATATTTATTTATATTTATTTATTTATTATTTATTTTTATAATATATTCTTTTACGAAACATAGGCACAAAATTCACTTCCCGAGACTTCCGTCACGTAGTCTGCATTACAGTTGTGCGTTGTTTTCGTATGATATTACTTTTTTGTTGACGTACCTTATGTTAAAGATACGTGACGTTTGAACAAGATTTATCTTCAATTATTTCAGTTAGACTGATAAATCTTACGCAAAGCAATAAGCTCATAAGATTTTCGTTTTAAGTTGGGGGCAAGTGTCTGAAATTTGTCTGCGATCGTACCTCAAGTATTGTGAACATTATTAATATTTTGATAGCCAACCTATGCTCGTTGCAACACGGTTTCACCTCGGCAAACATTTGTTGGGTTTGATAGTACAACATTTTTCTTTATAGATTTTCTGGTAGATGTACATGGATCACATATTTATGGTTACTGGTGATCTGTTCATTGGTAATGCTACCGTAATTTTTTCATACAGCTTTATTATTAAATATATGTTCATCATAATACCTCCGTTTCCGCTACAACATTCGTTGCCGCCGCCGCAAACGGAGGCTACCGCCTCCACTTCCGCCGGCTCCACTGCTACTATCACTAGCGTCTCCGCTGTCGCCTCCGTTCCTGCCGTGACCACGGTCTTCGCTGCCGCCGCCGCCAAGATTTCCTCCGCTGCCGCCGCTACCGCCTCTACAAACGCCTCCGCTATCGCTACTAGAAACGTCTCCGCGGCCGCCGCCACTACCGCTACCTCCACCGTCGCCGGCACGTTATCCGCTTTCGCCGTCGGTACCACTTCTACTAACGCCTCCGCTCCCGCTACCGCCACGTTCTCCGCTTCGGCCACCGCTACCACCTCTACTAACGCCTCCGCTCCCGCTACCGCCACGGTCTCCGCTGCCGCCGCCGCTATCACCTCTACTAACGCCTCCGCTCCCGCTACCACCACGGTCTCGCCGCCGCCGCCGCTACCACCTCTACTAACGCCTCCGCTCCCGCTACCGCCACGGTCTCGCCGCCGCCGCCGCCGCTATCACCTCTACTAACGCCTCCGCTCCCGCTACCGCCACGGTCTCGCCGCCGCCGCCGCCGCAACCACCTCTACTAACGCCTCCGCTCCCGCTACCACCACGGTCTCCGCCGCCGCCGCTATCACCTCTACTAACGCCTCCGCTCCCGCTACCGCCACCACTACTGGTTTCTTCGCTGCCGCCGCCGCTACCGCCTCTACAAACGCCTCCGCTACCGCCACGGTCTCCGCTGCCGCCGCTACCGCCTCTACAAACGCCTCCGCTACCGCCACGGTCTCCGCTGCCGCCGCCGCTATCACCTCTACTAACGCCTCCGCTCCCGCTACCGCCACGGTCTCCGCTGCCGCCGCCGCCAAGATTTCCTCCGCTGCCGCCGCCGCCAAGATTTCCTCCGCTGCCGCCGCTACCGCCTCTACAAACGCCTCCGCTATCGCTACTAGAAACGTCTCCGCGGCCGCCGCCACTACCGCTACCTCCACCGTCGCCGGCACGTTATCCGCTTTCGCCGTCGGTACCACTTCTACTAACGCCTCCGCTCCCGCTACCGCCACGTTCTCCGCTTCGGCCACCGCTACCACCTCTACTAACGCCTCCGCTCCCGCTACCGCCACGGTCTCCGCTGCCGCCGCCGCTATCACCTCTACTAACGCCTCCGCTCCCGCTACCACCACGGTCTCCGCTGCCGCCGCCGCTACCACCTCTACTAACGCCTCCGTTCCCGCTACCGCCACGGTCTCCGCTGCCGCCGTCGCTATCACCTCTACTAACGCCTCCGCTCCCGCTACCGCCACGGTCTCCGCTGCCGCCGCCGCAACCACCTCTACTAACGCCTCCGCTCCCGCTACCGCCACGGTCACCGCTGTTGCCTCAACTACCGCCTCTCCTAACGCCCTGCTACCGGTACCGCAGCCGCCACGGTCTCCGCTACCGCCAGCGTTGCCGGCTCTGTAACTGCAAACGCCTCCGCCACCGCCACGGTCTCGCGGCCGCCGCCGCTACCACCTCTACTAACGCCTCCGCTCCCGCTACCGCCACGGTCTCGCCGCCGCCGCCAAGATTTCCTCCGCTGCCGCCGCCGCCAAGATTTCCTCCGCTGCCGCCGCCGCCAAGATTTCCTCCGCTGCCGCCGCCGCCAAGATTTCCTCCGCTGCCGCCGCCGCCAAGATTTCCTCCGCTGCCGCCGCCGCTACCACCTCTACTAACGCCTCCGCTCCCGCTACCGCCACGGTCTCCGCGGCCGCCGCCGCTACCACCTCTACTAACGCCTCCGCTCCCGCTACCGCCACGGTCTCCGCGGCCGCCGCCGCTACCACCTCTACTAACGCCTCCGCTCCCGCTACCGCCACGGTCTCCGCGGCCGCCGCCGCTACCACCTCTACTAACGCCTCCGCTCCCGCTACCGCCACGGTCTCCGCGGCCGCCGCCGCTACCACCTCTACTAACGCCTCCGCTCCCGCTACCGCCACGGTCTCCGCGGCCGCCGCCGCTACCACCTCTACTAACGCCTCCGCTCCCGCTACCGCCACGGTCTCCGCTGCCGCCGCCGCCAAGATTTCCTCCGCTGCCGCCGCCGCTACCACCTCTACTAACGCCTCCGCTCCCGCTACCGCCACGGTCTCCGCGGCCGCCGCCGCTACCACCTCTACTAACGCCTCCGCTCCCGCTACCGCCACGGTCTCCGCGGCCGCCGCCGCTACCACCTCTACTAACGCCTCCGCTCCCGCTACCGCCACGGTCTCCGCGGCCGCCGCCGCTACCACCTCTACTAACGCCTCCGCTCCCGCTACCGCCACGGTCTCCGCGGCCGCCGCCGCTACCACCTCTACTAACGCCTCCGCTCCCGCTACCGCCACGGTCTCCGCTGCCGCCGTCGCTACCACCTCTACTAACGCCTCCGCTCCCGCTACCGCCACGGTCTCCGCTGCCGCCGCCGCTACCACCTCTACTAACGCCTCCGCTCCCGCTACCGCCACGGTCTCCGCGGCCGCCGCCGCTACCACCTCTACTAACGCCTCCGCTCCCGCTACCGCCACGGTCTCCGCGGCCGCCGCCGCTACCACCTCTACTAACGCCTCCGCTCCCGCTACCGCCACGGTCTCCGCGGCCGCCGCCGCTACCACCTCTACTAACGCCTCCGCTCCCGCCACCGCCACCGGAAAAATGCCTCCTCTGCCGTAGTTTCAATATATACCTTTCTTTAAAAGTTCTTCAATAAATATCTTCTTATTGAAGATATTAATAACAATGCCCAATGTGGTCACTGGCGTAAATTATTACACTTATATTCTCTTACATAACTTACGCACAAAATTTGATTTGCGAGACTTAGCTCACGTACTCTGCATTTTTGTTGACGTGCCTTATGTTGAAGATACGTGACATTTATCTTCAACTATTTCAGTTTGACTGATAAATCTTACTGAAAGCTCATAAGATTTTCTACATTAGATAGTGTCCCGCATTTTAGATTTGTGTTAATTGTCTGAAATTCGACTGTAATTGTATCTGAAGTATTGTGAACATCAGTAATATTTTAACACCTAGCCCCATGCTCGACGTATTAGGCGTATGCGACACTACAACAAACAAATAGCCATTCGAGTTACGTAGCTACAATGACATCACAGTTATAAATTAAAACGTAAGCATATGTTATTACCGAGTCTCGCATGCCTATCCGCCTCACACTTATAACATCGCGCTCATCCAATTCAGTGCCAATTTTAGCCGCAAGCATAGTGACGAGGTGCAAGGGATTTTCGCCATTCCGTTCTATTACTCCAGATATTTCGAGATCGTTTAAAAGTAATTCTTCATCAGGCTCGTTAAGTCGACACTAACTCCGCTATGCTATCTTCGACCTTGGACCCTCCGGGTTGACTCGGCATGTCTGTCGTCTGCTGCTCAAGACATGTGATCTTTTTCTCGACGTCGCTAACCCTGTTACTTATTTCACTAACATTAGAATTAATGTTAGTGATTTCTTGGCGAAAAGATACCATTTCGCGGGCAACAGTAGTTAACTGCTCGCGTATTAATTTTAGCTCGTTTGTCAAGTCGACATTAGTTTCACAGCGTTTTCCCTCTATCGTCGGATCCAAGCTGCGCATCGCCAAACTGAGTGTCCGTGCCGCCCGAGCTACACGAACTAGGCGTAGCAATTGTGTTCATCCCACTCGTACATACGTTTTTTGTCTTGCAACCGGTGCATCGCCATTTATTTGGTATACGGCCGTCAATAGGAATACTAGCACGAGTCCATTATAGAAGCAAATCGTCCGCAGGCGCCGCACTTATTTGCCATTTTTATTGATAAGTACTTTGTTTAATTTAAAATCAGACCAAAAGATGTCACTGCACGAAGTGTTTGTATTAAGTATGAAATTTAGTATGTATAATTAAAACGAGGTTTAAGAATTAGTAATTTATATTATACTATTTACCTTGTTTGTTAAATAACTTTAATTTTTTTAGCAGCAATTGGCAGTAAGATTCAAATTCAAACAGCTGATCTTGTTACGAATAGCTGATCACTATTTTGCACTTTAACGACCAACGACCACTGTTTTCACCTTAATCCACTAATGTATATTATAACACTACTAAAATTGTTCTTGAATATACTAATTTACTTATTTAAAAATGCCGTTTTATATTTAAATTTATTTTTAATACGGGACGCAAGCACTTGACAGCCGACCAAGTTACCCTCCTCTCTAAGAAATATACAGACTGCGATCTCACGTAGTGAGCATCAGCGCGTCGCGTTGTTTCCGCGGGATCTTATTTTTGAGAACGTGACTCGATTCCAAGATGATTCTCTGAAAGAAATCCTCTGGATTATAGAGATCTTATTACAAACTTACATTGCACAATTCCACATGCAAAAACAACTGAATGGTATACCTGATTCGAAGACAAAAGAGCAAAATCCTCCCTGCCACAGATGCGAACCGTAACTCTGTCGAATGCAACAACACCACTAAAAGGGCAATACGTTCGACACCAGGTAATGTATGCCAACACGCGACACGTGTTTCATAAACAAGGTTTTATCAAGCGGCTTTATAAAACGAATTTTACTCATTAATTTTTAAAACACACACACTTCCATCATCACCAAATCATTTTTTCTTTACCTCATTATTATTAATTGTTTGCAGCAAAAATACTGTAAATGTTATCGACTATAAAAATGATTAATTATTTCTTTATAAATTATGTACCGGTTATTGACAATAAGCATAATTTTTAAATTATTTTATTACATTATTTAATCGGCGACGGGCTCACCCCGTCACGTTGTCCTGAAAATATCTTTAGTGGAAGGTGATTCAAAGGACTTAATCGTCTAGACTAGATCTCTGTCTACCCCTGTATTGGGAATTGGGTGAAAATATTTATTATTTTATTTATTTGCATTACTTAATGTGTTGCTGGTTCTATGATAATAAATAAGAAAAGTCAATATCTTCTTCATTTCGATACGTAGGTTTAAAAATTAGTAATTTATATTATACTATTTACCTTGTTTGTTAAATAACTTTAATTTTTTTAGCAGCAATTGGCAGTAAGATTCAAATTCAAACAGCTGATCTTGTTACGAATAGCTGATCACTATTTTGCACTTTAACGACCAACGACCACTGTTTTCACCTTAATCCACTAATGTATATTATAACACTACTAAAATTGTTCTTGAATATACTAATTTACTTATTTAAAAATGCCGTTTTATATTTAAATTTATTTTTAATACGGGACGCAAGCACTTGACAGCCGACCAAGTTACCCTCCTCTCTAAGAAATATACAGACTGCGATCTCACGTAGTGAGCATCAGCGCGTCGCGTTGTTTCCGCGGGATCTTATTTTTGAGAACGTGACTCGATTCCAAGATGATTCTCTGAAAGAAATCCTCTGGATTATAGAGATCTTATTACAAACTTACATTGCACAATTCCACATGCAAAAACAACTGAATGGTATACCTGATTCGAAGACAAAAGAGCAAAATCCTCCCTGCCACAGATGCGAACCGTAACTCTGTCGAATGCAACAACACCACTAAAAGGGCAATACGTTCGACACCAGGTAATGTATGCCAACACGCGACACGTGTTTCATAAACAAGGTTTTATCAAGCGGCTTTATAAAACGAATTTTACTCATTAATTTTTAAAACACACACACTTCCATCATCACCAAATCATTTTTTCTTTACCTCATTATTATTAATTGTTTGCAGCAAAAATACTGTAAATGTTATCGACTATAAAAATGATTAATTATTTCTTTATAAATTATGTACCGGTTATTGACAATAAGCATAATTTTTAAATTATTTTGTTACATTACTTAATCGGCGACGGGCTCACCCCCGTCACGTTGTCCCGAAAATATCTTTAGTGGAAGGTGATTCAAAGGGACTTAATCGTCTAGACTAGATCTCTGTCTACCCCTGTATTGGGAATTGGGTGAAAATATTTATTATTTATTTATTTGCATTACTTAATGTGCTGCTGGTTCTATGATAATAAATAAGAAAAAGTCAATATCTTCTTCATTTCGATACGTAGGTTTAAAATAATAATGACTTTCGAAAAGTGGAATTTTTTTCCATGTCAAAAATAATTTTGATTTAGTACTAAAAGTGCGAGTTGCACTACAAGCTGTTACAACTTTGTGTCGGGGGATTTCTCAGACCTCTTTATTTGCTTTACAGAATAGATATTACAACTTGGATTAATGCATTCAAACTAAAGTGACTTAAACTCAAACTACCAAGATTTACATTTAACCCAGTTTCAATACGAACCAACTTATCTTCTCTACCTACCGATTTTACATTAAGTTGATGTAATTAATGGCCAACTTCTCAAAATCTTACGAATACTTAACAAAGCTATAAAATCCTTCAAACTAAACTATGTAACTTCAAGAGAAATGTATCAATTGTTATGTAAAATTACTAACTTCTATGCTTCGAAGGTACAGGGAAGTTGATAGATTGAGTGTACACCAATTAGTGAAGAAAAAAACAGTGTGAAAGTTAAATATTTAAATGGGATCCAGGTAGTCCGAGACCAACTTTCGAAGAACATCTAGCAAATTGCTTGAAGAGGGGAGGTTTAAGAGTACTCGAATAACTAGACGTGTAGAAAGAAACTGATGAATTTTGTAAGAAGCGAAAGAGGTAAGCAAGAATCGTGACACAAGACGATAATTTTTCGTTTTTTCAGGATCCTAGATCAAATGGTCAAAAAGCATATAATAAGAAAATTGGCTTATAATCCATAGAAAATGTGTAAAATGTAAAATCCAAGGTATCCTCTTAACCGAAAATGTAGATCCCAGTAGTCCAAAAACAACGTTGCCATATCGAAACATTAAACCTAACTATGCGACGTTCGGTCTTTGTTAACTTAACAAGGTGTACTTCGCAGATGCAAGGATCGTAACACAAGACTTGGTTATCGCGGCAATTAATAATTGTCATAATTACTATGGATTATTAATAATTATCACTATAAAACCGAAGAATACCTTTTTTTCTATAATGAAAAAAAAATAGAGCGGTGGAAACAATAGTTTTATCGTAAAAAGCGTGGGGTGCTTCTTAAATAGGCTTATTTTTTTGTCTAGACCTTAGATTACTCCACTATTGGGAAAAATATATATATATATATATATATATATATATATATATATATATATATATATATATATATATATATAATCTGCTAAGGGAAAATATATATGTCCTTCGACTATTGTCGTGAAGCACTCCAGACACAATCTGGAGTGCTTCACGACACGACTCGAACCGTCATATATTGCAGTCAGCACCCTATGCCATTAGAGACATAAGTCATTAGACTACTGTCGCTTATTAGTGTCTATATCTTGTTGATTTATAATAAGATAAGAAATAAGACAAAAAGTCACGATAGCCGAGTGGTAGGGTTGTCGGAATTTAGAGTCGAGAGACCCGAGTTAGATCCCCACACGGCAGGCTCGTGCCAATGGGTTTTTCAACAACTTATTTGTCCAAACAAAACGACTTAATTGTCCAAACCTTTTCTACCCTTGTATTGGGAATGGCGTGAAGATATTTATTATTTTATTTATTTAATTATAAGATAAGAGGACGGTGACGGGCGGTAGCGTATGGTGCGAGGTGTACGTTTGTCAATCCGCTTGCTGAGCGCGGCGAACAGTGAACTTTAACAGTCTGTCATGTATGTATAGACGCATACAGATATGATTGAGCAAAGTCGCGGATACATTCTAGTATATACTCGTTAAATACAAAGTTAAGTGAACGTACTTTGTTTTCAAATATTCTGCAACAACGACACTTGTAGTAAACTACCTACGCCAATCATAAAATTACTATAAACAATAGTTGTGGGCGTCTTAGAAACAAAGTCACCAAAGTCACCAGTCAGAACCAACCATGTGAAATGAAGAAACGAGATCTTTACAAATGTTTGTCTAGTTAAACCAACACGGTTTCGCGGCGGCAAACATTTGTTAGGTTTGATAGTACATTAACCCTTATTGGTTTACTGATGGATGTACATGGATCACATATTTATGGTAACTAGTAGTCTATTCATTGGTGATACTATCGTAATTTTTTCATATAGCTTCATCATTAAATATATGTTCATATCATAATACCTCCGTTTCCGCTACCACCTCCGCAAACGCCTAGGCCGCTTCCACTGCCGCCGCCAAAACCGCCTCCGCTACCACCGTCGCTACCGCCTTCGCTACAGACTCCGCTACCGTCACCACTACCGTTTTCGCAAACGCCTCCGCTACCGCCACCGCAAACGCCTCCGCTACCACTACCGCCACCACCACGGTCTTCGCTGCCGCCGCCGCTACTGCCTCTACTACCACCTCCGCTACCGCTACCGCCACCGTAAAAATGCCTCCGCTGCGGCATTTATGTTCTAATGTATTCTCCGTAGTTTCAGTCGTTAATATAAACCTTTCTTTAAATTTCTTCAATAAACCTATTAGTAACAATGCCCAATGGTAACTGGCGAAAATTATTACACTTATAATATATTCTCTTATATAACTTACGCATAAAATTCGCTTCGCGAGACTTCTCTCACGTAGCCTGCATTACAGTTGTGCGTTGTTTCCGATATTACATTTTTGTTGACGTGCCTTATGTTAAAGATACGTGACGTTTGAACGAGATTTATCTTCAACTATTTCAGTTAGACTGATAAATCTTACGCAAAGCAATAAGCTCATAAGATTTTTGTTTCAAGTTTGGTGTTAATTGTCTGAAATTAGACTGCGATCGTACCTCAAGTATTGTGAACATCAGTAATATTTTGATACCCAACCTGTGCTCGTTGCAATAGGCATATGCGACACTACAACAAACAAACGGCCGTGTGAGTTACGTAGCTACAATGACGTCACAGTTACAGATTAAAACGTAAGCAGATGTTATTGCCGAGTGTCGCTTGTTAAAACTTTGTTTAAGAGTTAATTTATGTCAGTTTCACAAAGTTATTAAAAAGCACTCGTTATTTACCACAGCCATATTTACGTGTTTACTGAACTGTGAAGTCATAGAAGACTCAATCATACAGCGTATGACCAGTCACAGTCACGTGATCATAGCTCTATTAAAGTGATATTAGAAAAGGGTTAAAAAAGATAAAGAATGAAACTGTTACTACGACAATAACAAAAGCGATATATAAAGCGCAGTCAAAAACTTTTATATATAAAAAGAACAAAATAAAAAGTGGATGATGCATAATATGTTTCGTTTAAAATCTAAGACCGAAATACTAATTTATAGACAAGAGACTGCCAATTTAACAAAATGGCGTTGCACTCTGTGCTGATGCACGTTTCATATTGTCTTCGAGATGACTGTTTTTAAGTGAAAGTATTATTTTATGGATGTGGACTATTTTAATATCAAGTTTAGAGTACAATTTGAAAGTCGAATTCGTATATAAAGGTTTTGTAATTTTTTTTTATTTTCCTTCTTTACATATTGTACTGTCGATACTCTTTGTCATTACTATACAATTAAAAAAACTAGAAACAAGAAATACAAAACAATCAACTTTAATCAAAATAAAAGGCGAAGTAACTGCGCTCGCATGAGTAACTTTACGGAGTGGACATTGCATATTGGCATTGGATAAATAAAATATGAAGTTTATAAAAACCTCAGAGGAAGTGACGAGGAATATCAATACAAACAAGTTGAATATAGATATATTTGTATCCGCAAAATGTTTACGAAGTTGGACTAAATCCAAAATTTATCCGAAACCTCTGACAGTGTCGCGAAGCTTACATTTTATCTTGTCTTTTGTAATGTATTATATTACATCATGATGGCGGTTACTGAAAACCGAGAACAGTATTTACTTAGGACGTTGAATTTAAAAATATAATTGTTGGCGACGAACAAAATTTTATATTAAAACTTGCAAAACTGTACAAAAACGGTTATTATAAATGAATATATAAATGATTGAAACCTCTGGGAATGAGAAGGTCGCTTCCAAATTATTTCTAATTATCAATTTCGTTATTTCAACCATTATTTAAAAATATCAAAAAAGTGAATACATACTGAGTTTCTCCGGTCATTTTCTTTTTCATAATAAAACGGTGGTATATAAACAAATGACAATCGATAGACATAATGTTACTTATATCGATAAATAAACGATGATTTGGTTTGATTTGTAAATTTTATTTTATACTTTAGTAATATAATAATAATTTCGCCTAAATTCATAAACGTTAACAGGTTAACAGTTTGGTATGAATTTATAATGTTCTAGCTCTTACCCGCGGCTTCGCTCCCGTTGGTGTCATTAATAAAGATATAGCCTGTGTTATTCGGTTTTAAAAAAAAGCCATTTTTTTAATGTTATACCAAATGTGACGCGATATTTTTTAGAAATAACTTGAGAGCGATCACTTCATTCCCAGGGATTACTGTCATTAATATTCATTTATGCTATAATAACCTTTCTTATAATGTTTTTATTGAATAAATTTCTTAAACCTGTTAATAGGCAGGCTTTGCACATTTACAGGGATTTTATAGTAGAAACGTGTACAAAGCCCTATGAACGAGTTACTTACTCTATGGATAATAAATAAATAAATACATAATTACTCGTATCATTGAATAGAAAACGACGAAGGTACCGCAAACACCCAGACCCGTGAAAATTAATAAATAGTGTTTTCTTAATTGACCCTAACGGGAATCGAACCCGGGATCTTAGAGCTTTTAAGCCAGAGAACCACGAGTTGGCGATACCTTGAAAACCTTTTATTGTGAATACTAGAGATAATTTTTTGTGTTTTTTTTTTCTGAAACTTAACTAATATTGTTGCAGTTATTTCTGTTGTGACAACAACCACTCGGGTATAGTTAACATCAAAAACTACATTTTCCTTGTATATACTTGTATATAACTATACACGCACACGGTTTTTTGGTTGTTTAATTGAACTATTTTTCAGTGTACAAGCTTCAGTGCCGAAACTCCGGATATTAAATCGCGCGAACATTTGCTGAAGAAATATATAGACTGCGATTTCAAGTAGTGCGCATCAGCGCGTCGCGTTGTTTCCGCGGGATCTTAGATTTGATAACGTGACTCGATTGTAAGATGATGCTCTGAAAAAAAATCCTCTGGAGTATAGAGATTTTATTACAAAGTTATATTGCACAATTCCTCATGCAAAAACAAATGAATGGTATACCTGATTCGAAGACAAAAAGAGCACAATCCTTCCTGCCACAGATGCGTACCCTAACTCTATAGAATGCAACAGCACCACTAAAAGGGCACTACGTTCGACACCAGGTAATGTACGTCACCATCGAAAGTATGCGAAATGTGTTACGCAACAAGGCTTTATCAAGCGGGTAAAACAAATATACATATTTATTTTAAGAATACACACACTTTATATCATTACCAAATGCATGCTTTGTTTCAGTTTTAATTTTAATTATTTAATAAAACTTTTTTCTTTACTTCATCATAACTATTTGATTATTACAAGAATACTGTAAATATCACAATAAAAGTGATCTTATTTTTTTTTTATAAAACATGCACCGGTTATTGGCAATAATCATAATTTTAACATTATTTTGTTACATTTCTTAATGTGCTGCAGGTTCTATGATTATAATTAAAAAGGTCAATATCTTCTTCGTCGGAATAATCTCATTTCGAAACGAAGGTTTAAAATAAAAATTACTTTTGAAAAGTAAAAATTATTTTTCCATGTAATAAATAAATTTGATTTATTACAAAAAGTGCGAGTTGCACTACAAGCTGTTACAACTTTGTGTCGGGGCATTTCTCAGACCTCTTTATTTGCTTTACATAACAGGTATTACATATTCGCTTAATGCATTCAAACTGAAGTAACTTGAACTCAAACTACCAAGTTTTACATTTAACCCAATTTCAATACGAACCAACTTATGTTCTCTACTTAACGATCTTATAGTAAGTTGATGTAACTAATGGCCAACTTCTCACAATCTTACGAATACTTAACTAAGCTATAAAATCCTACAAACTAACTTATGTAACTTCAAGAGAAATGTATTTATTGTTATGTAAAACCTTCAAGGCTTCTATGCTTTGAGGGTTGGCACGTTGACAGAATGAGAGTAGACCGAATGGTGAAGAAAATAAACAGTGCGAAAGTTAACATTAAAATGGGATCGAGGGAGGTCGAGACTATGAGAGCAAAAACTTTCGGAGACCATGTGTGTAAATTGCGCGAAGAGGAGAGGGTCAAGTTAAGAGTACTCGGATACCTAGACGTACGTGTGTGACGATAATTATGAATTTGAAAAAGCGAAAGAGAAGTGTGTTCGTGAGACAAAGAGTATATGCGAGAAAAAAAACCCTTACCCTTTTCGAGTATATCAGGATTTTAGAATAAGGCAGTATTTTAATACTTCCAGGTGTACTTTGTACTAGGATAAGCAAGTATATTCCTGATCCCCATGTTTTCCGGTTGTTTTCCACGCAGAGTTTACTGCAACTATGAGATAGTAGAAGCGAGTGAATGGTGCTGGTGTGCAAATCCGTATAACGGTCTGTAAAAGTCAAAAGGATGATTGAATTTCACATGTCCCACAAGGATGATAAAAAATGTGTAATAAAATATTACTTACTGTTAATGATACTGGGTATATTTAAATAAATAAATAAATAATTTAAACATCAGATCAGTTAAATGTTGGGTGTTTTAAGGCAATAAAGTTTGCAAAAAAACAATATAACTTTATATCTTTAAATTGATGTATTAACATCATTTCGTCGATTACGACGAAATGAATTTTTGATAACTATATTGATTTTCCATTAACATGGTATACCGCCGTCTCTCTCCCCCTCCCCTCCCATTTCTGCATAAAGCAAAAACCTATATCCTAATTGTACAATAACAACGTTTCCATAGCGAAACATTCAACCTAACTATGCGACGTTCGGTCTTTGTTAACTTAACAAGGTGTACTTCGCAGATTCTTCGCTTTCCGATTGCATTGTTTCAAGTTGGATGACGCACGAGAGCGCAGAGCTGGCTGTGTGACTCGAATGTGACTCTATCGGGTAGAATTACACTGCATAGAATCTTCACGATGGATTGTGACTTCGAAATAAAATAAGTATAAATAAATATCTTCACCCAATTTACAATACAGGGGTAGACAGAGGTTTAGTCTAGACAATTAAGTCCCTTCGACCCACCTTGCACGGAAGATATTTCTGGGACAACGTGACAGTGGTGAGCCTGTCGCCGTCATTATGTCTAAGCAAACACTCTAATTCGTAGATAAGTTTTGTTTTAAAAATCCGTACCAATGGATTTTTCAAAAAAGCCTGCCACCTGGGGATCGAACTCTGGTCTCTTGACTCGAAATTCCGACCGCTCAACCACTCGGCTATCGTGACTCTAAAATATAAGTATTTTTATGTAACTTGGTGTAAACTTCGTGTATCGCACAGTCCCTGGGTAGAGAACAGATTGCTAAGTTTCATCTTTACATACCTCTTTCGCTTCTTCAAAATTCATCATTTTCATCATTCTTGCACGTCTAGATACTCCCAATACTCTTGACCCTTCCCTCTTCGAGCAGTTTGCTTATGTGGTCTTCGAAAGACTTTGAAGTGATTTGAATGTAATAGAAAATGACTGTGTGGCTTAAGGCTTCCTGTCCGTGTTTTGCTGTACACGTTACACAATATTGTCCCCCCGATCAAACTAAGGAATCCTATATAATTCCATCAAGTATAATAAGAATTCAATCAAATATAAGAAGAGAATAATTGAATCGTAAAAAGCGTGGGATGCTTTTTAAAAAAGGGTTTATTTGTCTAGACTACTGTCTACACTAGTATAGGGTAAGTACGTTCGGGCGGTAGCGTATGGTGCGAGGCATGCGATTGCCAATCCACTGCCGCCGCTGCCGCCGTCGCTGTCGCCGCCGCTGTCGCCGCCGCTGTCGCCGCCGCTGTCGCCGCCGCTGTCGCCGCCGCTGTCGCCGCCGCTGTCGCCGCCGCTGTCGCCGCCGCTGTCGCCGCCGCTGTCGCCGCCGCTGTCGCCGCCGCTGTCGCCGCCGCTGTCGCCGCTGCCGTCGCTGCCACTGCTGCCACCGCTACCGCCGTAGCCGCCACCGCTACCGACTCCGCTAAAACCGCTTCCGCCTCCGCTAAAGCCGCTGCTTCCACCTCCGTTGCCACCGATGCTACCGCCTCCGAGATTGTTTTAAGGGATTGATGTGCCCTTAAAATAATGTAACAATACCCTTCCTATAAAGTTCTTTAACAACCTGTTAATAACAATGCCCAATGGTAAATGGCGTTAATTAATTTCTCTTATAACACATAATATTTTTCACAAAGTACACACTAAATTCGTCTTTGCAAAACTTCTCTCACGTACACTGCATTGTAGGTGATAGCGTTGTTTCCGCATGATATTACATTTTTGTTGACGTGCCTTATGTCAAAGATACGTGATATTTGAACAAGATTTGTTGTCAACAATTTGTTTCAGTCAAAAAGAGCAAGATAGGAGTCCAAAATAACGTGTGTTTCAAAGCAATAAGCCCATAAGATTATCAATAACCGTCGGTGTAAACGCATTTAAGTTTGATTTTAATTGAATGACTATGATTGTACCTGAGGCGTTTATATTAATAACATAATTTATATTACAGTATATAATTCATGCTCGACATTATAGGTGTATGCGACACTACAACAAACAAATATCGAAGCCATGCAAGTTATGTAGCTACTATACATAGTTATATCATTTATTTTCACACACAATCCCTAACTGGGTAGCCAGAGAGAACCTAGAGTGTCTTGTGTGAAGATCGCCAAGTGTCGCGACCCTTACGGCTTTCGTTTTTTTAAATTACTTTAAAAAAATGTTATAAATAACTTTTCCGAGTACTCTTAAGAGATGACTAAAAGAGATCCCTCGACAACATCAATGGTTACTGTCAGATGGCGGGATAATTACCTGTAAAAATATCAGACCAAAATCAGCGACGTCGTTGACGGGCGTCCCTATTTAGGGCGCTGGGTGTTTATTAACCGCCAATCCGCTTGCCAAGAGCGAGGCCTAATTACTGATTAATTACAGGCTATTATGTAGGTTTGTATTTGTCCTAAGCTTGTTGTCCGTTTAGTGGTCGAAATTCAACCACTACAAACACATACATACATTGACCTGTAAAAGTCCAGTGCAGGACAAAGTCCTCTCCTATAGGGAGGATTAGCCATAATCGCCACGCTTGTCAAGCGGATTGGCATTCATTTTTGATTAATTATTAAGTGGTAACACATATTCTCACACAGTTTTCCACTCACAAAATACGCGCTTAGTCTCGTAAACTGAGCTAACATTTTGAAAATATTAGCCGATAATCTCTTCTCTTTTTGGTTCGGCGATCGGGATTCGAATCAAGAGATCTGAGTTCGATCACAAGGGGTCGTTTCAATGGTTTTTTTCAAAACTTGTGTACGATTTACATCGCTGGCTTGAAAAATAGGTACAGCTGTCACGTTGTTCCAAAAAAAGTTTGACATTGACTACATGAATGTAAAAAAAACGCATACTAAGCCATGAGGCGATTTCATATTTCACGTTCTATAACAATGTTGCCATATCATACATCTACACATAGATGGGGACGACATTACACATATTGCTCTGATCCCAAAGTTTGCAGTTTAAATATTTGTATTATGGAATCAGAAACAAACGTGGGTACTACAAACACTCAGACCCGAGAAAGTGTTTGAACAGATCGGGAATTGAACCCGGGGACTTAGAGCTGGCGACAGCATGACAACCGGTGTGTCGAGGAATGTCCACGTATGTCGTCAAATGAAATAAAAAAATATGGCTGTGTAACTTGAGGTGGGTCTCCTGTCAGTGTTGTTGCAGTCTGCACCCTAAGTCAATAGGCTATTGTCGCTTATTAGTGCCTATATCTTTCATATAGGCTACCTATTAAAATTTAGACATATAATAAGATAAGAGGACTGTGACGGGCGGCATCGTACGGTGCGAAGTGTACGTTCGTCAATCTGCTTGCCGAGTGCGGCGAACAGTGAATTTTTAAGGTCTATCATGTACGTATAGACGCATACCGATATGCTTGAGCAAAGTCGCGCGTACACTGCAGTATATAAAATACAAAGTTAAGTGAACTTACTTTGTATGTAAATATTCTGCAACAACGACACTTGTAGTAAACTACCTACGCCGTATCATAAAATTACTATAAACAATAGTTATGGCCGTTTTAGAAACACAGTCACCTCAGAAAGAACCAACAATGTAATACGAGATCTTTACAAATGTTTGTCTAGTTATTCCAATAAGGTTTCATATCGGCAAACATCTGTGATAGTAAAACATTTTTCTTTATAGATTTTCTGGTGGATGTAAATGGATCACTTATTTATGGTTACTGGTGGTCTGTCCATTGGTCGTAATACGACCGCAATTTTTTCATATAACTTTATTATTAGATGTTATTTAGAAGTCACGACAGCCGAGTGGTTGGGTGTTCGGAATTTCGAGTCCAGAGACCAGAGTTCGATCCCTAGGTGGCAAGCTCGTACCAATGAGTTTTTCAAAAACTTATCGAATTATATCGTTGGCTTGGACATAAATGCGGCGACGGGCTCACCACCTGTCACGGTGTCCCGAAAATATCTTATCGGTGGAAGGTGGGTCGAAGGGAATTAATTGTCTAGACCTCTGTTTACACCTGTATTGGGAATTGCGTGAAGATATTTATTTATATTTGAAATAAAACGATTTTCGGATTTTATCGCGTTTTTTATTTGTTTTTACACACTATTTTTATTTCCCGACTAATACTATGTTTAATTAAAATTACTATGTTTAATAATACGTTTCGAACCGTATTATTAACTAAGCAGTAAAACGTTTATTTTAAATGAGTAGTGTTCGCGTAAATACAAAAAATCATTTTATTTATTTATATTTCTTTATTTATTATTTATTTTTATAATATATTCTCTTACGTAACATACGCACTGTAATAGTTGTTTCGCTTCGCGAGACAACTATTACAGATGTGCGTTATTTCCGTGTGATATTACATTTTTGTTGACGTGCCTTATGTTGAAGATACGTGACGTTTGAACGAGATTTTTCTTCAACTATTTCAGTTCTACTGATAAATCTTACTGAAGCAATAAACCCATAAGATTTTCAACAATGAATAGTGTAAACGCATTTAAGTTTTGTGTTAATTGTCTAAAATTTGACTGTAATTGTATCTCAAGTATTGTAAACATTAGTAATATTTTAACACCTAACCCATGCTCGACGTAATAGGCGTATGCAACATTACAACAAACAAATAACCATGCGAGTTACGTAGATACAATGACGTCACAGTTACAAATTAAAACGTAAGCAGATGTTATTACCGAGTGTCGCTTGTTTACGGACGTGAACTATTTTAATGTCAAGTTTAGAGTACAATTTGAAGGTCGATTTCGTATATAAAGATTTTGTAATTTTTTTTTTCATTTTCCTTCTTTACATAGTGTACTGTCGATATTCATTGCCATTACTACGTAATTGGAAAATAAATACAAACAATAAATACAAATCAATCAATTTTAATCAAAAGAAAAGGCGAAGTAACTGCGCTCGCATGAGTAACTTTACGGAATGGACATTGCATATTGGCATTGGATAAATAAAATATGAAATTTATTATATAATTGTTGGCAACGAACAACATTTTATATTAGAAATAGCAAAACTGTACAAAAACGATTATTATAATATTAATTAATACAGTAATGATTGTAGCCTCTGGAAATGAGAAGGTCGCTTCCAAATTATTTCTAATTATCAATTTCGTTATTTCAACCGTTATTTAAAAATATCAAAAGAGTGAACACATACGGAGTTTCTCCGGCCATTTTCTTTTTCATAATGAAACGGTGGTATATAAACAAAATGATAATCTATAGACACAATGTTACTTATATCGATAAATAAACGATAATTTTGTTTGATTTGTAAATTTTATTTGTAATGTTTTTATTGATTTTGATTTTGATTGATTTCTTAAACCTGTTAATAGGCAGGCTTTGCACATTTACAGGGATTTTATAGTAGAGGCGTGTACAACGCCCTATGAACGTGTTACTTACTCTATGGAGAAAAAATAAATAAATACAAACTTGTATCTTGTATTATGGAATCAGAAACAACAAAGGTACTGCAAACACCCAGACCCGTGAAAATTAATAAATAGTGTTTTCTACTATTAATTATTAATAGTAGAAAAATAGTAGAGAGATTACTATGAATTATTAATAATTATCACTATAAAACCTAAGAAAACACGCCTTTGTAACTAGCCGAAAAGAAAAAAAATTTCTATAATTAAAAAAATAGAGTGCTGGAAACAATACTTTTATCGTAAAAAGCGTGGAGTGCTTCTTAAAAACGTTTACTTATTTGTCTAGGCCTCAGACTACTCCAGTATTGGGAAAATATGTGAAGATATAAAACAAAATACCAGCAATACTGTCATTAATTAACATTGCATATATATTATACATTTATACATATGCATATACATTTGACATTGCATATTGGCATTGCGTAAATAAAATATGAAGTTTATAAAAACCATAGAGGAAGCGACGAGGAATATCAATTCAAACAAGTTGAATATAGAAATATTTGTATCTGCAAAATGTTTACGAAGTTGGACAAAATCCAAAATTTATCCGAAACCTCTGACAGTGTCGCGAAGCTTACATTTTATCTTGTCTTTTGTAATGTATTATATTACATCATGATGGCGGTTACTGAAAACCGAGAACAGTATTTACTTAGGACGTTGAATTTAAAAATGTAATTGTTGGCGACGAACAAAATTTTATATTAAAACTTGCAAAACTGTACAAAAACGGTTATTATAAATAAATATATAAATGATTGAAACCTCTGGGAATGAGAAGGTCGCTTCCAAATTATTTCTAATTATCAATTTCGTTATTTCAACCATTATTTAAAAATATCAAAAAAGTGAATACATACTGAGTTTCTCCGGTCATTTTCTTTTTCATAATGGCGGTAAAACATCATGATGGCGGTTACTGAAAACCGAGTACAGTATTTACGTTGGACGTTGAATTTAAAAAATATAATTGTTGGCGACGTGCGAAATTTTATTTTAAAACTTGCAAAACTGTACAACGGTTATTACAATATAAATTCATATATTAACCTCTTTTGTAACCTCTGGAAATTAATTGATTGCTTCCATATTATTTCTAATTATATTGTAGTCAATTTTGTTATTTAAACCTTTGTTTAAAAAATTAAAATGTAAATATCTACGGAATTTCTTCGCTCTATTTCTTCTTCGTTAGAGCTTCTTTGATTGATGGATAAAATGTCAATCGATGAACGGGATATAACTTATATCGGTGACTAAATGGTTATTTGATTTGTACATTTTTTAAATTTTATTTCATACATTTGTTTTATTTCGCTTACATTCTTTAAGCTTTTTTCCGTGACTTGACGCTGGACGCTGGCTTGGCGCTGGACTTTTTCGCGTTGGACGATGCGTTTAAAGAACCGTCATATTTATAATCATTATTATTGGAAGGTAAATATGGGCAGCAGCGTCTGAGGTGCGTGTGTTCTACTACTGCGATCGCCATTCCGCTTGCTAACCGTAGCGATTATGGTAAATCCTCCCTGTGGGAGAGGCCTATGTCCTGCAGTGGACTTCAATAGGCCGTTATGTATGTATGTTTGTATGTTTTTGTTATGTATTAATATGTCTAGACAATTAAGTCCCTTTGACCCACCATTCACCGAAGATATTTTCGGAACAACGTGACAGAAGGTGAGCCCGTCGCTGTCTTTATGTGCAAACCAACGATATAATTCGTACGTAAGTTTTTGAAAAACCCCTTGGTACGAGCCTGCCCTCTGGGGATCGAACTCGGGTCTCTTGACTGGAAATTCCAACCTCCCAACCACTCGGCTATCGTGACTTCAATTAAAGAATATTGGATAAAAAGTTCCAACTAAAAGTGTACGTCTCCGTTTCCGTGTCCGTGTATTTGATTTGCGTTCGAATTTTGTTCAATAATAAAAACATTGTTAAAGCCTTTTAAAACATTACAAGTATTTTTGTATTATTTAAGCCTAGTGGTTGGGTGATCCGAATTTAATTCAAGCGACCGGAGTTCGATCTTCAGGTGGTGGGCACGTACCAAGTTTTTTCAAAAAAACTTATGTACGATTTATAGTGTTGGCATGGACATAAAGACAGGATCACCTCCTGTCACGTCTTCCCAAAAAATTCTTCGGTGGGAGGTGCATAGAAAGGACTAAATTGTCTAGACCTCTGTCTAGCCTAAAATTGGGAATGGCGTGCAGATATTATTTCTTAGTAATCTGTAAGGTCGCATGAGTTAATAGTCGAATAAAGAGGCAACGCATCTGCTATGCCTCTGGTATTGCGGGTGTTCATGGGCAGCGGTAATCACTTACCATCACGTGAGCCACCTGCTCGTTTGCCTCTCTTTTCCGTAAAACACAAGTGCTTCGGCCACTTATTTTGAGATCAGAGCAATGTATGTGATGTTGAATCTATCTATGGTATATATTAATTAATGATAGGTAGTGGTACATACATCTCGAGAAATACTAGACCGGTGACGGGCGGCAGCGATAACGTACGTTCGCCAATCCGCTTTTCAAGCGTAGCGTTGACAGAGCCACCTTTCCTTATAAGACCTTTGGTAGACTTCATGGGGTATATTTGCAATATGAATAAGTAATATCGATAAAGTTAAAATAAGCTGGCGATGAAGAATTAATAAATAAAAAAGAGGGGAGCATATTATATTTTTTAAAGATAGGTTTTATTGTTCTCCGCAGCTTGAAATATATGACCGCAATTCCGGAACCCGCTGTGTGTCCTGCCAAATAAGTTTGGAATGAAGCCTTGGAGGAGTGTCAACAGAACATTATGCGATTTAAAAACGTGTAGCAACTTTAGTAACCTACATAATTACATTGCACATAATTATTTTACTTGGCACCCGATAACTTCACTAGTAAAGGTTTTTTTTAATAAAATAAATATATTCTTACTTATCTATGTAAAGGATAGTCACGATAGCCGAGTGGTTGGGTGGTTGGAATTTTGAGACAAGCTACCCGAGTTCGATCCCCAGGTGGCAGGCTCGTACCAATGGGTTGGTAATTGGCGCAGATATTTATTTATTTATTTTTATATAAATATTAGCAAAATACCACGAGACCTCTAAAACTATACGCGATGTAGTCAAAAGGAGAAGGGAAACCGCTGACGGCTGCAGATTACATAAAGTACGTGGCAGAAAATTCAAAGTATAAAATCTAAAGTCTGTAGATGTATACTCAAATGTATTAAAAATTTAAGAAATAAACTATGGTTTTGCGACTCTATATATAAACCAAAATATCATGATCAATAAATTACGACCCAATAGCTTAGTTGGTAAGCTAACTTGCTTTTGAGGCTAAGGGTTGCGGATTGGAGTCCATCTAGTGGCAAACGTTCGTGTGATGGATAAGAATGTTTGTGTTCGATTCATAAATGTTTATAAGTACATATGATTATTTATGTAACCGAATATGTAAGTATATTGTACTGTTAACTTGTAGAACTGACGGCGATAGGCTGACTATCTGTCACGTTGTCTCGAATAGGCTAAGTCAAATGTGGGTCGAAAAAACTTAATTGCGAATAACTCGGTTTACTATTTTCTAAAATGGGAAGATATAATAAAGTTTTGTTATTTGAAACACTTTATAATTACACTGAATTTATTCCTTTAACATCATTACTTTCAGGTCTACACCATGAGATGCATTTCGGACACAAAAATGGTGCACAAAATACCAATATTATGAACGGGCATATAAGAGGTAGACATGGACAGAAACACATCTGTGTATCATCAAAAAATCACAATATTTAGCATTGTATCTGTTACAAAATGTCAGATTCTTCTGATATCATTCATTTCTTCCTTCCAGGAGTTAAATTTCAGGTGCATGTGCAATCCTTCTTCTCTTCCGTCTTCTGTTCTGTGGGTATGACACAGTCCATACAACAGTTACACCAAGGGATGCAAGATACGCAAGGACAAATCAACATAGGCAGTAATAGACACATTCGAAAAATATTCGAATCCTTCGGGAATTCTTCATTCATTACAAAAATTTCATTTTACTTTCCAAATAACATTTTCATTTGACGTCACTGGTTTGATGGAATTTCTTTTGATTGAACGTTGCAGTATTCTAAGACACAGATCCGGATTTATTTTTACCACAATGGGCAAAGTAATTCGACCATAAAACTGTACAAGCGGGGACTAGAGTTGTTATACAAAGTAACCAAGGAAAGAAGAACAGCAGTGGACACCAAGTCACGAGGAAGCCGGTAGTGAAAATGATACACATTGATTTAGTTGTATTTTACCCTAGTAATACTTAAAAAACATGTAATAAAATAATGCTATGCGACACTAATCAAACATTATTAAATAATGGCGAAAATGTCAAAGTGACATATGGTAAAAAACATCTATTTTAATCTTTGACTTTAACGTGCGTGTAAGAAAATGATGAATTAGAAAGAAGCGAAATAGGTGTGTAAGGATCGTGATACTTTGTGATATGTTCTATCTGGCTACCCCGTCAGAGACTGCGTGAAGATATAATAGTAATAATCTTTGATTTAAAAATGCAGTCAGTCTTTTTTTTAAGATACTAATAAACACACAGTAGATACTTAAATTATGAGTAAAATAATACATGGGTCCTTATTTTGTATCTTTGAAATATTTACAACATAAGTTAACTGTATTAACAATATACAGATTGGATACGATGAAATTCGTGGACGAACGTACATTTTTCGTGGTTTTCGTGGTATCGCCTGCTCTAAAGTTCTGGGTTCGATACTCTGTGAGGTTGATGTAGAAAACACTTTTTCTACATGTTCTCAGGTCTGGGTGTTCATGTACTTTCGACGTTTTCGATTCCACAAGTGCTTAAACCACTTTGGTATCAGAGCAAAGTGATGTTGTGCCTATCTAAAATAATTGTCATATATCTAAAAGATATGTTAATCAAAGTAGTATAGATATGTATGCAGTATAGGATGAAGTGTATGTATGTATATACTTTATTGAACACCATAATAAACATGACAAAAATAAAATATAAATAAAACTTAAAAAATAAAGTACAATAAGGCGGTCTTATCGCTAAAGAGCGATCTCTTCCAGACAACCTCAAGAAGTGTAATTAAATATATAAAAATGAGATTGGTGGGAGGAAAAGTTTTTCAAGTTGTAGGGTCTTGCCACACGGTAATTACTTTCATTTCTATTTTTAACTTCTCAAATTTATAGATACTTACTATGTTAGGACTATACAGATCACTTAGCAAGATTATTAATCTGTGGCGACATCTATGTCTCCACCTTAGAAGCTCGCTAGTGGCGGATTCAGGAAACACATCGACGTCCTACATCGCGCTATCGAAGTTCGCACTACTACAAGCATATATACGATTCCCGATAGCGCACACTGTGGATTAACTGCCTACAATGGCAGCGCTATTTAAAAAGTTCTCCATCGACTACTTCGATAGGACGAACTTACATACAAATCCGCTAGTGGCAGCGTTAGGGAATTACACACCCGCGCGCGAATCTCCACCTCAATTGAGGCGCCCGAAATGCGTCATCATAGACGATGATGACGCAATCACCCGTGTCAACAATGCGTATGAGGCCCCGCCCCCTACGTACTTTCGCACACACACAGACACAAGCCGCGTTCTGCGGCTTACACAACCTCGCCATCGTCGTAATTTCACGACTAGCACGAGACTTTCTCGTGGTCGTAGTCGTCACTAAAAGGTTAACACAAGGCGATCCGAGAGGAGATTTTCCTCCAAACCAACTGGGGCCCTCGGATCGCATGGCCCTCCCCCATGTCGGAAGTCATCTCTTTCGTTCTAGGGGACGCAGCGCTTCGCAGCAGCAGCCATTATTGTCTTCAACTCTAACTTGCGAGCCTCTCCTCGCAAGTCTCCTTAGACGAAGCTGTAAAGGCCTCCGGGCCAACAGCATCCCGTGGATGGTTTTAGTCGGTATGCTTCTCCTTCTGAGATTCGAGCCCGACACTGTTCGTTGCGGTGGCCTCCCGGCCAAGAGACGTTCGTGCATAAAACATTTCCTCCATGGTTATCAAAAAAAAAAAAAAAAAGCACACTGTGGAGGAGACGTCCTTCCCAGGTCACGATCACCCGACCTGACAGGTAGCTACACTTTTACAACAAAGGCGGACTTAATGCTAAAAGCATTCCCGAACAGTCAACCTTAAGGTAGTGAAAAAAAAATTGAATGCATTTACAAAAATAACAAAAGAATGTTTTCACGCCATTCCCAATCCTAGGATAACCTAGGGTAGACAGAGGGCTAGAGTCAGTCAATTAAGTCCTTTCACCGAAGACATTTTATTTGGCATGACAGTGGGGGATGGGATTATCACTGTCTTAAGTCTAAGCCAACTATATAAGTTTTTAGAAAAAACCATGGATACGAGCCTACCACCTGGGGATTGAACTCGGATCTCATGACTTAAATTTAGATCATCAAACCACTGGAATATCGTGACTTTTCAATATATAAATATAAACACTTCGTTTTTTGATCGGCAATAGCCTAATGGTTTAGGGTGCGGTCTGCGAAACATGACGTTGCAGGTTCGGGCCCCGCTATTCAACTATTGACATAAACCAACTCCAGACGCAAGCATTGCAGCTTAATTGCAGTGGTTAACAGGAATACTAGTAATATTATTCGGCATTGCTAGAAAAAAAAACTGAACCATACGAAGACTGATGAGACTCAATGTAGCAACTTTAAGGAATTAACTTGAATATTCTTTTTAAATTAATTTTTTAATTAAAATTGCTGCAGAGTTGTCGCAAATTTTCAGTTAGTCCATTCCTAAGACGGGCGGCTTGAACAACAAATAACGAATATTTTTTTTTATAGAAAAGGGAGGCAAACGAGCAGGTGGCTCACGTGATGGCAAGTAATTACCGCCGCCCATGAACACCCGCAATACCAGAGGCAAAGCAGATGCGTTGCCGGCCTTTGAGAAAGCTATAGGCTCTTTTCTTGAAGGTCCCTAAGTCGTATCTGTCCGAAAAAACCGCTGACAGCAGCACATTCCATAAAGTGCAAGTGGAAAAGTGCATAAATTCCACGGAAGAGGCCAATGTCCACCATTAGTAGACTATTACAGGTCGTTATGTATTTATGTTTCAATATATATGAGTGTATGTGTTTATAAGGGTGTTGTTTGTGGCTATGGGTGTATTAAAAATAATATTTGATTTTGTCTGCCACGCACTTGCACCTTATGGAATATAAGGTGCAAGTGCGTGGCAGAAAATTCCGCGAAAAACGCACTGTGGAGGAATGCCAAGCATTAAGGTGGTGTTGATGAAATTTTTGACTATGTCGTAAGGTACGATGGTGAAATTCAGTGGCTGGAATTAACCCGAACTATTCCTCGGAGCACTTCCCGTAGTAGATCTTATAGAAAATGCAAAGAGATGCAAAGAGAATAGAAGAAACCGGAGCGGTGAAGTGGAATAAAAAGTACCAGAGGTCCGAGGATTGAAGTTATCGTTGATGAGTATCGCGCAAAAACAGAAGTTTATGTTTTAAATAACCTGGATGGTCACGATCCCCGGGGACAAGTGGCTTACACACTGGTTTCCATGGTGTCAAAAGCTCTAAGGTCTCGAGTTAAATTCCCGGTCGCGACAATGTAGGTTACACGTTTTTTTTTACATTTTCTCGGGTCTGGGTGTATGTAGTACCACAAACACGTGGTTTCCTTGATACAAGTGCCTAAGTTTAATATGGGATCAGAGCGATGTCCCCATGAAAGTATGTATGTATGTATTATCATATACAATTGAAAGAATAGTGTAGAATATTCTTACTGGTCTGCGTTAGCGAATAGGATGTCACTTTAGCTCGGAGCGGAATGAAGAAACATGATCAAATTTATCACGACAAATATAAAGCGGATACAATTATTAAATAGACGTTCCAACTTATCAAAGAGAACTTATGTCTTAGCCGTAAAAAATAAGAAGTACTCTTATTTTTATAGCTTTGCATTTTAATTTTGTTTTTGTTTTCTACACAAATAAATTAAAAATGTTAATTTTTTAATTTAATTTATCATTTTTTCCTTTGCATAATCATACGAGTGAGTGATGCTAATGAATTTTTAAAGCAACTGACTTTTTAAAAAAGGAATTCGTTTTCGCTTTTTAAGTGCCCCGCTGTTTATAGAATGCTTCACTTTTTACAGAGTGCACTGAAATGCAAATGAAGTTTGTTTAAATTCTATGTATATTTTAGTTAAAATATATTAATCTATAGACTACATAGTATTTTGTGTATAGCTGTAGTCAAACATGATGTAGATTGAATATTTGAAATATGTTACAGATGTAGATTGAATGACAAATAAAACTTGTAATCATATTTCAAATTTGAGCAGCGTAACCACGTATACAAAATAATAATGACCTGCCATGAAGTTGTTAGTAATTCAAGCAACCTATTTTTACAATAATAAATCGAAATAGTCATAACAACAACTTATATAATTCCATCATTGATTTATAAACGCTAAACAATTATGAACAAAGATAATAAAAGTTTGAAAAGGGTAAATTCCGTCCCCATGTCCCGTAATAACTATTGAAAAATGTTACCTGGAATCATCATCCATCACAAAGAAGCAGACAATACACATCACTAAGAACTTATGTAAACAACACCTTTTTCGATACTAAGGGAAACCAAAATTTTATTATCTTACACCAAATATGAATATAAAAATATCCGGGCGATAAATAAATCGGAACAACTTTGAAATTGCTATCTTAGATCTATTAAAGCAAAATATCATTCATGTTAACGTAATTTGTCTTTGTTAGACTTTTATTCAAAAGAGTTTGGAATGTTTTTTTGAAAACATCCTCATTTAATCACACGCAATACGTAATAGGTAGGCAGGCAGGTCCACCTCATTATCCTACCGTGTTATTATTATCAGTTATAAAGCCTTTATGAAAAATAAATGATCCGCAGGAGCTATGTAATTATAGACCAATTGCTTCTATACCGGTATTTGCAAACAGTTTTGAAAACAGTGTTTTAATGAATGTATAGTTATGCAGTGAAAAACAAACTACTTATGGATGAACAATTTGGTTTTCTTAAAAATAGGTCTTCTTCCTTAGCTTGTTCTGCAATCTTTAGATTTGACAAAAGCATTTGATTTTGTTCATAATACATATATGCTTTTAAATAAATAAGAAAGTTATGGAATGCGTGGCTAGCCACTTGAATAGTTAATAATAAGTCACGAGAGTCGAGTGGTAGGGTGGTCGGAATTTCGAGTCAGGCAGATCCCCAGGTGGCAGGCACGTACCAATGGGTTTCACAGAATTTATGTACGAATATCGTTAGCTTGGACATAAAGACGGCGACAGGCTCACCATCTGTCACGTTGTCCCAAAAATATCTTCGGTGGAAGGTGGGTCAAAGGGACTTAATAATCTAGACTAGACCTCTGTCTACCCCTGTTTTGGAAATTGCGTCAAGATATTTTTTATTGTTAATAAAAAACAATACACAGAAATCTTAACAGTTTCAAATGGCGAATAAATTACATATAAATCACAACAATAACAACAGAAAACCAACAAACTCATCATTCATCATTGCTCAGGTTTATTCAAGAAATCTTTGTAAATATTAAATTTTAAACATAACCAAAAAGACAAATAGACATAATTACAGTACTAGTTTTAAATAATTAGGACTTATTTTTGACGAAAATCTTAACTGGAAGCACCCTGTCGAAGCAATTAGGCTTGCTAGATTTATATATACTATCAGACGAATGAGTTTGACCGAATCCCGTACAGCAGTTGTGTGTCATCTGTTTTGCGTCACGGCCTTTGGGCTTGCCGCACAGAATGCCTACAGAAGGAGGCCCCACAGAAGCAGGAGGAAGGAGGCCGTAGAAAAGGAATTTAAAATCCAAAAAAGAGCCATTCGTGCTGAATGTTGAGTAAAACTATTAGAAAGTTATCGGTCTTTATTCAAACAATTAAAATTATTAAGATTACCATGTATGTATATATATGTTTGTATGTATGTATGTATGTATATGTTTATTTGAAAGACAACATCCGGAGTAGTTTGAACTCAAAATAAATGAATTAAGTAACAGACTGCGACGTCATATAATTGAGCATGACTTGCGTCTCAAGAGAAATGCATTTATTTCTGATATAGAAATATACAATAAGTTACCTATTAATAAGCATCTATTAATAAACTGGCTCTTAGAGTATTTATTCTATAGCATCCTAGACTACTGTAATTTTAAATTACAAGTAAATTGTAATGTACATGCTTATAATTCCTATAATTGTTTTAAATATGTATTATAAATATTGCATAATTTAATTATAATTAAAGTTCTTAAAAAAAAATTTAAATTTTTAATTTAATTTTTATAAACAATTTACTTACCTATTTTTTTTTAATTCGAGAGACCCGAGGTCGATCCCTGTTGGTAGGCTCGTACCAATGGGTTTTCAAGAAACTTATATACGAGACGATGCCAGTCGCCAATCATATATGGCAACTGGCGTTGACGATTTATAACGAAGACGGCGACAACACCTGTCACGTTGTCTCAAAAAATGTTCTCGGTAGAAAGTGGATCGGAAGGACTTACATACATACATACATACGTACATATCGGCCTGTTAAAGTCCACTGCAGGACGTAGGCATCGTCCATTGGAAGGAATTGTTATTGAATTGCCACGCTTGGCAAAGCGTGATTGGCTATCCGTGTACCAGACCACTTACGCGTCAGACGCCGTTGCATCTTCGGTCTGATAATTTTGGTCCGATGTTTTTAGAGTAAAAAGTAAGTAAAATATTCTTTATTGTACACCAAGACTGACATAGAAATTACAATTATAATGGACATTAGTACAAAAGGCGGCCTAATAATACGTATACTACATATATATATATATATATATATATATATATATATATATATATATATATATATATATATATATATATATATATATATATATATATATATATATATATATATATATATATATATATATATATATATATATATATATATATACGATATAAAACCAAAGAAATTATATATAAAGGATTAGAAGTTATATGGAAAACAAATTTTCTATAAGCAATAGACGACAGATTATTAAAAGGATAGGTAATGAAGTTTTAATTTAGTTCTAAAGATAGAAAGAGATTGAGATTGTCTAATATAAAGGGAAGAGAATTCCAAAGTCGTATAGCAGTTACAGTGAAAGAGTTAGCATAGAAGGAAGAAGAGTGTTTTGGAGTACTTAGCAGAAAATTATTTTGTGATCGGAGTGGAAAAGAATGTAAACTACTTAGATATTCAAATCTATCCTTCAAATAATGTGGAGCATTGGGATTGAACAGAATGCAGTAAAGTAGATGAAGAATATGAGTATTCCTGCGAAGGCGAATTGGAAGCCACTTGAGCTTAAGGCGAAATTCGGAGATGTGGTCATATTTTCGCAACCCAAATATAAACCTTATGCAATAATTCTGAAGCCGCTCAAGTTTGTTAAGTTGCTCTTCGGTTAGATCAAGATAACAAGTGTCCGCGTAATCAAGGATCGGTAGGAGGAGAGACTGAGCCAGCACAATCTTAGTAGGAAAGGGGAGTATGTTGCGCAATCTTCGGAGAGAACCTATTGCGACAAACATCTTTCTGCTTAGCTCACTCATTTGTGGTACCCAAGATAATGTTTTATCAAAAGTAATGCCTAAATTTTTGACCTTGTCACTATATGGTATAACGATCCCTTCGAAAAGTACCGGCGGAAGCTGTGATAAAGTTACACGCGACATTAGTTTAGTGCCTCCAATGATAGTGACTTGGGTCTTCAAAGGGTTTACTTTGAGCCCAAACGAATTACACCAATTAGAGATGCTGATTAGGTCTGTATTAACTAAATTAATCGTGTTAGGTAAATCCTGTATCTTACATTGCAAATAAATTTGTAAATCATCTGCACATAGGTGGTAGAAAGAATTAATACGTGAACAAATCGAATTGATGAAAATAGAGAATAATAGAGGAGACAACACGCCACCTTGCGGAACGCCAGCAATGACAGCAGACCGGTCAGAAAACGTGTCATGTATTCGTATACGCTGCCGGCGTCCATGCAAGTAACTATGAAACCAACCAATTACCCCAGGAGATATGTTAAGAGAACTTAAAACAGCAAGTAGAATATCAAAGTCTACAGTATTGAAAGCATTACTAAAATCAAGCAATGTCAGGACTGTAACTTGTTGATTATCCATACCCAGCTGGATGTCGTCAGTGATTCTGACCAGAGCAGTTGTCGTACTATGACCAGGACGGAAACCAGACTGGAAAGAGTTCAGAAGGTTATTATAAGAAAGAAATTTACTCAGCTGTTGGTGTATAAGGCGCTCAAGTGCTTTAGACAGAAAGGAAAGAATGGATATGGGACGGTAGTCCGCTAAAGAGGGATGGGATTTTTTAGGAAGTGGAGTTACTAAGGCGTCTTTCCAAACTGTAGGAAAAAGACTGGAATCAAGGGAATGATTAAAAATTGAGATTAGAGATGGTTATTCTGCCATTTATTTTTTACTATAAAGATATTCAAGGCTGTTTCTCTTAGTCGCCTCTCACGACATCCACGGGAAGAAAGGGAGTGGCACTATTCTTACGCCAGATCCACACGGAACGGAAGGACTTAATTATCTAAAACTCTGTCTACCCAAACATTGGAAAGGGCGTGAAGATACATTTTTTATTTTTTTGTAGCAAAAAAGAGGGCGGCTGCATTGCGGCGGTGGCATTGGGGTAGCTTCGTCACTTACGGCTAGATCACTGCACATATAGTCATTCGTAAAGCAGGAATCTATAGGTTCGAATCTGTAGGTTCCTAATCCCTCATCACATATCACCTATCAAACGTTCGTTTTCCCGCCTTTCAATAAAAAAATGAACTCCGACATAAATTTCGTGGAAAATTTTAATTTAAGTTTTAATCGTAAGTTATTCCCGCAACGTTGCAGACGCTATTAAATTATCCAGTACGAAATAAATTAGTGTAATTTAAAGACGTTCCGCGAAAAAGAAACTCCGTAATTTTTATTTCCTTTATGCATAATTTTGGAGCACTTAGGTACCCTGACTCTGCTTATGCCCTTACCTTCTTGTATTCATGATAAGAATAATATATAAGTCAGCGTAAAAATTCTATTTGAATGAAGTAAGTATCGGATATAAAAGTACACAGTGGTATGTATAAAAGTACTCTGTGGTAAGGACTAAAAGAATTATGCTGCCATGACGTGTTATAGCTCTGTATTAACTTGTGTAAGTATTACTCTATGTCCTTAGAGATGAAGATTATATTAAATAATTAAGATTATATTAATAGTCACGACAGCCGAGTGGTTGGGTGATCGGAATTCGAGTCAAGAGACCCGAGTTCGATCCCCAGGTGGCAGGCCCGTACCAATAGGTTTTTTCAAAAATGTATGTACGTTTCGTACATAAATTTTCGATCGTACATTAAGTTTCGATCGTTGGCTTGGACATATAGATGGCGACGGGCTTACAATCTGTCACGTTGTCCCAAAGATATCTTTGCGACAACGTGACAGATTGTGACCTCTGTCTACCCCAGTATTGAGAACGGAGTGATTTTTTTATAATTTTATTACTTTTCCTCTTAATAATATATGTTATTATTATGTACACACATTCCGCTTTCTTTTAAAATATCCTCCGCTCTGAGGTTGCCTGGAAGAGATCGCTGTCTTAGCGATAATGCCGCCCGTAGTACCATTGTCCCTTTAGTTGTAATAATACTAATGTATTTTTCTCGGTGTTCAAATAAGAATATTTAACTTTTTACCCAACACGCTTTGAAGCGATAGGAATTCTACAAAATTTTTGACAAATTATACTTTAGCCGCAAATAAACTGGTTTTTAATATAAATAACGACAAACTTTAGTTATTAATATAAATAAAATAACATATAACATATATCCCGACCGATTTCGGCCACAGCGAACTGGACTATTGCGAGCGTCGTACGTGTGTCGCAGGTGACTGACGTAACCGATTTCTGCGCTGAACGTGCGTGCACATTGAGCTAAATAAATAAACATAAACATAAGATAGTGCAAACGTACTGTACTGTATTGGTTACCCCTAATTGCTTAAAGATATTTGTTTATTTTATTTTCAACCTCCATGGAGGAGCAGCAAACACACCGGTTTCCATTGTTTTATTTTATATCCCGACGTCGACGAAAAGGCTAAATTGTCTGGAAGTCACGATAGGCGAGTGGTTGACTGATCGGGTTTCTTGACTCGAAATTCCGACCATCTAACCACTCAACTATCGTGACATGGAGGTCGTCTTTTTGTCAAACGTCTCTCGGTCCTTTCGAATCCTAACTCGATACACAATATTTAGTTACAGGGTTTCATCGGAGTACAGACATAGCCAATCTTTACAGAACGACGAATAAAAAAAATTGCCAAGCGGATTACTGTGTTTCATACTTCACTGCCCACCGACAAAGTACAGTCGTGCCCGAATGAAATATGAAATAGGTAGGCTTAAGCGATAAAAGGAAAAAAACAAAGATTTATTCTGATCCCCGGAATTCGGCTGTATTGTTTGTTGAGACAAGAGAGTCTCGGAATATTAAAGTTTCATTCGTCTCGGCTACCTGAAATGCTCGCGGAGATAAAGCTGAAGTAGTTAAAATGAATTGAATCTGCAACGTTAAACTGAAAATTTATTATTGAAGTGAATTTATTGTGAAAGGTTATGAAAACCAATATTATAATATATTTTTTGATTTGTTTTATGATTTCTTGTATTTACTATAAGTTACGATAGCCGAGTGGTTGGGTGGTCAGAATTTCGAGTCGAGAGACCCGAGTTCGATCTCCAGGTGGCAGGGTCGTACCAATGGGTTTTTCAAAAACTTATGTACGACGATAAAGACGGCGACGGGCTCACCACCTGTCACGTTGTCCCGAAAATATCTTCGGTGGAAGGTGGGTCGAAGGGACCTAATTGTCTAGACTCGCCCTCTGTCTACCCCTGTATTGGGAATTGCGTGAATTTATTTTTATTTATCTTGTATTTATTCTAATACTACACATTTTAAATAAAAACGATTTTGGGATTTAGTGGCGTTTTTAATTAGTTTTTACAAACTGTTTTTATTTCCCGACGTTTCGGATGCTTTACAGCCGAAACACAGGTTACGGGGGGACTGTAAAGCATCCGAAACTTCGGGAAATAATAATAGTTTGTAAAAAGTAATTAAAAACGCGATTAAATCAGAAACTCGTTTTATTTAAAATACATTTTTTTCAACTTCACGCATTGTCTAATTCAGAGGCATTAGATTAAGATAATATAGTTCTTTCGAAGCTTTTTTCATCCGAGTTTATTTTGGGATAACGTGAAAGGCGGTGAGCCTGCCACCGCCTTTAATTCTATAAGTTATAAAATGAGTTTTTCCTTAATCAAGATTTTTATACTTTTAGAAAAAATCTTTTTCAAAATGTGGGTCGAAAGGACTGAACTGTCTAGACCTCTGAATACCCTAGTATTGGAATAAAAAATAGTATAAAAATCTAAAAAAAAAACCTTTATAAAGTTAGCTGAACTGTAATAATAGTTTAAATATAATATCTATATTAATAGGTTTATAAACCGCAAACATCCTCTACGATTACATTAAAAAAGTTATAGCGTTAACAAAGCTAAAACTAACAAATAAAAGGGATTTCCTATCTGGGAACTGGTTTGTTAGATCGGTGCCAGGACTTATGTAAGCGAATTATTTGGTGACATTTATGTTAATGGCTACATGCCAGCCAGTAAAAAAAAACAAAAGCAGTAAATATGTGGAAAGGACAAAGAAATAGCGATCGCCTTCGTTCCAAATTTAAATTGGAAAAAAAATCTATACAAACGTAATGTTTGTATAGAACAGGGGGCGATATCATCATCATAATTATCGCAACGGCCTGTTAGAGTCTACTAGAATATAATAGAATAGAATAGAGTAGAATAGAATAGAATATTATGTAGAAATAAATAGAATAGAGTAGAATAGAATAGAATATTATCTTCTACAGCAATTTTTTCAATATAATAAATAATAATTTAGATCTTGTATAATGTGATAATGTACAATCTTAACTTTTTAAAAGTAATAAATGTCTTAACACCATTTCAGATTCCGGGCTTAGATAGAGATCTAGACAATTAAGTCCTTTTAATCCACCTTCTACCGAAGATATTTTTGGGACAACGTGACGTGAGCCCGGTTCCATCTTTATGTCCAAACGTACATAAGTTTTTGAAAAAACCCGTTGGTACGAGCCTACCACCCGGGGATCGAGCTCCGGTCTCTTGACTCAAATTCCGATTATCCAACCACTCGGCTATCGTGACTTATCAAAAAGTAATAATTTTATAAAAGATATCTAGTGTACATAAGTCATAATCACTGCACGTCATAGGACTCTCCATAGTGGGAGGATTCGCCATAATCGACACGCTTGGCAAGCGCATTGGCGATCGCATTACCAGACACCTCGATTCGTAGACATATGTACATATAGATATGTACATACATATATGTTACTTCAATAGCGCGATGTAGGACGCAGATGTGTTTTCTGTATTACGGCACAGCGCCATCTGTCGCTAGGCAATTGTATGTTCAAAGGTTTCTCCCTTCTCTAGGTGTATGTATGCCATTAATATATAAGTATTTTTTATATATAAGTATATATAAGTAGTTATTCCAAGGTTATTCCAAACGAACTTTTTCATCGAAAAATAGATTTTGGTAAACAAAATAATGTTATTACATAATTTCAATTTTAGACTGATATTTCTGGTTTGTTTACTGTACGTTTCTCCCCTAATAAGAACTTTTTGATAACTTACAATTGTATAAAACAATTTTGACATTGACTTTTTCGCATGAACAACTGTCTAAGGCATTCGTTAATTCGCATCAACAATCTTCTTGTTGTTTTAAAGTTATAAACAAACTTCATAAACTCAATTAAATATTAACTTCGCAGACTTCCCCGCTTCACCGTTGTGAAATGCGCGACAAGAAATACTTTGAAATCTTGTGGATTCATTTAGAAGCGCTAGCAGCTAAAATAATTTTATTCTTTGAGGGCGAATGTTATTGGAAATTGCGAAATATTACATTTCAATATGTAATAATACTTGTGAGCCAAGCCAAGCCAATAGCCAAATGTTTGGCTGATCGGAATTCGAGTAGAGACACGAGTTCGATCCCCAGATAGAAGACTCGTACCAATGTGTTATTCAAAACTTATATACGATTTGTATCGTTGTTTTGGACACGACAGGCTCAACATCAGCCACTCTGTCACAAATCAAAATATAAATAAATATCTTCACACGGTTCCCAATACGGGGGTAGACAAAAGTCCACCGAAGATATTTTCGGGACATCGTGACAATTGGTGAGCCCGTCGCCGTCTTCATGTCCAAGACATCGATATGATTCGTACATAAGTTTTTGAAACACCCGTAGGTACGAGCCTGCTACCTGGGGATAGAACTCGAGTCTCTAGACTTGAAATTTCAACCACTCAACCACTCGGCTATCGTGACTTTCTGTCACAATTGAGATCCGCTTAAATGTGGATCGAAAGGGCTAAATTGTCTGGACCTCTGACTACTTAGTCTGTCTGAGTTTTTCAAATTTATATACGTTCTACATCGTACTCTCATGACACTCATGGAATTAAAGGGAGTACCACTCCATTCTTAAGCTACCACCGGTCAGAATGATGACACAAACAAAAATTGAGTGCTATTTTGTGTTGTTAAAACACCCGCTTTTCACTAAATGCATGCAAAAGGAATACAGCACTTAATTGAAAAACAACTTTCTAAAAAATATTTGTCGTGAATATTTGTCTCTTTATTCTGGCTAATCTCTGGAATGGCTGGAACGATTTAGACGGGATTTCACTATCTGATATCTGCTGTTATAGCGAGTAACTTAGGTCATTGTACACTCAGAGTAACAAATTGGTAAATGCGGAACGCTGAGCAGTATTACAAATAAGTTCAACCGTGGGAAAAGCTGTGGGGCGTAGCATGAGTTACAATAAAAGGAGAAAAGAAGTTTGTTAACTTTGTTGTTTCATTAAGACAAGAACACCGTACGGTAGTTGCTGTAGCTCATTGCTAATTCCGCACTGTGTCTCAGCGAGCCCGTTCAAGTTTGTCTATGGTACACAAAGTTGACAGAGAGACGCTGGGATACGCAACAAGACTAAGCTTAATAACTCGAGAAATCATCCGAGAACTGGCGGAATTTAATTAGCCGGCGTTCGACGCGGGAAAGTGCTGTAAAATAAGTACAGAGAGATTTTTGGAGATTTGAGTTTATAAAGTTTATTAGGGGACCTTGAATATGACCTTGAATATTGACCAGAAATAGGTAAATAAATATCTTCACGCAATTCCCAATACAGGGGTTGACAGGGGTCTAGTCTAGACAATTAAGTCCTTCGACCCACCTTCCACCGAAAATATTTTCGAGACTACGTCACAGGTGGTGAGCCCGTCGCCGTGTTTATGTCCAAGCCAACGGTATGATTCGTACATAAGTTTTTGAAAAACCCATTGGTACGAGCCTGCCACCTGGGGATCTCATTCCGGTCTCTTGACACGAAATTCCGACCACCCAACCACTCGGCTATCGTGACATTTCACAATAGCCTAGTGTTTGGATGGTCGGCATCATGTGTTGATTTATTATTATTGTAGCGGATGATGTGGTGCAGGAAAAGGGTAGCTACCTGCCAGGTCGGGTGATCGTGACCTGGGGAGGACGTCTCCTCCACAGTGTGCGCTATCGGTAATCGTATATATACTTATAATCGTGCGAACTTCGATAGCGCGATGTAGAACGTCGATGTGTTTCCTGAATCCGCCACTTAGCGAGCTTCTAATGTGGAGACATAGATGTCGCCACATCACTCCCCTGCTGAGACTGGAGGTCGGAAGTGCGGAGAGCTTGACGTTGAGCAATCTGGCGTTGCGAAGAGAGGCTGTGACCAGTTCTACGGTGAGTCGAGATGTATGGTCACAATGCTGATGCCGCAGTGTCAGCCTGAGGAGAAGGGGGCCCGCTATTGAAGATCCTCAGTGGCTGACAGGACTAGGAAGCACGCGTTGTGCCGACAGTAGTCCGGTGCTGTGAATGCGTTGATGACGTCGTTGTTGTTGTTCGAGAAGCTCGCTGCGTTGTTCTTCAGTGGTCACCGTCGGTTGGCGGTGAGATCACGTCGGGGTCACCATTGTAGCGGATGATGTGCTGCAGGAAAAGGGTAGCTACCCGCCAGGTCGGGTGATCGTGACCTGGGGAGGACGTCTCCTCCACAGTGTGCGCTATCGGTAATCGTATATATACTTATAATCGTGCGAACTTCGATAGCGCGATGTAGAACGTCGATGTGTTTCCTGAATCCGCCACTTAGCGAGCTTCTAATGTGGAGACATAGATGTCGCCACATCACTCCCCTGCTGAGACTGGAGGTCGGAAGTGCGGAGAGCTTGACGTTGAGCAATCTGGCGTTGCGAAGAGAGGCTGTGACCAGTTCTACGGTGAGTCGAGATGTATGGTCACAATGCTGATGCCGCAGTGTTAGCCTGAGGAGAAGGGGGGCCCGCTATTGAAGATCCTCAGTGGTTGACAGGACTAGGAAGCACGCGTTGTGCCGACAGTAGTCCGGTGCTGTGAATGCGTTGATGACGTCGTTGTTGTTGTTCGAGAAGCTCGCTGCGTTGTTCTTCAGTGGTCACCGTCGGTTGGCGGTGATATCACGTCGGGGTCACCATTGTAGCGGATGATGTGCTGCAGGAAAAGGGTAGCTACCCGCCAGGTCGGGTGATCGTGACCTGGGGAGGACGTCTCCTCCACAGTGTGCGCTATCGGTAATCGCATATATACTTATAATCGTGCGAACTTTGATAGCGCGATGTAGAACGTCGATGTGTTTCCTGAATCCGCCACTTAGCGAGCTTCTAATGTGTAGACATAGATGTCGCCACATCACTCCCCTGCTGAGACTGGAGTTCGGAAGTGCGGAGAGCTTGACGTTGAGCAATCTGGCGTTGCGAAGAGAGGCTGTGACCAGTTCTACGGTGAGTCGAGATGTATGGTCACAATGCTGATGCCGCAGTGTTAGCCTGAGGAGAAGGGGGGCCCGCTATTGAAGATCCTCAGTGGTTGACAGGACTAGGAAGCACGCGTTGTGCCGACAGTAGTCCGGTGCTGTGAATGCGTTGATGACGTCGTTGTTGTTGTTCGAGAAGCTCGCTGCGTTGTTCTTCAGTGGTCACCGTCGGTTGGCGGTGATATCACGTCGGGGTCACCATTGTAGCGGATGATGTGCTGCAGGAAAAGTGTAGCTACCCGCCAGGTCGGGTGATCGTGACCTGGGGAGGACGTCTCCTCCACAGTGTGCGCTATCGGTAATCGTATATATACTTATAATCGTGCGAACTTTGATAGCGCGATGTAGAACGTCGATGTGTTTCCTGAATCCGCCACTTAGCGAGCTTCTAATGTGGAGACATAGATGTCGCCAAATCACTATTTATTTATTTGATTTTTAACAACATTCAGCTAAGTAAATTAGCTAATACACGTCTATTATATCGTTATTATTATTGTTATATAGTTGTATATTATTATATGGTATAGCCCTTATTATAACATTTCATTTAAATTTGTTTGGATATATATAATAAACTTTGTTTCGACAAAGGAATCCAGTTACTGACTACATGCTTTACCATCAAGTAACCTTGGTACATTACTGGATAACGAAAGCTTACGTATAGCTGTAGAAATACGATTGGGAGCATCGATTTGTCAACCACATCGATGTCCTTGTGGCAGCGACGTCGACGAGTTGGGCCTCCACGGACTTTCATGCCAAAAAAGTGCCGGCAGACTATCTCGTCACGGTTCCTTGAATGAAGTCATCCGAAGAGCTCTTGTTTCCATAAATATTCCATCGGTTTTAGAGCCTTGTGGAATATTTAGGGAGGATGGTAAGAGACCCGACGGCTTTAGTCCCTTGGGAGAGAGGCAAAGCTCTTGTGTGGGACGCAACTTGCGTCGATATATTAGCGGCCTCTCATATCAAGGGTACTTTGATAAGGGCCGGGGCGGCATCAGAGGCAGCTGAATCGGGTAAATGGCGGAAATATGAGTCTTTGAAAGGAGACTATATATTTGTTCCATTTGCCGTAGAGACAATCGGTCCGTGGGGTCCCCGCGCGATGCAGTTTCTGAAGGAATTGTATCCGCGACTTATCGTTGCCACTGGTGACAAGAGGGCTGGTTCTTTTCTCGCTCAACGGTTAAGCCTAGCCATTCAACGTGGAAATGCAGCCAGCGTTCTTGGTACCATGCCACGAGGAGTAAGGCTCTACGATTATAATAGTTTTTAGTTAATAAGTATTGTAAATATTAACATAATTTTTCTGTAAATAAAGTATTACATTTTAAATTTGCAGTTATTAATTTAAAGAAGTCACGATAGCCGAGTGGTTGGGTGGTCGGAATTTCGAGTCAAGAGACCCGAGTTCGATCCTAAAGTGGCCGTTCGATCCTAAGTGGGTGTTTCTAAAAACCTATGTACAAATTATATCGTTGGCTTGGACATAAAGACGGCGACGGGCTCACCACCTGTCACGTTGTCCTGAAAATATCTTCGGTGGAAGGTGGGTCGAAGGGACTTAAATGTCTAGACTAGACCTCTGTTTACCCCTGTATTGGGAATTGCGTGAAGATATTTTTTTTATTTTATTTAAATTTGCTCACATGCTTTTTTTGTATTCTTTAGAAGGCGGTTCAATTTAATTAAAAAAAGTTTATATTAACAAATATCAAAGCTGTAAGTCAGTTTTACGCACGAAAATCAACGCCATAACTCTTGATTGGTACGGTGTTACATCGCTCCCGAGAGACAGTAGACTTTGTTAAGAGAATAAACGTAAATTTCAAATCTTATTTTTAATTACGCTTCGTTGTAAGTTTAACGGCGGAATTCCCTCGCGCTGTTGATATCAACTTTTCTGGTAACTTAGTTTTGAATTTACGGCTCGAGTGGTTAAAGAAGAAATTTGGAAAAAAAAGTCTTCACACTATTGCTAATTCTTGGGTAGACAGTAATCTAGACAATTAAATCCTTTCGACCCACCTTCCACCGAAGACATATTTTGGGACAACGTAACAGGTGTTAAGCCTGTCGTCTTTATTTTCAAGCCAACGAGATATACATTCGAACTTAAGTGTTGGAAAAAACTCATAGGTACACCGGAGTACTAATGGGTTTGATGTTACAAGGTTTTTCAACGGCTTTTCAACGTGTCGCCTAAGGTACCGGATTCCATTCCCTGTCGGGTCAATGTAGAAAACATTTTTCTACATTATCTCGGGTCTAGGTGTGTGTGTTACCTATGTAACACATACGTAAGGGATAACATATGGTATGATATGATGGGAATAATCCTTTATCTTTTGGGAGTCAACACATCTGTAGGAAAACGGTCTTGCAGAATACCTGCATGATAATAGATACATCTTATGCTTTATCTAGTGAGTGAGGTAACCGAATATCACACCTCTTGCTGTAACCGTATCCCCTTTTGGATCCACTTTTCACTATGGGACATCGGGTGAGCTGTAATCGCCAAACTTGGCCAGCATATAGCTAAACGTAGCTGTATCAACTCGTACCTCGACAGACACCGCGCACATTAGACTCTGCTGCCTTTCACCGGCCTGCTGAATTTTGGTCTAGTATCCTTCGAAGTAATCACGCCATCTATCGGTAGTCGATTGCATTTTCAAGAATTTCCTCATAGTCGCCTCTTACGACACCCACGGTAAGAAAGGGATACGGCCAATTTTGAATATAAGTTATAAAAATATTCAAGCCATTCCAAATACAGGAGTAGACAGAGGTTGAGACAGTTAGTCCTTTCGACCCACTTTTCACCGAGTATATTTTTTTGGACTATGTGACAGGTGGTCAGCCTGTCGACGTATTTTTTGTGCAAACCAACTATGTAAATCGTACATGAGTTTTGGAAAAGACCCATTAAAACCTTCCTAACGAGCCACCGATCGAACTCGGGTCCTTCGACTCGCAATGCCAATCACCCATCTGCAATGCAATACTATCAATGCAATCACACCAACGCATCTGCTATGCCTCTGGTATTGCGGATTTTCATGGGCGGCGGTAATCAGTGACCATCACGTGAACCACCTGCTCGTTTGCCCTTATTCTATATGAAAAAAGCCCAACCGTACTGCTAACGTGCCCTACATATTAATTATTAGTTTTTTTATATAAACTGTTCCATATTTGTGTAGAAATAGCTTTAGATTTATCTCTAGGGCGTGGTATATTCTTACGCCGTAATAAAACACAGAATAGAAAGAAAATTAGTCGGCCACGTTTGAATTTTGTCAATTGGGTGAAGTTCTAAATGAAACATAATCGCAAAGATTAAAATTTGTATATTTTGGTACTTCGTATATTTTTTAAATTTACAATTTGAGTCGATAAGAATTAATCGTACAATATTAGAAGATTATAATAATAAAGAACAATATAAACTTAACGCACATTGAACTTTTTTGTTTTCAAATAAATATATTTAACAAATTTTAGGTTACAATATAACTATGAGTAGTATAAATAGTATAATTTTTATTACTTTCAAATTTAGAACAATAATTTGTTGAAAGTCACTAATTTATTACACAGAGTAGTTCACTTACAGACAAGTTTCTATGAAAACAATGTTAATTTAAATTTCGAAACATTCTAATAGGTTACTTATGCTAAACAAGAAAATGCCTTTAAATTTATTTATACATAGCTCCTTATACTGTACAAAAACCTGTATTTTAATGGAAAACTTTGATATACCTAAAGATAACAAACGTGTTTTATTGAAAAATTATTGCGTTCAGTGAATTTTTTACCTTAAATATGAGAAAATGTCCCGACAATTGAAGCATGTTGGGACGGATTCTCCCTAAAATAATTTATCATTTACGAAATTAATTTCCTAATAGTGCCTTCACAATTAGCAAAGGGCTCAGGGCTTAAATGTAAAGGCTCCATTGTTACAATAATCGTTACACCGCATTAATTCTAAACAAAAACAATACTGAATCATATTCTCATAACCCGCGTTACCAATGAATTCATAACGTTATAATTATAACGTTATAAATAACTACGAATGACTTTTGTAATTAAAAATAGCATTCTTGGTGTTTATTTTATAGAAATTTAACGAAATCAGCTATTTATTACTTTAGATCACACACACATTGGAAGACAATATGAAAGATGTTTAGATGAAACGAGAAGGAAAACAAAAATATAGAGCTATTGCTTGTCACCTCAGTAATTATCTTAAAATATCTATAACATTATAGATAGAACGGCAATGGTGTTGTAAGTTTATTAATTTACTTAAAACTTAAATTATCTTAAGTACATAAGATTTATCTATTACGAGGATCTAATTAACACCGATTTAGAATTAAATTGTCGTTGTTGTCATTTATATTAATAATATTTTTTAAATAAATTTCAGTCTACGATATTTACAATTTTTTCTCTACGCAGGATGAAATATAAGAGCTACAATCAGTCGTAGGGAGTGTTGATATATTTTCGTTTTATTAACGATATAAAATGAATTAAATAACTAATCATAAGTTTTTTTTCTATTTATTTAGAATACTTCTTATTCGAACTTGTAAATACAGACGAAGCACGAAAAAATAATGTTGCGTTATATTTGAATATTATCAGGAACTTTGCTAATTAATAATATATTTAGCGTATACAATTTTGAGATAAATATTTTGGATTACATATATTTCATAAGATTAAAAACTTTTTATATACATGTTTGGTGTTCTCTTTTTGGTATGATTATATTTTTTATTTACATCTTACATTATTTAGTACACTATTTACAAATAAATTGAACGTACTTTTGATTTTTTAGCGTCCAGCGCTAGCAGAAAAAGAAAACAGTCTATTTTTAAAACACTTTATTAATAAAAAATCTTGATATAAATATAGAGCAACGTTATGTAATAACCTAAAATAATCCAAACTGGCCATCGATAAAAAATAATACATGTAATAGTATTGTTTATAAATTGATAGGCACAGAGGCACAGTCATTATTCCATTATAACGTCATCATATAATATATTTTATTTAACCTACAGTTGATTGGATATTTACCTGACAGATCAACCAGTATTGAAGAAATATTCAACCCACTGTGACACCACATCTTGAAGACCGTTTCATCAAAACGATGATTAATGATTTGTAAATAAATTGTGAGGATTGATGGATTTAGAACTATACGTGAAGTAAAAATAAATTTATATTAATTAAACCAAATTAAAACGAAATAAAAATGGTTCCTAAATGATTATTAAAATTTCTATTTCTATTATTAAACGTATTTTAGGACGTATGTACACTACCAAATTACTTTTCAAATGTATGTACGTTTGTACATGTTTAAGCGTATGGATAAATATGCAAAGCGACTATTTATTGGAAGTTCTTTGTAGTATACATGATCATTGAAAATGTTAGTTGTTATATTTGAATTAACTATTGATTTATATGCATTCAATAATGTTAAAGCTACAAAAATTCCTTTCAAATTTCACACTTACATAATGTTTTAAAAGGGAAGCTACTAATTTACAGACATTTCAAATCCATCAGTGATTTTGCAGTTAAATGGTATTATTTATACAAACTACATTTTCTAAGCTACATTTTTCGCTAAATCTAAAGAAAAAATTCACTAATCATTAATAAAAGCAATGAGCAACAATATCTTTTTGTATTATCAATACAGATTGCTAAACATAATGCTAACATAAATGGACAACATAATAAATTAAACGTTATAACAGCCATTTAATATATAAACAACACTAATATAACAAATTAATTAATCTAATCTTAACAAAATAAATAATTTCATCTAATAACTACACATTTAAAATATATTTGAACAAATTTTATAAATTATAAGTTAAATCGATATCACAACAGAGTATTTACAATTAGTCTAAATGAAGCGTTTATGTGTAATTTTAAACATTTTTATATCGTGAATTTTTCATGGTTCTGAAATGAGCGTAGAAGCTTAAATTAAATTATCAGTGAGAGTAACTTTTAGAAAAATTAAATTGGTGGCAAATTATAAAAAAAAAAAAACTAATGAAACTTCGTCACTACGACTTCATAGTACTAACAATAATTTAGAGACTATGTTATGTAATTATAAATCGTAGTAAGCGAAGTAGAATACTAATTAGATTGACTCTTGTTTCGACTACAAGTCGAATATTAATAAAATAAAATTAAAAAGGGAAATAATCCCTGATTATGTCATTATATTCAGTAATTCCTATGATAGTTGAATGATTGGGTGATCTAAATTCGAATCAATGCGACTTGAATTCAATTCGAACGAGGCATCCATATCCTCAAGCACCAATGAATCTTTTCGAAACTTATGCGGGGTTTGCATCATAGGCCTGGACATTAACATGGCGATGTGTTCACCATCAGTCATTTTGTGCCAAGTAAACTGCAAAGAAATGTGTGTTGAAATTTCTAGAACTGTTACCAGGGTTGTCTTAATACAGGCGGTATTGAAAATATTGTGGTGAGCTTGTTTGTTATACACGAATATTATGTAAACGAAATAGGGTGTTTTTCGTTTCCAGAACCCTTTAAAATCCAACCTTTATATAAATTAACCTTATAACAAGATAAATAAAACGAAACAGCAAACTGCCAAACTAGTGGAAGGTTTCGGTTCCAGTGAATCAAATGTCATAATTTAAAAAGTTTGAGATGCGTGACGAATGATCAACGTACATTGTAAAGACCTGGTGCTGCGCGCTGTTGTGCCAACATTATGCGATTGGCGACGCATCTGTAGCAGCACAGGTACGCTAAACATCACTTGAATAGTATCCTTCTGAAAGCTCTGCGGAAATCTTTATTGAATATCGTATATATGACGGGATTTAGAACGGAATTCATGTAGCCCAGCCAGAACGCAATCGCGAAAGCGCTGGAAGGAATAACGCACCATCTGCAAGCTGCTTTCAGTATGTAAAGGAAGAAGAATGGCAGCCAGCAAGCGATGAAACTGCCCATTATTAAACCTAGAATCAAAGTGGCTCGCTTCTCCTTCTTTCTCGCTAATCTCCTCTTCTCCCTTTCAGGGTCTCTCGGTTTGTGTTGTTTGGGTAGCGCTGGTTCCAATTCTGCTTTTGTTGGATGCGTTTTCTCCTGTCTCCTTGTCGAATCCGATTTCTTACCGAAGATCGGTTGGCATATTCTTAGTTTTAAAGGTTTCACAACGGCACAGCGTGTGGCAACGCCCGAATCCGAGGAGGAGGGCTCCATTTCCGAGACCATGTCCGTGTCTATGGCTACACTTGAGGCTCTGCAGCGCTGCGACTGCTGCAGTTGCAGTTCCCCATTCACGGACAACGTGGAACTCCTGTAGGGGCACGTTGCTAGTGGGTTTCTTGTCACTTGTGCGCAGGTAACCACCTTTGAATGGAAAATACGTATTAAATTTTTATATATAATTATTTTTATTTTAATAGGTGATTGTTTTTTTTTTCTGTCTGGGATGATCGAAAAATGATATCTGATTAATTTAGCTATGTAGCTGAGTATTAATAAAAAAATAACATATATAGTATTAATAAGATTTTATTTTTAAAAGAAATGGGTGTTGGAGTAAGTTAGAGTTAGTAATCTTCGATACTAAGCTACTGCGATCCTTATCTTTACAATTTTCAGATAATCAATTTTATTTCGTACTACTAGACTTCTCTTAAATTAGTAGAAAGATAGGTTTTAGTATATCATATTACCGCGGGATTCTCTCATTTCCGGTAGTAAAAATCAGCCTACGTTCCTATCCTTCTTTAAAGAAAGCAAATATTAATTTATTTAGAAATAATAAATTAATAAATAAATATCTTCACGCCATTCCCAATACAGGGGTAGACAGAGGTCAAGTCTAGACAATTAAGTCCCTTTGACCCACCTTCCACCGAAGATATTTTCGGGACAACGTGACAGGTAGTGAGCCTGTCGCCGCCTTTATGTCCAAGCCAACGATGAAATTCGTACATAAGTTTTTGAAAAACTCATTGGTACTGCCACCTGGGGATCGAACTCGGGTCTCTCGACTCGAAATTCCGACCACCCAACAACTCGGCTATCGTGACTTTATATTTCGTGACGTTTTATTTAGAAATAATTTTTAATTAGAAATAATTGAGCGATTAACTCATTCCCAGGGTTAATTGATATAAATCTTGTTTTAGATCACTCTTGCAAGAACCATCCATAGTATATGAGTCTAACCCGTGTTAGTAATAGTTTTCATTTTTATTTCTTTAAGTTCATTACTTAAAGAACAAACCAGGACGCAAGACGCAGGCAGTATAATTAAATATTTATGGCTAGTGTGTGTTCAATTATAAACAACGACATTAGCAATTCAATTTTTTATTATTATTTTTAATTAATTTACATTAGCAACATTTTTGTAGCTGACCAGTATTTGTGAGTCGGCTGTAAAATAATAACAGGGGTGAATCACCATTTTGCTGAGTTACAGACCTTTTCAACTCTCTATATTGTTTTTATTTTTATAACATATTAAGTTATTAAAATTTTTGTAATAAATAACTATTATTAATTATATTTTATTAAAGGTTTCATTACTTCAGATATAATCTGGTAATATTAAATATACACGGTCTTTAGGCAAGTTTCAATGCAGTTTTGGATTATTGGATTATTTACCTTTAGAGTGTCTTTCCTTTCGTCGGGTGGCGGGGGGCCTACCTCTCCAGCTTCGCTAGTAGAGATGTCAGATGCGAAGTCGCATGTCACCGTCGGGATGGCGACTTGCTGCGTTTCTATCGTCGATATCTGACTCTCCCTGGAAGAAATAAAGAGAGAAAGAAATTCTTTATTGACATCAAACAAAATATGGAGAAAAAAATAACCAAAATTGTGACGTCATTCGTATCCATTTCTGTGAATTGCTGCAGTACTATAGTGGCCCAGGGATGATTTTCAAACGGAGCCAACAGTTGAATTTACTGACAATTAGAAGGTGAAACAATTTCTCGTCTTACGCCATTTTTAATCACGCTGTGTACACTGAGTGCACTGTACTGTCGTGTAAGTTTTAAAGGAAAGTTATCGTCCCGTCGCTTAAATTTAACGAGATGAACGAGTTGCGTATCCACTGGTTTGCAATGTGCAAGATACCGGGACCTCAGAGCGGGCGATTCGATCCTTGATGAATTCAATGTAGAAAACCTATTTTCTATTTAGTCTCGGTTCTTGGTGTTTGTATTACCTTCTATGTTTCTGATTCGATAGAAACCTCTTCCCTAATTTGCCACTCTTGCCAAACGGATTGACGATTGCAATACCAGACACTTGCACCTTAGACGCCAAGTGTTGCCAATTACCTTAGTTGCAAATTTAATTTCCAAGGTTGGTCCCTTAGTCATCTCTCACGGCGCCCACAGCAAGAATTGTATTAGTATATTATTACATCATATTAATGAAGTAGTAAAGATACCTGATATTTGAAAGAGATGCTTAGGGAACGATGTCTGAATTATAAGTAAAACAGGAATGTCTACATCGTGTACGAATGAATAAAAAACTTTAGCCAGAAAGGAAGATGTGATTAAGATAGGCGTGAGGCTGCCGTGAACAAAGTCAATGGTGCCCTGACTGCGTTATTTTTTTTTATAGAAAAGGGAGGCAAACGAGCAGGTGGCTCACGTGATGGTAAGTGATTACCACCGCCCTTAAACACCCGCAATACCAGAGGCATAGCAGATGCGTTGCCGCCTTTAGAGTGCCCCCCCCCAGAATTGGGGGAAGGGGTACATATCCCTTCCCCCAATAACCGGTTCCCCTGGTAACCGGAGGGCCACATGGGCCTCCGGTTACCTGTAGATTAGTTATTCAAAAGGTAGGGTGGAGTGGAAAGTATACGCAGTGCTGGTACTCTGGTGTTTTATGGTAGCCAAACCAGGGTGTGTCAGAATGAAATATGTCAGAAGCCGCATATGTCTATATACCTATGTTATGTGACAGAAGCCGCATATGTGTATATGCCGGTATGTCAGAAGAAGCATACAAGCAAACTACATACAGTGGAAATACGGTCTCTTCGTAAATAGTGCGGCATTAACTTGGCTCACCGAAACCGAAACGAAGAGACACGCAACATGGCAGGTTTGAAAGAAAATCTTATCCCTACAATGCGGTATACCTCGACGGTGTGCAAGACTGAACGGTGAAAGAAATATACTGCGCGAAAGATAACAATAAAAGGAGTCGAGGAAGGCCGAGACTAAATTTCAAAGACCATGTGAGGGAAATGCTCAAAGAGAAGAGTGTCAAGAGTAGTCCATAGAGTAAAGTGCATGTGTGAAGAAAACTATGAATTTGAAAGAAACGAAAGAGGTATATATAAAATAATAATAATAGCATAGATACCTGTTATTATTAGAGTTAATGGGGTCAGCCCCAGACGGCATATGCAGTGATGAAGAAGTGGGCATAGGCCGGGTCCCTTTTGCTGGATTTGAAAAGCTTGTTTGTTGCTCATTCTGAAACATAGCACTTAAAGTAAAGTGAAAGTAAGATATTATTTATTGTACACCAAGAGACAGAGTAAAACGGACCTGAAAACAGCAGATAGCCTTATCGTTTAAACAGCGATCTTAAGAGACAGACAATAGAAACAAAACTTAAAATTTTAAACTTAAAAACAACCAAAACTTCATCTCCAGCTTTATTTTTACTTAAATATGTATAGTATAGTTAATATAGCTTGGACATAAAAAAGGCGACCGATCCCGACGATCACCTGTCACGTCGCAAAAAATGTAATACTTATATCTAATAATACTAGTAATTTATTCCGATTAATAGTTATTTCGCATTGCTAGTATCCTCCCGCAGTCTAAATCTCAGATAAACGCTGTCTGTCTGTTTCTTTTGGCTAATCTATGAAATGGCTGGACCGATTTTAATGGGACTTTCACTGACAGATATCTAATCTTATGAAGAGTAACAGAGAGAGAGAGAGAGAGAGAGAGAGAGAGAGAGAGAGAGAGAGAGAGAGAGAGAGAGAGAGAGAGAGTACTTTTATTTTAGAAACATAATTAGGATTCCGCGTTAAATGATAAACTGCGGGTAAAGCCGCGGGTGGTCGCAGGTCTTCTATATTATTATCTAATCTACTATTATCTGATCAATAGAATCTTTGTAAAGCCACGATAGCCGAGTGGTTGAGTGGTCGGGATTTCGAGTCGAGAGACCCGAGTTCGATCCCCGGGTGGCAGGCTTGTACCGATGGGTTTTTCAATAACTTATGTACGAATTATGTCGTTGGCTTGGATATAAAGAGGCTCACCACCTGTCACGTTATCCCGAAAATATCTTCGGTGGAAGGTGGGTTAAAGGGACTTAATTATTTTTTTTAACTTAATTGTATTGGGAATTGTGTGAATATATTTATAATGTTTAATACTATTACTTACTGGTCTCGGCCTGGGGTTCTTCCTGATGCCCCTCCTCGCTCTGGCCTTCGCTGCGTAATATATCCTAATGTAGACGAACACCATGATGCAGGACGGTATGTAGAAACTCCCCAGCGCCGAGTATATCACGTAGCCAATGTCGTCTGACACCTGTAACAACAAAATTGGTTAATTATATGATTTTAACGATTTACGCGAACAATACTCAATATTTTTGCCGACGTCCATCCGGGGACGTCTGGCGTATACGCCGGTTTTAATGGTGTTGCCTGTGGTGTGGTGGGTCAATGTAGAAAACACTTTTTCTACATTTTCCCGGATCTGGACGTTTGTAGTACTTTCATTGTTTCTGATGACATAATTCACGTGCTTAAGATCATGATGTTGTCCCTGTATATGTATATATTTAAAATGAAACTTATGAAATTATTTACGGATTTTAAAACGTTTTTAAATTTTTATAACTTCCCAACGTTAACTTCGCTGTCCGTCATAGTCCGTCATGGCTGACGTCATTCGTCAGGGCTGAAAGCTTGAATGTCCCGCTGCCATTGTTATTTATTATTTACATACATGTTATTTATTAATTTAGATGTGATTTACAATAGACAAGACAAGAGACCAGAGTTCGATCTCCTGGTGATAGGTTCGTACTAATAAGTTTATCAAAACCTATGTACAATTTATATCGTTGGCTTGGACGTAAGAAAAAAGACATTACCGGTGGCAAGTGGGCGTGAAGTCTAGACAGTTAACACTCCTATATAGTTATTACTATATACGAGTGTTAACTGTCTAGACTTCACGCCATTGTCCACAGGGGTAGACAGAGGTCTAGACAATTAAGTCCCTTGGACCCACTTGCGTGAAAAAACGTTTATTTTAATAATTTAATTTTTTTGTTTATTTTTTATTTTAAAATTTTAGTTATTGAATTGGACACAACTAAGGTACCATAAATACCCGAGACGTGTGTGTACGGTTTATTTTTTCGCTAAAGAATATATTTTAGCATAACTAAGAATTGTTTCCGATTAATCAACGCTTTTGTAGCGAATATTAAGGTAGGCCTATGTTGGATGTATGGACTCTCGATAGGTTGTATAGAAAAAGAAGAATCGACGACTAAAGCTAGGCAGTGATGCTAGACGTGTGACGATAAAAAAATCACATCGAAAAATCTTCACGCAATTGCCAATACAGGGGTAGACAGAGGTCTAGTCTAGACAATTAAGTGCGTTTGATCCACCTACCACCGAAGATATTTTCGAGACAATGTGTCAGCTGTTGAGCCCGTCTTTATGTCCAAGTCAACGACAAAATTCGTACATAAGTTTTTTTGAACCCATTGATATGAGCCTGCCAACGGGAAATCGAACTCGAATCTCTCGACTCGAAATTCCGACCACCCTACCACTCGGCTATCATGATTTAACAATCTGTATAGCCGATATACGTCACGATAGCCGAGTGGTTGGGTGGTCGGAATTTCGAGTCAAGAGACCCGAGTTCGTCCTCAAGTGGCCGTACCAATGGGCTTTTCTAAAAAAAACCTATGTTCAAATTATATCGTTGGCTTGGACATAAAGAAGGCGACGGGCTCTCCACCTGTCACGTTGTCCCGAAAATATCTTGGTAATATAAGGTGGGTCGAAGGGACTTAAATGTCTAGACTAGACCTCTGTCTACCCCTGTATTGGGAATTGCGTGATGACATATTTCTTTTTTTGTATAATTCCCAATTGCTAATTGAGAATGTACGTCACGAAATAGTAACGGAGAGACGGTAAAGAAACGCATTTTCGCATTTTCCACCCGAAAAGGGAACGGTGAATTAGATAATTTTATATTTAAAAAAGAAAAACGAAGCAAAAAAGTTCGCTTAACTAAAATTTCAATTTTATTTTCGCAGCGAAAGGCACTCCGTACCGAATAAAAGTAATCCGTACCGAATTTTTATTTCGTGCCCGAGGCGTAGACGTTTCAAAGGATGTTATAACATTATTATTTAAGTAGTAATATCACGTTTGTGTTCTTTTTAATATCTTTACGCAATTTCCTGTATTGGGGCGGGCAGGGGTAGAAAATTAAATCCTCTGACCCATTTTTCACCGTAGCTTGTTTGGGATAACGTGATAGGTTGTGAGCCTAGCCGTCTGAGTGTCCAAACTAAGGCTACCCTATATTCTTATATATACAATTCCCGTATCACAATGTTAGTTACCTTACTCCTCCGAAACGGCTCAACCGATTCTCATGAAATTTTGTGTGCATATTGGGTAGATCTGAGAATTGGACATCTATTTTTCACCCCCCTAAATGTTAAGGGTAGTCCAACCCTAAATTTTTCATTTTTAAATATTTTTTTATGATATCGTTAAAAATACATAAAACACTAAATTCTCACCACCCTACGATCAACCCCTATTTTTATATGGCAAAACAACGTTTGTGGGTCAGTTAGTTTATATATATGTATGTACATTTATATTTATATATACATATATCACGTTTTTTGCCATCTTGAAAGCTTATAAAATTCCATACGGGATGTATAGAATTTATTGAGCCTTCAAGTATCGCCACGTTTAGAAAGTGGATTGACGATCGCAGTACCAGAAATCTCGCATTTTAGAAGCTGCTGTCCTTAACTGGTCCGGCTGAATTGGTATTTTTCCATCTCCATATCACCCATTGCCTCCCATAAAATGTGTTCGGGGAAAGGTGGGTCAAAAGGGCATAATTGTCTGGACCTCTGTCTACCCCAGTATTGGGAGTGACGTAAATATATTAATACCTAATTATGAATCAAATGTAAATAGAACAACAATATTCAAGTGGTTGGTCGATCGGAATTCAAATCAGGATTGAAGTTCGAATCTCAGGAGGATGGCCTATGGATAAATAGATTTTTTGAGCTCTAAGACACTGTATGTATATGTATATAGTATTGGTATAGCCACTTTGCTTGGTGGTGGTGATTGTAACAATCCTTCCCTAAGGGGGAGGCCTTTTTCATGCAGCGCGCTTTTACTGGTCATTGTTTATGAATGTAATATATAGGTGGCAATCTATTGTGCCAATTATTCATAGATTAGATAGCAACCTTAAACCTCAAGCCTTATAGTTTAAATTCCGCTAGGGTAGGGTAGGTATACCTCAATATATATCTGTGTAAGTATATACCCATCTAAATAAACAGTACCGTTAGCTAGGACACTAAGACGGCGATGGGCTCACCATATGTCGCGTTGAACTAAATTGTCTTCGGTGAACGGTGAAGCGAAAGGACTTATTGTCTAGAACTCTGTCTACGCCAGCATTGGATACATCGTGAAGATTTTTTTACGTTAGGCCTTCACTAAACTTAAGAGTTTAATAAATATGGAGGAAATATACATACATATTATATAAACAGAGGTATAGGTAGACCGAGACTAACTTTTGAAGACCATGTGAGCAAAGTGCTCGAAAAGGGGAGGGTCAAGAGTACTCGGATACCTAGACGTGCATGTATGAAGAAGATGATGAATCTGAAAGAAGCGAAAGAAGTATGTAGGGATCGTGACACTTGGCGATCTGTTCTCTCTGGTTACCCCATCAGGGATTGTGCGTGAAGATAAGTAAAGTATTATATAAATATTATATTCATATAATATATACACTATATATTGCAAGTGTATCTGTCCCTCCCAGGATTATAGCTAACTTCTTTACGAAATTCATGAAAATCAGTTATGTCATGTAAGCACAAGAAACTGAAAGACTTAAATAAAAAAAATACATGTTCATGCCATTCCCAATACTGGGGCAGACGACATCGCGATCCACCATTCACGGAAGACATTTTTGGGACAACTTGGCAGATGGTGAACCTGTCGCCGTCTTGATGTCCATCCCAGCAATATAAATCGTTTGAAAAATCCATTGGAACGAGCCTACAATTAACCACCACCATAGCTCAACCATAGCTCTTTCCAAACATAATTCATAGACACCAAGCATAGCTCTTTCCTAACTTTTGCTCTATTTACTTTCATATTAAAGTGAGGCTATATATAAAAGGTAGGTAGACGTATAAGTCGAAAGTAATCCATATTTACGTATAGTTATAGCATTTATATTTATATAGCAACCTTGTACAGGCAAACGCAGTATAGGACGACCCCCAAGAGATGGAGCGACGACTTGCAAAATTTTGCGGGAAGTTGATGGATGCTGGTGGCTGAGGACCGTTCACTGTGGAAAGTTTTAGGGGAGGCCTATGTTCAGCAGTGGACTCTTGATAGGCTGTAAAGAAGATAAGTAAAGTAGATAAGTAAAGTAAGATAAGTAAAGTAAGATAAGTAAAGTAGATAAGTAAAGTAGATAAGTAAAGTAAGATAAGTAAAGTAGATAAGTAAAGTAGATAAGTAAAGTAGATAAGTAAAGTAGATAAGTAAAGTAGATAAGTAAAGTAGATAAGTAAAGTAGATAAGTAAAGTAGATAAGTAAAGTAGATAAGTAAAGTAAGATAAGTAAAGTAGATAAGTAAAGTAGATAAGTAAAGTAGATAAGTAAAGTAGATAAGTAAAGTAGATAAGTAAAGTAGATAAGTAAAGTAGATAAGTAAAGTAGATAAGTAAAGTAGATAAGTAAAGTAGATAAGTAAAGTAGATAAGTAAAGTAAGATAAGTAAAGTAGATAAGTAAAGTAAGATAAGTAAAGTAGATAAGTAAAGTAGATAAGTAAAGTAGATAAGTAAAGTAGATAAGTAAAGTAAGATAAGTAAAGTAGATAAGTAAAGTATTATATAAATATTATATTCATATAATATATACACTATATATTGCAAGTGTCTCTGTCCCTCCCAGGATTATAGCTAACTTCTTTACGAAATTCATGAAAATCAGTTATGTCATGTAAGCACAAGAAACTGAAAGACTTAAATAAAAAAAATACATGTTCATGCCATTCCCAATACTGGGGCAGACGACATCGCGATCCACCATTCACGGAAGACATTTTTGGGACAACTTGGCAGATGGTGAACCTGTCGCCGTCTTTATGTCCAAGACAACGATATAATTCGTACATAAGTTTTTGAAAAACCCATTGGTTTCTTTGGTTCAACTCGTTCCAATGTGTTTAAAAAAACTTATGTACGATTATGTTACGGCTTGAACATAAAAGTGGCGACCGGCTCACCACCTGTTACGTTATCCCAAAAATATCTTCGGTGGAAGGTGGGTCGAAAGAGCTAAATTATCTAGACCTCTGTCTACCCCTGAATTGAGAATGATGTGAAGATATGCATTTTGTTCATTTTTAGTGCCTGTTAGTTGCACGCACACGTTCCATTTAAAATTCAACCACATACCTGTAACGATGTTAAAATGGAATACGGCGAGTTTAATTGGCATTGGCATTTTCGCATGACTATTTGAGCCAGGCAGGTTTTTTTTAATGTATTGTTTCGTGAACGTATCGGGGACACATAACTGAATTAGCCGTGGCTTCGTTTTAACTTAGCAATCTAAAAGTATTGTGACTGCGGTGGTATGGGCCGGACATTTCGAGGGTAGAATTGGATTGTGTGGTGTGTGATTGAGGGTTTAAATTAGATTGTAATTAATTAGAGTATTTCAAAATGGTAAAAGTCAATAATCGGTACAAATACGAGTACGTACATGAATTTTTATATTTTAATTTTTTTTATTATCCCTCGTTAATAGAAATTCTTGCCGTGGTAGTATCGGCCTGTTAAAGTCCACTGCAAGACGTAGGCCTCTCCCATAGGGGCGATTTGCTATAAACGCCACGCTTGGAAAGCGAATTGGCGATCGCAGTACTAGACCACTCGCACCACAGACGCTGCTGCCCATCTTCATTCATCTCGGTCTGACAATTTTGGTCTATCGGTTATTTATCTATCGGTTGATTTAACGATATTCAACGCTATTTCCCTTAGTCGCTTCTTACGTCATCCTCGGGAAGAAAAGGAGCGGTAATATTCTATGGTGTATTATCGGTTTAATAACATTAAATAGAAATTAAATTTATTTAATTAATAAATAATAGTATTTTATTAATAAACAAAGGTCACGTTAGCCGAGTGGTTGGGTGGTCGGAATTTCGAGTCAAGGGACTCGAGATAGATCCCCAGGTGGCAGGCTCGTACCAATGGGTTTTTCAAATACTTATGTACGAATTATATCGTTGGCTTGGACATAAAGATGGCGACGGGCTCAGCACCTGTCACGTTGTCCCGAAAATATCTTCAGTGAAAGGTGGGTCGAAGGGACTTAATTGTCAAGACTAGGCCTCTGTTTACCCTTGTATTGGGAATTGCGTGAAAATATTTATTTATTTATATCTTTTTATTTAAAAAAAAAATAAATAAAAAATAATTCTTAATAATTTTTAAATAATTTTTTTTCCTTTTTTTTTTAATAATACAATTATCATGGTGATATGAGTTTTATCAAGTTTCCCTGGATTTTACCCAAAGATATACAAATAAGAATTAACATATTTGTTGAATGGATTTAATTTACTCAATTATCCCAATATAAGTTCCGATAAAATGTAGGTCGAAAGAATTTAATTGTTTAGAACTCACCATCTTACCTTACGGCAGAGTCAAAAATTTCATCAACACCACCTTGATGCTTGGCATTCCACCACTGTGCGTTTTTCGCGGAATTTTCTGCCACGCACTTGCACTATATGGAATGAGTGCCATCAGTGGTTTTACCGGACCGATACGACTTAGGGACTTTCAAGAAAAGAGCCTATACCTTTCTGAAAGGCCTGAACAAAGAAATGTGTCATTATTCTATAAATATTACGGCCATGTTACAAAGACAAATTTAGGTTATGTATGTATCTTGGGTTTTCCATATCTCACGGCGGTGTCCGAAGCGCCATGTGATTGGAAATATTCTACTTTTCAGCGAATTTCGTGGTGCAATTGATAAGAGACATTACTAAAGTTAAATTCTCTAATTAAACTCACGATAGCAGAGTGTTTCGGTGATTGGGATGCGAATCAAGAGATCCCAGTTCGATCCTTAGGTGGGACGATCGTAACTGTGGGTTTTTTTCAAAAACTTAAATACGTATTATATCGTGGGCTCGAATAAAAAGACGGCGACGGGCTCACCATCTGCACGATGTCTCAAAAAATGATTTCGGTGGAAGGTGGGTCGAGAGGATTTAATTGTCTAGACCTCTGTATTGGGAATGGCGTGAAAATATTTTTTTAATAATTGAAAAGGCTAAATTCACGTGGTAATAAATGTCTAAAACTCGTACAGTAGGAGACGGGGCGCGATCGCAAACTCATACTACTCGCCCTGATGAAGGAGCTCCAACAGTTCCGACCTATCGGTACCTACACCGATTTTTTTAAAGGGGGGGGGGGGTTGTTTAGGCTAGAGTATAGCCGTTTTTAATTATTTAATTGATAATGTCACGATAGCCGAGTGGTTGGGTGGTCGGAATTTCGAGTCGAGAGGCCTGAGTTCGATCCCCAGGCGGCAGGCTCGTACCAATGGGTTTTTCAAAAACATACGTACGAATAATATCGTTGGCTTGCACTTATAGACGGCGACGGGCTCACCACCTGTCAGGTTGTCCCGAAAACATATTCGGCGGAAGGTGGGCCAAAGGGACTTAATTGTATAAAGTATATATTGCGTGAAGAAAGTTTTACTTTCGATTTAAAAAAAAAATAACAATAAATAAATACATACGTACTCGTAGACATTGATCACAAAGCAGTTTAAACACTTGTATTAAATCAATTAAAATATTAAAAGAAGATCAAGGTATCACAGGAACTACTACTATTAAATTTAAGACCGCAAAAAGAAAGTCACGACAGCCGAGTGGTTGGGTGGTCGGAATTTCGAGATCGATCCCAGGAGGCTCGTACCAATGGGTTTTTAAAAAAACTTCGTATCACATCGTTGGCTTGGACATAAAGACGGCGACGGGCTTACCAACTGTCACGTTGTCCCGAAAATATCTTCGGTGGAAGGTGGGTCGAAGGGACTTAACTGTCTAGACTAGACCTCTGTCTACCCTTGTATTGGGAATTGCGTGAAGATATTTATTGTTATTTATTTCAATTGTTATGTGTTAAGCATAAAATATTTGATTTCATTTGATTATTATGGAATCGGAAACGTCAAAGTTACAACAAACATCCAGATCCGAGAAAATGTAGGAAAAGTATCTTCCGTATTGACAAGACCCGGAATCTAACCAGGACCTCAGAGCTTGTGACACCATGCAAACAGGTGTGCGCCACTCGTCCAGAAAGGACATCGAAAGTTTAAATAAGTTAAATTTTCCGCTCCGTTTTCTATTAGTACCCAAAATTTTGCGCTTAAATCCATAAAACTAGTGCTGAATATTACCGTCACCAACACGTTTATAAGTTATGATTTAACACGCATACTAAATCAGTTATATTTATAAATAATATAATGAAGTTTTAGTACATAAGTATATTTATCGGAAGTACTTTAATTACTTTTATGGTGCAATTTTTTTTGTGTTTTCTTTTGTAAATGAATTAAAGAAAAATAAACAAGAAATGTAGACACTGTCGGGACTCGAACTCGCGACCAACCATACTGTAACACGGTGTTTCCCGCCCGTTACAGTAGTTTTTTTTAATTTTACATGCTTTTTTTTTCGCCATACTTGGACCACTAATAAAATTCTTACGTTATGCTTCTCCGCGCAAAATTAATCCGGACTCCATTGTACGTATTCAACGGTCTCACTTTTGAAATATTGGACGCGACAAGGACGCTCCATAGATACCCGGCGACCTTATTAACGTTCGGAATGTGTATTATTAGATTTAGACAGAAAGAATAAAAATCTGCTGTTCAAACAAAAGTTATTACAGATTATATACATATAATTGACGACCATTCGACCAGTATCGCGCGACACAGGTTTTCATGGTGTCGCCAGCTCAGAGGTCTTTGCTTCGATTCACGGTCGGGACAATGTAGAAAAACTTTTTCTACATTTTCTCTGGTAAGGTTGTTTGTGGTTCCTTCGTTGTTTCTGATGCCATTATGCACGTGCTTAATTTGCTAACGTTGGGATCTGAGCAATATATGTGATATTGTCCCTATCTATATATGTATTTGTTTATTTATTTATTATTAATGACACACATACATAACTGTAAAAGCATACACACTTTTTCCAGGAACACTAAAAATAAATTAATTTGTTACAATATTTATAAATAAGAATTAAAACATAAATTAAAAACACGCCTTTTTTGCTATTTGAAGTAAACAGTACAAAATACGTAATTTTAATTGCTTTCGAACTATTAAAAAAATATCTTCACGCAATTCTTCAAAGTTTTTGAAAAACCCATTGGTACGAGGCTGACATCTGGGGATCAAACTCGGGTCTCTCGACGAGAAATTCCGACCACCCAACCACTCGGACATTGTGACATAAAAATGTTGTTTTTAAAAACAGTAGGGTGCTTCTTGAGATATGTGGACACGCTTATACAGCCATATTAAAGACATTCTATATGTATGTAACTCCCCTGAAAATTCACGCCATTTGAAACACTGGAGGTAGACAGAGGTCCAGACAATTAAGTTATTTTAACCCACCTTTCACCGAAGACATTTTTGAGACAATATTATTGGTGGTGAACCTACCACCGTCTTTGTATCCACTTCAACGATATAAATCGTACATAAGTTTTGAAAATACTCATTTACTTTTCATTTACATATTTTGGTGTTTTTATTACTTTATAAAAATACTAACAATCCTATTTTAAAATAAAGGAACATCTTTGTTCCAATAATTTGGAACAAGGAATTGCAGCAACATTTAGCAATATATCCTGTGCAGTTGAGCTGGCAACTTTCGAAGCGATCGCCATGACCTTATTTGATCCTGTTTTTAGAGATTCAGAAGTAAATTATTTCCTTGGGAGCCTGCCAACGTTTCGTTGTTTATTTGATACAATGAGCCCCCAATCTCGGTAATGCAATTATGTTGTATTCCCGGGCCAGTGCGTTAACGAGCGGCCGATGTACGGACGAGTTATCGGCTACTCTGGGATTAAACACTGGCAACACAAGGCCGTTCATTTGAGGCAACAGTAGGGAAAATGGAAACTTGCCTTGTACATACTGGAGCTTGACGAGTTTGACGTTTCTATTTTCATGACAGTCATTGCTGGCTGGTTTTTAGTTTCTTTTTTCTTTTGTCCTCTTTGTTGTTTTTATGAGTTAAAAGCAAAATGACATGTTAATGTACTAATGCCGGGACTAACAATCGGTTATCTCGTTGTAAGTATTGTCATGGATCATACACATCAACATCGCTGATCATTTTCAATGTAGACCACTACCACAAACACAACAGTCAGAGATTGATTTACACTGTGGAATGTATGATATGTTTGTTCACTATGTCTCCATATACTCTACGATTAAACAACGATTTGTCAAATCCTATTGCAGGACGTAGGCCTTTCTCGCAAGCGAGAATGCCATAACAGTCACCCTGGACAAGCGGAACGGTGGTAGCAGTGGTAATTGTGGTAACAATGGTACCATCACCAGTCTGCTGATTTCTCCGTATTAACTATACACACATAACAGATAAAGACAATAGTCGAGTGGTTGGGTGAACGGAATTTGAGTTAAGAGACCCGAGTTCGATCCCCAAGGTTCGCACCAATGGTTTTTTTCTAAAAATTATGAACGACTTATATCGTTTGCTTGGACATAAAAGACGGCGACGGCCTCGGCACCAGTCACGTGATCCCAAAAAATGTCTTCAGTGGAAGGTGGGTCGGAAGGACTTAATTGTATCTTTGTCTACCCCTGTATGAATGGCGTGAAGATATATTTTAAACATATTAATTTATTTATCTATTAAACGGTTTGTAAAAGTTATGATGGCAGGCCGCAGAATCTGCTGCATTTTGGCCTGGTATTTCGCCCAAGATGGTTGTCCTGTTCTCTGCCCTCAGCCGCCTCTAAAAACGGCTAACGATGTAACAAAAAATTAGATATTTATAATAACCGTAATAATTACTTGTTTATCTTCTTCTTCTTGACTCGTCAACTTCATAACTTTAGCCTCGCCTAAAAATTGCCACAAAGAACGATCCAGTGCCACGTGCATTTTCAGAATACCGGCGTGAAGTAGAAGTCTAACAAACTTCTGCGTTTCATCTGGTGAGTGCAGGTAACCGGTGGCCCACACACCCCATCCCCCAATTCGGGGGGGGTGCACTCTAAGGGAGGCAACACATCTGCTATGCCTCTGGTATTGCGGGTGTTCATGGGCGGCGGTAATCACTTACCATCACGTGAGCCACCTGCTCGTTTGCCTCCCTTTTCTAAAAAAAAAACCATTAATTCCCCGAAATATATTGCAGGTCGTCACTCCATCTTGCGAAAGGTTGTCCTTATTGTTCTACGAACATCTTCACGCACAGTTCAGACAGAGTAGCTAGGAAGAACAGATCGCCAAACATCACGATCCTTAATACTTCTTTCGCTTCTCTTAAATTCAGAATTTTCTTCATACACCCACGTCTATGTTACATCATTCGTATCCTATCAACTCGAAATTTTGCAAGTTTAGCATATCTAGTGTACGAATGAGATTGAAATGCTGACATCTTAGTTAGCGGAATGTCTCTCGTTACTCTGCTCGTGACTATATACATTTCGGCGCGTTTATGAGTAATTAGAATGCGATGTATGTAAATGTAGAGAATTGCTGACAAATCTTTCGAGAATGTTATATAAGCCATCACATTTTATCATCACGTAATTTACAAAAGTATGGTAGATATTCGCCGTACTGGTGTAGACAAAGGTTAAGATATATAGGTCTTTCAATCAACCGTTCACAGATCATTTGAGACAACGTGTCAAGTGGTGAGCCTATCGCCGTGTTACTGTCGAACTCAGTACAATATACTTACACATATGTTCATACTCAATTACATAGATACATTATGTAAACGAATAACCAAAATTTTTTTATTTAAACAAACATGACAGGTTTGGAATTTGAGTCGCGAGACCCGAGTTCGATCCCCAGTTTGCAGGTTAATTTCGGTGAAAGGTGGGTCGAAAGGACTTAATCGTCTACCCCTGTATTGGGAATGACATCATTTTTTTTAAGTATTTGTGCATAGCGGGATTTGTACCAACCCTTAGCCTTGAAGGTTGGATCTACAGGACCAATTATCGGGTCACATATGATAATTATAATAAAGAAGTTAATTTATACAAGGGGTAGCCTACCTCTGTCTAGCCCTGTATTGAATTGCGTGAATATATTTATATTTATTTAAATCAATTTCACGAGGACGTACATTGGTGTCTTGTCAAAGCAGAATATATAAATATCAATTTAGGAAACATGCTGATCGTTTTACCTCGTTTAGGTCTAGACATTAAATCGTAAGTACATAGACCGCTGTTGTCGTCTAGTAAACTGATATGTATGTATGTGTGTATGTATGTATTTATAATCATCCCATCAGACCTGTTGTCTATTACTGTACTGTAGACTTTTTTTCGAATCGAATTAATTTAGAAATGAAAGGATCCCTCGTTGGAATAAATGGCCGCAGCAATCACCATGCACAAACGACTTTCATTTCCGTTAGGACAATGCTTAACGTTCATTGTCTAAGAAAATTAAGTTGGACAATTTACGTAGCGCTTAAGTAAAGGAGGCCGTTGTAGGGATACTTTTCTAACGCAAAGATATCCGCGGGAATCTAATGAAGGAAATATGCCGTTCATTTTTGTTTTTAATATTCCTACGAATACTTAATAGAACTTTCTTCATAGACTCAATAGAAGAGACGCGACATCTGATTGGTTGGGTGATAGGGATTCGAGTCAAGAGACTCGAGTTCGAATTCCTAGTGGTTGGCTCATACTAATTGGTTTTTGTCAAAATTTATGTACGATTTGTCGTTGGCTTGGATATAAAAACGGACTTTCTGAATGAACTCAATAGAAGAGTCGCGACAGCCGAGTGGTAGGGCGGTCGGAATTTCAAATCAGTTCGATTTTATTGGTTTTTGACAAAATTTATGTACGATTAATGTCGTTGATTTGGAGGTAAAGACGGCGACAGGCACAATATCTGTAAAGTTGTTCCAAAAATGTCTTCGGTGAAAGGTGGGTCGAAAGGACTTAATTGTCTAGACCGCTACCTACCCCAGTACTGGGAATGGCGTGAAAGCTACGAATACTCATCCGACGTCTTGATTGCCAACATCTTATCTTGATAGTCTTGAAAGAGAAGAAAATATTCTATTTTTTAACATCTAATTATGTGAAAAGGTTTTTATTTAGTTATCGTGGACACTGAGACAGCGACAGGATCACCACCTGTCGCGTTTAACCAAACCAAGCTCCTCTGAAAAGTAGGTGGAAAGGACTTAAATTGTGTAGTCTATTGAGAAGAATTCAAGATGTGAAAAGAATTCAATTTCTTTGTTTCTTATTGATGAATAATTTATAAAAATCTTTCGTTTATATATTCACGGTTCGGTTTTTAATAAAACTCAATCTTCAGCTTTCTCTTTCTTTGCTTAATATAAACTACTATTATAAACTACTTCAATTAATATAAACTATTGATAAATAAATGATAATTAACAATTAATAATAATTAAGTTGTTTTCGATTCCATACTACAAGTGCTTGAGCTGCTTACTTTGGGATCAGAGCAATGTATGTGATGTTGTCATTATCTAAGTTTGTATTTATTTAAGATATTATAATACAGTCACGACAGCCGAGTGGTTGGTTGGTTGGTTGGAATTTTGAGTCAAAGGACCCGAGGTTGATCCCCAGATGGCAGGATCGTACCAATGGGGTATAATTATAATAAAAATGGGTTTTCCAAAAACTTAAGTACGAATTATATTGTTGGCTTGGACATTAAAAGGGAGACGGACTCACCACTTGTCACGTTGTCCCAAAAATAACCTCGGTAGAAGGTGGGTCGAAACGACTTAATCGTCTAGGCCTCTATTGGGAATAGCGTGAAAATATAGATAGGGACAAGATCACATATGTTGCTCTGATTCCGAAGAAAGAAGTTAAAGCACTTCCGTTATGGAATCGAAAACAACGATACAACCTCAAACACGCAGACTCGAGAAAACGTAGAAAAAATATTTTTTCTATATTGACTCGTCCGGTAATCGAACCCGGGACCTCAGACATAGGTAAACCAAAACGCCTGTTCGCTTCATCCGGTCGGTCGTTACTGCATGTACTTTGTTACTGCGTTACTTTACAAATACAAACAAATCGACAACACGGACTTACAATGTAATATTCAAAGTAAGATCCTAATTTAAATTAAATAAAAGGGCTAATTTTAGTTTCATTCCTTGCAGTAATTTAAATTTCATCGCCCCAGAGAGAATGCGGTGTATAAGGTTATCGTACGTTACGTAGGAAAACGAACGAAAGTCAAAGCAAACTAAAAGATTTCCCAGGGGTTTTCGTGCGGTTTTATACACTGTTGAGAAGTTGAGCTTATAAGTCTAGGGTTTCGTTCCGAGCAACTGATATTCAGCTTTTAAAATTAATGTAAAATAATACTTTAATGGTTTCGAAGGCTGAAATCATTGACTGATTCTCTGAGTACCTCTGTATACGCGTGAATATAAATCACCGAGAGGTGGTTTTAACTACTATTTCTAAAAGTAAAAAATTTTTTTTAGTAACTGATCGGATTTATTCGAAACGTCACACAAATAGCCTCACGCATATTCCTAATACTGGGGTAGACAGAGGATTAAATCTATCTTTCAACGAGAACTTGGGGACTATGTGACAGGTGGAGGGGCTATCGCCATCTATGTGTCCAAGCTAAAGGTACTACTAAATATTACATCAATATATATTCATATAAACATCCATGATACTGATACTGCTGTGGCCAAGCGCGTCTTCTACTCTGAACTGTATAAAGGCAAGCATAAACAAGGCGGCCAATTATATATATATATATATGTATATATATATATATATATATGTATATATATATATATATATATATATATATATATATATATATATATATATATATATATATATATATATATATATATATATATATATATATATATATATTTCCAACCCTATTTCTACTTCGAAGGCACTGCCGACTAGGCTATCGGGTTGTTAATGCCCTCCATTATTTATGAAATATTAAAATCAGAGAAAAAAATATCTTCACGCAATTCCCAACACTGGGGTAGATATAGGTCTAGTCTAGACAATTAAGCACCTTCGTCCCACCTCCCACCGAAGATATTTTCGGGACAACGTGACGGGTGATGAGCCCATTGCCGTCTTAATATCCAAAAACAAATCAAAAATTTTTCATTTCTATATGTAACTTATAACTTAGGTATTAAAACTAGGTTTCCTACCATATAGTAACTTGTATTATCAAGTTATGATCTTAAAGGACATTTGTAATGTTAATGCCCATTACAATTTGAAGATTAGTAGAAGGCGGAGCTAATACTGCCTCATGCAAACGAAGTGACCCGAGAGTAACTTTGCAAAATCACTGAAACAACTTTAAGCTTAAGCTCTAAATGTTAGAGTTTAATTTAGCTTACGTGCAATTCATTTGCGTTTTGGAAACATTTCTAAGCTTATTTCCTTTGAAAGTAAAGAGTTTAATGTTTGTTTGTTTAAATTTTATCTTGTAATTATTACAGGATCTCTCAGACTTAAACGTTTAACGATTTGTTAGTTAATTGACTTTTTTCTTCCTTAATTTCTTCTTTCCTACATTTAAAAACATGTTCTTGTCTTTATTCTTTTATCTTCACGCAATTCCCAATGCAGGGGTAGACAGTGGTCTAGTCTAGGCAATTAAGTCCCTTTGACCCACCTTTCACCGAAGATATTTTGGGGACAACGTGACAAGTAGTGAGCCCGTCGCCATCTTTATGTCTAAGTCAACGATGTAATTCGCACATAAGTTTTTGAAAACCCATTGGTACGAGCCTGCTACCTGGGGATCGAACTCGGGTCTCTCGACTCGAAATTCCGACCACCCAACCACTCGGCTATCGTGACTACTAAACTGTTACTGGCCGTAATGTTGATATGTACGCACTCCTTCATTTTAAGGTTCATGTGATAGACTCTTTCTAAAACGGATTTTATGTACAATTTATATCGATGGCTTCAACGCGGGTCACACCCGACACGTTGCAGTCACGCTGTCAAAAAATATCTTCGCTGGAAGGTGGATCGACAAGAATTTATTGTCTCCACCTCAGTCTACCCCGGTATTGGGCGTGAAGATACTCATATTCCAGTGCTATGGTAAGAGGCGGCTAAAATATCGCAGATGTGTCTTACTTCTATATTGTATTAATCTAAAGGTTAGCCGAGGCTAACTTTCGCAGACCATGACAGCAAATTGTTCGAAGAGGCGAGGGTCGAAAGTACTCTGATACCTAGACGTGCATGTATGAAGAAGATGATGAATCTGAAAGAAGCGATATCCACTGATAATTATTTGTACTGATTGCGTGTAAAGAAACTTATAAATTTGATAGAAGCGAAACAGGTGTGCAATGTAAGCAACATTTGATCCGGGAAAAGACTTGAAATGTAATTAATTACTGAAAGATGGCATGATAACCATCACGAATTATACCGGACCAAAATTCAGTACATCGGTGACGGGCAGCAGAGTCTAATGTACAAGGTGTCTGTTACTGTGTGCGCCAATCAGCTTACGAAGCGTGGCGATTATGGAAAACCCAAAATAATACTGAATGTGGAAATATAATACTGAAGAAGTATATGCCTATGTTCTGTAGTGTTAGTTAAAATCCCTTGAAAAAATTATATTTAACATTGCGTTTAAATTGTCACGTTAAGGAATTTAAACGCAATGTTAAATATAATTTTTTAAAGGGATTTTAATGTTATGAGCTACGCGGTTAAGTCAGGGACCATACGTAAAGATATAACAATGAAAATTCGCGAGTCTTTGTTAAATTTATATAACACGTTAACGAGTTCATTATTTTCGGAAACCACGAATGTATTTACTTACTGCCGCCATCTTAATTGCTTATTATTATGCTATTATGCGTTGGTAGGTACATTAATATTGGAGTGCATGTATAGCGAATAGCTTATATTTAAAGATTTAAATTAAAGATGTGAACATCATCATGTGTGATGAATGACCTAATTTTACGGTATAGGAAAGCTATATATATTTGACGAGCGTGGGCTAGTGGCGAAAACAGTTTTTCAAGGTGTCACCATCTCTGAGGTCCCGGGATTGATTCCCGGTTGGGTCAATATAGAAAAGACCTCTTTCTTTACAGTAGCTCGGGTCTGGGTGTTTGTGGTGTCTTCGTTGTTTCCTATACACAAGTGCTTTAGTTGCTAACTTTGCGATCTGAGCAATGTATGTGAAGTTGTCCCTATCTATTATGGTACATGATCCTACATATAAATAAATACATACTTATTTATATTTGTGTAAAGTACCATAATATGAATGTTTTATTTCCACATCGATAGCCTTTCAGGCGTTAAAAATTTATAGTGGAATAAAGAAGCATATAGAAAACATACAACTTTTTAATACAGTCTTATTAAAAAGGGAATAGGCAACATCGCCCGATATTTGCTTCTCGTTACGTTTTAATTAATTTAGCGAAAACATTTCGCAGTAAGATGAAACACAAACAGAGACGCAGATTGAATTTATTACTTCAAGGGTTCGGATTATAAAATTCTTATTGGGACTTAAACACTTAGCACGTCATATTAGAGTCCCCTAAAATAATATTAAATTTAAATATTTTCTTATAGGCAAGAGTCAAGAGTACTCGGATACCTAGACGTGCATGTATGAAGAAGATGATGAATCTGAAAGAAGCGAAAGAAATATGTAGGGATCGTGACACTTGGCGATCTGTTCTCTCTGGCTACCCCGTCAGGGATTGTGCGTGAAGATAAATAAATAAATAAATATATAATAAATATTTTCTTTGAACTCCTAATGTTTTGGTAATCTAATTAATTATTATTATTATACTATCTGCCACCCGCGGTTTGCCCCGCACTTTAACACTTAAGCGGAACTGTAATTATGTTTCTAAAATAAAAGTAGCCTATGTTACTCCTTATAACATTGGCTATCTGTTAGTGAAATTCCTGTTAAAATCCGTCCAGCCGTTTCAGAGATTAGCCGGAACAAACAGACAAAGAGACAAAAATTATAAAAAAAAAGTTTTTTTGGTGCATGTACTGTATATATTCACATACATGTCTTAAGAAATGGTTTCAATAGTACCTACAGACACTCCAATTTTATCTATGTGTATAGATATCCCCGCTTATATATAAACAGTTGCGATAGCAGAGTGGTTGGGCGATCGGAATTCGAGTCATGACACCCGAGTTCGATTCCCAAGGCTCGTACTAATGGGTTTTATCAAAAACTTATGTACAATTTATATCGTTAGCTTCTACATAAAGACGACGATGGACTCAGCACCTGTCATGTTGTCCCAATAAATGTTTTCGTGGAAGGTGGTTCGAAAAGACTTAATCTAGAGCTCTGTCTACCCCTGTATTGGGAATGGCGTGAAGATATTTATTTATGTATCCCGGCTAATCCCTTACGGGGTGGCCAGAGAACAGGTCACCAAGGGTCATTCTTAAATACCTCTGCAACTTGTATCAGTTTCATAATTTTCTTTATGGACGCGCGTATATGTAACTCAGGACACTTGACCATTTCCTCTTCGAGTAATTTGCTCACATAGTCTTCGTAAGTTAGTCTCGGCCTACCTCGACGCATTTAATAGATAAGTTTCGTGTTTTTTATTCGCCAATCGAGCTTAACGTGTCGAAACCATCGAAACACGACCTTATCTATTTTAGTGATTATGAAAATTGATCTTCATCTTTATATGGAATAGAATCTCATCATTTCGTTTTCGTTCGGCCAAGGTTTGACACAGAGGCTGCACAATTGACACAGAGGCGCATTTCATTTACATTCAGTTTACATTTATGATTCTTCTGGCAGACCCAGAATATAGTTGTGCACGAAGCACTTATGTTATGGAATCGGAAACAAGGAAGGCAGCACAAGCATCCAAACTCAAGACAATGTAGAAAATGTGGTTTTCACTGGTCATTGGCCAGTCCCAGAATCGAATCTGTGACCTCATACTGGGCGTATGATTACCGTTGTGTACGCCACTCGTCTACGTACATCGTAAAATTTCATTGTTATATCCCTTATAACAAGAATAAACAGTACAACCCTAACAAAGTTTGTCTAGGTTCATAAAATATAATTTGAGGTTTATTTTGGATCGTAGTGCTATCCCGTATTGGTATTATTACATTACTACAGTATCGGGCTTGCCGTGAGGCCGGATACGTTTATTTTCTTTATTTCATCTCGAGCAATGTATATCCAAAACTAATATGATTGAATTTGTTCCCGCAAAGCGGTATTTTTATGTTAGCCTACCAAGTTTAATGTTAACTTAGTTTACATTCCGAATTGTTTAAGATTGTTTTTCACCTTAGCGGAGAGCGGTTGGGTGGTCGGAATTCGAGTAAAGAGACCCAAGTTTGATCCCTAGATGGCAAGCTCATACCAATGGATTATTCCAAAAACTTATGTACGAATTAAATCGTTGGCTTGGACATTTACACGGCGACGGGCTTATCAACTGTCACGTTGTCCCAAAATAGCATAGGTTGAAGGTGGGTCAAAATGACTTAATTATCTAGACCTCTGTCTACCCCTTGTATTGGGATAGCGTGAAGATATTTTTTAACTTCATGCAATTTCCTAATACTGGGATAGAGAGACAGACGTTGTTTCTGATTTTATAACACAAGTTCCTTAGCATTTTGTGATTAGAGCAATGTATGTGATGTTGTCTCTATGTATGTATTTAATATGTAAATCACTCTACAGTTGTCCGCAGTATATTTAGACTATTGGCGTCCTTCGGCTATCAAAAAATCACACGTGCCTTGTGGGATCTTTACTCTTTTTACCAGAAGTTATTTCGAAATGTTTTTTTTTTGACTAACAGCTATGCCAAATAACATTACTAGTATTCCTCTCAACTACACTAATTAAGCTGCATTATTTCTATCTGGAGTAGTGTATAGTAATAATTGAATTGCGAACCCGAACCTGCGACATTACCTCTCGCATTCCGTACCCTAACCCAACAGACTATTGACGATTGTTAGGTGCAGATTCCGTATCTGTTTCTGCACAGTGTAGTAGGTAAGTAGATATATAAAATATCAGTAATAAAGTGCTATATTAGCGTAGAAAAAAAAACTACCCTTTTTCTCCCAGTAGGTTCCATAAGAGGCGACTAAAAGTAGAAAAAATATCATCGGATACCGACAGATGGCGTAATAAACATCTCGACAAAAAAAATCACACCAGGTCATAATTCAGATGATCCTTTGGTGGCGGCAGTGTCTTAGGTGCCAAGTGATTGTACAGAATTCACTCATTTGCTTGTCAAGCTTGGCGGTCATGGCAAATCCTCCCTTGATGGGAGAGGTTTATGTCCTGCACTGGATTTCTACATGGCTTTATGTACAGAATCGATATTTTCACTTAAAATCTTAAATTCACAGAAACGGGTTTGAATTCGCGATGTATTTCAATATGCTTTGGATCACTTCCAACTAAGCCTTGTCGGAAAGGAGCTATGCTGCATAAATAATATTTAATATACAATTTCGTTGAAGTAAAACTTTTAGAATATCAAAGTAAAGCTCCGAAGCTGGTTGGTTTTAGTTTCTTATATAATTTCAAGTGTAGTTATTTGATTCTTGAGGAGCCTTAGCAAAAAAAAAGAAGTAAATTAGTAGCCTGTAAATTCCCACAGCTGTGTAAAGGCCTCCTTTCAAATACTTGAGGGGGATTATAGCAGAGGAATGCCCGCCACGCTATTCCAGAGCGTGTTGGAAGACTTCAGACGCACCAATAATATTTTTTTATTATTCCTCAGACGGGTAGCGTTGTTTTCCTTCACGGCCGAGTTCGAGATAAATTTAGCAATCAAAAGTGTTTTTTTAACAATAGAGATATTATTATAAAATTGTTTACCACAATTCCCAATGCTTAAACAATGAATGAATGAAAGGATATGCTTCATTGTACACCAAAACATTAAATGAACAAACGACATACATAAATTAATTAAGGTACAATTGGCGGCCTTATCGCTTTAAAGCAATTTCTTCCAGGCAACCATGTTGCAGAGGATACAATGATCTGTGAGAAGAGGGTGAGTTGTAGGAAAAAACATTAATTGTTTTTGTTTTTCCGTGCGGAATCGTGTAGTACGTTTAAAATATATAATATGTATAATAAATATTATGAATCTATTAATTGCTTTTATCAATTTTAGGTCTCGAACCTGGGTCACTCACGAATAAAGCTTTTGAATCAGCGTTCTAGCCATTAGGCAACCACAGACCAACAGTAAGAAAATATCTAAATAATAAGGCTTTTTCTGAATATGAGAATATATAATACATGCAGCATGTCTCTTACCGTACGAAAGTGAATCGAAGAAATTTTCAATATGACAGCTCTGAACCTCAAATCCTAAAATAGATAACAAAGATTTATCTATTTTAGGATTTGAGGTTTTGATATTTACACACACAGCTTTCTTCACTGCGTTTGTCTGTCCGAGATTGTCGCTTGAGAACCTTACTTCCCTAATGGTTGTCAGTTGAGTTATTGTCCAAAACTAAATATGAGTCTTTGAAGGAAGAATATATATGTGTTCTATTTGCCGTAGACATGATCGGTCCGTGGGGTCTTCGCGATGCAGTATCAAAACGAATTGTATCTGTGACTGGTTGTAGCTGCTGGTGATAAGAGAGCTGGTTCTTTTCTCGCCCACCGGTTAATTCTAGCTATTCCGCGTGGAAATGCAGCTAACGTACTTAATACTATGTAACGAGGAGTAGGGCTGTACGATTATTGTAGTTTTTAGCTAATAAATATTGTAAATATACTTACTTTTATATCTGCACGTTAATTGAAAAACACTACACCATTTTCTTAAATGGTCTTACTTCCATAGTATTCATGTGCCCAATTTTTGTGTTGACTTAGGACGAAAGTTGAAATTAAATTTTCGGCTTTGATAATTGCTTTAAATTTTAACTTAATTTTGATGTTAAATTGGTTTCTGAACCTAAAATATTTTAACTTTTGGGTACAATTATTTTTATTTCATTTTCGAATTCTTCGACCACAACGACCTTCATGATTGAGTGGCGTATACATCGGTATGGTGCCAGCTTTGAGATCCCGAGTTGATTCCTAGACAGGACAATCTTAAAAAATGTTTTATTTAGCAATGTATGTGTTATAGTCCATTTTTTCTTATTAATTAATTAATTTATGTACGAAAAATATTAAATCATATAATATTAATAATATCTTCACGCTACTTCCTACACTAGGGTAGACAGAGGTCCAGTACATTCATCGAAGAATTTTTTGAGACAAAGTGACAGGTGGTGCGTCTGTCGGCGTGGCCGCCGCGACGTGATAACTACTACATAATTAGTAGTAAAATAATAAATATCTTCACGCCTTTTCAAATACAGAGTTAGACAGAGATCTAGACAATTAAGTCTTTTCGAGCCATCTTCCACCGAAGACATTTTTTGGGACAACGTGGCAGGTTGTGAGCCTTTCGCCACGACAATGTCCAAGCCAACGATTTAAATTTTACATAAGTTTTGAAAATAAAAAAATTCGTTGGTACGGGCTTACCACCTGCGGATCGAACTCTGGTCTCTTGACTTTGTTCTGTTTCTAATTGGAACAATGTGGTGTTTCTGTTTGGAAGTTTGTGGTATCTTCTTTGTATCCGATTCCATAACACACGTGCTTTAGCTGCTTACTTTGGGATCAGATCAATGTATGTTATTTTGTCCCTATCTATATATGTTTTATTATTATTTATTTATAAAAATAAAAAAGACATAACTCAGGAACTCCTATCCCTCTGGAAACGTTGCCATTTACAGTCTCCTGAAAAAAATTACCACGGCCAACACTTTCATATTAAAAGCAAAAACTTAGTTGTTATACGCTTTCGCTGAGGTCGGTTGTCGCGGTATACCGCTTTTTGCGCCACATCTGGCACATAAATTACTGACGCCCGATTAAATAACTTTTATTAAAAAGTTTTTACTTGTCTATGGTACGCCGGAATATATTTAATACGTGTCTGTCTATTTATTTAATAGAGTCATTTATGGCTTCTTCATTATGTTTCTTAACGAAATTTTACTAGTAATGTATATTTCTTTTTTATGGGATTTTTCCACCGGAAAATTACGATCAAATATCTTCGGTGGAAGGTGGGTCGAAGGGACTTAATTGTCTAGACTTAACCTCTGTCTACCCATGTATTGGGAAATGCGTGAAGATTTCCAATTCAGGGAATTTATTTGTTCCAACAGTAATTTCTATTAATTAATTTATTATTTATTTTAAATCACGATATCATGCAGTTTGTTTGATGAAGGTCAGTAACAGACTCTTCCTTCTCCTTATCTTTACTGAATAGGAGGAAAGAGAAGAAGGAAAAAGGCAATGGGAGGAGATAGACGAACATTTTGATTTTACCAAACTTACTGTACAATAATAAGAAATAAAAAAATATAAATATCTTCACGCAATTTCCAATACAGGGGTAGACAGGGGTCTAGTTTAGACAATTAAGTCCCTTAGACCCACCATCCACCGAAGATATTTTCGGGACAACGTGACAGGTGGTCAGCCCGTCGCCGTCTGTATGTCTAAGCCAACGGTATAATTTTTACAGTGGTAGAGCCACGCATCGGCTTTTGTTGTTGTATGAATAGGCCGGCTCGACCGGGGAAGTACCACTACCTCACAGAATACCGGTGTGAAGTAGAAGTCTAACAAACTTCTGCCTTTTGTCTGGTGAGTGCAGGTAACCGGAAGCCCACACCCCCCAATTCAGGGGGGGGGGCACTCTAAGGCCGTCAACGCATCTGCTATGCCTTTGGTATTGCGGGTGTTCATGGGCGGCGGTAATCACTTACCATCACGTGAAACACCTGATCGTTTGCTTCCCTTTTCTATAAAAAAAAAGTTTTTGAAGAACCCATTGGTACTGCCAGCAGAGGATGGAACTCGGGTCTCTGCACTCGAAATTCCAGACCACCCAACCACTCGGCTATCGTGACTTATTTAAACATATTTCTAAATAAGTATACTGTACCGTTAAGACACACACTTGAACACAGATGGTGATAGCATGACCTGTACGTTGTCCATAATAAAGGCTCTAATATTCAATAGACTTCGATGAAAGATAAGCCGAAAGGACACAGATTTGCTACATTGAACGGTCCTGTGCCACCTGCATTGTTTCAAAAAAATCACTTCCCTTATACAGTCAATTTTCATTAACAAACATAATAAGAGAGTGTTGATAACTTTTTTGCGAAAGGCTAATATTGATAGAAGAAGGTGAGAATAGGGACGCCTTTCAAGAAATAACATTCGGAGCGAAAAAAAAAACCTTCTTGGAGCGTACCGTACAAAACGGTCACTAAAAATGCTCTCGGGTACCAGATAGCCTGCATTAGTATTCATCGCCGGAATTTTTTCGAAGAGCCCATCAATTGACGCGTTTTGTCACAAGGAGACAGCATTGTACTGGAAATGTCGGAATAAAGAAGCTTTTAGCTTTCATAAAGAGGAATGAGTATAAGGAGTATTGATGTTTCTTAAAATTTGTTATTTGATAGCGTTAGAGCTAGAATATCGTTCTATTTATTTATTAGGATTTTTATACGACAATTTTTTTATGAGAGTATGGCAGTTGTGAGAGTTATTTATTTATAACTACTTGTTGTAAGTATCCTGTGTTAAGTTGTAGCGGAATCTATATGTGTCTTTAAGCTTATTTCCTTGAGCCATTGAGGCATGATTGAGGAACATTGAAATTTGTAAACATATCTGCAGTAAGTATATGTAAGCATATCTGTACATTCTGAACCAATGGGATATCCCACCGTTTTTGTGAGTTAGGTTCCTGTGGAATATTCTCGCCGGGACAGAGACGTGGCCATGCTTCTCTTGCCTCGGTAGTAAAGGACAAGCCCAAATCATTCTTAAGAATTTTACTGGATAAATCGTGAACACTGTGTGAGGAAAGCCGGCAGCGCAATTTTTGAAACTTCTCTTGCACCAATAGCTCCAAATCTAATAGGTAAAGTCCAGCTCGATGAGATTTAAGATAAATTTAGAATTTTTTCAAAAGCTATTTTGAGATAATTTCAAATTGTTTTAAAAAATCGGAACATTTCCATGCTGGACTCGAGCGAAGTATAAGTAAATTTAGGAAAAAGAAAGCAATACTTTAAAATAATAAGCACTACTTTATAATAAGTACTACATGGGAATTAAGAATATACAGTTTATAAACATTTTCTAAAAATTTCTTTATCAAATTTTGCTTTCAAAAGAGGTTTCATTCTCTCTTTAAGCAACGGTGCTCCAAGGAGGTAAAGAGAATAAATGTTAAATTAAAATTATGTAAGATTTAAATATATGTAAGTATATTTGTATGTAATTGTATTGTATCATTAGCACATACAGAAGACGACGAGAAGAGAGAAGAGGCGAGAAGGTTCACCACGTTGTCCCTAAGCTGCAATGAAAAGTGGATCATAAGGACGTCATTTTGTAGACCTCCTACTAGTATTGAGTAATTGTGTGAAGATAAAAAATAAGATGATTGCAGATATGTTCCCACCACGTCAAAGTCACGATAGCCGAGTGGTTGGGTGGTCGGAATTTCGAGTCAAGAGACCCGAGGTCGATCTCCAGGTGGCAGGCTCGTACCAATGGGTTTTTCAAAAAAAAAACTCATGTACGAATTATATCGTTCGTTTGGACATAAAGAAGGCGATGGGCTCACCGCCTGTCACATTACCCCGAAAATATCTTCGGTGGAAGATGGGTCGAAGGGACTTAACTGTCTATACTAGACCTCTGTCTACCCCTGCATTGGGTTATCAATGTGCTCGAACGTTCAGCGTAAAAATCGGTTACGTCAGTCACCTGCGAGCACACGAACGACGCTCGCAATAGTCCAAGTCGCTGTGGCCGAAATCGATTGGTATAAATACTATACAATTTAATTATAAAAATAAATATCCACAATACAAAGCTACAATATAATTAGCAATGTACATACATTCCCAATGCTGGAGTAGGCAGAGGTCTAGACAATGAAGTCGTTTCGACTCTCATTTACCGAAACTTATTTAGGATAACGGTACAGGTGGTGAACCTATCGTATATATATATATATATGTATATATATATATAAGTATATATATATATATATATATATATATATATATATTATATATATATATATATATATATATTATATATATATATATATATATATATATATATAATATATATATATATATATATATATATATATATATATATATATATATATATATATATATATATATATATATATATATATATATATATATATATATATATATATATATATATATATATATATATATATATATATATATATATATATATATATATATATATATATATATATATATATATATATATATATATATATATATATTATATTATTTATTTATCTTCACGCACAATCCCTGACGGGGTAGCCAGAGAGAACAGATCGCCAAGTGTCACGATCCCTACATACTTCTTTCGCTTCTTTCAGATTCATCATCTTCTTCATACATGCACGTCTAGGTATCCGAGTACTCTTGACCCTCCTCTCTTCAAGCAATTTGCTCACATGGTCTTCGAAAGTTAATCTCGGTCTACCTCGACACCTTTTAATATTAACTTTCGCGCTATATATTTTCTTCACCATTCGGTCTTCACTCATTCGCTCAACGTGCCCAAACCATCGAAGCACGCCCTTATCCATTTTTGAGACAAGGTCATCTTTCAAACCTGCCATATTGCGAATCTCTTCGTTTCGCCATGGTAAGGCCGCACATTTTACGAAGAGATCGCATCTCCACTGCATTCAACCTGCTTTTATGCTTCTTCTGACATACCCAGGTTTCGCTGCCATATAACAAAGTCGGTACCAACACTGCGTTATGTATTGCAAGGCGTGCACTTTTCACAACGCCTTGCCTTTTGATTAACGCAGTCAGCGCACCATTGACTTTGTTCCCGGCAGCGACACGCCTGTCCACATCTAAATCACATCTTCCATCCCGGCTAAACGCACTCGCCAAGTATACAATTTCATTCACCTGTTCTAGACATTCCTGATTTACCCAAATTTCGCACTTCGTTCTTTCTTCGTCCCTTTCAAATACCAGAACCTTAGTTTTATTAGCATTCAAACGGAGACCATTAATTTCACATTCTTCTTTCATACACGTGACTAATGCCTGCAGTTCTGCCTCTGATGGTGCTATAAGCACTGCATCATCAGCATAAAGCAGACAATTTACTTTTATGTCACCCAATTTCACACCATAACAGCTATCTTTCAGCTTCTGTAAACAGCTGTCGAGATACAGTATGAATAGCCAGGAAGACATGACACAACCCTGTTTTGCGCCCGTTTGGACGCTAAACATGGGTGACAGGTCATGCCCTACCCGCACACAGGCTTTACAGTCACAGTAAAGTGACTGCACAGCCCTTAGCAATCGACCATCCACACCATACCCCGGCAACAGTTCCCACATTTTCTTCCTTACAACCTTATCAAATGCTTTTTCAAGATCCACAAAAGTACAGAAAATCTTCTGGTTAGCAGCCAGAAGCTTCTCCGTGATCATGCGGAGAGAAAACATTTGATCCGTGCATCCTCTTCCAGGTCTAAATCCGCATTGTGCCTCCCATAGAAATCTTTCCGATTTCTCTTGCATCCTACGTGTCAAAACCTTCGAGTAAACTTTACTTGCTAAACTGGTCAAGCTGATCGCCCGATAGCACCCGCAGTCATAATGTGAACCTTTACCTTTATATAAAGGCACAATGACCGCGGATCGCCAATCATCCGGAACAGCCCCTGTTCGCCAGCACAAATTGCACAGCAGATGAAAGCTGTCCCAGACGCGTGGCCCACCATACTTGACCATTTCAGCAGTAACTCTGTCTAGTCCCGCAGCCTTACCACATTTCAAACTTCTAATCGCACATTCAATCTCTTTCATACTGATGACCTCAGTGTCATCGAGGTCCGAGTCTGGCGTACCAGTCACGGCGTCACTAAGATCATCACACGCATACATCTCTCTATAAAATTCGCTCCATCGCTGCATGACGTCCGATTTTTCTGAGAGGACGTCATTGGTTCCCGAAAGCACTTTATTCATTCTTAAGGCTGTCGCACCACTCCGGGTCCTTCCAACCTCTTTCCAGAAGAGTTCGGAGTTCTCCTTGAAGTTGTGCGACAACCTTTCGTCCGCTTCCATTCTAATCCTTTCACGCACTTCCTCAATCAATGCTTTCGTGTGAACTTTCTGGAGCTTATATCTTTCTTTCCTCTTCTCTCTCATATCCTTATCATTACTAGAGGCCAAGTAGTCTAACCATGCTTTCTTCTTCTTATTTACAGCTTCTTTCACTTCGTCATTCCACCATGCATCACCCTTTTACTACTACCTCTTTTCACATTTCCACACACGTCTTCCGCTGCACTAACCATTCCATCTCTAAGGCTCTGCCATATTTCTTCCACACATTCTTTCCTAACACCAATGCTGTCCAGCTTTTCGGCTACCCTTGCTTGATATTCATTCCTAGTGTCCGCTTCCTGAAGCTTCCAGCTTCGGATGCTACCGACCGACTGTGGTTCTGGTATCGCCGTCCGGTGGCGCCAACCTGCGAACAGACCCTAAATCTAGTAATCACTAGGTAGTGATCCGTTCCCAGGTCAGCACCTCGGAACACCCGCGTATCCATCACCTGTTTTCGCAGTCGGTCATCCACCAGGAATAAATCGATCATACTTCTCTCATTCTCTCTTGTTCTAGTATACATATGGATTTTCTTGTGACTAAACATAGTGTTTGTCACAAGAAGACCCTTTCCTTGCATACAGCCAGTATAAGCTTGCCAGCATCGTTAACCCTTTTATCGCCAAACATTCCAAGCACCGACTCGTACCCTGGCCGAGCGGTACCAACCCATCCATTCAAATCACCACATACAACAATTCTTTCGTTTCCTCTAACCAAGTCTAGAACTTCTCTTACATTCTCCCAAAACTCCTCCAGCTCAGCTCTGACGACGAAGCCACCGGCGCATAAACAGCCAAAAGGAATAACTTCGTCAGTCCCAATTTAAAGCGAACCCAGAGAAGTCTCGAGTTCACAACCTTATATTCAGTCATAACATCGACCAACCGAGACGACAGCAGCACCCCCACTCCCTGGCAGGCGCTCTCGCTCTCCGGGACTCCGGACCATAGAGCTAACGCCCCGCCAGGGAGCTCTTCAGTACCACTGCCCTTCCGCTTGGTCTCCGACAAACACACGACATCTAATTCTCTTTCTTTCTTTATTTCAATCAACTCATTCGTCTTATCTCTCATGCCTCCTCTAACATTCCACGTGCCAACTCTGCACTCCGTCCTCCACCTTCCGCCGTGTCGGGCTGTGCGTGACGGATGGCGGTCCCCATCGCCGCTTTGCGCGCTGCATTTCACACCAACGGGGACGAACTGGTGTGCGTCGCCTTGGGGGGACGCCCTAACCCTCGTTGGCATGGGTGCGCAGCTGTGTAGAATTGCAGCCCTGAAAAGGGCTGGCAGGGGTCGCGACGAGCACGCTTCTACAATGACCCCCAAAACCTATCGTGAAACTCCATTTTCACTTTATATCTTTGAAAATTTAAAAACATCCAGGACGTCTTGCATCCATGATCGGAGAGTTGGGACCAGTCGGATATTAAGTAAAATTTGCATAAGCATCGAGTTAAGTGTTACTCAGTTTGCTCTATCCGAGTGTTTGTGTGTCTACCCTCTTAAATACTGAGTGTGACAGTATAAAAGAAGTGTCTGTGTGTCGTACGGAATTTTAAATTCGGGGACCTGTCATTATGTTCGCAAGGGGTCTGATTTGGATGTGTTTGAGAATGCTTCCATTGAGTAAGGTTTGAAACGTCCCAGATGAAATGAAACGTTTCAGATGTAATGTATTGATACTGACGTTTTGTTGACTGAATTCTTTTATGTAGAAATTCATCTTATTTTTTTTATGTACATTCAATACTCTGTTTACAGAAACAAAATTAAAATATAACAATAATAAATAACAATTAAAAGACCTCTCGATGGACCTTTCGATGATTGAGAAATGGAAGAGATATTATTTATTATTTACATTAAATACGTCTGGTATTTATTAATTTTTGCAAACTGACCAGCAGCAGTCAAGAAAAATGTTCTTCCAGGAAAGTCCTTTTATAAATAAACTAATAAAAACTTTTAAGTCACTATAGCCGAGTTGTTGGGTGGTCGGAATTTCGAGTCGAGAGACCCGAGTTCGATCCCCAAGTGGCAGTACCAATGAGTTTTTCAAAAACTTATGTACGAATCTCATCGTTGCCTTGGTCTTCGGTGGAAGGTGGGTCAAAGGGACTTAATTGTCTAGACTTGACCTCTGTCTACCCCTGTATTGGGAATTGCGTGAAGATATTTTTTAATAAAAACTTTTATAAATAAATAAAATAAATAAATACCTTTACGCAATGCCTTTGACCCACCTTCCACCGAAGATATTTTCGAGACAACGTGACAGGTGGTGAGTCTGTCGCCGTCTGAATGTCCAAGCCAACGATATAATTCGTACATAAGTTTTTTTGAAAAACCCATTGGTACGAGCCTGCCACCTGGGGATGGAACTCGGGTCGGGTCGGGTCGGGTCGGAACGGGATGATCTGAAATTATGTAATTTGTTTTGATATATGTGACAAACTAAACTAACTATGGATAGACTATCCATCGGCCAATTATTGAAACTTTATATTAAGATATTGTCAGAATTCTTAATTTTTATTATTAACATGAAAAGTGAGAGGGTTGACGTAATTGTCCACCACTTAAGACACCTAGCACTCTAGACTCTACTGTCCGTCGTCGGTCTTCGTATTTTAGTTTGGTATTTTTTCGAAATGGCAGCCATTTCTGTTGTCCAGATTTTTCACTTAGTTTCCTCCTGAGATATATCCATGACCATTTGCCTCATACTTAAAGTTTACATGAAACAAATACATTCTAATCGTGACTTAAATATTATTATCATTAACTAAAATACCGAATCATTTACGTTCAGAAATATCTCTCAAATATCATTAATGATATGCACACACACATACGGTTACGTATATCAAAAACAACGACATTGAACGAATAAATCTTCAAAGTGTACGCAATGGGGTTGGGAGATTGTTGGCACACTGTATCGTTTCGATGTTTTACAACGAGAATTTATGTTCTGTAGGTTATAATAATGTGCACTGAAATAACGGTATGAGAACAACTTTACATTAATTTAGCAACAGCAAGTAGCATTGATTTATAATGTAGCTATTGTCTATGCTCGACATTTCCCGGGTTAAGTTTAAAAAAAAAAGTAAAATAGTTGTCTACTATATTCTTCTTTCGCTTTTAAGAAAAATATTTTGAAAAGAAACTCTGTTATTTGAATGTCACATCGCTGTAATGAATATTAATTTTTTAATTTGAAATTAAGAATATTAAATATAGCTGACATTAATTTATAATTTATTTTTTTTGTTTAATTTTAATATTTTTTATAAAAATTAATATTTCATTGCTTTTCACTTGATATTGAGCTGCCCTTTTGTGTTTTATTTATGTCACTGGAATAAGTTACTCTTATCTTTGTTTCGTGATGCATACTGTGTTCTCCTTTAAATAGTGGTCATAAACTTGTACGAGACATTATGCGCACAAACGTTGGTGAAGCTAATAAAAAAATATTTTGGTTCTATGTAAAGAATATTTTTTTTCTTAGTTCAGGATTAATTCTGTTTTCTATGCTAAAAAAAACAGTCGGGGTAAACTAGTGACCGCTCTGTAACGTGGTTTTATCTGTGGCACCAGTATAATGTTTAATAGTATGTCTGTCATTTTATAGTCTAGAACGGTAAACTTCGCATCACAGAATTAATAACAATAACAAAAATGGTAGCACTGCGACTTGAACCCGTGAAGAGAGTTCCGTTGAATGTTATCACAATATTGAGTGATTTATTTCTTTTTTTTATAGACTCTCGTCAAAAAGAAGTCACGGTAGCCGAGTGGTTGGGTAATCGGAATTCGGGTAAAGAGACTCGAGTTCGATTCCCAGGTGGCAGACTCGTACCAATGGGTTTTTTCAAAAACTTGTGTATGTTTTATAACGTTAGCTTAAACATAAAAATGGCGACTCGCTCACCACCTGTCACGTTGTCCCAAAAATGTCTTCGGTGGAATGTGTGTCGAAAGCACTTAATGTATGTAATGACTTCTGTCTACCCCAATATTGAAAACGGCGTTAAGATTTGTTTTATTTAATAATCTTATATTCCGATGTAAGGAAGCCAACAATGTTTTTAATAAGAAGCACTGCTTGATTTTTTGAAAATTTTATGACTATAGTGTAGACGTGAATGAGTATAAATTAGCCAAAACGATGCGTTAAGACTGTAATTGCATTAGGAAGTGGCAACATTTCCTCATACTGGTCATAACTGATAACAGTTTTATAGAAAAGATGAGAGTTTACAATTAGTAGGTTTTTTTTTGGTTCCATGCTACAAGGGGTGTGGTTCTGCGATTATTACAGTTATAAGTTAAGAAATATTTACATAATTTTGTTTCTGTAATTTAATTAGTATTAAATTATTGTTTTGCAATACTTTAATACTAATTAAAGTATTGCAAAACAATAATTGTATTAAAAAGAATAATACATTTTATTTAGGAAACTAGACTTGAAATTAACTATAGATTGATCGACAGTTAGGCGAAATCAGGCTTAATTTATAGAGTTGAAATTACTGTGCTTTGCTTACCCTTGCTTAAGGGTCAGCTAAAGTCCACGCCTGGGTAAAGAACTCTCTCTTAAAGAGAGCTTGCTTTAATAATTGCCAAACTTTGCAAGTAGAATAGGAGACTAACAACTCCAACAGTAGAAACTGCTGGCCATCATCATCATTAGACAGGAATATTTTCAAGATTCCGCAATTTATCGGTAGTCATTTCCATTTATGAAGCTTTACCCTCAGTCGCCAACCACACACCCACGGGAAGAGAGGGGGTGGCGATATTCTTACGCCGATACCACAGCATAGGGACTACAGTGATTCATAAATATGATAAAACTTAATGTCAATATTATACAAGCGTTATGCGGCAAAATTTTAGAGAAAACATTTATAAAGAGCATGATGTTACTGGAAAAGACATGCGTGGTTACGATGCAGTAGTAGTAGTATATACCTTATTGTACACAACACATATACATGGAACAATTACAAGGAACATTATAATAAATAACAAACTTAATAGAAACGTATGCAAAATAAGGCGGTCTTATCGCTAAAGAGCTCCATAGAGTAAGTAACTCATTCATGGGGTGATGTGTACGCTTCTACAACAAAATCCCGGCAAAAGTGCAAAGTTTGCTTATTAACAGGTTTAAGGCATTTATCAAAATATCAAATGAAAAATAACATGATCGCTCTGATGCAATTACTAATTATATTATTGTTAATTATTTTCTAATTAAACTATTCTGTGTATACTTTTTATAAAAAAAAACTTAAAAAAAAAGAGGATACCTACGGAATATCTTTCGCCGTTTCTTCTCTGTCAGAGAAGTACTAAAGAAGTCGTCACGTCAGTACGTCAGAGAAGTAAAAAAAAGAGAAATCTCGAAAAATACTAAATGAATATTCGATAGTTTGGTCGCCAGTGGCGGACAATTAGGGAAACACATCGACGTTCTACATCGCGCTATCGAATTTCTTACGATTAGGTTTACGTTTTACGGTTTACGTTAAGATTACGTTCTCCTCAGGTCACGGCGACCCGACCTGGCGGGTAGCTACCCTTTTCTTGCAGCACCATAGTCACGATAGCCTAGTGGTTGGGCGATCGGAATTCGATTCACGAGACTTGAGTTGGGAGATTCTTATTAAAAGATCGTATCGTATAAAAACTTATGTACTATTTAAATCGTCGGCATTGACGATCAAGACGACGACGGGCCCACTACCTGTCACGTCGTCTAGTCCTCTATCTACCCCTAAGTAAGATATGTATTTTATTTTAACTAGTCCACAATACAGCGTATAATATGCTACGTGTCTAGACTGCGATATCCAATCCCTTAGCCAAGGGTGGTCACTTTCTCCTACTCCCTTGCGAGCAAGAACATTAGCCTCTACAGGCTAATGTTCTTGGAGGCTAATGTTCTTGGAGTTTTACAGGCTGATATTCGTGATGGTGTTTCACTAGCTTCTTACCTATTTTTCGACGACCTCCGTGAACAAGTGGACAATTCTGTTGTAATAGTATCGCCAGCTCTGATATTCCTGGTTCGATTCTCGGTAGGGTCAATGTAGAGAGCACTTTTACTAAATTTTCCAGTCTTAGGTGTTTGAGGTTTTTTCGTTGTTTCTGATTCCATAATACAAGTGTTTAAGCTTACTTTAGGATCAGAGCAATGTATGTGATGTTGTCCCTATCTATGTATGTATATGTATCTATAAGATAACCCTAACAATAATTTCTTAATAGAATTGTTCTCTTCCGTATCAGCACTGCTTAATTTTCTATGTATTATTTCTGTCACCAATCAACTTTAAGGTTCTCTGGTTGATATATAGATAAATAGATAGATATAGATAGGGAAAATATCACACACATTGCTCCGATACCAATGTAAGATGCTAAAGCACTTGAGATATGGGAATCGTAAACAACGAAGGCACCACAAACATTATGGGACGTTAACAAGCCTCTACGACTAAGGTCATATACAGCATTGAACTATTACTATGTAGCAGAAGCCTTGGAAAGGAATTGTCGGATTAAACTCTCGTTAGCGACAACGAGGCGGGTGGTATCATTTATTAGTTTTCGATTATCTTAAGCAAACATACCCTGAGAGCGGCTCCATCTTAAAATAATATTTCGTTGGCTATTTAATTTCGCCACTCGATAGGAAAGGCTAAACGAGTTTCAATGTATTCATAAAAAATATATATATTCACGCAATTCCCAATACAGGGGTAGACAAAGGTCTAGTCTAGACGATTAAGTCCCTTCGACCCACCTTCCACCGAAGATATTTTAGGGACAACGTGACAGGTGGTGAGCCCGTCGCCATCTTTATGTCCAAGCCAATGATACAATTCGTACATAAGTTGGAGCCAGACACCTGGGGATTGAAATCGGGTCTCTCGTTTCGAAATTCCAACCACCTTTCCATTCGGCTATCGTGACTTTTGTGGATGTATTCATAGTAATTATTCAGAGTAATTATGTCGTGTGGTAATGGCGTAAGAATTTCATAGTAATTATTACAAAGACCTGTGGTAACGGCGTAAGAATATTACCAATCCCTTTTTTCCGGATGATGTCGTAAGAGGCGACTAAGGAAAACAGCCTTAACAGCAGGGGTAACCATATCTAAAAATATCAGACCGAAGATGAGCAGCAGCGTCCGAGGTGCGAGTGAACTGACCTGACTATGCCCTGCAGTGGATTTTGACAGGCCAATATGTATGTATTATGATTAAAAGTCACCATAGCCGAGTGGAAAGGTGGTCGGAATTTCGAGTCGAGAGACCCGAGTTCGATCCCCAGGTGGCAGGCTCGTACCAATGGGTTTTTTCAAAACCTATGTATGATACATATCATTGGCTTGGACATAAAGACGTCGATGGGCTCACCACCTTTTACGTTGTCCAGAAATATCTTCGGTGGAAGGTGGGTCGAAGGGAGTTAATTGTCTAGACTAGACCTGTGTCTACCCCTGTATTGGGCATGGCGATATATATGTATGTATGTGTATATAGACGATCTCCGTTGACGAGTGGCGTACACACCACTATTCATGAGCTTCGAGATCCGAGGCTCGATTCCCGTAATATTTCTACATTGTCTCGGGTCTAAGTGTTTGTGGTATCTTCGTTGTTTCCGATTCCATAACACGCATGCCGCATGCTGTTGTTACTTACTTTGGGTTCAGAACAGCATATTTTGTAATTAATTTATTTATAGAGTGATATTTAATACAAAATTTCACCTAAATTTGAAGTCGACACTCAATGCATATGTGCGTAGTTAGTTACTAATTTACAAACAAACACACACACACACAATCACAACTCTGATGTCATACTAGGCACGCTTGGCAAGCGGCTTGACGATTACAGTATCATACAACTTGATTTTTTCCTTGTTTTCCTTTGTCCACTTCAACGTGCTGATCCTTACGGCTGTCGGTTACCCATGTAATCCGTAACGAAGACATCCGCAGCAGAACCAGCTGCTGATGTCTTCGTACGGATTCTTTCACGCATAGAAACACGAGCATAGCCTTTTTCATAGCACGCTGAGCAACTTTTAGCTTCCTCATACTGCCTGCAGCGAAGGACCACGTCTCAGATCCATCTGTCATCACTGGCAACACGCACTGGATGTAAACTTTGGTCTTAAGATTCTGAAGTATTTTAATAAATAAAAAAAATATTTAATAAAACACGACACCGCTGAATTAGCAGTTGCCTCGCCTTTGAAGCCAGTGTTTTTGGGTTCAAATCCAGCTAGGGGTCAACATTTCTATGATGAATATATATTTGGTCTCCAGTCATGAATATTCATATTACACGAAAATTAATCTAAGTAAAATATATATACTCGTATGTAATTATATTTTACTGTTAGCTTAAACACTAAGGCAACGATTATCTCACCACCTGTCGCATTGTCTTATATAAGTTTCATTGAAAAGTGGAACGAAATTATCTCATTGTCTAAATCAATGTCTACCCTGATATGGAAAATTGCGTACAGATAAAAAACAGAAAAATTATGTACTTGAATAAAATAATTTCAACAGTGAATCCCGAATTGAAACTTTTTTTTTATTAAACATAATTTCATAAAATCTGGAGTTTTAAACAAACATTTTAGTGAACCGAGCCTAACAGCTGTCCCCGTGGACGATTGTCCAAATAGAACTCTTACGCTGGAGCAAAATGAATGGATTAAAGTTATTTTCGAGTCGGGAAATTTTGTTTGTGTGAATCACGTTTTTCATTTCCGTGGGTAAATTGTAGTAAGCGCGCATTTGCGACGGGGATATAGCGGTGAAAAATAGTTAAACATAGAATAAAGTGCCAACGTAGAGGCGTAGTTTCATCTTTACACAAACATACAATAATTTCTCATAACAACCAAGATATACATTTTTGGTGTGTTGTGTGTACAAAGTAATTTAGCAGGGTGAATGGTTGATCGTAATTCCAGTCAAGAGAACGGAGTTCGATCCCCAGGTGGTAGGCTCATACGTCGGTTTGGAAATAAAGAGGACGACAGGCACACCACCTGTCACGTCCCAAAATTAGCTCCAGTGTAGTGAGGGTTGAAACGACTAAATGGTCTAGACCTCTGCTGTATTGGGAAACGCGTGAAGACATTTTTGAAAGTATTAAACTTAACGCGACCTAAAGCAAGAACAGGCTTGACCGGCAGTAAGAACCACGGCGTTGTCGCTTTCCGACATGATGAAGGTGATGTTACCCACTCCATCAGAAGCGCATGCTTATGTCTCGATTGGTTTACGATAATAGTCAAATTTCGGGTTCGAATCGGCGTTATTATATGTCTTGCGGGAGAGGCTCATGTCCGGCAGTGAACTTTTCTTCACGCAATTACCAATACAGAGATAGACAGAGGTCTAGTCTAGACAATTAAATCCCTTCGAAGATATTTTCGGGACAACGTGACAGGTGGTTAGCCCGTCGCCATCTTTAAGCAGTGGACTTTTACAGGGCGTTACAATGATGATGAGCGAAAATAGCCATTTACCCTGAGGTAGACTATTAGAAAAATGTTTACTCCACCATGTTCACATGAAATAAAAAAAAATTGTCACAAATATCGATAAGAAACCGGTTGCTTGTTATCGATACTTTTTAGCCACATCACTAAAATTACAGCGCGCACATACAAACATTCAATTTGGTAACGTAAACGAATTTGTTTATGCAAGATGTATGAAAGTAGAATTGGTGATATATGCGTGTACTTTACTCATTATGCCGTCAAGGGTTTTGGTAAAAGGTTTGTAATGTTATCACATATCTCTAGTTGCGTGATGAGTTGCATATTTTCGTTTGAATTTGGAACGTTAAAATAACGTACAATTTTTGTTACGGTATTTTTATTAGGCTAACAATGTTTATTCAGTATACAAGGTTTGTTTTAATGTAATCAGAGGTAAATTTTTTTTCATTACGATATCCGAGTGACGTCTGGCTGTCTATGGATTGGGAAATACATGAAAATAAAAAAGTAATCTTTTTTGTCTTAATTTTTTTAGCACTTTCAATGAGTGAAGACCAAATGGTGATGAAAATATATAGTGGGTAAATTTACAATAAAGGGATCAAGGTAAGCTGCGAATAACTTTCTAAAACATTTCAAAATTAAAATTTTAATACAATTTCGATATATCTTCATGTACATCTAAATAGTGGGGTAGACAGAAGTGTAGAAATATAAGTCATTTCAACCCACCTTTTACCAAAGTAATAGGTGCAACTTCAGGTGGTGAGCCTGTATCGTCATCTTAGTGTCTAAGCCAACGGTACAATGTAATTACATAGAAATATACCTAAATGGGTGAAATATTTAAGTAAACATATAAACATCTATGTACAATTCGAACCCGCAACCCTTAACTTCGAAGGCAAGATCTCTACCAACTAGGCTATCGGGTAATCAAACAAAATATTTACTTTAATTTATAAATGTTTTGATTTCTAAAGGTTCGTTACGGATACACAAGCGTGATTCATAATGTTTGTCGTGGAATACAAAAAGTCACGATGGCGGAGTGGTTGGGTGGTCGGAATTTCGAGTCAAGAGACCCGAGTTCGATCGCCAGGTAGGGGCTCCTACGAATGGGTTTTCCTAAAACCTTTGTACGAATTACACCGTTGGCTTGGACACAAAGGCGGCAACGGGTTCAACACCTGTCACGTTGTCCCGAAAATATCTTCGGTGGAAGGTGGGTCGAAGGGACTTAACTGTCTAGACTAGACCTCTGTCTACCCCTGTATTGGGAACTGCGTGAAGAGATTTTTATGAAGATAACAAACTACAGGTTACAACTTTGATACAGTTTATTTATTTACTTAATAGTTTATGTACACAAAGAGAATACAAAGTGAATATAATATTAATAAGTAATAAGTACAAAGGCCCTTCTTATTTCTTTTGGAATCTCTTCCAGCAGACCTGTGACTGGAAATTGTTAACAAGCTTACCCATAAAATATAAAGCGAGTACGATTAAGAACAAAGTAGGACGAATATTTACATAAATATAAGAGATAAAGATGATATACATATTTATAAATAAATAAATAAATATAAATATCTTCACGCAATTCCCAATACAGGGATAGACAGAGGTCTAGTCTAGACAATTAAGTCCCTTTGACCCACCTTCCACCGAAGATATTTTCGGGACAACGTGACAGGTGATGAGCCCGTCGCCGTCTTTATACATATTATAATTATTTATAATTATTCGAGTCGATTCAAAGGACTTATTTTCTGGACCTCTTCCAATACTGTCTATACGAGTATTGGGAGAGGCGTGAAGATTTTTTGTATCTTTTGTAATATTTGTATATGATTGTCAAGTAGTTGTCCTACGAATATACAAGATTCTTTCTAAATTAGGTTTTAATTCGCACCAAAGACAATAAATAACAAAGTTTCAAATTGCTATCTTTATGATTCCTGCACGTTTTTGTTAGCCATTTATCATATTAATCACAATAAAGCCTTCATATTTCTTCAGATGCCTTCTCCATCCTCTTTTATGGCGCAATATATCTCAATACTATATTTTGTCTTGCTTATATCGTGTATAGACGACGTTGTTAAGGGTACGAAATGTTCGACAAGCCTGGGTGGTAATATTCTTAAGAGCAAAACATTATAAAAAGTATAGATAAATATACAAGTCTCAATAGCCGAGTGGTTGGGTGGTCGGAATTTCGATTCAAGAGACCCGCGTTCGATCCCCAGGTCGCAGGCGTGTATCAATGGGTTTTTCAAAAACTTATGTACGAATTATATCGTTGGCTTGGACATATAGACGGCGACGGGCTCACCACCTGTCACTATGTCCCGAAAATATCTTCGGTGGAAGGTGGGACGAAGGGACTTAATTGTCTAGACTAGACCTATGACTACCCCTGTGTTAGGAATTGCGTGAAGATATTTATTTACTATTTATTAAGATAAATATATTTTTAATAATTTTAATGTATATATTTTTAATTAATAATTAATATATTTTTATACTTAAGATTTATATATCTTTTAGATTAAAATATTTTTTTTAATTATTTATCTGTAGAACATTTTATAACCTCGAGGGCGCATCCCAACCTTTTTCGGTGACCACTGAAAATCAACACTATCGTTACTGCGATAACAAACGTTGGTGTCAAGTTTGACAACACAACACCCACAAATCTTGTTTCTTTGTCTCATTTATATTTTATTATGTTTGTGGTGTGTAAGATGTGAAATAAATTATTGTCAATGTTATTTAAAATATTGGTATGTTCTTAAAAATTTGTGAGTACGGAAGCATTTATCAACCCTTTTCTTCCCGTAGTAAGGGGCGTATTTGTTTATTTATTTATTGTTTTTATTGTTATGTGTTACTGAATATTACCAGGCGAATTTTAGATCTGATATACAAAAACTTTTTCTGTCATCTACTACGGTCACAAGATTTCTCTGATATTTGCTTCAATCGATTATTGAATTCGTCACGATAGCCGAGTGGAGTTTGATCCCCAGGTGGCAGGCTCATAACAATGAGTTTTTTCAAAACTTATGAGCAATTCATATCGTTGACTTGGACATAAAGACGGCGACAGGCTCATCACCTATCATATAGTCCAAAAAATATCATCGATGAATAATGGGTCGATAGGACTTAATTGTCTGGACCTATTTCTACCCAAATTGTTATCGCAAATTCTTCCGTGCCGCCACCGCAAGCCGCGAACTGTTTCAAACGACATTTTAAATCAACATGCAACTGATGTGAACGTATTTTAATTCGGGACCGAATTCGGTTTGTCAAACTGGGTGCGGTTTACGCGAGTAATTCCCATGTGGAATTCGTGAAACGCTGGCGGCCGCGTCGCAAATTCAATTTAGCATTCGCGGGGTTGTCTGAATAAATTTAGTTGGATGATTTTTAAAAGTTTTGTGGATATTTTGGTATTGGTACTTCAACAGAATTACCGAATAGAATTAGAGAAATAGATTTATTAATCCAAACGGATCAATACAAGTCACGATAGCCGAGTTGTTGGGTGGTCGGAATTTCGAGTCGAGAGACCCGAGTTCGATCCCCAGGTGGCAGTACCAATGAGTTTTTCAAAAACTTATGTACGAATTTCGTCGTTGGCTTGGACATAAAGGCGGCGACGGGCTCACCACCTGTCACGTTGTCCCGAAAATATCTTCGGTGGAAGGTGGGTCAAAGGGACTTAATTGTCTAGACTTGTCCTCTGTCTACCCCTGTATTGGGAATTGCGTGAAGATATTATTATTATTAAACGGATCAATGATTAGTGCGTATGGGTTACCGTATGTCATCTCAAAGAATAACACTATCACTATCTCATCATGGGCGCTGTAAAAGACGAAATGAAGAATTGAATTGGAATCACGATAGCCGAGTAGTTGGTTGATCGGAATTCGGGTCAAGAAAGCTTTGTTCGATCCCCAGATGGCAGGCTCGTAACAATAAGTTTTTTCAAAATTTATGTACAGTTTATGGAGTTGGTTTATACGGCGTTGGCTTATATAGACGGCGACAGGCTTGCTTTTTGTTGGTACCTCTTTCAACCCCAGCATAGACTCAGACGCTGGTACCCGTCAACGGTCAGCTTGGAGTTTGCCTAATATTTTTGTCATGTTGTTTTAATAGTGGTAGAGCCACACATCAGCTTTTGTTGTTGCATGAATGGGCCGGCTCGACCGGGCCACCACCACGACCTCACAGAATAACGGCGAGAAGTTGAAGTTTAACAAACTTCTGCGTTTCGTCTGGTAAGTGCAGGTAACCCCACACACCTCCCTCCCCCAATTCGGGGGGACGGGGGGGCTCTAAGGCCGGCAACGCATCTGCTATGCCTCCGGTATTGCGGGTGTTCATAGGCAGTGGTAATCACTTACCGTCACGTGAGCCACTTGCTCGTTTGCCTCCCTTTTTATAAAAATGTTTATACCACCATCCATCGACGACCATTATCTCCAAGGTTTTTCCCTTTGGTTGCTTTTAACAAAATCCATTGCAGATGGTGCTTGGCATATTTTTGGGGCGATACCACCGCGGCCAAGGCTAATATCCAATTTCTTTTATTCTCCTGAAAAATCAATCATACTCAAAAAAATCACGATAGCCTAGATAGATAGATTGGGTGATCAGAATTAGAGTCAAGAGGTTAGAGTTCGACGGCGACGGGCTTATCCACCTGTCACGGTATCACAAAAATATCTTCGGTGAAAGGTGGGTCGAAAGGACTTCATACTCTGGACCATACTCTGTCTTTCCTCGAAAATGGTGAGCGATGATATAACTGACGACCTCCGTGGAAGAGTGGCGTAGACACCAGTTTTGATGGTCCCACCATTTTCTCGGGTCTGGGTGTTTATGATGCTTTCGTTGTTTCCGGTCAAATACCTCAGGTGCTTTAGCATTTTACATTGGGATAGAAGCAATGTATGTGATGTTGTCCCTATCTATTTATTTATTTATTATTATTATTATCTTGTTGGCCAATGGCATATCCTATTTTATCATATTCTATTTTATTCCTTTAGCCACCTATTATAACACTATCTGGAAGATAATGGATGCTATATTCTAAAGCCCAAACCGCACGACAAAAAATTCCGTAGATATTTATTTCCAATTTGGTTCATTTTATCTTAGCCCGTAACATGTTGTAGGCACAAAACCCCTCTTCAAAACCTATATATTACAAGCTGTTACAAGGGTTGCTTTTTGTACCGATACCTTCAGAGTTCGCCTTTCATACGTTTAGTTTTTCCTCTATTATATATACTTTTACATTTACTTTTTACTAGGATATATTTTTAATGTTTTACTGTATCTTTTTACTTTACCTTCACCCATTTTCCCAGTAAATATAGTATCCTTTTTAAAATTACCTAATTGATATATTGTAATTATGGAATGTTAGAAGATATTAAAATTTCCTGGACACTGTTTGTAACTTTAAAAAATAAGTTGCTGAATGCGACAGTTTTGCTTAGTGGGAGTACTCATACTTCTTTCTACAAAACAAAACAAAAGCTATCAGTGGTAAACTGATGGTAAGTGTCCAACACACTTCATATCGAATCAAACCATTTATTTTATTTTATTTATTTTTCAGTTTTTAGGAGTACTTGAGCCATACGTAACTTTATTGGTACCATAGTATTATATATACTTATTGTTCCCTCATATTACATCTAATTACAAGTATGCAACTCGCTACTTATCGTGTCGTGATAACTTAAGATACCATAAGATTTATTCAACGAAATAAGAATATAAATTCGTTTATCGATTGTCAATTATTCATCAAGTACTGCTGCACAATCTCCTCTAATGGAGAAAAAAGGTTAAAAAACTCCGTAGGTTTTTGGTTAATCTTTTATATTTTTCACAATTTTATTACCCTAATAAATAACACCTGCAAAGCAATTGAATGTTTTTTTATTTGCAATTGAATGTTAAATAGCTTAACGCTATCCCCAATACTGGGATAGACAGAGGTCTAAACAATTACATCCTGTCGGGCTGCGTTCCACCAGACATTTTGAAAAATGACAGGTGTTGCGTGGAGAGTCTTTTTGTCCAAGACAACGATATAAAACGTACGTAAGTTTAAAAAAAACAATTGATACGAGCCTTGGGAATCGAACTCGGATCTTATGACTTGCACTCCAATCACTCAACCACTCGAATATCGTGACTATATAAGACTAAGGATACTTGGAATGATTAGCTCTCGGCACTTTATATAATAATAATCCTAGACTCTGATTAGCTACATATATACTATGTATATTATACAAACTCTCTATACCCTTACCAACCGGAACACAACAGTTATTATTCTGAGGTAAAAGGTAGGAGAGAGGTACCGACAATACTAAAAAATAACAACAAGATAACGTCATGCTCATCTTGTTTTACATTGCGTTTGCCTAAACAAGGTTGCCACTGGAGAAAATTATGTATTTGTTTCGGGGATTTGACGAAAATAAAGAAAGAAATATAAGAAAAACAACATCCCTGATGGAGGCGAACTCGAAGTCAGTAATTGGTGACGATTGAGCTTTAGGCGATTAACATTCAGTCAGTATTTACTTAGTTAACGGCTTACTATAGACCGCTGTTCCAAGTCATAAACCTCTCCCTAAGGAGGATTTGCTACTACCAGACATTTACCGGACATTTCGCTTTTAAGACGCTACTCCCTGTCAGGCCTACTTAATCTTGTAATTAAATTAATTTAAAGTCTCGTAGGGGGGTTGGCAACATCTGTCAGAATTTTTTCTTGTATTTTTCTTCACTTCTCATTTGAAAGATTTTCTCAGTCGCCCATTACGACGGGAACAAATTTAAGATCATCTTTATATTTTAAAAATACACACATGTTGTGCGCTGAAGAAGTTATTACGCTAGATTTTCGAAATATTCGCGGCCTTAACTACCTACACTGTACACGATATAAGCAAGAAAAAATTTAGTATTGAGATATATTGGGCCGTAAAACAGGATGGAAAAGCCATGTGAAGAAATATGAAGGCTTTAATGTGATTAATATGATAAATGGCTAACAAAAACGTGCAGAAATCATAAAGGGAGCAATTTGAAACTTTATTATTTACTGCCCTTTTTAAAATTGAATTTCATGTAGAAATACTAATATATAAATAAGTATATACATAGATAGGGACAACGTCACACACATTGCTCTTATGCAAAACTAAGCGACTAAAGCAGTTGCTTACGACAAACATTCAGCCCTGAGAATATGTGGCAAATGCGGGTTTATATATAGACCGTCCGGAAATAAAACTCGGGACAACGAAATAGATAACGCCATGAAAACGTCCACTAATTCGTCACTAATCCACGGAGGTTGTCAAAAGAAATAATCGATTTCGCGAATAAATTTACGATCTTCATAATCGATGCTAATTGTAGACCATTGTAGATATTCTTTGGCAGACAAATATGAGATTCTACTTGGACTTGAACACGGAATTCGTAATCCAGGTGGTGCGATTGGACATTGAACTAAATGATAATTTGTTACTTAATTATGTTGTGCGGCGTCTATGTCTCTACATAAGAAGCTCTCTTGTTGCGGATTCAGGAAACACATCGACATACTACTTAGCGCTATCAAAGTTCGTACGATAGCAGGTGGAAAAGATGTCCTCCCCAGGATGAGACCACTCGACTCTTTTCCTGTAGCACCTTTTCTGCTACAATGAAATGGTTGTGTAACGTAAAGGAAGAAGTGCGTAATAAGAGGAAAAGCTGAAATAAAAAGTTAAATAAAATAAAAACCCATTATTTTTTCAAAAAATACTTTATTTATACAAAATATAAATCACTAACAATAAAGAAGTGTTCACCAATGTGAATTAACGTTATCGGGACAACCGGTCATGGTTTGTATTAATTTAATAATACGTTTCTCGTCCGATATAATAACATTGTTATCTTTATCGAATGTTAAACTATATATATTCTTAAAATTTAACACTTTTTTAAATCCTTCTTGCTTCAAGTCAATGAAAACACCAAAATTCGTACAGACGTACAAATCACCATCGTTATCTTCAGCTATCTGTCTCACCGTAACCCTATCATTTACAACATTTATGTTTAATCTAGAATTATCGTACTTATAAAATCCTGTTTTATTAGCGAAATATATATTCTCATTGTCAGCTGTGACGTGGAAGTGATCAACTTCGAATCCTTCAAACTCTTTTACAACTGCAAATTTTCCATCTACTTCTATATGCAATTTTTGATCTGGATAGCTAATGTAGAACAGATTTCTCCTGAAAAATAGTGCCCAGATATTCTTACCAGCTTCTTTGTAGAAATCTGCTAATTTAGTCATCATGTTATATTTATAGATGCCGTCACTGCCACCTAAATATATGTCATCATTAGCATGATCGATAGCTACTGAACATCCTCCTCTAATGCCCGCAATGTTCTGAAACTCTTTGGTATCCATGTCAATAAAAGCTAACTGGAAGTCGACATCGGAATATGTTTCAGGTACGGTATAGCTGAAAAATACTGTATTAGTATTTTTATGAGCGTAGAGGTTAAAAGGTCTGCCAGAGTTTGCCCACAAGATCTCCCTGTCATACCACCGATCGTGAATTTTAATACGGTTGCAAGTTTTATTTGGCATACCATGTATACAAGCCAGCACGTTGAGCATAATAAGTACTTTCAAAGACATTATCTGTAAGAATAGATATATAGATAAATAAATCAACAGGAACAGTATCACATAAAACCTAAAAGTATAAAGCGCTTGTTTCGTGGTATCGAAGGTGTCATAAAATCCCAGACTCGCGACAAAATTCAAAAAGTGTTTTTTTATAGGAAAGGGATGCAAACGAGCAGGTGGCACACGTGATGGTAAGTGATTACCGCCGCCCATGAACATCTACAATACTGGAGGAATAGCAGATGCGTTGCCGGCCAGTTTTCAACATTGACTCTTAGGAATCGAACCCGGGTCCCCAAAGTGCGGAGGTTTAAGGAATATAGGAGGTTGCAGTTATAGTATTTATAATGTATATATGTAAAAAGAGAAGAATTAAGTTATTTCTATTAAACCTTAACAATAAAAAGGTTCGATACAAAATTTAAAATTAATTCTGCGTGACCTTTATCTCTAAGAGAAGGCCTTTGAACATCAATGGGCAATTATAGGCTGCTATTTCACAACTGCTTTGTTGATAATTTCACTTTAGGTTTTAAATTATCAAAACGAAAATAGGGCTATCATCAGTAAATTTTTTTTAAACGATTTAAATTATTACATTTTAAATTAAAGTAAATAATTGTTTTGCTATAAGATTAATAATAATTTAGTTGATATTATGCAGTTTTAATATTGTATTTAAATATATACGTACCCATTTAATATTATTAGGCATGCAATTTATTATCATCACTATTTAAATATTTAATTTTCAGATAATTTTCTACGCATGATAAAACAACTCTAGCACGAAATTCGAAATGGTCCAAATTGTTATTGATGGGATGTTGAAAAAATAATTGAACAATAATCAAAATATTTTTGAATGTTACGCGTATTGTAATATTGTCCTGCATTGTTTTAATTAATTCACATATCAATTGTTTAATTCGACTGTATATACAATTAATTGACGTGGAGTTATGATTGATTATTGCACATCACTTTACTCAATATACATCTTAGATTAACATTGATATTTTTTATGATATTTAATTAATTAATATTTAAATGTTGACGTAATTATTGAGTCAAAATAAAAGTAAAAGTTAACCTAAGTCAGGGAGATAACAGCGAGGTAATTAAATAGAAAATAAGTAACAATAAATTAACCTTAAATGGATTGTGTTACAATATCCGAGTGGTTGGGTGTTGTAGAAGTGGGAGTGGGAATCGAACTTGGGGCGATCTTCCAGGAGGAAAATATCTATTAAGGGTTACTAAAAAGCATTGGTCAGGAATGCTAAGTAAATAAAAATAAATAAATAAATATCTTCAAGCAATTCCCAATACAGGGGTAGACAGAGGTCAAGTCTAGACAATTAAGTCCCTTTGACCCACCTTCCACCGAAGGGTCTCTCGACTCGAAATTCCGACCACCCAAAAACTCGGCTATCGTAACTATATGCTAAGTAAGTGTTTTTATTAATTATTCATATTAATAAATTAATTTTTAAGCACAGTAGTTATTTCTCCAGACCACGGGTTTAATGCCTAAAGGCATTAAGTCTGCAATTTGTGTAACTCTCTCCTAAAAGTATTCAATACAGTGTAAATAAATAAAAAATAAACAAATACATACATACAAACATACATAATGGCCTGTTAAAGTCCACTTCAGGACATTGGCCTCTCTCATAGGAAGGATTTGCCATAATCGCCACGCTTGGCAAGCGGATTGGCGATCACTCACTAGACCACTCGCACTTCAGATGCTGCTGCCCAACTTCGGTCTGATTATTTTGGTCTGATATTTTTTGAGAAATGGTTATATAGCTATCTATCAGTTGCCATAACGATGCTCAAGGCTGTTTCCCATAGTCGTCTCTTACGACACCTATGAGAAGATAGGGAGTGGCAATATTCTTATGCCGTTACCACTCGGAACAAAATAACAAAGAAATAGTAATATATAATATATTTACCATTTCAATACATAATAATTAAAGTACCTGTAATTTATCTCTGTTTATGGATTTTTATCAATTTTAATTATTTATGTTACAGTTGTAAAATTTTCGAAATTTTATCGCCTTCATCGATATTATACAGGAGTTTGTCGTAGCATATCTGCGACGCACTACTTGGGTTCAATCTGTATATAGTGTTTTTATCCGAGTAAATAATTCGCTCATGTTCATCAAATGCCATTCCAAATCCTTGATTGATTGTAGCCACACGCTTTATTCTATTAAAAGGCTTATCATCTAAATATATTCCATCATTAGCACAAAAATATATATCGCCGTAACTATCTTCAACTATTTGACGCACAATTATTTCATCGTTTAGCATTATAGGAAACTGGCTAACTTTATCAACTTTGTAAAGTGCAGTTTTGTTGGAGAAATATATTTCCAAAGTTTTCGTTATAAAGAAATTCAAGATTTCAATTCCCATTGCTTCAGACACTTGAAAAAAATTATTGTTCTGCCATACGAAGAGTTTTTGTGAAGGGTATTCAATGTAATAGAAGTTTTGTCTTACGAATATGGCCCATATTGATTTTCCTCTCTCGGCAAAGAATTCAGCTTTTTTTGTAAGGAAATTATATTTGTAAATACCGTCGTGTCCGCCGAAATAAATATCGTCATTGGCAGAATCATAACCAATAGCGTAACCACCAGGAACTCCTTTTATATCCTGACACTCTTTTGTGTCAACGTTACATGACATTATTCCAAAGTCAACTTGTGTGCCAGTTTGAATTGTGTGACTAAAGAACAGATTCCCAGTATACTTATGAAGAACAAGATTATATGGTCTACCAAGATTTTTAACCAATACTTCTCTATCATAGTATACGTGTTGGAAGATAAGTCCATCGCATACCACTTGATTGGGGCTATCTACTGATTCAATTGCGATGGTGGGCGCTGAGAATAGAAAGATCAGTAGCATTTTTTCTTGATTTTCTTCAGGTGTCTGAAATAATAAATAAATACGTAAATATGTGCTGCAAAGTAAGTATTAAAGCACTTGTATTATGGAATCTGAAACATCGGAGGTGTACAAACACTGCCCGAAACTATATAGTTTTATGGTTTTCTATATTAACCCGTCTGGGAATCGATCCGGGACCACAGAGCTGGCAACATCTCGAACCAGTGTTTACAATCCTCGTCCACGATCGTCGATAACATTCTAAAGTTTTTAAACAAAATCTTAGGGTAATTACTTCTTTCTCAAATCAGAAATTTTGTTATTATAAATTTCGCCAATATATCACAAAATTAAAACTTAAATATGTTAAAATAACGGAAGCTAATTAACTTACCACAAACTTGAGAAACTGTAGTGAAAGTTTACGCCAGTAATGTCATGTCAGTTACATGCTCCAGATAGATCACTTTGTGTTTAAATAACCTGAAACTTTTCACTTACTTGTTTGCCGTTACAGTATTAACTAAACGATGAACGTTGCTTATAGAAATATAGCAATTGAAAACTATTCTTGTGCTACCACCGATAAATGATAGCAAACTAATGCCGAGAAATATATGTCGGACAATTGGAAAAGTTTGTTTATTCAACAGTTGTGTCATTGCTTACACTTTTATTATTGTAGTGTAAAAGAATTGCATTATGAAATAATTATAGTACGATGTCATCGTAAATGTTATGCATTCATACGTAATATCATACATAATTGCTCGGTGTTTCTGTCCGATATACACTCAGCAATGAAGACATCCGCAGCAGAACCAAGGTAACTGACATAGCTGTACCGATTAGCGCGCTGAAATGGTAATGGACCAGCCATATAACTCGACGAACTTATAATCGTTGGGGAAAAAATATTTTCAAGTGGCCACCTCGTATTGGGAAATGCAGTGTAGGATGGCTGCTCTATAAGATGGAATGACGATTTGCAAAGTGTGGCAGGAAGTCGATGCATGCAAGTGGCTAGGGACCATTTTCTTTGGGGAATTTGGCGGAGGACCATGTTCAGCAGTGGACTATTGATAGGCTGTATAGAAGAAAAATAAATAAATAAATAAATATCTTCACGCAATTTCCAATACAGGGGTAGACTAGAGTCTAGACAATTAATTCCCTTCGACCCACCTTCCATCGAAGATATTTTCGGGACAACGTGACAGGTGGTGAGCCCGTCGCCGCCTTTATGTCCAAGCCAACGATGTAAATCGTACATAAGTTTTTGAAAAACCCTTGGTACGAGCCTGGGGTTCGAACTTGGGTCTTTCGACTCGAAATTCCGACCACCCAACCACTCGCCTATCGTGACTAAGAAAAAGAAGATACTATATAACTACTGAGCTATACAGTAGCTATGTCATCCTAGTAGTTAGAATGCTCGTTTAAGCCTCTACATAGTGGTAGAATTTTGGTTAACACGACAAATCAAATCAACTATATGGTGTTGTACTATGTAGCGTTTATCACCATTTTTCTTTGTGCGGGTGTCTTAAGAGGCGAATAACTAAGGAAAGTACTTAAAAATTGCAATGATAACTATTAACGCTGGAATTGTACGCATAGCGGTGTAAATGCCCCGAAATATACCACATTTATCCCGAAGTATATCATAATTAAGCAGACAAGCATTAAAAGTATATTAAGTGGTATCTTATACTGCGATCACCAATCCGTTCCAAATGTGGGGACAGATTTTTATTATTGCAAATCTTAACGGAAGTGGCATATTTCCTATATTGGAAATTTGTTTTAATTATACTCAGTTTTGGAACTGGCAATATTAAATTTATCAAAAACTTTAAGTTCCGAACTGTCTTGCGGTAAAGGAAGACAGGCAAGGAATCTTGTATACCTGAAATACTAAACATTTATGAAAAATACTAAACATTCAAGTATGTATCCTGTATTGGAACATAGGCGTTCTCTTCTCGGTTCCAAAAATACTCAGTCAAATACTTTGAAAAGAATCGTTTCAATTAGACGGTTGAAAATGGTTATGGCTACCCACAGATTGTGAAATATACATCCGATCCAAACAGCCAAGCTGTTTTCTGTTCATTTTACTGCACATATATTATCACGAAAATAATGTTCTCTTTTTCTGACAGCGAAGTAACGCTGCCGCGCATTTCAAAACCCAAGACACCTTTAAAATTTCCAGGAGTTCACCTTACGGCAAACGGATTCCTTTCTTAATTAATTACTTTCGGCGCTTTGTGTCGGACGCATCCGCCGGCAGCGGGGAGAGCTTTAATTAAACGTTTTAGAAAATTTAAATCAAAACTTCCCTTTTGTCTTGTGAGTTATATTCTGTTGTTAATTTATTATCTACTAGCTGTTGTTCTTTCCTCTCGTGGGTATTGTGAAATGCGAGTGAGGGAAGCTTTGTATATCGCAAAGGATACTAAAAGATGGCGGGATAAACATCTCCAAAAATATCAAACCAAAGTTAAGCAGGCTCGTGATGGGCAGCAGCGTCTACGCTGAGAGGTGTCTGGTACTGTGATCGTCTATCCGCTTGCTAAGCGTGGCGATTATGGTAAATCCACCTTAAGTATGCAAGTAAGTAAATTTTCCGGCTGCCTAGCCTGCCGGAACCCCTTTTATTGTTCTGTATTGATATTTTTTTCTGGGAAAAAAAGTATTCCTTGTCCTTCTTTACGGTTCAAGCTACTTTAATACCAAATTGCTTAAAAATTGATTAAAAGTTGATTGGTTTAGCCGTTAAAGCGTAATAGATAGACAGAGATACTAATATTTTTAAAAAAATATATTAGTATAGTTTAAGGGATTACTAAAATTTCTCTACGTAAAGAATTGTCTGGGTTAGCAAACCAGACAATTCTTTTGGATAGGTTCTAATGAAACAATTGTTGTGTTTCAGTTAAGGAGGCATGGCCAATGTGATTTCACGCTAAGAACAATTCCATCTCATCCTTCGCGGGTGTGAACTCACCTCTTCGGCTGACGTTGGTTGGAGAGATCGATGCAGTACGGATTTTCTATCACACTACATTCTAGGGTTGGAACATTAGCTCGCGTTTCAACCCTAATTCTTTAATTTAGAGATGTAAGTGACTTATTAAATAACGTCCTACCTCACTCAACACCGAGGAACTGCGCCATCACCGCAAGAGTCACACCGATGTTGAATGCCCTAAAGTTTAATCGCTTGATAAAGTAAAATAAATAGAAGTAGGGCGAGCTAATTTCATACTGCATCTCTATAATTTAAGTCTGGTTAGTCGAGATGGTTTATCCCGTCATCAAAAGGCATCCTTTATAATTTCTAAGGCTTAAGAAAGGTTAAGAAATGTTAAAAAAAATAAATATTTTCTCGCAATTCCCAATACAGGGGTACACAGAGGTCTAGTCTAGATAATTAAGTCCCTTTGTACCACCTTCCACCGAAGATATTTTTGGGACAACGTGACAGGTGGTGAGCCCGTCGCCGTCTTTATGTCCAAGCCAACGATGTGATTCGTACATAAGTTTTTTGAAAAACCCATTGGTACGAGCCTGCCACCTAGAGATCGAATTCGGGTCTCTCGACTCGAAATTCCGACCACCTAACCACTCGGCTGTCGTGACTTCTGATGATAATAACATTTTAACTGCTTCTCCTGTCTAAGGCGTAACATCTACATCTGCAGTACTGTTGTAAAAATTTAAAATCTGCGAAGCCTTCAAAATTTTATTTCGGTCGATTAAAAGTAAATCCTCCAGGACATAAGAGTAAATAGAAAACTTGACAACCTTTGTGGATGATTGGCCTACTCAAACTAGTGGATGGTTGTCGCCAATTCTGATTCAATTTAGGCGGGTTAATATAGAAAAACTACTTTTTCTACACTATCTCGGATCTGCGTTATTTTTATTGTTTCTGATAACACGCGAGCCACAGTTACTATGGATACGAGCAATATATGTATTGTTGTCCCTGTCTGTGTAATTATGTATTTTTTTATTTTCACTTCCACCCGTATTCATAGTCTGAGGTATTCAATCATAATATCCGAATCTCGAAGCATATCCTCAAACAGGAATCCCGGCAAAACAAAAGCGAATATAGGGGAGGATCGTCCAAATCAAATAGGTCTTGCAAAGCACAATGGAACAACGCAATCTCCAGGGACACGAGATACGAGAAATTGTTTTGATAGTCTTTATAATTTTCACTACTACGCGTTATGGTCTTGACTTTTTTGAAGACGTAAATGTGATATCAAACCATTTATTCATCGCCTTAAAAGACAGCTCTGAAGTCCCGAGTTCAATTCACGGGTGAGTCAATGTAGAAAATCACTTCTTCTACGTGGTCTCAGATTTGTGTTTTTGTAGTACCTTTGTCGTTTCTGATTCCACAACACAAGTGTTTTAGCTACTTTCTTTGGGATAAGAGCAATGTAAGTAAATGTAATGTTGCTCCTATCTGTTAATCTAATCAAATATTTTTGTCACTTAGTAGATTTTACTTTTGTCCTCAGGTTATGGCGTCAGAATATTCCACCACCTTTCCTCCCGAGGGTGTCAGAAGCGACTAAGGCTAAGAACGACTAAGACTAAGAAGCGACGTCACACACTTCTCACCGTAGCTGCTGCTCGTCATCAGTATACTGAATCGTCTTATATGTATCGTTACGGTGATCCCGTCATCTGTGAGTAGCCATTGAAATTTTAGGGTTTTCCTTAGGTGACTAATGACATCAAAGGAAAGAAAATGGTGATATAATCTTTCGCCCTAACCACACCGCACACTTAATCACATGACACTGCATATATAACAAATGGTATCAACATATTTAAGAAGTTGAATTTGAATTTGAATTTGAAAGTAGGTAAATAAATGTTCACGCCATTACCAATAACAGGGTTGACAGAGGTTTAGACAATTAACACCTTTTACCAAAGATATTTTGGGGACAATGTAACAGGTGTAGAGCCTGTCGCCATCTTTATGCCTAAGCCCTGCAATATAAATCGTGAACGATAAAAAAACCATTGATACGAGCCTTCCACCAGAGGATCGAACACGGGTATTTTGACTCGAATTCCGATTACCCAACCACTCGTCTATCATGACAAGATCTATCCTAAAGAGTTCACCACAAAATCTACAATGAAAATAATTTTATATTGTCACATCTGAAATATGCAAAAGTTACTAATTTTTTTCCAAAAACAAATATTAAATGCAAATCGTACCTCTGTAACGGAAATGAAAAACATGATCTACTCTAACAAAATTTCCGTCTCACTTTCCGCGCGTACAGCTTTGTTCTAATTTGTTTTAAACTTGTTTGTTTTCAACAGATGTCCATTTACAATTGTTTTAAGTATATTAAAGAAGTTTGCTTAAAGTTAAACTTGGTTAATATTTAAGATTATATTTATTAGATTCCACGAGTGATCATTCGATTAGGAGAAAAAACTTTAAATAAGACGACCTGATAGTCTAGTTGGTAGTAACCCTGCCTCCGAAGCTAAAGGTTACAGGTTCAACTACAGATATTCATATGCATCAAACACACGAATATGAATGTTTGTACTTGACTCATGGATGGTAATATGAATGTTTCCCTGTTGCAATGTGTATCTATGTGTAATAAATAAATAAATAAATAAATAAATACATACATAGATAGGGACAACATCACATACATTGCTCCGATCCCAATGTAACATGCTAAAGCACTTGTGGTATGAGAATCGGAAACAAAGAAGGCACCATAAACACCCAGACCCGAGAAATTGTAGAAAAAGTGGTTTTTCTACATTGCCCCGACCGGGAATCGAACCCTCGAATTCCCGAACCATCGAACTCGTGATGGCGACACCTAGAAAACCAGTGTTTACGCCACTCGTTCACGGAGGTCGTCCTATTGAAGTATATTGTAACGTTAGCTTAGACATTAAGACGGCGATAAATCATTTTAGGTGTATGTCAATAAGTACAGAAATGCATATTTTTGATCCCAATAAAGTGGCTTTCAAATAAAAATAATAAGAAAAATCTCTTATGAATAAAGTTTGCACAAATTATCTTTAATAATGTGTCGTCACTTTACCGTAAGAAGTAAATAATAAATCAAATACTTTGATACGAGCCTTCCCCTTGTGAATCGAAATCGAGTCTCTTTATTCGAATTTCAATCGTCCAACCACTAGGCTTTGGGCACGTAATGGATGATCGGAATTCGAGGATGGCACTTACCAATGAGTTTCATCAAAATTTATGTACGATTTACGTGTTTACTTATGTTAGTTTGGACACAAACATGGCGACAAGCCATCACGTCCCAAAACAAGCTCCGATGAAATGTGGGTCAAACGGCTAAATTGTTAAGATCTCTTGCTAACTCTCTATTCGAAATGCGATCAAATATTTTATTTTGAGCAACAATTCTTAAACTCGATTACCTAAAACTTAATAACAGAGATCTGATCAGGATTCGGGATGACCTATCTTTGGCCTATATCTAAACCAAGGTATCGATATCGGATCAATCAAACCCGGATTGTATTAAACCCGAAACAAATTAACGTTAAATTTGATACTGTAACGTACCTTATCCGAGTTGACTATGATAAATCTGCGGTGCAATGATTTCTAGTTCAGACGAATTTATTTGTTTATTTATTTATTTATTATTATACACAAAACAGACTAAGACAATTACATGATAAGATTAAAACTCTAAGGTATTGAACAGTCCTTGTCCAAACTATGTGTATACAGATTTAAAACAAGGACACGGTGTTTTCTTTCTTACACTTAAGTATAAGTAATGAAAAAAAAATTTAGAAAATTTACACAAAGATATAATAAAACAAAAATCACAAATACAGAAATCACTAAGCATTTACAAGAGGGCTTTCCAAACACTTGACTTATGTGTGTTCAAATTCGAAATAAATACATCTATATTTGTGTTGCTAATAGTAATTTCGTTATATTTCCTACACATTTGAACCAATGGATTATAATATGAGGTGTTGTTATTATAAACATTTAATAGAAATGTCTACTATGTCTAGAACGAATATTATTTAATAAGCTATTACTTATATATATGTATGAGTATATATCTAAATTACAGTCACGATAGCCGAGTGGTTGGGTGGTCGGAAATAGAGCCAAGAGAGCCGTTCGATTGCCAGGTGGCAGGCTCGTACTAATAGGTTTTTTCGTAACTTATGTAAATCTTAAATCGTTGTCTTGGATATAAAGACGGTGACGAGCTCACTACCTGTCACATTGTCCCAAAAATATCTTCAGTAGAAAGAGTTTACATGGTTAAATTCTTGACCTCTATATACCCCTGTGTTGGGAATGACGTGATATTAAAGTCCACTGCAGGACATACTATCGCCACGCTTGGCTAGCGGATTGGCGATCGCAGTCGCACCTTAGACGCTGCTGCCCACCTTCAGTCTGATTATTTTTGTTTATTTATTTATTTAAACATTCATATATATGGACAACATCAGGTACCTTACTGTGATCCCAAAGGAAGCAGCTTAAGAACTTGTATTATGGAAACAAAAAATGATGAAATTGATTGATATTGATGAAAAGTGATTCGAAGTTAAGTCCCTTCGACCCACCTTCCACCGAAGACATTTTTGTGATGACGTGACAGGTGTTGAGCCCGTCACCGTTTTTATGTCCAAAGCCAACGCTATAAATCGTACATAAGTTTTTGAAAAACTCATTGGAACGAGCCTTGGTGATCGAACTCGGGTCTCTTGACTCGACCAATCATCCAACCACTCGGCTATCGCGACTTCAATATTTTATTTATTTTTTTCGCATTTTATTTATTTTTAATATTAAAACACATCAATTCCACCTTCCTTTAATGAAACTTTTTTCGCTCTTAATAGCAGAGAAGCAATAATGAAAATAGTCGAGTAAATGTTTCCACTTCTATATCAATAGTGGAAACTTCTGAAAGCTCCCTCGGCTCGTACAGCCGAACGTGTCAAAGCTCCGGTGCCCTTTCAATGTAACAAGTTTAAAATGGTGTTACCTTACGTGTTCAAATTAACTGTTTTGTAGTTTGCCAATGGGTACGTGTGCTACTGAATTCCTTTTGATTGGATAGAATAGGCCGCTACAAGGGGGGACTTCTTAATTTTGTCGTTTTGTACGCTTTTTATTACATCCAAATACTTAAATGTCTTCTCATTAACGTATCCTCGACACTTTGATATTGTGTTCTAATTAACCCGAACCCAGGACTATGTAGACTAGTTAAAAAAGGTCTAATTATTACATTTAATAACAAACAAAATTAATAAATATAATCACCCAATTCTCAATACAGGGGTAGACAGAGGTCTTTCCACCTGAGTGTGACAGTGAGTTGACCCACCTTCCACCGAAGACATTTTGTGGACAACGTGATAGGTGGCGAGTCCGTCGCCGTCTTAATGTCCAAGCCAACGATATAATTCGTACATAGGTTTTTTGAAAAACCCCATTAGTACGAGCAAAGTCACGATAGCTGCGTGGTTGGGTGGCCGGAATTTCGAGTCAATAGACCCGAGTTCGATCCCCAGTTGGTAGGCTCGTACCAATGGGTTTTTCACAAACTTATGTACGAATATCGTTGGCTTGGACATAAAGAAGGCGACGGGCTCACCACCTGTCACGTTGTCCCGAAAATATCTTCGGTGGAAGGTGGGTCGAAGGAACTTAATTGTCTAGACTCGACCTCTGTCTACCCCTGTATTGGGAATTGCGTGATGATATATTTTTTTATTATATTCCATTAGTACGAGCCTGTCACCTGAGAATCGAACTCGGTTCTCTTCACCCGAAATTCCGACCACACGGCTATCGTAGCATTACATTTCATTATGAGATTAAATTTAAAAAAGTAAATTGACACTACAACTGGGCGGGATTGTTACCCGCTACTTTCCTACCGTAGCAACGCTTAACCCCGAACCACCATGTTCTACACGCACCATTTCTTAATTTAATAACAAAAAGTTCAGTATGACTTATATGCCTTAAAAGTTCGATAAAAACAACATTATTTCATGTTAATTTGCATGCTTGCTGAGAAATGGTGTCGGTAATCCTGAGGTCCCTGGTTCGATTCCTGGTCGGGTCAATGAAGTACATACTTTTTCTACATATTTAGGTCTGGTACCTTCGTTGTTTCTGGTTCCGTAATACAAGTGCATATGCTGCTTACTTTGGTATCAGAGCAATGTATGTGATACTGTTCCTATCCTTGTATGTATTTTATTTTTTAATAAAATTTAGTTTTTATTTATTTATTTATTTATCTTCACGCACAATCCCTGACGGGGTAGCCAGAGAGAACAGATCGCCAAGTTTCACGATCCCTACATACTTCTTTCGCTTCTTTCAGATTCATCATCTTCTTCATACATGCACGTCTAGGTATCCGAGTACTCTTGACCCTTCCCTCTTCGAGCAATTTGCTCACATGGTCTTCGAAAGTTAGTCTCGGTCTACCTCGACACCTTTTAATATTAACTTTCGCGCTATATTTTCTTCACCATTCGGTCTTCACTCATTCGCTCAACGTGCCCAAACCATCGAAGCACGCCCTTATCCATTTTTGAGACAAGGTCATCTTTCAAACCTGCCATATTGCGAATCTCTTCATTTCGCTTTCGGTCGGCCATGGTAAGGCCGCACATTTTACAAAGAGATCGCATCTCCACTGCATTCAACCTGCTTTTATGCTTCTTCTGGCATACCTAGGTTTCGCTGCCATAAAACAAAGTCGGTACCAACACTGCGTTATGTATTGCAAGGCGTGCACTTTTCACAACGCCTTGCCTTTTGATTAACGCACTCAGGGCACCATTGACTTTGTTCCCGGCAGCAACACGCCTGTCCACATCTAAATCACATCTTCCATCCCGGCTAAACGCACTCCCCAAGTATACAATTTCATTCACCTGTTCTAGACATTCCTGATTTACCTAAATTTCGCACTTCGTTCTTTCTTCGTTCCTTTCAAATACCAGAACCTTAGTTTTATTAGCATTCAAACGGAGACCATTAATTTCACATTCTTCTTTCATACACGTGACTAATGCCTGCAGTTCTGCCTCTGATGGTGCAATAAGCACTGCATCATCAGCATATAGCAGACAATTTACTTTTATGTCACCCAATTTCACACCCAAACAGCTATCTTTCAGCTTCTGTAAACAGCTGTCGAGATACAGTATGAACAGCCAGGAAGACATGACACAACCCGGGTTTTTTTTTCGAGGGTAGGTGCGAAACCAACAACAGCTGTTTTGGAGCTCTCGTAATTTAATTAATGTTTTAAATAAATCTTAACAGTTTTTCAAAATAAGTAATAGTATCTGGATATTTTGTTATAATATCACATGTATATAAGAAAGTTATAAGCACTTACATAGTACACCCTCCCTCCATAAACTTTCATAGCACTACATTTTTGTATATAACATAAAAATGGCAAATATTTCTGATGTGGAAAATATACAGAAAGAACTGGAAGGAAGTTTATTTCTAAAAATAGCGGAATTCGAAAGACGTTTGAATGCAGCATCCACTCCACCAAACACAACACTTGTACAGTTACGTGAAGAGTTCTGCGTTTTCAAGGATCTGGTAACTTCAATGCTTAGTCTTCTACGTCAGCAAATATTAGACTGTTCGAAAAATATTGATGAGATCAACATGAGGCATCGACGGAAAGCACTCCTTTTCATGGAATCCCTGAATCTCCAGAGTTAAATACACAGAATGAGGTACTCCAACTGATTCGTGGTAAGATGGGTCTTCCACATATCGCCGACTCTTCTCTCAAACAGTGCCATAGACTTGGTGCGAGACAGAGCGATAAAGTTAGGCCTGTTCTTGCCTATTTTCATGACCATCACAATAAAGCAGAGGTTTGGAAGGCAAAATCCAAGTTGAAAGGATCCACTGTCTCAATCTGTGAATTGTTGACGAAAACACGACAAGCAGTTCACAAAAATGCCCGTAAGTATTTTGGGGTTAAAAATGTTTGGAGTCATGATGGGATTATTCATATTAAACTTCCTGAAGGTCGAAAGAAGATCTCCTCTGAAGATGAGTTGGAAGCTCTGAAGGTCAAGTTTGCTTCTGCACCGTCGTCTAACAGGGCTGGCAATAGTCCTCGTCATGAAGACAGTGTTTCAGTGAGCAAGAAGGTCTCTCATTCGCAGCAAAGCCCATCCAATTCTACTTGTCAGCAAGAAATAGCGCGAACTAATAATCCTGCTAGAACAAATCAGAAGCAGAGTGATGACATCAAAAGAGCAAGGCGTTTCGCTTCCAAGCGATAGTCTCTTCACTCCTTTAATAATCAAGGTGAAGTAATTAGAACATAATATTGACATTCTTTGTGTTTTAACATATGCACTTTATTTTTTTATTCAGTTTTGTTGTAGACTTTCACACTTTTGAATACTTGGTCTTATAACTTTATTGATTTGTTTTAGGGCATTACTGTATTTTATTTGTTATATTTATCAAAATCTAATTCTAACATCAATGTCAGTTTACTAAAGTAAATGACAGTAACAATGTCAAAATCACAATGTCAATGCCAGGTTATATGTGTATTACTCTATGGTCACAGATAATAACAGTGGCAGATTTTCTTTACTTCATTGAGACGACTATATTCACTGCGTAGTACTTAACCTCGTCGTATTATATTCGCTTTCTATTATTTTGGATATTTTTCAACAGTGTTTCGTTATTATGTTTAGTTAATTGATGCTTCCTGTATATTTTGGACATATATTTGTAGTTCTGTTTCGATATTGTTTCCGTTTTTGTTTTCTTTATTTTTATTATTTTCTACATGTTCATAATTGTGTAGTGTTTATATTTTTTTTCAGTTTGGTTTATTTTAATGTAAACAGTCAACTTGAGGGTTGGTGTATTATGATTGTTTGCTATCCTTCTATATCATTTTGCATGTTTGTAGTTTACTCTTAGTTTTACATATATTCTTTTAAAGTATTTGTATTTTTATTTTACATTAATATTCATATTTTTATTTTTTATTATTATTTTTATTTTACATAATTACATTAATATATATCTTATTCCATTATGACTGATGATGATTCCTTTTATTCCTATGACTCAGACTTGTCTTTTGTTTCTTGCGATGACCAGTTAAATGACAACGTTTCTTCTTTAAATGGTCTTTTAAGTAATGTGTTCCCTTCAGCCAGTAAACTGTTGAATATTTGTCACATAAATGCACAGAGTATACCAAGTCATTATGCAGAACTCGAAACTTCATTTGCGTATACAAACTTACACGCTATTTTAATTTCTGAGAGTTGGTTGAAGCCGTGTTTACAGTCAACCATGTATCCAATACCTGGTTTCGTACTTATAAGAAATGATCGTACAAATAAAGGTGGTGGTGGAGTTGCTATTTATCTTCATAGCTCTTTACCATATAAAATATTATCAACCTCTCCATCTCCATACTCTGCCTCCGATGAACACTTATTTGTGGAACTTGATGTCAAGGGCACAAGGATAGCTCTCGGAGTAGTGTATTGTCCTCCTTCTACTGATTACTTCGCCAATTTGGAAATGGCTCTCGAAAACATAGGTTCTAAGTATACACACTGCATAATCATGGGGGATTTCAACACTGACATTCTGAATAATTCTTCTCGTACACAAAAACTTCACTCGATCTTAGAGTCCGTCAATCTTGGAATTTTACCTTTAAGGGCTACCCATCATAATTTCGACACTGAAGACTCTCTTTTAGATCTCATTATTACTAGTTCTTCTGATCATGTGGTTGCACATGGTCAGCTTCCTGCCCCAGGATTCTCCCGACATGACCTTATTTATGCTTCGTATAAGCTAAACGTGGTACTTCATTTTTACACTTCCGTAACTTTACTAAGATAAACTTGGATAATTTGCACAGTGATGCGTCTCAAATTAATTTTGCCTCGCTGGCGGCTGCTTCCACGGTCGATGAAAAGGTACATGCCCTAAATAGCACGATAATTAGTCTGTATGATGCCCATGCCCCAGTCCATAAGGTCAGAGTTAAACGTTTGCCAGCACCCTGGATGACTGACGATGTGCGGAGGGCAATGGACAGGCGAAACCGAACTTTCTTGCGATTCAAGAGGTCTCGTATTGAAGAAAACTGGTTGTCTTTTATAATGGCTAGGAACAGGTGTAACCAGATGGTACGAACTGCTAAACGCCGATACTTCCTAAACAATATAACTAACTCTGTACCAGCTGATTTATGGAAATTTCTCAATTCGATGGGTGTAGGTAAATCACCTATCATGGAGTATGGTCCTTCTCTTTCCCACGATGATTTGAATCTATACTTTACTGCTACTACTGCAATGGACCCTACCATCCGGGCACAAACCATAGCATACATTGCTTCAATGCAGTCTCCACACATCCCTGTCTTTAATTTCTCTCCCGTGAATCAGGATGAGGTACGTAAGGCAGTACTGGCAATTAAATCCAGGGCCGTGGGATGCGATGAGGTTAGTAGGGTTATGATAGCCAACATCCTTGAATTTATACTTCCTGCTATCACTCACATTATTGGAGAAAGGCTTTCGTGCGACCTCTCCCCAAAGTACCTAATCCTACACTTCCTCATCATTTCCGTCCTATTTCAATATTGCCATTTCTCTCTAAAATTTTGGAAGCCTGTGTACATAAGCAAATTGCGATGAGGTTAGTAGGGTTATGATAGCCAACATCCTTGAATTTATACTTCCTGCTATCACTCACATTATTGGAGAAAGGCTTTCGTGCGACCTCTCCCCAAAGTACCTAATCCTACACTTCCTCATCATTTCCGTCCTATTTCAATATTGCCATTTCTCTCTAAAATTTTGGAAGCCTGTGTACATAAGCAAATTTCCAAATTTGTATATGAACATAACCTACTGAGTAACTTTCAGTCTGGGTTTCGTCCTGGCCACAGCACCACAACTGCACTACTTAAAATCACTGATGATATTCGTGAGGGTATGGAGACGAAGAAAGTTACAGTTATGGTGCTTGTGGACTTTTCGAATGCTTTTAACACAGTCGACCATGATATCCTTCTTGCAATTTTTTCTAACTTTAAATTCGCTTCCACGGTATTGGAGTGGTTATCTTCTTATCTTCGCGGACGTCAGCAATCGGTCTATATGGGACAAAAGACCTCTCAATGGGCGGGACTAGGTTGTGGCGTTCCGCAAGGCGGTATACTTTCTCCCATTATCTTCTCAATTTTTATAAATTTTATCACTTCTAATATTAATTGTTCGTACCATCTGTATGCAGACGACCTGCAGATTTATGTACAGTCTGATATTGAAGAACTCCAAGATGCAATTAATAAATTAAATGACTGTCTGAAAGCAGTATCAGACTGGTCCTTACGCTTTGGAGTATCTGTGAATGCAACAAAATGCCAATCTTTGCTGGTTGGTAGTACTAAAATGCTAGCTAAAGTCGATGTTGGAAACCTACCCTTTATACGTTATAACGATGCAGTGATTCCATTTTCGGGCTCTGTTAAAAATCTTGGGCTACATATCGATAACACCTTGAACTGGGGAAAACACATAACTGAAGTTAGCCGCAAAGTAACGGCCACGCTACGAGTGCTCTATCGCCTCAAAAATCTTCTTCCATGGGAAACTAAGCTTATGCTTGTCCAGACGCTCATTTTACCAATCATTGATTATGCAGATGTTTGCTACTGTGATTTGAACAAAGATCTTCTAAACAAGCTAGAGCGCCTTGTTAATAATTGTATAAGATATATTTTCAACCTTCGTATGTATGACCATATTTCACAATACCGTTCTCGTCTTAAATGGCTTACTATACAACAAAGGCGAAACTCTAGAATTCTGCTTGTTCTTTTCTCAATCATAAATGATACTACTTACCCTTCGTATCTTAAGGATAAATTTCAGTTTCAATGCTCAATTCATGATCGGTGCCTGCGGTCTTCATCTAATTACAAGATGAGTATCCCGCAACACTTTACCAATTTTGTTGGTCACTCCTTTACCATTCAGGCTACACTGCTCTGGAACTTTTGCCCGAAGACATCAGAAAAGTTACCAATAAGTCGATATTTAAAAGACTTGTACGTGAACACCTTTTAACTGTCAGTTAGAATTAGTGATTGGTCATTACAGTCATAATAATGTTTTTTAAGTTTTATATATGTATGTATGTATATATATATATATATATATATATATATATATATATATATATATATATATATATATATATATATATATATATATATATATATATATATATATATATATATATATATATATATATATATATATATATATATATATATATATATATATATATATATATATATATATATATATATATGTATATATGTGTGTATGTATGTATATGTATATATATTATATTTATTATTTGTATTAGTATTTTATATTGCATCTTTATTTTCGTTAGGTCCTATATTGATTTTCTTTTTCTGTAACCCAGTTTAAAGCACCTTAACAATATTTCTCCACGCCTCGGGTTGACTGGCAGAGAATGCCTACTGGCATTAAGTCCGCCTTTTGTATAACTTTCTTTGTGAGGTTTGCAATAAAGTGTAAATAAATAAATAAATAAATAAACCCTGTTTTACGCCCGTTTGGACGCTAAACATGGGTGACAGGTCATGCCCAACCCGCACACAGGCTTTACAGTCACAGTAAAGTGACTGCGCAGCCCTTAGCAATCGACCATCCACACCATACCCCGGCAACAGTTCCCACATTTTCTTCCTTACAACCTTATCAAATGATTTCTCACGATCCACAAAAGCACAGAAAATCTTCTGGTTAGCAGCCAGAAGCTTCTCCGTGATCATGCGGAGAGAAAACATTTGATCCGTGCATCCTCTTCCAGGTCTAAATCCGCATTGTGCCTCCCATAGAAATCTTTCCGATTTATCTTGCATCCTACGTGTCAAAACCTTCGAGTAAACTTTACTTGCTAAACTGGTCAAGCTGATCTCCCGATAGCACCCGTAGTCATAATGTGAACCTTTACCTTTATATAAAAGCACAATGACCGCGGATCGCCAATCATCCGGAACAGCCCCCGTTCGCCAGCACAAATTGCACAGCAGATGAAAGCTGTCCCAGACGCGTGGCCCACCATACTTGACCATTTCAGCAGTAACTCTGTCTAGTCCCGCAGCCTTACCACATTTCAAACTTCTAATCGCACATTCAATCTCTTTCATACTGATGACCTCAGTGTCATCGAGGTCCGAGTCTGGCGTACCAGTCACGGCGTCACCCCCAGATCCCTCACTAAGATCATCACACGCATACATCTCTCTATAAAATTCGCTCCATCGCTGCATGACGTCCGATTTTTCTGAGAGGAAGTCATTGGTTCTCGAAAGCACTTTATTCATTCTTAAGGCTGTCGCACCACTCCGGGTCCTTCTAACCTCTTTCCAGAAGAGTTTGGAGTTCTCCTTGAAGTTGTGCGACAACCTTTCGTCCGCTTCCATTCTACTCCTTTCACGCACTTCCTCAATCAATGCTTTCGTGTGAACTTTCTGGAGCTTCTTTCCTCTTCTCTCTCATATCCCTTTTTCTTGCATACAGCCAGTAGCTTATACTGGTGGTTATGGTATGACGGGTGGCGGTCCCCATCGCCGCTTTGCGCGCTGCATTCCACACCAACGGGGACGAACTGGTGTGCGTCGCCTTGGAGGGACGCCCTAACCCTCGTTGGCATGGGTGCGCAGCTGAGTAGAATTGCAGCCCTGAAAAGGGCTGGCAGGGGTCGCGACGAGCACGCTTCTACAATGACCCAAAATTTAGTCTGAAAAGAATTTTCCTTATACCATCTATCCTTTATTTAGTAACAGACTACAATTTCTATTTGATCCCTAAGCAATATAAAAGGATCCACTAGAAAATCGTGGCACGTATAAATCGGTTTTAAAGTACGTTGAATCGATTGCATATCGAGTATTGCTATACACTACACAGAGGGGATCGTGAACGCCAGCTTATTCTGCCCCTCGACTCGAATGTACTCCGCAAATATGGTCGTGTGAACCGTGCTTTGTGTGATTCTGTGTTATTAGAGAATTGTACAACCATAACAATGTTGTGACCCTAGTAAAATAACGCAGTTTGTTCTATGAATATTGTCTGAAATTTTAACTGTTATGGTATCACTATTAATGAAAGATAATAGAATAAATAAACAAATCAAAAAACAAAAGAATAGCCTTAAAACGATTTTTGATCACGGGGGGACTCCTCATGACCACGGATCCTGTAAAGCATCCGCAACGTCGGGAAATAAAAATATTTTGTAAAAACTAATTAAAAACGCGATAATACCCGAAACTCGTTTTATTTAAAAATGTGTATTATTCGCGCAAATACAAGAAATCTTTACAATAGCCTTATCTTAAATATTAGCACAGTACGAGAAAATAAATTTTGCTATTAATAATGTACAGGCGATTAGTTTCCTGAGCGTGGGGTTTTTAAGTTACATTATAAAGCAACGCTGTAAAATGTAAGCGATAAGGCGGTTCTCACACTTAGCAACCTTCAGCTTCTCGTTCTACGCGATATTGGGTATTCGGCAATATAGGAATAAATATAACAATTTCGTGAATAAATTTGTTTATCTAACCAATATTCCGTATTTAGGAAAAAGGAATACCGGCAAATTTTGGTTATAGGGTTTTAAGTGTTACTTAGATATTAAAATAATCTGCAAAAATAAACTTATCAATAAAAATATCTAACGATATTTTTATTGATAAGTTGTATGTTTACAGTTGATGTTTTTTTTTATATAGAAAAGGGAGGCAAACGAGCAGGTGGCTCACGTGATGGTAAGTGATTACCGCCGCCCACGCACACCCGCAATACCAGAGGCTTACCAGATGCGTTGCCTCCATTAGAGTGCCCCCCTCCCCCAGAATTGGGGAAGGGGGGTGTGTGGGCCACCGGTTACCTGCACTCACCAGACGAAACGCAGAAGTTTGTTAGACTTCTACTTTACGCCGGTATTCTGTGAGGTCGTGGTACTTCCCCGGTCGAGCTGGCCCATTCATGCAACAACAAAAGCTGATAAGTGGCTCTAACACTGATGATGATAGATAGATAGATGTTTAATTATTTAATGTAAATATTTAATATAATAGAAATTATTTCTATGTGCGAATGTGAAGAAACATATTGTAGAAATATAATTTCGATTTTTCATGTAATATTTTATTTCAAATCGCAAGTTAAAAGCCATCTCAATTAAACGTATATTTCTCGTGTCTGGCTGTTAGTGATAACTTCGTTATATCCGAGTCGATAACAAAAGTGCTTTAGCTACTTAATTTGTGATTAGAGCAATGAATGTGCTGTGGTCCATATCTGTCTGACTATGTGTCATTTTTACAGAACAGAAAATATTAAACAAAATACAATACAAAAGTCAAGTTTCATAATTGAAGTTTCATAACAGAAATATTTTAACTGACTCCTCTCCTTAACATATTTAATTTTAAACAAACTAAATTATATATGCATATATTTACAAAAAAAATAATAGACAGTCGGAACGGCTGTAGTTATAATGTATCAATAAAGCACCTGGCAACGGCGTTGTTAAAGTCAATTTATCGTAGCTGAATCTCTACGGCGTAGGTGTGCAAGCTTTTAGGTGTCAACGCTCCGAACTGGCATCCAATAAACTCAATAATACAAAATTGTAACGTGTAACAAAGTCGAATGAAACATTCCAGTAGTACATTTAAATATTTTTTGCTTTTCTTTCGCAATATTGATGCAGTAAAACACAAAATTGCCTAAGGCTGCCTGTAAATCCCCACTGCTGGGTCAAGGACTTCTGTCAATTATTCTTTTACAGAGATTAGAGCATGAGAATGGCTGTCATGTGGCAAACTTCATACATGTATTACTTCTCTCTCATTCACTTATACATTCATGTGTCTCCGGTCACACTAAATACGGCCCAGAGCCAACAGAATTAAGCGTTTCGAAAATTATACATATCATATCTTTATCTTCAGGAGGCAAATCTTAATGAAAGATTTATTCTATTGTACACCACAAACAAAAACTAGAAAAAACAAAAGAAACAAGAAACTTCTGCTACCTAAGTTTCTTGTTTCTTTTGTTTTTTTCTGGTTTTTTGATACGTTTTGACGCGAGAAACTTTCTTTCACAAATATTACATGCATACTTTCCCATCATACTTCTTATCAACGATATCTTTTCTTTATATGTACTACATCTTAAATCGGAGTCAAATACTACAATATTGCGAAATGCATAAAGAAAATCTAAATGCTGAATTATTTGAATTAGATTATATATAAATTAAAAAGTCACAATGGCCGAGTTGTTGGGTGGTCGGAATTTCGAGTCGAGACCCGAGTTAGATCCCCAGGTGGCAGGCTCGACAAATGGGTTTTTCAAAAACTTATGTACAGACATAAAGACGGCGACGGGCTCACCACCTGTCACGTTGTCCCGAAAATATCTTCGGTGTAAGGTGGGTCAAAGGAGCTTAATGGTCTTGACTAGACCTCTGTCTACCCCTGTATTGGGAATTGCGTGAAGATATATTAGCCGGGATGGAAGATGTGATTTGCCCTGTGCTTATGGTGCCCTGACTGCGTTAATCAAAAGGCAAGGCGTAGTGAAAAGTGCACGCCTTGCAATGCATAACGCAGTGTTGGTACCGACTTTGTTATACGGCAGCGAAACCTGGGTATGCCAGAAGAAGCATAAAAGCAGCGTGAAGATATATATATATATTGTTGTATATTAATTTAGTATTACCCTCATATTTATTTTTTCACGTTATTTTTTTCTAATGCATCTGAGACATAATTTCTCCTCGTCAAGTAAAGTTTACTGGTTGAGATTGCCATATGTCGTTAAGTCCGCCTATTGTAACATCTCAAAGCAAGGTGTTAACAATAACGCATAAATAAATAAATAAATATGACAGTAACAGGAGCTATTCGATATTCGAATGAATACGGACTAATAAGGTTTCTCGCATCAGATGCGGCGTCGAGTTTTCCATTATGCACTAATTCAGTTTATCACTTCGTGCAATAGCTGCGCTTCGGGTTGAAATATCAATGCTGAATATCGCACCATAGTACGTAAAAAATATCTTCACGCGATTCCCAATACTGAGGTAGACGGGGGTATACAATAAAGTGGTTTCGATCCACCTTCCATTGAAGAATTTTTTGACACAACGTGACAGGTGGTGAGCTAGTCGCCGTCTTATGTCTAAACAAACTCGGGTCGCTTGAGTCGAATTCAGACCACCTAACCACTCGGCTATAGTGACTATTATCATATCGTAATATCAAAAGATGTGACTGTACTAATATTTTTAAAGCATTATCACGCTAGCCGAGTGGTTGAGTGATCGTAATTAGAGTCAAAAGATCCGAATTCGATCAAAAGGTTATAGGCTCGTACCAATAGGGTTGTTTCAAAAGTAAATTACGATTTATATCTAAGGGTTAGACATAATGACGGCGACTGGCTTACCACCTGTCACATTGTTGCAATAAAAGTCTTAGCTCAAAGGTAGGTCGTAAGGATTTTTACGGTCTAGACCTTTGTCCTCACTCTCAACCTCTCTGTACTCTGTATTGGTAACGGTGTGAAGATATTTTTGAAAGCATAAGTATAAAAAAATAAACATATATACATGAATAGAGATAAAAAAATATCTTCACGCAATTCCCAACACAGGGGTAGACAGAGGTCAAGTCTAGACAATTAAGTCCCTTTGACCCACCTTCCACCGAAGATATTTTCGGGACAACGTGAAAGGTGGTGAGCCCGTCGCCGCCTTTATGTCCAAGCCAACGATGAAATTCGTACATAAGTTTTTTTTGAAAAACTCATTGGTACTGCCACCTGGGGATCGAACTCGGGTCTCTCTCGAAATTCCGATCACCCAACAACTCGGCTATATGGATAGAGATAACATCACATACATTGCTCTGATCCCAGAGTAAGTAGAAAAAGCTCGCGTATTAAGGAATCAGAAACAACAAACTTACCACAAACATCCAGACCAGCAACAATGTAGTAATAGTGATTATCTATATTGCCTCCATCCGAAATCGAACCCGAGACTTCAAAGCTAGCGACACTATGAAAACCGGTGCGTACGTCTCTTATTCACGGCGGTAATCTAAGTATCCCGTAAAGATTTGCCGCAATCGTAACGTATATTTAGGTACGTAACCTGTTCGTTCACTAACTCTGTAAATTTCGTGATCAAAATTTAGATATTTCCGTCATAAGAAGGCTGCGTCACAATAGACAGCTTATTTCGCGTTCAACGATTCCGTAGCAACTTTGAATGTGTGTAGAGTGCTTTATACATAATGCATACTCTACTCGTTACACGTGGAATAACATGAACATCTTTAGTATCTAAGGAATGTGCGAAATGCAAGATAGTGATAGGAAATTTGAAGAACATGTATTTTATTTAATAAGTCACGATAGCAGAGTGGAGCCCTGAGTTCGATCCCCAGGTGGTAGGTTCGTACCAATGGGTTTTTCAAAAACTTATGTACGAATTACATCGTTGGCTTGGACATAAAGATGGCGACGGGCTCACCACCTGTCACCTTGTCCCAAAAATATCTCCGGTGGAAGGTGGGTTGAAGGGACTTAATTGTCTAGACTAGACCTCTATCTACCCCTGTATTGGGAATTGTGTGAGGATATTCATTTATTTATTTTATTTTACAAATTAAGATTGTACAAAATATCTTTAACAATGTGTATCTGATAGTTACCGTAAGCAATATAACGATAAAAAATAAAAAAGTCTTTGATTTGAGCCAAGAATTTGGGTCTTCTTATTTGAATTCCGATCCACCAATCGCTATGCTACAGAGGCACGTAGCAGATTGTCAAAAACAAAAGTAGTCACGATAGCCGAGTGTATGGATGATCGGAATCCGAGTCAAGAGCCCTGAGTTCGTTTTCCAGGATAATTCACAATAGAGTTACGGATGGACATAAAGGCGGCGACAGGCTCATCACCTATCACGTCCCAAAACAAGCTCCTATAAAATGTTGGTCAAACGGCTAAACTGTTAAGATCTCTGGCTAACACTGTATTGGGAATGCGATCGAATATTTTATTTTGAGGAATAATTCTTTAACTCAATTACCTCAAACTTAATAACACAGATCTGATCAGGATTCGGGATGACCTTTATTTCTGATCTTTGGGCTTATATCTAAACCAAGGTATCGATATCGGATCAATCAAACCCGGATTGTATTAAACCCGAATCAAATTAACGTTAAATTTGATTGTGTAACGTACCTAATCCGAGTTGACTGTGATAAATCTGCGGTGCAGGGATTTCTAGATCAGACGAATATTATTTAATATTAAAATATTACTTATATGTATGTATGAGTATTTATCTGTATTAAGGTCACGATAGCCGAGTAGTTGGGTGGTCGGAAATAGAGCCAAGAGAGCTGTTCGATCGCCAGGTGGCGGGCTCGTACCAATGGGTTTTTTCGTAACTTATGTAAAATTTAAATCGTTGTCTTGGATATAAAGACGGTGACGAGCTCACTACCTGTCACGCAATTCCCAATACAGGGGTAGACAGAGGTCGAGTCTAGACAATTAAGTCCCTTCGACCCACTACCTGTCACGTTGTCCCAAAAATATCTTCAGTGGAAAGAGTTAACATGGTTTAATTCTTGACCTCTGTCTACCCACTCGGCTATCTCGGCATTATATTTCATTATGAGATTAAATTTAAAAATAAAACTGACACTACAACTGGTTGGGATTGTTACCCGCGACTTTCCTACCGTAGCAACGCTTAACCCCCAACCACCATTTCTTAATTTAATAACAAAAAGTTCAGTATGACTTATATGCTTTAAATAATATATAATATCTTCACGCCATTCCCAATACAGGGGTAGACAGAGGTCGAGAGGTCAATTAAGTCCCTTCGACCCACCTTTCACCGAAGATATTTTCGGGACAACGTGACAGGTGGTGAGCCCGTCGCCGCCTTTATGTCCAAGCCAACGATATTCGTACATAAGTTTTTGAAAAACTCATTGGTACGAACCTACAAACTGGGGATCGAACTCGGGTCTAATGACTCGAAATTCCGACCACCCAACCACTCGGCTATCGTGACTTAATATTATATGCTTTAAAAGTTCGATAAAAAACATCATTATTTCATGTTAATTTGCATGCTTGCAGAGAAATGGTGTCGGTAAATCAGAGGTCCCTGGTTCGATTCCTGGTCGAGTCAATAAAGTAAATACTTTTTCTACATATTTAGGTCTGGTACCTTCGTTGTTTCTGGTTCCGTAATACAAGTGCATATGCTGCTTACTTTGGGATCAGAGCAATGTATGTGATATTATCCCTATGTTTGTATGTATTTTATTTTTTAACAAAATTTAGTCTGAGAAGAGTTTTATTTATACCGTGTATCCTTTATTTTGTAACAGACTACAATTTCTATTTGATCCCTAAGCAATATAAAAGGACCCACTAGAAAATCGTGGCACGTATAAATCGGTTTTAAAGTACGTTGAATCGATTGCATATCGAGTCTTGCTATACACTACATAGATGGGATCGTGAACGCAAGCTTATTCTGACCCTCGACTCGAATGTACTCCGCAATTATGGTCGTGTGAACCGTGCTTTGTGTGATTCTGTATTATTAGAAAACGATGTATACCACGCAAGACCGATTGCACAACCGTAACAATGTTCTGAACCTAGTAAAATAACTCTGTACAATGAATATTGTCTGAAATTTTAACTGTAATGGTATCACTATTAATGAAAGGTAATAGATTAAACAATAATATAGGTAAATAGTAGTAAATAATATAGGTAATAGATTATAAAAATAAAAGAATAGCCTAAAAAGGATTTTTGATCACGGGGGGACTCCCCGTGACCACGGATCCTGTAAAGCACCCACAACGCCGGGAAATAAAAAAGTTTGTAAAAATTAATTAAAAACGCGATAATACCTGAAAATCGTTTTATTTATAAATGTGTAGTTTTCGCGCAAATACAAGATATCATAAGAAAAGCCTTATCTAAAATATTAGCACAGTGCGAGAAAATAAATTTTGCTATTAATAATTTACAGGCTCTTAGTTTTTCCAGCGTGGTTTTTAAGTTACATTACTCAAGGTTGAGTTTCTCGTTCTATACGATCCCGGGTATTCGGCGATATAAGAATAAATACAATTATCTAACCAATATTCTGTCTTTTGGAAAAATTAAAAGCGGAAAATTTTGGTTGTCGGGCTATAAGTGAGAGAGAGAGAGAGAGAGAGAGAGAGAGAGAGAGAGAGAGAGTACACTTTATTGCACACCATAAAAAAAGAAATATAATATGACAAACAGTCTAAACATAAATGGTAGCACAATGGGCGGCCTTATCGCTCAAAGCGATTTCTTCCAGACAACCTTTGGATGGACAGGATTTAGAAGAAAGAAATCTGGTGTAGACAAGTAACAAATGAAAATATATATATATATATATATATATATATATATATATATATATATATATATATATATATATATATATATATATATATATATATATATATATATATATATATATATATATGTATATATATATATATATTTATATATATATATATATATATATATATATATATATATATATATATATATATATTTATATATATATATATATATATATATATATATATATATATATATATATATATATATATATATATATATATATATATATATATATATATATATATATATATATATATATATAATAAATATAAATATCTTCACGCAATTCCCAATACAGGGGTAGATAGAGGTCAAGTCTAGACAATTAAGTCCCTTTGACCCACCTTCCACCGAAGATATTTTCGGGACAACGTGACAGGTGATGAGCCCGTCGCCGCCTTTATGTCCAAGCCAACGATGAAATTCGTACATAAGTTTTGAAAAACTCATTGGTACTGCCACCATATACATATATATATATATATATATATATATATATATATATATATATATATATATATATATATATATATATATATATATATATATATATATATATATATATATATATATATATATATATATATATATATATATATATATATATATATGTATATATATATATATATATATATATATATATATATATATATATATATATATATATATATATATATATATATATATATATTAAAATAATGTTACTTAGATATTAAAATAAGCTATTTAAATGAACTTAAATATCTAAGCAATGATTATAAATAATGTGTACAGTTGGTGTTTAATTATTAGATGTTTGATTATTAGATCTGGGCGTTTGTGGTACGTTCGTTGTTTCTGATTCCTTAATACGCGAGCTTTACCTACTTACTCTGGGATCAGATTACAATTTGCTTATAGTCACGATAGCCGAGTGGTTAGGTGATCTGAATTCGACTCAAACGACCCGAGTTTGTTTAGAAATAAGACGGCGACTAGCTAGCGGTGGAAGGTGGTCTACCCCTGTATTGGGAATCGCGTAAAGATATTTTTTTACATACTATGGTGCGATATTCAGCATTGATATTTCAACCCGAAGCGTTGCTATTGCACGAAGTGATAAACTGAATTAGTGCATAAGGGGTAACTCGACGCCGCATCTGATGTGAAAAACCTTAATAGTCCGCATTCATTCGAATATCGAGGAGCTCCTGTTACTGTCATTTTATTTATTTATTTATGCGTTATTGTTAACACCTTGCTTTGAGATGTTACAATAGGCGGACTTAATACCATATAGCAATCTTTACCAGTGAACTTTATTTGACGTGGAGAAATTATGTCTCAATGCATTAGAAAAAAATAACATAACAGAATAAATATTAAGGTAATACTAAATTAATAAACAACAATATATATCTTCACGCAATTCCCAATACAGTGGTAGACAGAAGTCTAGCCTAGACCATTAAACCCCTTTGACCCACCTTCCACCGAAGATATTTTCGGGACAACGTGACAGGTGGTGAGCCCGTCGCCGTCTTTATGTCCAAGACAAGATATTAAAATAAGCTATTTAAATGAACTTAAATATCTAAGCAATGATTATAAATAATGTGTACAGTTGGTGTTTAATTATTTAATGTAAATATTTAATCGTTTTTTTTTAAATATTTAATATAACATAAATTATTTATATTCGCGAATATGAAGAAACATATTGTAGAAATATAATTTCTATTTTTCATGTAATATTTTATTTTAAATCACAAGTTAACAGCAATCTCAAATAAACGTACCTTTCTCGTGTCTTTTTTTATAGGAAAGGAAGGCAAACGAGCAGGTGGCTCACGTGATGGTAAGTGATTACCGCCGCCCACGAACACCCGCAATAACAGAGGCATAGCAGATGCGTTGCCGGCCTTTGAGAAAGGTGTGGACCTCCGGTTACCTGCACTCACCAGACGAAACGCAGAAGTTTGTTAAACTTCTACTTCACGCCGGTATTCTGTGAGGTCGTGGTACCACCTCGGTCGAGCTAGTGGATATAAACACGGCGACGTGCTCACTACTTGTCACGTTTTCCCAAAATTATCTTCAGTAGAAAGAGTGTACATGGTTTAATTATAGACCTTTATCTACCCCTGTATTGGAAAAGACGTAATATTAAAGTCCATCGTGCAGGATATGTCCCAATGCATTGAATATGCATCAGGCTGAATGTGCACTTTCTATGCTGGCAGGAATATGATGCATGCATAGAAAGTGACAGTTAATATTAATACGCTTGCCAAGCTTGGCGATACCATAGTATCGTCAAGCTTGGCAAGCGTATTGGCGATCGCAGTATCAGGCACCTCGCATCTTAGACGCTGCTGCCCACCTTCAGTCTGATTATTTTTGTCTGATATTTTTAGAGATGGCTATCCCGCCATCTATCGGTCACCATAACGATATTCAAGGTGGCGTCCCTTAGTCACTTCTTACGACACCCACGGGAAGAAAGGAAGTGGCAATATATACACCGTTACCACACGGCAGATTAATTATTTGATTTGAAATTAATAATAAAAATTTCATAGATATGAACAACATCAGGTACATTACTCTGATCCCAAAGTAAGCAGCTTAAGAACTTATACCCAATAGGGGGGAGACAGAGTTCAAGATAATTCAGTCCTTTCGATCTACCTTCCACCGAAGTCATTTTTGTGATGTAGTTTATATATGCCGTGTATCCTTTATTTTGTAACTGACTTCAGTTTCTATTTGATCCTAAAGCAATATAAAAGGATCCACTAGAAAATCGTGGCACGTATAAATCGGTTTTAAAGTACGCTGAATCGATTGCATATCGAGTCTTGCTACACTCTACACAGAAGGGATCGTGAACGCCAGCTTATTCTGCCCCTCGACTCGAATGTACTCCGCAAACATGGTCGTGTGAACCGTGCTTTGTGTGATTCTGTGTTATTAGAGAACGATGTACACTACACAAGCCGATTGTGCAACCGTAACAATGCTGTGAACCTAGTAAAATAACTCAGTTTGTTCTATGAATATTGTCTGAAATTTTGACTTTAATGGTATCACTATTCATGAAAGGTAACAGATAAATAAACAAATCAAAAACGCCTTAAGTAAAATATTAGCACAGTGCGAGAAAATAATGTTATAATGTAAGAAAATATGTAAATAATTGCTATTAATAATGTACAGGCGTTTAGTTTTTCCTACATGGTTTTTAAGTTACATTATTAAGTAACGTTCTAAAATTTGTGCTATAAGGTGGTTCTCACACTTAGCAACCTTGAGCCTCTCGTTTCATATAATTTCGGTTATAAGGCGATATCGGAATAAATGCAACAATTGCATAAACAAATTTCTTTTTCTAGCCAATATTCAGTCTTTCGGAAAAAATAAAACCGTAAAATTTTGGTTATCAGGCTATTAGTGTTAATAAGAAATAAAAAATCTAACGCATGATTGTCAATTATGTTTACCATTTAATTACTTAATGTAAATATTTAAGAATATAGAAATTATTTTTATTAGCGAATGTGAAGATAACATATTGTAGAAATTTAATGTATATTTTTCATCTAATTGCTATAAAATCAGAAACAAAGAAGTTATCACAAACACCTAGACACGAGAAATGTACGTATAATTGAGATGGCTACTAAGTAGTGATTGCAAATAAAATAAAAATAAATAAATATCTTCACGCAATTTCCAATGCAGGGGTAGACAGAGGTCTAGTCTAGACAATTAAGTTCCTTTGACCCCTCTTCCACCGAGAATATTTTCGGGACAACGTGACACGTGGTGAGCCCGTCGCCGTCCTCACTTATAAAAGTATGTTAGTATTAGTATTTCGTAACTGCTTGCGATTCAGAGGTAGGACTCTGGTAAGATCTTTAAATTATATCACACACATATTTATTAAAAAAATAATAGACAGTCGGAACGGCTGTAGTTCTAATGTATCAATAAAGCACCTGGCTACGGCGTTGTTAAAGTCAATTTACCGTAGCGGAAAATAACTACGGCGTAGGTGTGCAAGCTTTTAAGTGTCAACGCTCCTAACTGGCATCCAATAAACTCAATAATGCAAAACATGTAACGTTCAAAGTCGAATGAAACATTCCAGTGGTACATAAAAATATTTTTGCTTTTATTTCGAAATATTGATGCAGTAAAACATAAATTTGGCCGCCTGTAAATTCCTACTGCTGTGCCGAGGACTTCTGTCAAATATTCTTTGACAGAGATTAGAGCAGGAGAATGTCCGTCGCGTGGCAGAATTCATACATGTATTATTTCTCTCTCATTCACTTATTCATTCATGTGTCTCCGGTCAAATTAAATACGGTCCTGAGTCAACAGAATCAAGCGTGACGAAAAATATATATATCATCTCTTTATCTTCTGGAGGCTAATCTTAATAAATTAATGATGATTCTTTTATTGTACACCACAAACAAAAACTAGAAAAAACAAAAGAAACAAGAAACTTCTGCTACCTAAGTTTCTTGTTTCTTTTGTTTTTTTTCTAGTTTTTTGATACTTTTTGACGGGAGAAACTTTCTTTCGCAAATATTATATGCATACTTTCCCATCAAACTTCTTACCAAGGATATATTTTTTTTTATTTACGACATGTCAACTTCAGAGTCAAATTCTACAATATTGCATAAAAAATATATATCTTCACGCAATTCCCAATACAGGGGATAGACTGAGGTCGAGTCTAGACAATTAAGTCCCTTCGACCCACCTTCCACCGAAGATATTTTCGGGACAACGCGACAGGTGGTGAGCCCGTCGCCGTCTTTATGTCCAAGCCAACGATATTCGTACATTCGTACAAGTTTTTGAAAAACCCATTGGTACGAGCCTACCAACTGAGGATCGAACTCGGATCTATTGACTCGAAATTCCGACCACCCAACCACTCGGCTATCGTGACTTTTTTTTATTGCATAAAGACAGTCTAAATGTGGAATTATTAGAATTAGATTATATATAACTTAAAAAGACACGATAGCCGAGTGGTTGGGTGGTCGGAATTTCGTGTCAAGAGACCCGAGTTCGATCCCTTGGTGGCAGGCTCGTACAAATGGGCTTTTCAAAAACGAATTATATCGTTGTCTTGGACATAAAGACGGCGACGGGCTCACCACCTGTCACGTTGTCCCGAAAATATCTTCGGTGGAAGGTGGGTCAAAGGGGCTTAATGGTCTAGGCTAGACTTCTGTCTACCACTGTATTGGGAATTGCGTGAAGATATATATTGTTGTTTATTAATTTAGTATTACCTTAATATTTATTCTGTTATGTTATTTTTTTCTAATGCATTGAGACATAATTTCTCCACGTCAAATAAAGTTCACTGGTAAAGATTGCTATATGGTATTAAGTCCGCCTATTGTAACATCTCAAAGCAAGGTGTTAACAATAACGCATAAATAAGTAAATAAAATGACAGTAACAGGAGCTCCTCGATATTCGAATGAATGCGAACTAATAAGGTTTTTCACATCAGATGCGGCGTCGAGTTACCCCTTATGCACTAATTCAGTTTATCACTTTGTGCAATAGCAACGCTTCGGGTTGAAATATCAATGCTGAATATCGCACCATAGTATGTAAAAAAATATCTTTACGCGATTCCCAATACAGGGGTAGACCACCTTCCACCGCTAGCTAGTCGCCGTCTTATTTCTAAACAAACTCGGGTCGTTTGAGTCGAATTCAGATCACCTAACCACTCGGCTATCGTGACTATAAGCAAATTGTAATCTGATCCCAGAGTAAGTAGGTAAAGCTCGCGTATTAAGGAATCAGAAACAACGAACGTACCACAAACGCCCAGATCGGCAACAATGTAGTAATAGTGATTTTCTATATTGACTCCACCCGCAATCGAACCTGAGACTTCAAAGCTGGCGACACTATGAAAACCGGTGCGTACCCCTCTTGCTCACGGAGGTTGTCTCATCCAGTAAAGATTTGCCGCAACAGTCACGTATATTAAGGTAAAAACATAACCTGTTCGTTCACTAACTCTGTATATTTCGTGAACAAAATTTAGATATTTCCGTCATAAGAAGGTTGTGTCACAGGAGACAGCTTATTTCGAGTTCAACGATTCCGTAGCAAGCTCGAACGTGTATAGAGTGCTTTATACTTAATGTGCACACTCTACTCGTTACACGTGGAATAACACAAATACGTGTGTTCAGGGCTTTACTATCTAAGGAATGTGCGAAATGCAAGATAGTGATTTTAAATTTGAATAACATGTATTTTACTTAAAAGTCACGATAGCCGAGTGGTTGGGTGGTCGGAATCTCGAGTCAAGAGACCCGAGTTCGATCCCTTGGTGGCAGGCTCGTACAAATGGGCTTTTCAAAAACGAATTATATCGTTGTCTTGGACATAAAGACGGCGACAGGCTCACCAAATGTCACGTGGTCCCGAAAATATCTTCGGTGGAAGGTGGGTCAAAGGGGCTTAATGGTCTAGGCTAGACTTCTGTCTACCACTGTATTGGGAATTTCGTGAAGATATATATTGTAAAATATAAATAAAATATATATTGTTGTTTATTAATTTAGTATTACCTTAATATTTATTCTGTTATGTTATTTTTTTCTAATGCATTGAGACATAATTTCTCCACGTCAAATAAAGTTCACTGGTAAAGATTGCTATATGGTATTAAGTCCGCCTATTGTAACATCTCAAAGCAAGGTGTTAACAATAACGCATAAATAAATAAATAAAATGACAGTAACAGGAGCTCCTCGATATTCGAATGAATGCGGACTAATAAGGTTTTTCACATCAGATGCGGCGTCGAGTTACCCCTTATGCACTAATTCAGTTTATCACTTCGTGCAATAGCAACGCTTCGGGTTGAAATATCAATGCTGAATATCGCACCATAGTATGTAAAAAAATATCTTTACGCGATTCCCAATACAGGGGTAGACCACCTTCCACCGCTAGCTAGTCGCCGTCTTATTTCTAAACAAACTCGGGTCGTTTGAGTCGAATTCAGATCACCTAACCACTCGGCTATCGTGACTATAAGCAAATTGTAATCTGATCCCAGAGTAAGTAGGTAAAGCTCGCGTATTAAGGAATCAGAAACAACGAACGTACCACAAACGCCCAGATCGGCAACAATGTAGTAATAGTGATTTTCTATATTGACTCCACCCGCAATCGAACCTGAGACTTCAAAGCTGGCGACACTATGAAAACCGGTGCGTACCCCTCTTGCTCACGGAGGTTGTCTCATCCAGTAAAGATTTGCCGCAACAGTCACGTATATTAAGGTAAAAACATAACCTGTTCGTTCACTAACTCTGTATATTTCGTGAACAAAATTTAGATATTTCCGTCATAAGAAGGTTGTGTCACAGGAGACAGCTTATTTCGAGTTCAACGATTCCGTAGCAAGCTCGAACGTGTATAGAGTGCTTTATACTTAATGTGCACACTCTACTCGTTACACGTGGAATAACACAAATACGTGTGTTCAGGGCTTTACTATCTAAGGAATGTGCGAAATGCAAGATAGTGATTTTAAATTTGAATAACATGTATTTTACTTAAAAGTCACGATAGCCGAGTGGTTGGGTGGTCGGAATCTCGAGTCAAGAGACATTTCGATCCGTAGGTACGTACGTATCAATGGGTATTTTAAAAACTTATGTAGGAATTATATGGTTGGCTTGGACATAAAGACGGCGACGGGCTCACCAACTGTCACGTGGTCCCGAAAATATTGGAAGGTGGGTCGAAGGGACATAATTGTCTAGACTGGATCTCTGTCTACCCCTTTATTGGGAATTGCGTGAAGGATTTTTATGTATGTATAGTTCTAAGAGTTAAGAGCCCAATGGTTTAGGGTGCGGACTGTGAAACATATCGACGTAGGTTCGGGCCCGCCAAACAACTACTATCGTGAACCACTCCAGATACAAGCATTGGAGCTTAGTAGGAGTGCAGTGGTTAACAGGAATACTAGTAATGTTATTTTTGTAAAAATTGATAGTGTCAAAAAACGTTTTTTTTACATTTTATTTTATTTGACATTGCAGTATTATTTTTTTTAAGAAATAAAATTCTTTATTTTTTTTTATTGATTTTTAAAGCATATAAGTTATGCTGAACTTTTTGTTTTTAAATTAAAAATGTTTTAAAAACAATTTTCTCTTTAATTTAACAAGAAAAAAGTTCTATACACTACAGGGAGATTGATTTTTCGCTTTCCTTTCTTTCATTTCACACTACTTGGTTTTGGAAACCTGTTCTTCACAACATGATCATACCTGACAAAAAATATATATTTCTATGTAAACATATTACTAAGTAGTTTCTGAAATAGTAGGCTCTGGACTTCTAGTACTGAAGGTGGTAGACTCTATCTCTTGCGAGGAGTAGTTTGAACCAATTTCAAATTCTTAACTATTTCTGCTACTGGTTTTTGAGGGTATAGAAGACTAGCGTAATCTTTACATAATTAATTAATAAATATATACATAAATTGGGAAAACATAACAAACACATATTTCTATAAACTTAAATTATGTAGCTTAAGTTCTTGTATTATGGAAATAGAAACAACGAAGGCACGACAAACATCCAGACCCGAGAAAATGTAGAAGGTAGGTACAGGTAGGTGGTAGGCTAATACGAATCAGTTTTATTTTTATTACTTATGCCTCATTTATATCGAGGGCTTGGACGTAAAGACGAGGACAGGCTCACCATCAATCACAATGTCCCAAAATAAGCTCCTGTAAAATTTGGGTTGAAAAACTAAATTGTTTAGATCTCTGGTTACCCTCTACGCTGTTATTGTTGAACAATTTGTTCTCTTCTCGTTAATAACATACAGATATAAATATAGTAACAATAAAATAATATAGAGTTCAAACTGATAAAAATCATCAAAGTCGTTTAGGAGAATTTCAGTCATACACACGCATAGAAGAATTAATATATATGTAAAAAGATAATTATATAAATATACAACAGGCCATAAAAGCCGGGCAAGTATTTTAATTAAAATAAATGAAAAATGGAATATGTAAATAAAGTTATTTAAAGATGAAGTTCCACCAAGAGACCACAATCGTGAGTATTTATGTTGTAAAATATTACTTCCTAACGAAAGTTTTAAAAGTAAACCAGAATATGGAAATGCAGGACGCGCAAAACATACGGCGGCAGGAGAATAAACTTTAATTATGTGTGGAGTTTTGTTCGCGACATATTTTGTGTTGCCTGCAAGAGGATTTGTGGCCAAATACTGTTAAATTCAACATGACATGTTAGTCTTACGAGTAGTCCACACATCGTTTCGCTTAGCGTTTACGGTTGCAGAGATTAAATAGACTTGAAAGACAGAAAAAGAAAGAATGGAAGTAAATAAGAAAAGTGTGAGCAAGACTCAAGACTGTAATGCAGCAGTATGGTGAGTTGAGAGTTATATTTAGAGAGCTTATTATATTATATAAAGAGAGCCGAAACAACAAATAAACCTAACCGTGTGGTAACGTTGCAAGTATATTTCCACTTCCTTTCTTCCCGTGGATGTCGTAATAGGCGACTAAGGGAAACAGCCTTGAATAGTGTTATGGCAATCGATTGATGGCGGGATAACTATGTCCAAATATATCAGGGCAGTACGTCTGAGGTGCGAGTGGTCTGGTACTGCGATCGCCAATCCCCTTGCCAAGTGTGGCGATTATGGCAAATCCTCCCTATGGGAGAGGCCTGAGTCTTACGGTGGATACTGACGAGAGAGCTGCTATTAGTAATAGTATTATTAGTAATATTATTTAAAAGAAACGTTCAGAAAAAAAGAAGTCGTTATTCATTATCTTAGGAGAGACGAAATTTTACCACTCATCAACAAAGAAATGATGGAAAAGAGGCTCGAAATAATATCACTGATATCGACCCTCTTTTCCAAATGATGGAATTTCGCTTCTCACATTTTTTTTCGTTTCAACCAGTTTCAAATAACAACAGCGCTAAAGGAGTTTTCGTGTTACATTACAATCGTAAAGTTTTCGAACGTAACTGAAAAAAAAAAAAAAAAACATTCAGCCGTAGAGGGGTTCCAAATTCAAAATCAAATGTAATTACGCTCCCGCGTGTTTGCATAAGCGACAAGCTCCACTCCGCGTGCAATTTGAACGAATTTAAAATGAATTAAATTGCCGCCGCCTTGGATAACAAACAATGCATTCGTTTCGTGTACACGAGTAATGCATGCTTTATGTTACTGTGTTTCGTGCGACATTCATAACCTTTTAACACATTCATAAGCTTTACTCTCACTTGTTTCACATATACATACATATATAGATAGGGAAAACATCACATACATTGCTTCGATCCCAAAGTAAGATGATAAAGAACTTGAGGTATGGGAATCGAAAATAACAAAGGCACCACAAACACCCAGACCCAAGAAAATGTAGAAAAAGTGGTTTTTCTACATTGACCCGACCGGGTATCGAACCCGGGACCTCGAGATGTCGACACCTTGGAAACCACTCCACTCGTCCACATATGCATACATAGTTCAAAGATTTTTTGACAATATGTCATCTTTATTTAATTATTTAAATTAGCTTACCAACTAAACACATACAGAACATTGCCAATTAATGTAAAAACTAAAAATTAATATATAAATTTACATGTGTTTAAATTAAAGGTAAACTCAAATATTTTATTCTCTAAGGCTTGTTGTTTATTTAAGAGTTTATATACTTAGTGTAAGTTTCGAAATTATTTTGGTCATGTTACATCCTATATAAGATATTAATCATATAGAAGATTAAAGAGCGGTACCTTTCGACACAGGCTGTGCTTAAAAGGAATGTATACCAAATTAAATGAAATAAAGATTATTATTAATATATTATGATTTTATAATTATTACAAATGCTAAATCTGTCTATTACATATATGTATATGGACATACATATCGGCCTGTTAAAGTCCACTGCACGACTTGTGCCACTCCCATAGGGAGGATTTGCCACAATCGCCACGCTTGGCAAGCGGATTGACGATCGCAATACCAGACCACTCGCACCTCAGATGCTACTGCCCGTCTTCGGTTTGATAATTTTGGTCTAATATTTTTGGAGATGGTTATCCCGCCATGTATCGATTGCCATAACGATATTAAAGACTGTTTACCTTAGTCGCCTCTTACGACATCCACGGGAAGAAAGGGAGTAGCAATATTCTTACGCCGTAACCACACGGAATCAGTAGTCTAGTAGTCTGCCTATTATCTTAAGGTAAACTAAAAGTTTAAGAAAATTAAACGAAGACCCGCCTAGTTGATAATAATTCCGCCTAAAATATGCGCTTGTACTCGAGGCAGGGATTTTTACATGTTACTAGTATATAGTTGCTGACCTGACAAATGTTGTTTTGCAATATTATAAATAAATAAATAAATATATAAATAAATAAGTCACGATAGCCGGAAGTCGGAATTTATTTAATAAATAAATATCTTCAAGCAATTTCCAATATAGGGGTAGACACAGGTCTAGTCTAGACAATTAAGTCCCTTTGTCCCAGCTTCCACCGAAGATATTCTCGGGACAACGTGACAGGTGGTGAGCCCGCCGCCGCCTTTATGTCTAAGCCAACGATATAATTCGTACATAAGTTTTTGAAAAACCCATTGATATGAGCCTGCCACCTTTTTTTATAGAAAAGGAAGGCAAACGAGCAGGTGGCACACGTGATGGTAAGTGATTACCGCCGCCCATGAACACCCGCAATACCAGAGGAGTAGCAGATGCGTTGCCGGCGTTAGAGTAAAGAATTTGGGAATTGCGTGAAGATATTTATTTTCTTTATTTATTTGAATAAGGAAAAATGGCCTACCTAAGTAAGGAAAATTGCGTAAGATTTTTATGAATTTTTGCAAAGCCTGTCTATTAACAGGTTTAAGAAATTTATTAAAAAAATTTATAGGAACGGTTATTATATTATAAATAAGATAAAAATTTAAGTCTGAAAACGAAAATTTAAGTCCGAACTGGTTATAGTAAAAAGTATACTGTCTGAGGGAGCGCAACTCTTCAATAATTTGCCTAATGAGATTAAGGATTGTGTGTCTATCAATGTTTTCAAAGAGAAACCTAAAATGTATATATCCAAAGATATTTATTAAGCATCTGTTCGAATTCAGCTAGTTAAACCATATCATATTATAAATTTCTGTAATCTCATTGTAAGTGAACCTATGTTCTTTGTGAGTGATAAATCATCTTTAAACGTAACCTAAATGAATATATTAATGACAGTAACCCCTGGGAATGAGGTGATCGCTCCCAAGCTATTTCTAGAAGATATCACATCACATTTGTATAATGCATTATATAGTAAAAAAATATTGACTAAGAAGAAGATACCTACGGAGTTTCTTTCGCCTGTTTCTTCTCTGTTAGAGGAACCTTATTACGAAAAGGTGGTAGATTAAATATGACTATCGATGAACGAATGTATGTTCTTATGTCAATGAATAAATTATTTGATTTGTGTGAGAATAGAAAAAGATAGGAAATGAGCATAAATAATCAACTACGTACGCATTAACAGTACAAAAATATAAAATATGTAGAAATGTGAGTCACTTACTTACTTAACGTCCCGTATAAGTCGATTTTAGGACAAAATCTCTTCAGTAAGGAAGATTTGCTATTATCGCCAAGCTTGACAAGCAGATTAGCGAACGAAGTATGTACTAGGTACTATAATATAAAGATAAACAAATACATATATACATAGGGACATCATATACATTGCTCTAATGTCAAAGTAAGCAGCTTAAGCACTTGTATTACGGAATCAGAAACCTACGTACCACAAACACCCAGACCCGTGAAAATGTAGGAAAAGTGTTTTCTACATTGACCCGACCGGGAATCGAAGCCGGGACCTTAGAGCTAGGGACATTATGAAATCGTAAATAATATAAAGTATGCTGTGCGATTTTAGGACAAAATCTCTTCAGTAAGGAGTATTTGCTATTATATTGCGAGACTGATGTAACCGATTTTTGCGCTGAACGTGCGAGCACATTGTGCGCAAATCAGCACCCCTCCGACATAATTGTAGGTGATGGCTGCAGGTGATCCTAGATATAGTACCAGATACTAGCATCTTAAACGCGGCTGTCGACAACGTTCTTTTTGATTTTGTTCCGGTATTTTTTTTGCGATTGTTATCACGCCATCTATCGGCAGCAATTGCCATTTTCAAGGCTTTTCTTTAAGTCGCCTCTTAAACACCCATGGAAAAAGGAGTAGTAAATTCCTGCGCCACATCTTACGCCACAATTTTGTTATTACATCTTCACGCAAATTCCCATACTGGGGTAGGCAGAGGTCTAGGCAATGCTACTAATTGACTAGAAGTTATTTCGACCCACTTTTCACCGATCTTTATTTGGGACAACGTGACAAGTGACAACTACCAAAGTTTGATTATTTTATATATAATTAATGCTTATTGTTTGAATATTTTATGTAAAATTATTGTGATGAATTTTTATTGAATAAATTAAAAGAAATATAACATCTTCACGTCATTCCCAATGCAAGTTTTAGACAGAGGTTTCCACCAAAAATATTTTTGAGACGTGACAGGTAGTGAGCCCGTCGCCGTTTTAATGTTCAAGCCAACGACATATATCCTTATAAGTTTTTGAAAAAACCCGAGCCTTATGAGCCTACCACCTAGGGATCGAACTCGGGTCTTTTGACTCCAATGCCGATCACCTAACCACTCGGCTATCGTGTGTAAATAAATTAGATATTTAAAAAGCCAACTGACACGGGCGAGATTCGAACCAGCGTCCTACGCCGAAGCTCTTACCTTCGTGTGAGTTTACGTTACTGTGGAGTTTGTGGGTTCGAATTCCGCCGGTGTCAGTTGATTTTAAAATTTATTTATTTAGTAAAAAAGTCACGACAGCCGAATGGTCGGGTGGTCGGAATTTCGAGTCAAGAGACCCACCAGAGTTCGATCACCAGATGGCTGGCTCGCACCAATGGGCTCATCACGTATCACGTTGTCTCGAAAACATCATCCGTTGACGTTGGGTGGAAGGAACTCAACAGTCTAGACTAGACCTCTGTCTACCCCTGTATTGGGAATAGTGTGTAGATATTTATTTATTTGTAGCAATATATTTGAAAAAGACTAGCAATACACTTAATAACTTAGAGTGCTGTTGATGGAGAGAGTTTTCATTGGAATAAAATGTCCATTCTATCGACTTAAAATCATCCGCTTAATGTTTTCGAAATAAGTAGATTGTTTTAAAGCAGAAACCTTTTAAAATTATTCTCCCTACAAACTGATCGCAGCGTTTTCGTAGTACGTTCGGTAAATTTTCAGTTTTCACTGATGGCAAGATTTATTTACTTTAAAAATATTTTAATGCCATTCTGAATACAGGGGTAGACAGAACTTTAGATCTTACGCCCCAGTTTAGTCATCACATCTTCACACAAATTCCCATACTGGGGTAGGAAAACGCCTAGCCAATGCCAATGCTACTAATAGACTAGAAGTAATTTCGACCCACCTTTCAGCGAAGACATTTTTTGTCGTGATAGGCTCAGGTGATCCTGATGCCGTCTTCATGTCAGTATCGAATTCGGGTCCCACGACGGGAAGTTCCATCACCCAAAAACTCGGCTATCGTTTATATATTTAATTATTAAAATAATTGCACAAGAAACACATGTAAAAAATGGCAAAATTTTCATCTAAAATGAACTTGAAACTTCTAAAATAAAATTACATGTCGACCCTAGGTAGTTGATTCTGTATCAAGGGAAGGGTGCAATTTACAAAATTGAAAAGAAATAAAAAAAAAATGCAAAGCAATTATTACAAAATGTAATTTAATATTTAGACATTAAAAAATTCCCTATTAACTTGTATAGAATCTCATCAAATATTATTATTTTCTTGAAAATTTTGTCTTTGACGAACCGATAGCCATTTGTGTGATGATAATGTACTCGAGTCATTTTTAAAATTCGAACTGTTATAATATTTTTCTTGTCAGCCAGTGTTTTATTAAATATTACTTAGGAGAGATTTAGAATTAAGAATATGTTTATATCTATATAAATATCTATGTAAGTCTATTGCACCGTTCACTTGGACACTACAATGGCGATGGACTCACAACTTGACACATTGTTCCGAATAATCCTCAGTGAAAGGAGGGTCGAAATGGCTTAATTGACTAGACCTCTGTCTATCCAATTTCGGGGAAAAGGCGTAAAGATTATTTAAAAAATAAATGATATAAATATCTTCACGCAATTCCCTATACAGGGGTAGACAGAGGTCTACTCTAGACAATTCAGTCCTTTCGACCTACCTTCCACCGAAGACATGTTCGGGACAACAAGGTGGTGAGCCCGTCGCCGTTTTTATGTCCAAGCCAACGATATAATTCGTACATAAGTTTTTTGAAAAACCCATTGGCCGTGTCTCTTGACTCGCAATTCCGAACACGGAACCACTCGGCTATCATGACTTCTAAAACTAAAGATTTTTTGTAATTCAAAATACTGTACCATTATACAATGATCATTATTATTTGATAAGATATCCGGGTGAGATTATTTTTTTATGTAAACTGCTGGTATCCTAACAATTTAAAATTCGAACAGCTATAATTTTACATTTTTCTTGTCAGCCAGTGTTTTACTAAATATAACTTTGTAGTATTTTAGAGATTTAGAATTAAGAATATGTATATGAAAATTAAATGCATGCAACGAAATTAAGGAAAGGAATTTCTCACGCTCAGGATAATTTGTGCTCAGGTTTGTGGCATTCAATTCAGCGGAAATGTGATGTGAATTCATGCATGTGTGTGTACGTGCGAATTTGTGACGTCATTACTAAAGTTTATATACTTTTCGTATTGCAGTTACGATGTGTGGCCCTCATCATACTGGCAGTGTTACGACAATATCGGTGGTGAATATGGCTGTGTTGATAACAGACACTCAACTTATATTTAAGATTTCAATGAGTTTATGGCGTTTTTTTTCTTTTTATGAAAAAGGGAGGCAAACAGGCAGGTGGCTCACGTGATGGTAAGTGATTACCGCCGCCCATTAACACCTGCAATAGCAAAGGCATAGCAGATTCGTTGCCGGCCTTAGAGTGCCCCCTCCCCCAGAATTGGGGGAGAGGGGTGTGTGGGCCTCCGGTTACCTGCACTCACCAGACGAAACGCAGAAGTTTGTTAGACTTCTACTTCACGCCGGTATTCTGTGAGGTCGTGGTACAGGTAAGTACGAGCCGGCCCATTATGCAACAACAAAAGCTGATGCGTGGCTCTACCACTGTGAAAATTGTATTTTTATTAAAATTAAACATGTAAAATTATTATCATTATATTTTTTTATTACTAAATATTGAAAAATATGATGTTTCTTATTAATTCAATAACAAAAAGTGCAGTATGATGTAAATGCTTTAAAAGTAAAATAATTTTTATATGTGGCTAGGTTAGGTAGATTGTTAGATGTATTAAATAAATAATAATACATGTATAGATAGGGACAACATCACATACTTTGCTCCGGTCCCAATGTAAGATGCTTAAGCACCTGTGGTGTGGGAATCGGCACCTTAAGCACTCAGACCCGAGAAAATGTAGCAAAAGGAGTTTTGCTGCATTGACCCGACCAGGAATCGAACCCGGGACCTCGAGATGGCGCCACTTTGAAAACCGGTGTTTACGCAACTCGTAAACGGAGGGAATCGGTATTAATGTCTTCATAACTATAAAATTATGGATATTGAGTTAGAAATGGAAAAATTCTAACAGATGTTGCAAAGGCCATTAAGAGAAACGAAAGAGAGGCTTAAAATTCCATCTGATGTGATTTTTTTAATATTACCTCAGTCACTCTTCTAGGAGTATGAGTATGAAGTGGCTAAGGTTGGGTTCGGTGGCTTGTTACCTGGTGAGGACGTCTCCTTCACCAGCACCCAGCAACAGGTTTTTTTTTTATAGAAAAGGGAGGCAAACGAGCAGGTGACTCACGTGATGGTAAGTGATTACCGCCGCCCATAATGAACACCCGCAATACCAGAGGCGTAGCAGATGCGTTGCCAGCCTTTGAGAAAGGTGTGGGACTCCGGTTACCTGCACTCACCAGACGAAAGGCAGAAGTTTGTTAAGTTCTACTTCACGCCGGTATTCTGTGAGGTCGTGGTACTTCCCCGGGCGAGCCGGCCCATGCATGCAACAACAAAAGCTGGTACGTGGCTCTACCACTTTCGAGTTGGAAACAATTTCAATTCCAATTTAAAGTAAGTTGGAGTTGGATTTTGGTAGGCTCTGTTGTTCTGTTTCCTGAATAGTCCACCACTAGAGAGTTTCGAACGTGGAGACATAGATGACGTCACATCACCCTCCCAGCTAGAAGTCGAGAGTGCAGTGCAGTGTAGGAGTGTAAGGAGCGCCTGTTCACAATCATGACGGATATGGCAGTCAACGCCTACGTCATCCATTTTAAAGCGATTCCTTTTTTTAATTAATAAATAATAATAAAATAAATAAATAAATAACTTCACATCATCAATACACTATCATTAAAATTATTTAAAAAAATATAACTTATCTTTACGCCATTCCCAACACACGGGGTAGACAGAGGTTTAGTCTAGACAATTAAATCCCTTTGACCCACCTTCCACTGAAGATATTATCGGGACAACGTGGCAGGTGGTGAGCCCGTCACCGTTTTTATGTCCAAGCGAACGATATAATTCGCACATAAGTTTTTGAAAAACCCATTGGAACAAGCCTGCCACCTGGGGATCGAACTCGGGTCTCTCGACTCGAATTCCGATCATCCAATCACTCGGCTATCGTGACTTTTTCAATAATAATAATTGTAATTTTTTATTGCTTAAGTAGATCGGTATATCGTCGGAATTCGAGTAAAAAGGCCCGAGTTCGATCCCTAGGTGGCAGGCTCGTACCAATGGGTTTTTGAAATTAACTTATGTACGAATTATATCGCTGGTTTGGGCATCGGCGATTGGCTCACCACATGTCACATTGTACCAAAAATATCTTCGGTAAAAGATGGGTCGAAATGTCTTCCAAGGTATTTCTAGCAAAATCGTAACATATTTTTGTACGTGTAATCTTAAAAAAAATATTGACCAAAAAAGTGGATAGCTACGAAGTTTCTTTCGCCTGTTTCTTCTCCGTTAGAGGAACTTCATAAAACGGCGGTTGATAAAAAATTACTATTGATAAACGCATGTACATTATTATTTCGATAAATAAATGATTTCATTTGATTCCAAAAAAGATCTTACCACAAAGATTGTCGCGAGTGGTCCTGCGTTATCTGCAGCCATAGACACAAGTCACTAACACAACTTTTCAATTTCGGTAAGATAAAAATCAGTATACTTTTAGATAGTCACGATAGCCGGGTGATCGGAATTTCGAGTCCAAATACCCGAGTTCAATCCCCAGGTGGCAGGCTCGTACCAATGGGTTTTTCAAAAACTTATGTACGAATTATAACGTTGGCTTGGAAATAAAAACGACAACGGGCTCGCCACCTGTCACTTCGTCCCGAATTATATCTTCGGTGGAAGGTGGGACAAAGGCACTTAATTGTCTAAACTAGACCTCTGTCTACCTCTGTATTGGGAATTGCGTGAAAGATATTTTACTTTCTTTTTATACTTTTAGCCTATATAAAAATTTACTGCAAATAAACCAACGTAAAACGGCATCGTGAAGTACTTAACTCTGGATTTTACCTAAATTTCTTGACAGCCAAGATGGCTGCCACACAAACAGGCGGTAATGCAAGGAATGTTGATTACTTCAGCCCCACTGTCGGATGCCGGGCGGGTTTGCTGTTGTACATTGCGGGCGAATGTAGTCGTTTTTTTTTCATTTTATTTTTTATTAACATTCTAAAACGTCTTTGTGTCACAGTGGGTATTGACGTTTTAACAAATGGAACGTGTTCGATTTTTAAACTATTGTTTTACGAACTTACGAATGCTACATAGCAAAAATTAATCCTATACATATTTTTTTTAATCTGCAAGCATTTACCAATATTGGGTTGGTCAGAGGTTTAGCCAATTTAGACTTTTAAGGTAATTTACAACCTTTCATTTCAGACCCTGTTGTCCATTACCGACCTGCTTAATTTTTGTACGATATTTTCCTGTCTGAAATTCTATCCCCAAGTCGCCTCTTATGATATCCACGGGAAGAAAGGGCACGCCCTTTCTTCCCGTATATACCACGGTATATACGACGGAACGGCCTAGTGGACAGGGCGCTTGGTTTAAATGAGAGTGAACCAAGTTCGATCCCCGGGACGGCACTATCAACCTTTTAAAAAAAAATTTAAGTGCAAAATTTACTACGTTTCCTCATCTGTTTACTCATTGTGAGGAAACCCACATTGCTGTTAAAAAAATATAAAAATAATTTTTTTCAGAGGACATGTGCCACGTCTGGATCAGTGCCCTGGGCAAAGCTGTGTTGGCGGGCTTTAAACTTCCACGAAATAAATAACTTTAAAATAAATAGATGAGGACATTTCCTCATCTATTTCTTATAAAATGTTGGTTTTAAAATATCTTTTTCAACGGTAAATGTTGCTTTTAAAATTGTTTTTTATAATTTTGGGCATTCACAGGCTGTGCTACTTTCGTTTAAAAGTAGCCAGAAGTAGTATAGTAGCTAAAAGTAGCTCAGCTTCATTAATTTACACCACTTTGTGTTTCGCTGTTTGAAATTACCCATTCCCGTGGGTGTATTTAAAATACGGTTTTGTAGAAGTGTAACGTTGTGTCAAAATTGCAAGAGTTTTGCGAGCTCGTGGGACATATATACGGAAGCATATTTATTATTTATGAATATTTACAATTAATTTTATTTTTTAATATTTTTATACTAATATCTCTTATATATTTGTGTGGCCATTGCCCAGCAGTGGGCATTAACAGGCCGCTTTTCTTTTATTACTTTAACTACACGGCAAATTTCCGAAAAAAACTATGTTTAAATTTATTAATGAGTTATTAGCCTAAATTTATTAATAAGTGTTAAAATAATGAAAGAAAAAAGAATAAACGAAAGAAAAACAACCGATAATAGCGGGATTCAAACACGTGACCTCTACCGTGCCGCGGCTATACTCTTACAAATTGATAACAAAAAATCCAGCATGCCTAAGTCACACACGAATAGAAAATTAAAAATAATGCATTATAACGAGATTATTTTATAAACACTACTGCGTTTACTCTGTATAATCTTTGAAAATTACTCTATATAGTCATTGACTATTTTTCAATCAAAGTCATTACTTTATATAGTATATTGATACTCCGTATACGTTTAGAGTGGTTCGGGCTGTAGCGCTGAAGCCTGCACGGAAGCGATACTACACAAGCGCATCTCAATGGCAAGTTATAAAGCGGAAGCAATTTTCGCAGCCGGTCGATGAGAGATACACTTTTATGGGAAGTTAATAACACAGAATAGTTTACCTTCGCTGTGGATCAACGGGATGAAAGACTGATTTAGAAAAAAAAAACTTTAATTTTAATTTAACCGGCTTTAAGATCACAAAAAGCAAAGAATAATTTCATGAGCTGAGCTTATTGTTAATTAATTTAAATGTATACAAAAAACATATGTCTTCACGCCATTCGAAATACAGGGTTACACTGAGGTCTTAACGATTAACCGTCCGCCGAAAACGTTTTTGGGACAACGTGACAGATTTTGAGCCCGTCACCATCTATATGACCAAAGTAACGACATAATTCGTAATTAAGTTTTTGAAAAAAGCTATTGATACGCCTGCCGTCTGGGGATCGAATCTGATGTCTTTTGATTCCGAATCCCGATTAACCAACCACTCGGCTATCTTGACTTTGTTAATATAAATGAAATATCCCAATAAGCTATACTACTTAACGTTGTAATAGTAATCGGCACCGTGTGTTGATATATTTGTATTATTTTATTTATTTATGCTTGATTGTTAACACTGCCCGAGGATCGCCGAACGATTATTCGCTCGCCCGAGGATCGAACCTAGGTCACTTGCGCATAAAGCAGGCGCCCTGACCACTAAGCTTCCAATACTTATGATACGAGTATATAGATATACAAAGTACGTCGAATTTCCATTGTTGCAGATGTTCAAGAATTGTTATTAACGACATTATTAAAACTGTATTCTTGTAAAGTTTTGTTGTTAATATTTGTAGCAGGAGTTTTGCATAGAGCGAGGAACTTCAAAACAGACCAACACTACCGAAAAGTATTTATATTGCTCTATCTACGGAGGCCACTGAATAGTTTGTTGGAGGAAAGGATTATTCAAACCTTTAATGCTATTTTCGTAGTTATTTATCTATTTTTGATTTAAAATTTATGCGTTTAATTGTGTCTTTTTATTTGATTAAGTGCTTTAAAAGCACATAAGTTATGCTGAACTTTTTGTTATTAAATTAATGAGAAATTTGTCATTAACTTAAAGAAAAAAAAAAAATCTTGATTTATTTAAAATCGAATCACATCTTTATTTTTCTTATAACATTTTAAACTTCTATCTAGCTCGATAACAGAAAGTTCAGCATAACTTACATGCTTTAAAAATCAATGAAATTGCACATTAAAGATGTAGATGGCGTCATTGTATTAATATTTTGTAGCTGTAAAGTTATAGAGTTGAGCTGGAATTTGGAATACCTTCCTATAGATGTCACCAACGCCATAACAGACGTAAATATAAATAGAAAGAGATTTTAAATTTCAACATTTGCGTGTAGGACCCGGTGACTCGGAGGTTAGAGCGTTGTCACGATGTGGATAGCTCCTCAATACGACTACTTATAATCAATGAAAATTATCGTAGAAATAAAGGAAGGCTAAAAAAGGAAGAAAGGATGGATTAAAAAGTCACGATAGCAGAGTGATTTGGAGGTCGGAATTTCGAGTCAAGAGACCCGAGTTCGATCCCCAGGTGGCAGGCTTGTACCAATGGGTTTTTCAAAAACTTATGTGCGAATTATATCGTTCGCTTAGACATAAAGACGCTCACGGGCTCACCACTTGTCACGTTATGCCGAAAATATCTTCAGTGGAAGATGGGTCGAAGGGACTTAATTGTCTAGACTAGACCTCTGTCTACGCCTGTATTGGGAATTGCGTGAAGAAACGAAGGAAGGCGGATATAAGAGTAGGAGTAGCACAATTAACATATCAAATGACTACCTAGTGAACGAGTGACATACAGACCGGTTTACGTGGTTTCTCCGGCTTTGAGTTCCCGGGTCAATGTAGGAAACCATATTTTCTGCCTTTTGCTCCTAGCCCGAGCGTTCGTGGTATCTTCGTTGTTACTGATTTCATAACGCAACTGCTTTAGCTACTAACTTTGAGATCCTAGATGAATGTGATGATGTACATATCTATTTATTATTTTTTAATGTAAAGTTTTATCCATAGCTAGTTCTCACACCCACAGGAAGAAAGAAGGTGATATCTTAAGCCGTAATCGTTCGTCATACTTTATGTACCATTTACAATGTAGTTAAACAAAATAAATATCTTCACGCAATTCCCAATACAGCGGTAGACTAGACTAGACAATTAAGTCCCTTTGACCCACCTTCCACCGCAGATATTTTCGGAACAACGTTACAGGTGGTGAGCCCGTCGCAGTCATAATAATTTGTACAGAAATTTCCAAGCCAGCGATATAATTTGTACATAAATTTTTTGAAAAGCACATTGGTACGAGCCTGCCACGTGGGGACAAACTTGGGTCTCTTTAATCGAAAATCCGACGACTCAACCACTCGGCTATCGTGACTTTGGCAATGTAGTTAGCTACTTCTAAAATGTTTAAGCTTTAAAATGCTCTTTATAACGCAAGCCTACCCCTTTATATAACGTCATTGTTAAAATTAACGTCGAGGCTTAACGATCTTAGCTTAAAACCTCGCTGATAGCTCTCATAAAACAGATTGACAACGGCATTGAATTTCGCGCCAACTCTGTGTTTTTTTTCGGAGGATAGGCGTAGCAAAAGACCTAACAGTCATCAGGATATCATCCACAGCATCATCTCAGTTTTATAATTATGTTAATTAATCTCAACAATTTTGATAAATAGAACAGGAATACATAGAAATATACATTTTCTAATACACTTTTCATTGTTACTTCAATTTTATTATATTTTTGCTTAAGTCTAGACATTAAATATTTTTTTATGTTTTTTTATTAACTGCCGTATGGGACTGTCCATTTTATACGACGTAAATACTTTTAGTGTAGCAAAATAAGCGAATTACTTAATTACATACTTGTAGCTTAATAAAAGTTACAAAAATCCTGTTTGCTCTGTGGCCAAGGTTCTATTTATTGCAAATACTCTCAGGTATGTAGTCCCTTTGTAACTCTTAAGTAAAGTTGTCAACAATCCAGGTTTTTTATCTTCTCGCCATTTTGCAACACTGGAGTAGGCAGAGGGCCAGACAATTTAGACATTTCGATTAACTTTTTCACCGAAACTTACTTGGAAATAAAATGATAGGTGGTGAGCTTATCGCCGTCTTAGTGTCGATGCTAACGATAAAATATAATTCGATATATATTTATATAGATGAATATACACGTATACATATAGCAACATACATGACAAACATGACATGCGCGGGACCTGAACCTGCAATCCGTAGCTCCGAACGAAGAGTCACTACCAACTCGGCTATCGGGTTGGCTAATAACAATATATGTATGTATGTGTGTATGTATGTATATATGTATATATTTATGTGTGTAAATATATTCTTAAATATTTATAATTATGTATGTAGGTATTTTATAGTATATTATGCTGCTATTATATGTATTGCTTTTATGTATCGTGCAATATATTGTATTTTTTTTTATTCTTTGGGTTGCACCTGCCATCAACTTTTCACCATTACAAGGGTTGACTGGTAGAGAATGCCATCAGGCATTAAGTCCGCCCATTGTAGCCCTTACTTTAAGGTGTTTCAATAAAGGATAAATAAATAAATTAAGATTGGATAGTAGATGCTATAAACTTAGTCAAGTAGAATAAAATCTACGCACTACAATAATAATAAGAATCAGTCAGGATAGCTGAGTAGTTGGGTGATTGGAATTCGAGTCAAGAGAACCGAGTTTGATCTATATATGGTAGGCTCATACCTAAAAGTTTCGAATACTAATATATGATTTACATCAAATAGTTAATCAAATAGTTAAAAACAGCTAAACTCACGTTATAATAGTATACGTTGAGAGCGAGGCGGGACGCGAGCGCGAACTCATTCCACTCACCCTGATGAAGGATCTCCGCTAGGTCCGAAAATAGTCGGTTTAGGTACACACCGATTATTGTAACATGTGTTTAGCCGTTTTTAACTTTTTGATTAATATGTCTCACGAAAGTTTTGACGATTTACATCGTTGGCATGGACTTCAAGACGGCGACAGGCTCATCGTGATGCTCATTATGAACGTAACAGGTATATTGTCCCAAAATATCTTTGATGTATATATATATATATTTCTCTACCGCTATATATATATTTCTCTACCGCTACTAGACCTATGAACATGAAAATTGCCACGGAGATGAAATATAAGTAGAGACCTAGATAGAAATTCGAGAAACTTCTCCTTTATAAGGGTGGAGTGATGATTGAAATTTTGTTTTGGGCTCAGTCATTTCTGGAATTACAGGTATGAAAATGGAGACTTTGGTAACAATTACAAATGTAAATATGTGTGTTTTTAAATAGGCATTTGATTACGTAATTCACACATGTAATTTTTACCAGACGGGTGCGAGCAAACCCGCAGACAGAATACTAACAATTAGAATAGTTTAGTAATAATTATTATTATTACATATAGTATAATATTAATATTACCATAACAGTAATTATTAAAAAAAAACATCCCTTATCGCATCTATTGTTTACTCCAATGATTCTTTTTTAAATTATCAACTCGAGTTGAACGCTTAAAACTACACAATATTAGCATATAATAATAAAAGAAGGAGGTTTTGAAATTTGAAATTGAAAAAAAAAAAATTTGAAATAAAACTACTTCTTATAACGAAGAAAAATAGATTATACCGAACAATGGTATAATTCGCAACTGGCAGATCGGTATTGAGTTTCGAATAAAAAAAAAAAAAGAAAAATAAAATCGAGTTTCAATGAAGTTTATATCAGCCGGCAATAAAGATTTACGGACCAATGCAACCGGCACAATAAGGAAAGTCTATCGGCGACTGCTGCAGTGAATTGAGTTCTATTCCCGTTTCCATAAAGTTCATTGGCATAATTTGCGGTTTTACTAAGTTGCCTACAGTTTGTGTCTTAAGAAATACAGAAGGAATTTTTTTATAGAACTGAACACCTGACTGTAAGTAATAATCGTAGTTCATTACCTATTTTAAAGACACGTGTTGTGTCTCTTGTAGCTTCTACGTAGCACTCGCTACGTAGCAGCTACAAGAGACAAACACGTGTCTTTAAAATAGGAATATGGAGAAGTTTAGCTGTAAAAGTTACTGCATCTATCGACTTTTTGCAACATTTTATAGGTCGACTCTCTATCTCCTAGGTCATCCTAGAACACGTCTGCCTATACGCGGTCGCCAGTTTAGAAACTTTATGCAACGCCTTTCAGTTCCACAAGCTTTGTAATAAAATCCGTAACGGATCCTGAGAAAAGTTACCGAAATAGCCGTAAGGGGTCGTCCATAAATTACGTGAGGTGTTTTTTTGAATTTTCTGTCCCTCCCTTCCCTCTGGTGAGATGTCATGAGATTTTATTCAATCCCCTCCCCCAACCCCCAATCTCACGTGAGATTTTTCAAAATGTGGGTTTCTTACGTAAACGCGTTGGATTGTTATTGTTAAAAGGAAAAAAAAAATACTTCGTGTTTTATTTACGACTAGCTAAGACTAGTAAATAGTATAACTTTTTTTTGTTTCAATCAGAAAAAAATTGCGAGATATTTGCCGAGACCCTCCCTCCAACGTAAGATTAGATGAGATTTGACTCGACCCCCTCCCCCCCTTAAACTCCTCTCGTAATTGACGCCCCCTATGGATCAGAATGAAGTGGATGGGCCGGTCATAAAGCTCGTAAAATAAATAAATATCTTCACGCAATTCCCAATATAGGGGTAGACAGAGGTCTAGTCTAGACATTTAAGTCCCTTCGACCCACCTTCCACCGAAGACATTTTCGGGACAACGTGACAGGTGGTGAGCCCGTCGCCGTATGAAGCTCGTAGAATATTATATGTATTATATTTGTGAGTATCAATAGCCTATATGATTGATTAAGTTTGCGGAATACGAAACAACGTCGCAGGTTCGAGCCTGCCATTCGTCTATTGTTGTAAACCACTCCAGACACAGGTATTGCTTAGTCGGAGTGGTTAACAGGAATACTAGTAACGTTATTTGGAATTGCCAGTATTCTTTATTAAAAAAAATATGATAAAAATTGATAATTCTATCTGACGCTTTGGCGATTAGCATATCCATTCATCATGGACTACGCCGTCTAATAAAGCGAAATTTTCGGTTGGAAAATAGATAAATGAGATTATCCTGTCAGCTGACCTGGATTTAGTGAGTTTATTAACAGACGATGAATATTTATGGATTTGTAGATATTAAAATTGCAGCCGAATGAGTAAAGACCGAATGGTGAAGAAAATATACAGGGCGTAAGTTGATATTAAAAGGCGTCAAGGAAGGCCGAGACTAACTTTCGAAGAGCACGTGAGCAACTTGCTCGAAGAGGGGAGTGTCAAGAGTACTTGAATACCTCGGTGCATGTATGAAGAAAATGATGAATCTGAAAGAAGCGAAAGAGGTATGTAAGGATCGTGACACTTGGCGATCTGTTCTCTCTGGCTACCCCGTCAAGGACTGTGTGTGAAGATAAGCAAAATTGAAGCCGACCCACAACCTGTCAGTCTTGATCGTAGTGAATCAGCATTCAAAGCTAAGAGTACCGGGTTGGGATCCCTTTTGGGGGAAAACGTTTGTGTCAAGAATATGAATGTTTGTACTCGAGTCATAGATGTTTATTTGTATATATGAATATTCATTAAACTAAATAAATATGACAACATAAAAAAGTCACGATAGCCGAGTGGTTGAGTGGTCGGAATTTCGAGTCTAGAGACGCGAGTTCGATCCCCAGGTGGCAGGCTCGTAGCAGTTGTTTTGTCAAAAACTTATATAAGATTTATATCGTTGGCCTAGACTAGACCTCTATTTACCCCTGTATTGAGAATTGCGTGAAGATATTTATTTATAAATTTTCAACTCCAAAGCTTTTTTCAACTTCAAAAAATACACAGGGTACTATTATCGTTAATGTAAAAACACCTTTTTTATTTTTTTCAGTCTCTTCACAGAGTACGAAAACAAGAGGTTTTATTTCCAGATATATTTCTGATATTACTATGACATAGAACGGTCAAAATGGAAATGGGACCATTTCAGTTATGTCCTACCTTATGTTAACAATAGGTTAGCCTAAAAGCAAATTCTCGTTACACGTTGATATTAACGTAAATCTTCATGAGAGAAAATATATAACGCTTTTTATATTTCGAATGGTGTATAATAGGGTCTAAAGGGGAATATTAGCCACGGAAGCACTCGGTTTGGTATTCGAAATTCAAGTCAAGAGAACCGAATTCGGTCCCCAGTTCGTACCAATGGGTTTTTTAAAAACTTATGTTCGATTTATATCGTTGGCTTGGATATAAAGATGGCGACAGGCTCACCTGTCACGTTGACTTTAAAATTTCTTTGGTGGATTATGGGTCGCAAGGTTTTAATCGTCTAGACCTCTGCCTATCCTTGTATGGGTATGGCGTGAAGATATATATATATATTTGTTTATTTAAAATAATAGAAACAAAGGTCGAGATATGCTTACCTCAGTTGTGAGGTTCGAAACTGAGGTTAAAGCTTTCTTTCCGCTAAATGTTGATTTAAGGGAAAATAAAGCTTCAACCTCAGTTTATTGATAGGTCTACTTATGCCTGTTCCAAACTAAACGTAAAAATATGCCATTATAAATCAGACAAAACAGGCCAATATATTTAGCTTAAATTGATACTAGCAAATGTTTATCACCAAGAAAGACATTAACGTTATTGTCTAGTCTTAAATGTACTTACATTAGACGTTGTAATATCTTAAGACTAATCCAAGGCTCTATGTTATTAAGGTAATGAGCCGAATGTAAAGGTTAAGGCCCTAAGTAATTACTTTACAATATCTTAATCTAGTTTAGTTAAAAATTTTTTTAATAATTAAAAATAATATTTTAATTAAATAAATAATCGGGATTCGAACCCGCAACCTCTTGTTAGTTGTAGCTTGAAAACTGGTGGATGCTTCACTTGACCACGACAGTCGTCAATAATTTAGACTAATAATTTTGTTAGCTAAATTCGAAATTAGTTTATAATAATCTTTTCTATACTAATTAACTAGAAGGTAAAAAATATCTTCACACCGTTAACAATATAAAGGTAGACAGAGGTCTAGACCATTAAGTCCTTTCTACCTATCTTCTACCGAAATCACTTGTAAATACATCGGACAGGTCGAGAGCCTGTCGCCGTCTTTATGTCCAAGGCAAAAAAATAAATCATACATAAGTTATTAAAAATAAACCATTGTTACGAGCCTACCACCTGGAGATCAAACACGGATCTCTCGACTCGAATTCCGATCACCCAACCACTCGGCTATCGTGTATCTGGGTTTGTAATATAATTTACAAAATGTCAGTTTAATGTGATAATCCACAATTCTCAACTTTCACTTTAACTTTTTGAATCCAACGTCGGAAATAAATATATTTTATGACCTAGCCACTTTAGCTGGATGCGCGGCGGGCGTCCCTAACGGAGCGAAACTAATGACGTCATCAGGCTTCCAGGGAAATGCTGGATCTCACTAACGTTCTCTCAAATGTAATTTTTTTAATTTTTTTAAAGCTGCTGATAGGGAGAAAGGTTTTTGTTGGTGGAGCTATGCAGCTGCAATTGTATTAAAGATACTAAATATATCATTTCAGTTTAGGATCTGGGTTTTGCATCTAAAACTTAATTGATGATAGATGATGAGGTGTACACTCCAGGTTTAAGATCGCTAGCTCAGATGACCCGTTTAATTCCTGCTAGGGTCGATTTAAAAACACTTTCTACATTGTTTCTGGTCTTGGTGTGTGTAAAGCTAAAGCTACTTTGGATAAAAAAATAGATGTTAATAAGTCGCGACCGTTTGCAATTAGTTTGCGCTTCTTTATTGACATAGCTGTAGACATAGACATAGATAAGAATTTATTTGACATCTTACACACCACATATTTATTACTACTACTTCTATTACTATATACAATATACCATAACATAAGTTAGAAAAATTGGTCTCTCAATATATTTATGAAAATTTAATGTACATAATGAAAAAGTAAAGTAAAAAAAAGAAAAAAAATCGTAACACGTAAAATCGTAAAAAACGTAAAGTACCTGAAAATATTAAAACTTTTGGCAATAATACTTATGTATTATTGCCAAAAGTTGTAACGCCGGTCCATATAGTAATTTGTTCATAGAACCGCCCAAGATTTTACAACAAAATCCCAGTAAATTTGTAAATAAATTTATTGAAAAAAGTTCCGACCCCCTAGTGGTTGGGTGATCGGAATTCGAGTCCAGAAGCCGAGTTCGATCCCCAGGAAGCGGGCTCGTACCAATGGCTTCAAAAAAACTTATGAACGACTTATGCATCGGTGGCTTGGACATAGAGACGACGACGGGTTCGCCACCTGTCCCCTTGTCCCAAAATATATCTTCGGTGGAAGGACTTAATGGTCTAGACAATTGTCTACCCCTATATTAGGAATGGCGTGAAGGTATTTGTTTAACAACGTTTATAGGAAAGGATGTGAGTAAACATTTTTTAATGTGAATAGTGCACGAATAAGATTAATGAATATTTAAAAAACACGATATTATAATATGTCATAATTTGTACAGTTGAACGGATCATGAGAATTTGTAGCGTATGATTGATTGTTTAATAAATGGTATCGAATATATTATGAATAACATCGAATTCAGAAAATTAACTGCTCACGTAGTAAATTATGAAGGTATTTATGTGGGTAAGTATACTGTACCGTTGACTTGGATAGCGACAAGCTCATCAACTGTCACGTTGTCTCAAACAAGCTTCTTGACTTGAGAAATGAATTTATTATCTTGAACTTAATTTACCGCAGTTTTAAGAAATTGCATGAAGATATCAAGGACTGGATTCATGGGTGGCTGGCTAAAATATAAGTAAAAAAAAATATTATTTTTCTATACAGCTTATCAAAAGTCTTCTGAACCTATGTTTCGCCCAAGATTGCCACAAAGAATGGTCTTGAACGTGCATCGACTGCTTCCAATTTAGTGCAGGTCGTCACTCGATCTCATACTGAATTGCTGTATAGGGGCATTCTACACAGTTTTCTTATACGAAGGTGTCACTGAAGAAATATTCACTGAAAATAATTCTTCTTTTCACTGAATAAAATTCCTTCTTTTTCTGTTAGCTATACAGCCCATTGCCACTTCAGCTGTAAATTGTTATGGCTATGTTCATCAATCGTATAATTTTTGACGTTTATAACAAGTTTAAACAAGCCAATTGAATAACAAAGTTTAAATTTTACTTTCCCTGGTTTTGTTTCAAATATTTTTGTTGCGGATAAAAAAAGCTACTTAGCCTTAAATGTAAGTGTCACGATAGTCGAGTGATTGGGTGGTCGGAATTTCGAATCATGAGACCTAAGTTAGATCCCCAGGTGGCAGACTCGTATCAATGGGTTTTTTCAAAAACCTATCTATGATTAATTTTTTTTATAGAAAAAGGAGGCAAACGAGCAGGTGGCACACGTGATGGTAAGTGATTATGAACACCCGCAATACCGCCGCCCATGAACACCCGCAATACCAGAGGCTTAGCAGATGCGTTGCCTCCCTTAGAGTGCCTCCCTCCCCCAGAATTGGGGGAGGGGGGTGTCTGGGTCACCGCTTTCCTGCACTCACCAGACGAAAAGCAGAAATTTGTTAGACTTCTACTTTACGCTGGTATTCTGTGAGGTCGTGGTACTTCCCCGGTCGAGCTGGCCCATTCATGCAACTACAATAGCTGATGCGTGGCTTTACCACTGTAAGACAGGCTTCGTTGGCTTGGACATAGAGATGGCAACAGGCTCACCACCTGTCACGTTATCCCGAAAATATCTTCGGTGGGAGGTGGGTCGAAAAGACTTAATTGTAGAGACCTCTGTCTACCTTTGTAATGAGAATGGCGTGAAGACTTTTTTAATTTTTTTAGATTCATTTATGTTGCCAGCCAAATTTGAAGTGTAAAAATGGAAGTGGAAATGAAGTAAGAAAGGGAAAGGGAAGTGAGCCACGAGTAATACAAAAATAAGCATAAATTTCAGACCGGTGTTCTGCCGTACCCTAACAATTACCCCAAGCCAGTCCATTCGTAAAGCTTCAAAAGCTTGACTCTTACACATTGAGCCATGGGTATACCTGTTACCTAAAGATATTTGAAGTAAACTAGAATCGAATCTCGATTGAATACACAGTTTCGTCGCTTCTTTGAACTAAGATTAGTATTACGCAGAGGACTCGTAAAGCCTAGGCCAAGAAAACTACTAGGCATAAGAAAAATAAGAATAACGCTTACCAAGTGGTTTCGCAGCATAGACGCTGCTATTACTTCTGCTTAATTTTGTTTGGTGTTTTTCGAAATTACTTTTCCTTAGTCGCCTCTTACAACCCACTGGGGGTAAAGGTCTCGTGAGGTCTTACTACTACAATTATGATAGTATGATATCGCTTTTATATCTTCACGCATTTTCTCTGGGGTAGACATTTCTAGACAAAAAGATGTTTTCGACCCACCTTTCACCGAAGCTTATTAAGGACAACGTGACAGATGGTGATCCCTTCACCGATCGTATACTTTGTAATCAGTTGTGGTTAATATGGAAGTTCAATAGCCAGAAATAGTCGTTAATTTTGCCGTAATCGTCACATCTGTCATGCAGATTGGCGATCACAGTACAGGGCACCTTGTAGCTGAAACGCCCGTTAAAGGTCTGTTGGATTTTGATCCGGTATTGTCTCGGTGAGGTAACGGCGTTTCCGTGTGGTAACGGCATTAGAATATTACCACTTCCTTTCTTCCCGAGCACATCGTAAGAGGAGACTAAGGGAAATAGCCATATCCTTATGGCAACCGATAGATGGCGGGATAGCCATCTCCAAAATTATCAGACCAAAGTAATCATACCGAAGATCGGCAGCAGCGTCTGAGATGCGAGTGGTTTGGTACTGCGATCGCCAATCCGCTTGCCAAGCGTGACGGTTATGGCAAATCCTCCCTATGGGAGAGGCCTATGTTATGTAGTGGACTTTAACAGGCCGATGTGTATGTATGTATTGTCTCGGCCATTTATCGCGCCAACGACCTCCATGGACGAGTGGCGTACGCACCGGTTTTCATGGTGACGCCATCTGAATGGTAACGGGTCCGGTTCCTGGTCGAGTCTGGGTGTATGTGGTACCGTGTAAACACTTGTAATATGGAATCAGAATCAATTATGAGTCCATACTACAAGTGCTCAAGCGCTTAATTTGGGATGAGATCAATATATGTGACATTGTTCTTATCTATGTATAAATGTATTTATAAAAAAGAAAAGCTTTTATTACCAAAACTACACGCTGTGAAGTTACGCAACAATACAGAGGTTAAGGAATTATTTCTTTGTCGAATTATTTAATAACGCAAACAAACATAAAAGATGTCCCATTAAAGAGAACTCTAACAAAGCTCGTATCTCAGCGAATGAGACAAAAGTTCGTCTCATAACTTGTTTCTTCAGCACAGACAGTGTGACGACAATACATGGCGGGCAATGTTGTGTGGTGCTAGCTATGGGAGTCAAGATTTTTATATCATTTTATATTTATTTTTATATCATTTTATATTTTTATATCATTTTATATTTTTTATATATATGTGATATTTGCCGAGACCCCCCCCTCTCTCCAACGTAAGATTAGATGAGATTTGACTCGACCCCCTCCCCCCCTTAAACTCCTCTCGTAATTTATGGACGCCCCCTATGGATCAGAATGAAGTGGATGGACCGGTCATAAAGCTCGTAAAATAAATAAATATCTCCACGCAATTCCCAATACAGGGGTAGACAGAGGTCTAGTCTAGACAATTAAGTCCCTTCGACCCGCCCTCCACCGAAGATATTTTCGGGACAACGTGACAGGTGGTGAGCCAGTCGCCGTCTTTATGTCCATGTCGGCTATCGTGACTACTTCATGCTTGCTTATATCATTTTAATATTTTTTTAAATTTCTTTTACTTGACTTCATTAAAATAATGAAGTCATGAAAGCCGAGAAGTTGGGAGATCGGAATTTAAGTTGAGAAATCCGATTACGATTCCCAGGTGGTAGGCTCGTACCAATGAGTTTTTTCAAAACGTACTTTACGATTTATACCGTTGGCTTAGATATAAAGATGGCGACAAAGGGTCCTCAGTGAAATGTCAATTACCTACACCTCTGTCTACCCCAGTATTGGGAATGGCGCGTAGATATGTTTTTTTTCTGATTATAGAAACAATATAACAATAATAGACAGTTGTTGCTTCAATCGTAGCATGAATGTACCGGCCTGACCGGGACAGGGCCTCAACCTTGCGAAATACCGGCATGAAGCAGAAATATCTTTAGCATTCCTTTTGGTCGGGGAGGTAACCGGAGACCCATACCACTATTACTTTCCTTTTCCTTTTCAGTTTTCAATGCATTTACTATTGTCTGTTGCAAGTGTACTTACGTACAGTTACACGTAAAGATGCTTGATGTACCTATTCCGTGCTTTATTACGGTAAGGTTTATGGTACCTTCGTTGTTTCTGATACCATAACACAACTGCTTTAGCTACTTATTTTGGAATCAAACCCATAAATGATGTTGTCTCTGTCTATATAATTGTATTAATGTATCTGTTATATGAAATCCGTGTCCTGTTGTTGCTCACAATTGACTCCAAAATAGTCTAACCGATTTTCTTATTTTTTAAGTGAAAACTTCTTTTAGCGCGGTATGCATATTTTTATATGAGATAAAATCTCTGGACTCGCAACACTGTTACGAGACGCGGCAATAGTGTTTGCATATATGGATGTACATATAGCAGATCACGAACACGTCTAATCAAATAAAAAAATATCTTTAACTAAAGTAATTATAAAAAGTCACGATAGCCCATTGATTGGGTTATCGGAATTCCAGGCGAGAGACCCGAGTTCGATACCCCGGTGGCAGGCTCGTACCAATGGGTTTTTTTCGAAAACCTATGAACGAATCATATCGTTGGCTTGGACATAAAGACGGCAACAGGCGCATCACTTGTTACGTTATCCCAAAATGTCTTCGGTGGGAGGTGGGTCGAAGGCCTTATTTTCTAGACTAAACCTCTGTCTACCCCTGTATTGAGAATGGCGTGAAGATATTTAATAATTTTTTTAAATTAGTTTTCACATCTGTCGGTACTCCCAGAGTGCTGTAATTTTTTTTTAAATGTGTGTTTTGTTGGTGTGCCTAATTCAAGTTTTATCTCGTATTTTATTTAAACCAAGGCAGGACTACGTCTGTCGGGATCAATAGTTTACTATAATCGCTTGCGGGTGTAACTTGCACCACGTCGCCTGAGAGCGAACAAACTAAGCGTGGCCAAAAGACGTGATTATCATTTCTGCTACTTACCTGTTTATGTTTTTACCTTTTGCCTACTTTATTAAATGGTAGTGCTTTGTTTGGGCTTCTTATATTTTTAGACGGAATTACGGGTATTATTTTGACCAAATATTCTCTCGATATAGCTTATAATCAAGCGCTTTAACGAAATCAGTATATAGTGTTATAGGTATTTTCGTAAAGCATCTTTTTTTCTATATTAGTAATATCTAAATTAGTCAGGATGGCCGAGTGGTTGGGTGATCGGCATTTGAGTGAAGAGATCAATTTCTATCCCTAAAGCTCATACTAATGGGTTTTTTCAAAGCTTATGTATTTATATCGTTGACTTGGACATGAAGGCGGCGACAGGATGACCACTAGTCACGCTGTTTCAGAAAATGTCTTTCGTGAAAGGTGGATCGAAGGAGGACAGAATTGTCTTTACCTCTCTATACCCCGGTATTGGGAATGGCGTAAAGGTATTTATTTGTATTCTTTATTAATTTAATTAATAACAATGCAATCCAGAATCGAACAGCTATTGACAAAAAAAAAGGAAAATTTTCCGAATAGATCCGGGAACACGTTCCACTAGAATTATTCACTTAAAGGAATAAAATTTCACCCACAACCGTTGTATTTCGCCCGGGAGGCCATATTTCAAAACTGACAGGGTTTGCTTAGCCGGCTCGCACGAGCCCCGGGGGTGCGATAACCGAGTGTAGTTAGACCCTAAGTGGATCTTTACTAGGGTTCTGCGAGTATCCTATCAGACTTTGCATTCGTAAACATACCCCTTTAGATTTAAATAATGTATTTGAGGCAGCCCTATTTGCTGTTTATGTGATTTTTTTTTATTTATTTATATCTTCACGAAATATCTCGCACTGGGGGCACGCCAGACAAAGAATCCCTTTTCTCATTTTCCACGGAAGTTTATTTAGTGTCAGGTGGTGAGATTATAGCCGCCTTAATGTCTAAGCTAACAATACAATATGCTTACATACATACCTTATGATACCATTTATATATACATATAAAAATACTCGCCTCGCGTACAAACATTAATATTCATCACAAAAACTTTGGCTCCCAGCAGGATTTGAACCCGTTGCTTCGAAAGCAGAGTCATTACCGACTAGGCTGGTAGTCATTTATCATATTTTTTTTTAATTATAATAGTCTTTTTATCTTCTCACATAACATAAAGTAAAACAATTTAAATCTGATAGTAAATATAGAGATTTATATTATGTGAGAAGTTGGTGCCTGAAGTAGGCATACATAGGCACGAAGTAGACCTGAAGTAAGCCTGCAGTACAAGTTACCATACATATATGATAAGCTATTGTGAGCTTGAAAACAAATATGCAAAATTTATTAGGTCATCTAAATTATTTTTACTGTCTTTTATTTAACTTTGGTAACCAGTGGTAGAGCCACGCATCGGCTTTTGTTGTTGCATGAATGGGCCGGCTCGACCGGGGAAGTACCACGACCTCACAGAATACCGGCGTGAAGTACAAGTGTAACAAACTTCTGCGTTTCGTCTGGTGAGTGCAGGTAACCGGAGCCCCCTCACCCAACAGGTATAATTAAAATTTTACGACCTCCGTAGTCGAGTGGCAAATACACCGGTTTTCAAAGTCGCCAGGTCCGAGATCCCGGGTGCGGTTCTCGGACCGGTCGATGTAGATAACACTTTTTTCTTTATTTTTGGTAATTTCTCTGTGTGCTTTTGGTAATTTCGTTGTATCTAATTCCATCACAAGGGCTTAAGCTTCTTACTTTGGGATCGGAGCAATGTAAGTGATGTTGTACCTATGTATTTGTCTATTTATTATTCATAAAATTATATGTTACCTGAAGTCGGTTTATATTTTTTATATTAGAAATATTACCTGACAATGTTTTGAACTATTGGAAAACAAGTAACATGAAGGAAGTAACAGACAAATCTCAAGGTTAAGTAGGGATCTGTTCGGTCAACAAACGAATAGCGAGATGCTTTGTAAGATTTATTTTTAGTTTTGTCCATCTCTTGACATATGTTTGGTTTTATTATTATTATATCTTCACGCATAGTTACAACTGGAGTATCCAGAACAGAGAACAGATCAGTCGAGTGTCACTTCCCTTTCATACTTATTTCGCTTCTATAAAATTCACCTTTCTCTTTCATAATCGCACATATTGGTATTCGAATACTATGTACCATCACCTCTTCTAGATCCTAGGATCATTATTCAAAATGCTATATTGCGAATCACATCGTTTCTTTCCGTTCGGCCAAGATAACGTCGCACAATTCACGAAAAAGACGCATTTTTTATGTTCACTGAATTTGAAATGGTGTAGGCATAAAATTCAGTCAAGAATTTAATTGAAATAAAAAAATATGGTTTTCCAACCACTCTGTACATTCTTTTGGCAATACCACACGGCATGACTAGCATAGTCTTCACGCGATTCCCAATACATGGGTAGACAGAGGTCTAGTCTAGACATTAAGTCCCTTCGACCCACCTTCCACCGAAGATATTTTCGGGACAACGTGACAGGTGGTGAGCCCGTCGCCGCCTTTATGTCCAAGCTAACGATGGAATTCGTACATAAGTTTTTGAAAAACCCATTGGTACGAGCCTGCCACCTGGGGGATCGAACTCGGGTCTCTCGACTCTATTTACGACCACCCAACCACTCGGCTATCGTGACTAGCATAGTAGTTATTTTTAAACGTAATAACATATTTATCATTTGACCCCATCGTCCACAGAAGACATTTTTTGGGATAACGTAACAGGTGGTGAGCCTGTCGCCGTCTTTGTGTCTAAGCCAACGATATAAATCTTATATAAGTTTTTGACAAAACTACTGCTACGAGCCTGACACCTGGGGATCGAACTCGGGTCTCTTGATTTAAATTCAGATCACCCAATCACGGCTATCGTCACTTTAAATTCATGCAATTGCATGTAATAGCTGAAATTTAGTTCATGCAATACGACCGCACCCTAATAAGATAATATGACAGCTGGTGAGCCTGTCGTCGTTCGAATCGATTGATTCGAATCGATTACTCGAAGCTCACGATATACTCGTAAATTGCACATAATTTTCTAACAAAAAACAACTCATGGATTCGAACGTTCCACCTAAGGATCGATCTCGAGATTCCTGATTCTAATTTCAAGCACCCCACCACTCAGCTATCTTGGTTTGAAAAAAAAAAAAAAACTGTATCTTCACGTATTTTAATACTAAGGTAGTGAGAGGACAAATTTCGATTCGTTATCGATCCACATTCCACCCTAGCTTACTTTGGGATAACGTAAAATATTACGTTGATGATTGACGTTATTGTCGTTGTTAAAAAAAATTTAAAAAAAGAGCTGAAAAATAAAATACCTTTTTTTCTCTAACGTCGTTTAAAACACCACACAACGAGAATTCGAACTGTTGAACTCCGGCCAATACGTTTGCGTTATCAATTTTATATTGAGGTCAAGCTATAAGAACAATTCAGTTTAACGTTGGAATACCGCCAGTCTGGTGTGGCGCACCTGGGGTTGGTTTAACTGTATTGAAATGGGACGAATACTTTCTTCTACAAAAGAAAATTCCAACCTTATGAGTTGGAAATAATTTTCTAGCGCGTACTTGTTTCGGTCTATTAAAACATTTGTTTGACTATTTAAAAACAATAAAACTACTTAAATCAGAAGGTAATTATATAAATAATACATTAGCCCTGTGTGTAGTGACTCTGCCTACGAAGCTAAAGGCTACACGATCGATTCCCGCTAGTGGCAAATATGTTAATATTTACCTGGCTAAATATATATGTATGTATATATATATAGGTAAATGTATTATACCGTTAGCGTATTGTTGCGTCAAGTCCAACAAAATCTCACCACTTGTCGCGTTTTCCCACATAAGCTTCGGTGAAAAGTGGTTCGAAAACACCTCATTATCTAGACCTGTGTCTAACCCAGTAGGGTAATTTACGTGAAGATGCTTAAAAACGTTTTGACAACAAAATGTAGTAGTAATGTAGTTCAACTCAGCATTAAGCTGCAAAGACAACAGCGCATGTTTTTAATTTATAACCTTGGTGTGATTTCACAAACTGATCGGATTCTGAGTCTGCAGGTCTGTACGCCTATTTTAGTTACCCCATTTCTGCTGTGGATATCATCGTCTGTAGTAAATTATTTTTTATAGTAATAGTAATATTGTTTATAGTACAAGAGTTGCAGATGATGCTTATTAAATTTTTCGCTAAATGGCATTAAAACAAATGTTGAAAACATTAATTTTATAGACACAGTACGGTTTTAATTTCCCATCTCTCTTAAGTTTTCAAAAGAGACGCAATTATTTTGGCGCTTAAGTCATTAATTTAGTTTCATTTACGAAGCATAATAACCATAATTGAATTAAAGATTTTTCATTCTCAGATACATTGCACTTACTGGCGCACAGCCAGCCAAGGAACTCCGGCAGAATGGACCACAGACCTATTATTACAGCGTCAGGTTAAAGCTGAAATTGTTTGCCAAGAAAGAAAGTGTAAATTTTTTTATTTTGTAAGAATACAATTTTTTATTTATTTATATCAGCACACATTTTTAAAGTCACGATAGGGGAGTGGTTTGGTGATCGGAATTTAGAGTAAGGAGGACCGACACTCCACCTGTCACGTTGTCCCGAAAAAATACCTTCGGTGGAAGGTGGGTCGAAGGGACTTAATTGTCTAGACTAGACCTCTGTCTACCCCTGTATTGGGAATGGAACGTGAGGATATATATAGCATACATTTTCTCAATGCTATTGTAACATAGTTCCAGATCGTTAAATCCTTTCAAACCACATTTTAAAGCATATTAGGGACAACGTGACAGGTGATAAGGCTATCTACGTCTTAGTGTCATATCAACGACACAGTATACACACGTACTTATTAAGATCAATATTCATATGTACATCTAACTCGTCTAAACATCTATGACTCGATTAGAAATATTCATGTTCATCTTCGTTCGTTGTCCCAAAAATGCCTTCGGTGGTGATAATTAAAAATACAGTTATTTAACATTTATTAAACCCTTAATTTTTAAATCTTAAATATCAAAACAACTGAGTGGCCTTTCGCTTTATGATGCACAGATATTATAGATGAAAGATAATCAGTTTTTATGCAAAAAGTTATTTATAAGTTGTTAATTTAAATACAAAATAAATGCCTTCGGTGGACGGTCGGTTGAAAGGACTTAATTGACTTGACCTCTGTCCATCCCGGTATTGGGAATAGCGTGAGGATATTTTTTATCACGTAGATCTCACAAATATTTGCCCCTATCGAAACTCAATCCTGCAACCCAAGTTACCTCCCATAACAGATTTCATCAAAATCGCTTCAAGACTACGTAACAGACAGACACAACCATTAATCAAATTATTATACGTTTATAATATTACGATACTAATATTATACGTGAAATGGCTTACCACCTGTTATGATGTACCAAATAGGCTTCGATGAAAGATGAGTCTCTAGGACTTAGTAGTATAGACCTCTGTCTGCGCCAGTATTTGGAATATGTATGAAGATATTTACTTGTCTTCATGAATGCACTATGTACGGTGCGGGGTACTGACGTGACAGCTGTAGAGAATGAATTTATTTTGTTTTAGTATGCACCCTGATAAAATTAAACCTAATAAAATTTTGACTCAGTTGGTTACGGAATGTGGAAAATGACGAGGAAGACTGAAAAACGATGGCGTGACGAGCTAGACGCATTCTGTGACGATTTGTTCTAAAACGCAAAAGATTGAGTTGTTTGGAAGCATATGGGGGAGACCTGTGCCCAGCAGTGGGACAGTAAAGGTTAAAAAAATGTCTTCACGCAATTCCCAGTACAGGGAGAGACAGAGGTCTAGTCTAGACAATTAACTCCCTTTGACCCACCTTCCACAGAAGATATTTTCGGGACAACGTACCAGGTGATGAGCCCGTCGCCGTCTGTATTTCCAAGCCAACGATATAATTCGTACATAAGTTTTATGAAAAACTTATTGGTACGAGCCTGCCACCTGGGGATAGAACTCGGGTCTCGTGATTATTACAAAAGTAAGTTAAAAAAATTATACTACAAAAGTACAATTTTATATCCTAGTTTATAGTGACCCAATTATTGTTAATAAAATTGTGAAGAACCTAATTTGTAAGAGAAAAAACAACTATACACCCGATTGTTTACAATATACCCGTATCTTACAGTTAACTTAGACGAAACTTTTCTTACCTTTGTTATATACAACAAAACTGACAGACAACTTAATTGCGCGTAAACCTAACAAAGTTCATTTAATAAACCTACGGGCACCTGCGACCGGTCCTCACATTTATTGGCTTCCCGACCGACAAACCAACATAAATACACGTAAAGATATATAAATCTAAACTTTACGTTTATTAAGTAAAGATGAAATTTGGTTGAAGATGTTTAAGATTAAAAAAGGTTTTGGGGATAAAATATTTTTTTTAAATTCTTTCGAATCGAATCGTGAAATTAAAATAGAAAAAGAATTTATTTGCAACCATAACACAAAGATTATGTTAACATGTCACAATAAGATTACGTAGTCATTTATGTCTATGATTAAAGAAGATTTATGTACATAATTTGATAATCTATGATCTCCACTCTAGGCGAGCTGATATGATGAAGACCAAACTACGATTTACATATTTTTTGGCACTACATCTTAATAAAATTATTTGATTTATTATATAGTGAAACGACTGTTAGAAAACACTAAGAATATATTAATTTTGTGCAGCCAATTAAATAATAATAATTAAAAAATAATAAATAAATATCTTCACGCAATACAGGGGTAGACAGAGATCTAGTCTAGACATTTAAGTCCCTTTCCTCCACACCTTCCACCGAAGATATTTTCGGGACAATGTGGCAGGTGGTGAGCCCGTCGTCGTCTTTATGCCCAAGCCAACGATATCATTCGTACATAAGTTTTAGAAAAACCCAATGGCCACTTGAGGATCGAACTCGGGTCTCTTGACTCGAAATTCCGACCACCCAACCACTCGGCTATCGTGACTTATTAATAATAAATGTATTTTCAATGTAATATAGATAATATTAAAGATGTTGAATGACTAAGAAAGGCTTTCCATAACAACATTATGTCCTTAGGAGGAGTACTTAGAAGGAGGACTACGCATGTTCATAACTAGTAATGTATCTAAATTTAAAACAAAAACTCTTCACGCCAATCCCAATGCCGGAATAGACAGAGGTCATGTCAATTGAGTCCTTTCAACCGACCTTCCACCGATGATATTTGCTTTTGTATTTAAATTAAAAGCTTATAAATATCTTTTTGCATACAAACAGATTATCTTTCATCTATAATTTCTGTACATTATAAAACGAAAGGCCACTCAGTTATTTTGATACAACATTTAAGATTTAAAAAATAAGCCTTTAAGATGTATTTTTTATTAACATCAACATACGTTTCAAAGAACATGTGAGCAAATTACTCGAAGAGGGGAGGGTCAATAGTACTCGGTTACCTAAACGTATAAATACAAAGAAAATGATAAATTTGAAAGAAGCGAAAGAGATATGTAAAGATCGTGATACTTGGCGATCTCTGACTACCCCGTCAGGAATTGTGCGTGAAGATAAAAAATCAAAATCCTACTTACAACCTGTCATCCTGTGTGTGTGTTTGTGGGTGTCGTAAAAGGCGACTAAGAGAAAACCCTTGACAATATGGATGGCTATCGACAGATGGTGGGATAATCATAACGAAAATCAGACCGTTATAATTATTTTTTTTTATAGAAAAGGGAGGCAAACGAGCAGGTGGCTCACGTGATGGTAAGTGATTACCACCGCCTATGAACACCAGCAATATCAGAGGCATAGCAGATGTGTTGCCGGCCTTAGAGTGCCCCCCCACCCCCCCAATTGGGAGAGGGGGGTGTGTGGGCCACCGGTTTTCTGCACTCACCAAACGAAACGCAGAAGTTTGTTAGACTTTTACTCGAGCCGGCCCATTCATGCAACAACAAAAGCTGATGCGTGGCTCTACCACTGTGGAAAATTATACCTGTGACAGGTACGAGCGTCTAAGGTGTAAGTAAGATATGTGTAATAATACAATACGTTCAACGAGCGTGGCGATTGTATCAAACGCTTTTTTTTATGGAATAGGGAGGCAAACGAGAAGGTGGCACACGTGACGGTAAGTGATTACCGCCGCCCATGAACATCTGCAATACCGGAGGAATAGCAGATCCGTTGCCGGCCTTTGAGAAAGGTATAGGCTCTTTTCTTGAAGTTTTCTAAGTCGTATCGGTCGGAAAAACCGCTGACGGCAGCACATTCCATAAAGTGCAAGTGGAAAAGTGCATAAATTCCACGGAAGAGGCCAATGTCCACCATTAGTAGACTATTACAGGTCGTTATGTATTTATGTTTCAATATATATGAGTGTATGTGTTTATAAGGGTGTTGTTTGTGGCTATGAGTGTATTAAAACTAATATTTGATTTTGTTGTAGAGAGTTATAAAAAGCAATCTATTCGCACCAATTTTTACGTACATGCAAACAATAAACTAATTCCTAAAAAAAAAGGAAGAACAGCGTCGGATATTCCCGTGCGACTTGCAAATATTGCCGCGATGTAAAAAAAAATCTAAATAACGATGTTTCACATAACCTAGATAATATTTGCAGAGGTTCTATTCACGCGATATATGAGGGTAAAATGGAAAACACCATCGTGTATTCCATTATCATGTGTGTTCAGGTCAGAACAACGTAGAAAAGAAGGTAGAAAACTTTCTTTCTATCAAATTTTCTCAATAAAAAAATTACGAAGAGTGGTTGGGTGGTTAAAATTTCGAGTCAAGAGACCCGAGTTCGATCCCCAGGTGGCAGTTTCGTTCAATCATATCGTTGGCTTGGACATAAAGACGGCGATGGGCTCACCACCTGTCACATTGTTCTGAAAATACCTTTAGTGGAAAGTAGTTCAAAGGGACTTAATTGTCTAGACTAGACCTCTGTCTACCCCTGCATTATAAGTTCGTATCTAGTTATTGAAAAAGAATCTTGGACCAATCAAATGTATACAATTAAAGAAAGCGGTTAACTACATATCGAGTGTTACTATTTAAAAAGTTGATCTGTTTTATATATTATATTATATTTATTTTATATTAATAAATGTCTATCTATAGCTTAGACACGCGGTTTACCTTTATCCATGAATTTCCATGCACTTCATTGCCTAGACCTCTACCAACGCCACTATTGGGGAATGATGATACAAAATAAGATGGACACCAAACATAATAAAATTCAAAACAAATGGTGCAATAGGAAGGACACTTGTAGTTGTCTTATGTTTTTTATGAAAATATCACAAGAAATTAAGATCAATTGATGTTATATTTTTTGTTAATCGTTTTTTGTTTTTTTCTTGTAAGGCGTGTTACATAGTCGCGACCGCCGAGTGGTTGAGAGATCGGAATTAGAGTAAAGAGAGGTCGATCCTAAGGCTCGTACCAATGAGTTTTTTTATTCATAAACTTATGTACGATTTATATTGTTCGCTTGGACGTAAAGACGGCGACAGGCTCACCAACTTTCACTTAATTATCTAGACCTCTGTCTACCCCTGTATTGGTAATAGCGTAAAGATATTATATAACAAAACTGAAGTTTATTACGAACTCGTATTCGTCAGTATCCTGTATCCAGTATCCGGCAGTATCCTAAAGAGAAAAAGGTAAGATCTAACTAAAGGTATCCTTTTGTTTATATCCACATATTCATCTATCCGTTATTAATGAAATCTCTCTTCGAGCGTTGAAAAAAGAACATCCTAATTTTTCATGCTCGAGTTAATATTGCGTAATCCAATTCTCATTTATCTTTGATCCGCTCCAAACATGTTTAGGATACAAGCCCATTGAACCAAACCGAATGATATCAGAAAAAAATATCCTATTCGACCTCACTTTGATCTCGGAATAACGTTACTTACAATGCTTTACTTTATAACGTTTTGTGTGTGGTCAGTGTTGAATTTGCTTTATTCTTGCACTAGCTTAGAGCTTTTTACCTTACCTTAATTTGAATTAAAAGGTTTGTAAGGATCGTGACACTTGGCGGTCTGTTCTCTCTGGCCACCGCGTCAGGAACTGTGCGCGAAAACAAATAATAATTATACCTAACTTAAGAGATCTATATGAATTATACATCCGATTGATTTGAAATGTAGCATAGTTAGTCCTTTCCCGATGTATCTCGCTCACGGATTTTAATCAAATCCTCTATAACTTTTTACATTTAATTAATGTAGCAACATTAATGCGACTTATACTAATATTTTTAATTCAAAATAGTGAATTATTTTACGTATAATCGTAGTTGTATAATGCAAATGAAACATTTGTGAAACAATTTAATAGAATATTTCATTTCGAGATTCGGTACAAGACCCTTACATGGCCAGTAGGAATGAGTATTTCGAATATTACGTACGATTTTTACGTTGGCTTGGTAACTAACGGCGAGTCTTCAACTGTCACGTTGTTCCACATAAGCTTTCGTGAAACGTGCGTCGAAGAGACTTTCTAGGAATTGTTTACACCGCTGACCATCCAAGTATTGGTAAACGCGTGAAGAAATAAAAGGAATAAGGAAAAACTAAGTACAATGGTAATTTATTTCTTAATTTTCAATTTCCAATATTGGGGTCGGCAGAGGTAGGGAAAATGAAGCGGTCTTTTGACCCACTTATCACGGAAGCTTATTCGTAACAGCGTGATAGGTTGTGAGCATATCGGCTTCTTGATGTCCATGCTAATAGTAAAAAATATTGTTACATACATGATATATATTTAAATAGTTAATGGTTGATAAAAACATATAAAAGTTCATGTCTCTAGTACAAAACACTCATATTCATCACACAAATATAATCCCTAGCGGGATTCGAACCCTCAACCTTTATCTTCGAAGGCATGGACACTACGAACTCGGCTATTGGCTTTCGGCCAATTTAAATGTTTGGTAATATTGTTTTCAACAGACCTTTTACAATATTAATCAAATCCAATCACGTATAAATAATAAAATAATAAAAAAAAGTTTTACACATGATTTAAATAAAACAAAAACAACATATCATAAAAGTGTTTATTCTATGCGCTATTTAAACAATAATCGTAACTCGTATGTGTGTCACGAACGTAGGGGGGGACGCTTTGAGTACTTTCCATGGACTCGCGATAAAACCTTCACGGTTGTACCCTCCATTACATTTGAACGTGAGTGTGCGCAGAGGGCGCTACAAGCGCATAGTGGAGTGGTTCACTCGGAATGTGAAACATTTTAAAAATAGAACAATTTTTTTTCTAACAGAAATAATGACTGATAATACTACAACGTAACGATAATAATATTTACTCGATTAAGTCCGGCGTTTACTTGATTAAGTTGATAATGACATTAAGTTGTTAACTCATGCTGCTGAATTCTTAAATTTTTTAGAGTAAATAATCCTCAACGGACTCACGATACAACAATTCAATCAAAATCATGTTTCGGATCTCTCCAATGGGAACGGGGAAGACGAGATAGAAAGAATTAATAGAACTAGGAGGATACCTATCTCTCAATAACTATATAACACTAAGCATTCTAATCAGACTTTTATTGTTTTTTTACGAATTACTAATTATTAATTAGTGACTTAATTGTTTATCATCTGATACCAATGTCATCATGTTACGGTATAAGAATATTGCCACTCCCTTTCTTTTCGTGGGTGTCGTAAGAGGAGACTACGGGAAACAGAGTTGAATATCGTTTTGGTAACCGAAAGATGGAACCATCACATCACATTGATCTGATATTTTTACAGATGATTCTGGTTCAGATAATCGGACCGAAGATTGGCAGCAGCGCCAGAGGTGCGAGTGGTCTGGTACTGCGATCGCCAATCCGCTTGACAAGCGTGGTAATTATGGCAAATCCTCCTTACGGGAGAGGCATATGTCCTGCAGTGGATTCTACAGGATGTTATGTATGTACGTAGGAAGCAATTATTTATTAATTTAAAAACCTACCAATCAAATAACCCATTGGTACAAATCTATTTCTTGACTCGGATTTTGATCACCCAACTACTATCGCGTCTCTCTTTAGTAATAAACAAAACTAATAAAAGGAAGTATAGCTACTGTTTTTGCACAGAACTTATTAAGCCAATAGTTAAAAACGACCTCACATACAATAGAAGTCATTAAAGCATTAACCACTCTTAGTTTTCAAAGTGAGTGGTTTCAAGCTAATGTTAAAGATTCGAAGTCCATTACGAAACAGCTTTATATAAAGTGCATTTAGTTCTTTGTTTTTATTTTGTTTTGTACTGAACATTGAAATTGTAGAAACTAAGTAAGTTGTAATGGGGGTAACCTTAGTTCTCTAAGTATAAACCTAACTTAAGGGCGGTGTATATTTAAAAATAATACTAGCAATACCACATAACGTAACGAGTGTTCCTGTTAACTAGTCCAACTAAGCTGAAATGTTTGTGTCTGAAGCGGTTCACTATAGTAGTCGAATGCCGGACACGAACCTGTGACATTGTTTCGCAGTCCGCACCCTAAACCATTAGAGTAAAAAAAGAAGAAAACATAAATAACATAAAAAACCAAACATTAAACGACTTAGGGACCTTCAAGAAAAGAGCCTATACCTTTCTCAAAGGTCGGCAACGCATCTGCTATGCCTCTGGTATTGCGGTAGCGGTAATCTCTAACCATCACGTGAGCCACCTGCTCGGTTGCATCACTTCTCTAAAAAGAAACCATAGACGAATTTTTTTACATGAAAGTATAGTAAAAATATATGTCTATTGCTGGGAAAAGACCACGTTTGCAGATTATGATGCTCCTGTGCAAGTTGGTGAGCTTCACTGATCCTCATAAATAATAAATAAATATCTACACTCCATCCCAATACTGGAGTAGACAGAGTTCTAGATAATCAAGGTCTTTAAACCTACCTTCCATCGAAAACCTTTTTTTGGGTCAACGTAACAGGAGGTTAGCCTGTCGCGGTTTTTAGTCAATGACATAAATCGTATATAAGTTTTGTAAAACCCTACTACCTGTGGATTGAACTTGTGTTTTTTGACTCCACTCGGCTATCGTGACACGTGTTTACGAAAAATGTTGTTTTTTGTTTAATTATTTCATAGACATACATGTTTCCTCATAATTCTTTCTCATTCACCGCAAGAATAATGTAAATGAAGAACTTGAAATTGTTATTAATTGCCCTAGTGAGCTATCGACCTGATAGTTTTTTTGGTAATGATCCTGCCTTCAAAGCCATGGGTCGCTGTTTCGATTCCCGCTGGGGACATACATTTGTGTGATGAATATGAATATTGCACTCAAGTTATAGACGAAGTGAAATGCGTTTCCCTACATGGGATATTGCGTGACTATAAAAATTACTTCTTAGGCACACAACTTTACTCATGCAGTCGTTCTCTTTCCTTTTGCACATGATAAATTCAGCACTTGAAATGGTTATTAAAAATTACTAGTGCCGGCCCGGGATCGAACCTGGGTCCCTAGACTACGAAGGCTCTGAGGAAGAAATATAGCGGAAAATCAGTGTACAAACCGAGGGACAACTTCACGTACATTGCTTTGGTACCAAAGTAGCTAAAAAGTGCTTTACTTTATTAACCCGTGCGCGAATCGAACCCGAGACCTCAGAGATGGTCACATCCCAAAAACTAGCGTGTACGCCACTCGTATAGGGAGGTAGTCAGTCATACGGGCTTTTTATTGATTGCTATTTTTGAATGGGTTATTTAAAATTCTTATTCAGAGAAGTAACAGTCACTACATTCAACGATCGTCGTTTATTATGAATTAATATAAATATCTTCACGCCATTCCCAATATAGGAAGGTAGATGGAGGTCTCGACAATTAAGTCTTTTCGACCATCCTTCCATCGAAGACATTAGGTACAACGTGACAGGTGTTGATCTCGTCGCCGTCTTTACGTTCAAGCCACCGATATAAATCGTACATAAATTTTGAAAAACCTCCAACAGGTTCGAGCCTTGGGGATAGAACTCAGGTCTCCGTCAGGTCAGGTCTTCCGATCACCCAACCACTCGGTTATCGTAGACTCTTATATAATGAGGTTCCTCTAATTAAACCTATTATTAACTAATATATTTAAATTGCGATCGTGTCGCATTCACGAAAACTTTTCTCATGTTGACAACAAGTTTCAAAACGCACCTCAATTATTCAATAGCCGGCTTTGTAATGGGTTCATAGTTTACCAGCATCGCTTTGAACAGACACCTGTAGACTTGCTGGCAGACCGCCAGACATGCATATGCAACTGTGAAGGCTGTTTTTGAAAATTTAATATCACCAAGTCGAGCTTTATTAACATTTATTGCTGAACTATTTATTTATTGAGAAGGAATTATAGTTGTTTTTTTAAGTCTTTATAGTCGTACTTAAATTATAATGTCTTTGACAGAGGACTAGAGAACACAGTGTTTTCGCTTAGTTCATCGGAGCTTACTTTGGGATGTTGTGACAGGTGTAAGTCTGCACCGTCCATATGTCCCAGTCTACAACATAAATCGAACATAAGTTTTGAAAAACTTTTTGTTACGAGCTTGCCACTTAGGAACCGAACTGGGGTTCCTTTACTCGAATTCCGACCACCCCACCATTCGGCTATCGTGACTAAAAATGCTTTTCAATTTACATGAGTTAATTGTCTTGACCTCTCTCTACCCCAGTATTGGAAATAGCGTAAAGATATTTTTTACAATAAAAAATATCATTGGTAAGAGCCCTTGAGATTCTAATATTTTGGAATTCGAACACGAGTCTTCTGTTTCGAACACCGATCATTTAAACTCGAGAATTTCAAAGAAAAGAGTTCAGGTTTTATTTTTATTGGAAATATGTTTGGTACTGGTAAAAATGGAAGCAATTCTTATTTTTTTTAATCAAAATAGGAGATGTAAAAAATCATCCCTCTATAAGCTACTTTTTAAATATACACAGAATGGTTTCTAAAAACAAATACACACAGATGAACGTAGAATCTCTTCCTTCAGTTGAATCTTGGAAAGAATTAGATTTTAATGTATGTAAAACGTAGATATTATAGCTTTTTTGAAGTAATAATAATATTGAGTTATTAAATTAAACAGAAAAAAGTTTTTAAAATTTTTGAAATCTAACACGGGCGGGATTCAAACCCGCGACCTTCGCCGATCCGTGACAACGCTCTTACCTCCGAGCCACCGTGTCTTACACGCATTAGTTGAACTTTTAAATCTGTATTTCTTTTCTTTACTTATGCCTTGTTTTTGGCACCCGTGTCAGTTGAAATTTTAAAAACTTTTTTCTCTTTAATTTAAGCACATAAAAGTTCAGCACAAAAATGCTTTAAAAATCAATAAAATCGCATAGTAAATATTGAGTTAGTTAAATATATACATAGGTAATGCAAAACGTTTGTTGCCCTGATCTCAAAATAAGTGAGTAAAGCACTTGTGTTATGGAATCGGAATTAACAAAGCTACCACATGTACTTAGACTCGAGAAAAATCAGACAAAGTAGTTTTTTACGTTTCCCGTCCAGAAAACGAACCCGGGGCATTAGAGATGTTGAGTACACTACTCGTACGTCGTCAATTAGATTGTAAAATTAAAAATTACAATTTTTATTTTACTTTACGTATTCTCCATTTAGGTTAATTCTTTTTTTTTTTAATCAAAATAGGAGATGTAAAAATCATCCTCTATAAGCTACTTTTTAAATATACACAGAATGGTTTCTAAAAACAAATACACACAGATGAATGTAGAATCTCTTCCTTCAGTTGAATCTTGGAAAGAATTAGATTTTAATGTATGTAAAACGTAGATATTATAGCTTTTTTGAAGTAACAATAATATTGAGTTATTAAATTAAACAGAAAAACGTTTTTAAAATTTTTGAAATCTAACACGGGCGGGATTCAAACCCGCGACCTTCGCCGATCCAACGCCGTGACAACGCTCTTACCTCCGAGCCACCGTGTCTTACACGCATTAGTTGAACTTTTAAATCTGTATTTCTTTTCTTTACTTATGCCTTGTTTTTAGCACCCGTGTCAGTTGAAATTTTAAAAACTTTTTTCTCTTTAATTTAAGCACATAAAAGTTCAGCACAAAATGCTTTAAAATCAATATAGTAAATATTGAGTTAGTTAAATATATACATAGGTAATGCAAAACGTTTGTTGCCCTGATCTCAAAATAAGTGAGTAAAGCACTTGTGTTATGGAATCGGAATTAACAAAGCTACCACATGTACTTAGACTCGAGAAAAATCAGACAAAGTAGTTTTTTACGTTTCCCGTCCAGAAAACGAACCCGGGGCATTAGAGATGTTGAGTACACTACTCGTACGTCGTCAATTAGATTGTAAAATTAAAAATTACAATTTTTATTTTACTTTACGTATTCTCCATTTAGGTTAATTCTTTTTTTTTTAATTATTTATGCATATTTTTCTTCGTTTTGCTCTTTTTCTATGTATTAGTAAAATGTGGCAACTAAATAAATAGTTTTAACTGTTTGTTTTATATCATATTGTAAATTTCCCGGATAAATATAAAATAAAATAAAATTAACCATGACTCAAGTACACACACACATTAAAATACACAATACAAATATTTCCTTCTAGCTGTATTCGAACCCGCAACCCGTAGCTTCGAAAAAATGAAAAGTGGATCGAAAAAGTAATACGACTAAATTGTTTCGATCTCTGTCCACCTTCGTACAGAGCATTGCGTGAAGTTAAAAAAGTTGAATATATAAAGTCAAATGTAGGTAGGATTTTAATATATTTAGCATAAACCTTTTAACCTAACTGTAACAGTTCACCCCAATAAAGGAGTCTCTTTTGTTCCGTTTTCACGTTCAGACCATAACTTAACCCTTTTCACGTACGGGTCGAATACACCTTATACTTTCAAAGCGTTTTATGTCCATGCTAAATGAGTATATTAGAGAATGTATTGGAAACTGGATGAAAAAAGTTGACAGTATGTTTTATTAATAAAATTAAGAAAAAAAAATCGTTGGTTTGGACATAAATACGGTGACAGGCTCACCTGAAACGTTGTCCCAAATAAATCTCTCTTATTAGATAATAACTTTATAAGATGGGTTATAATAATAAAAATGAATATATTTATGACAGTAATCCCTGGGAATGAGGTGATCGCTCCCAAGCTATTTCTAGAAAATATCTCATTACATTTGTATAATATATCATATTTTAAAAAATTATGACCAAAAAAGAGAAATACCTACGGAGTTTCTTTCGCCTGTTTCTTTTCCGTTAGAGGAAACTCGTTACGAAAAACATTCGTGTTATAAATATATGTCCTTAAATCAGAGTCGAAAACTTCTTTGTTAACAAAATTTTTCGAGTAGCAAAGGTTCTCGCGGTAAGGCCTCATTCAGGCAAATGCAGTGTAGGACAACCCTTGACGGAGGACCTCTTGATGGAGTGATGATATGCACAATCTTGCAAGGAGTCGATGAATGCAGGTGGCACAGGCAAAGTCGGTCTTCAAACATATTGATTGTTGATCTTCGGAAACGTGTGGCATACCCAACGGCTTTCAAGTTGTCGCCAGCTCTAAGATTCCGTTTTTGATTTCGGAACGGGTCAATGTAGAAAACTACTTTTTCTATACTTCATCAGTTCTGGGTGTTAAAGGATTGGTTTATAAGCTTTAAAAACTTAATTTAGGTTCAGATCAATGTATGTGATGTGGTCACTATCTATGTTTCTATATATTTACTTATTTATTTACGATAACAGTCACGATAGCTGAGTGTGATCGGAATTCGAATCATGATACCGGAGTTCGATCACCAGGTAGTAGGCTAACACCAGTGGTTTTATTAAAACTTTTTTACGATTTATTTTGTTTGGACATAAAGACGGCGACCGGCTCACCATCTGTCACGTTGTTCCCAAATTAAAAGGTGGGTTGAAAGGGCTTAACTGTCTTAACTTCTGTCTACCAATTATATTGGGAAGGCGTGAAGATTTTGTTTTACAAAAATCTACAGAAGTAGGCTCGTACCAGTCGATTTGGACAAAAAGACGGTGAAAGACTCACCACCTCTCACGTTGTCTTAAAAAATTGCTTCGGGACAGGACTTAATTATCTAGACGTCTGTTTACACCAGTATTAGGAATGGCGTGAACATACAAAATTTTTGTTAATAAATCAGACTCCTGTGATAATATCCTGAATAGTTTTTTCGAAACTTATGTACGATTTATTTATATCGTACCTCCTGTTCACCACGCTAAGCTGCTATGCTTGTGCTTGTGTAAGCTGCTATGCTTGTGTCTGATTTACGACCATAGTCAAATGGCGGGACCGAACCCGCAACGTTTCGCAGTCCGCACCCAAAACCATTACGCTATTGCGACTTTGTAATATGAACTATGCGTGAAGGTGACACAAATTTTACCGACACAAGGAGGTTTGACGACCTCGATGGACAAACACTCACACACACGAGGGGCAAAAAGGTACACTTAGATTATCATGGTGTCGCCAGGTCCCGGGTTTAATTTCCGGTCGGTTTAATGTAGAAAAAAACTTATTGAACATTTTTTCGAGTCTCGATGTATGTGGTACCTTCTTTGTCTCTGATTCCATACTACAAGAGATGCCTATTTGGGATCAGAGCAATATATAAAATATAAAAGAAAATATCTTAGGTGGAAGGTGGGTCGAAGGGACTTATTTTTCTAGACTAGACCTCTGTCTACCGCTGTATTGGGAACTGCGTGAAGATATAGAGCAATGTATGTGATGTTGGCCCTGTCTATGTATATATTTATTTATTTATTTATTATTTATAATGTTCACATATGCTAATATACTGTACTTATCTACGTATTCGTACGTATCTATTACATATGTATGCTTTATACTATTAATTATACTGTATTATAATAAAATGTTATCATGTTATGAAACTATGTGAAGTTCTGGTTTATGAATCTTTATTTATAATTTGCATGCGGAATGTTGCGAAGTGACTTTTTCAAAAACATCTTTATTTATTATTAAGTTATTTAGACGAAACTTTTACAGTCAATGCACAAGCTATTTTAGCAGTTAATTTAAAGTAGAAATTAAAACGCTTTCACATTATCTGATTCTTGAAAAAGACTTACCAGCTCTCGGCGGACACTTGAAATGTTGATGGAGGCTCGAGGGCCAACGACTTATTCATCCCTTGACGTTCAAAATGTTGCCACTTAGTAGTCCGCGTATTGAGTGTAATGTGTTTTAGTCTTTTACTAACATGATTCTAGTAGTTTTATTATTTGCCCCGATAGCCGAGTGTTTGGGTGATCGAAACTCGAGTCATGAAACCCGAGTTCGATCCTACTTAGGCTCGAACCACAAAGCTAAAACATAAATGCTTTACCTGCTTACTTTGGGATACAATGTATGTGATGTTGTCCCTATCCATGTATGTATTTATTTATTAGTATTATAGAAAAATCATGACTCTGCTACATAACTCGAATATGTATACTGTCATTAGCTTTTTTTTCATTTAAAATTAAACGCGAGGTCATGACTCAAAAACCTATTACGCAAATGGGCGTAATAAGAAGTTTGTTAAAAAGTAGCGACGGGAAACGCGTAACTCGCATCCATCTCGGAAGCGAGATTTAGGCGGAGGTGTATACGCGCCATTCAAAACCTCCCGCAGTCAAAGCACGTTTCGGCAATTAACTATGAAGCTCTTGAACGTTTATTTAGCGCTGGGTGCGAATACAGTGTCTAATTTAGCGGATAAAGGAGCAAACATGCGGTGAGATTACGACGGAGGACCACCTTTCTTTTACAGTGGTAGGTTCATCACCTATCGCGTTATCCCCAAACAGGCTTCGGTGAAACGTGAAAGGACCCGTCTTTTTCTGAGCTCCTGACTTCTGTCTACGCAGTTGTTAGAAAAATTCGTGAAGATATTAATGTATACATTTTTCCCATTGGTGCCATAAGACGCGACTAAGGGGATGGCCTTAAATACCGTAATGGTCAGCGTAAAACCAAGAGGTAACTATCGCTACAAAAACGCCAAATCGAAGCAGACTACTGACCGTCCGCTACGTCTAAGCTATGGGTTGCGATCATGACAAATCCACCTTAGAGGAATTGTCATTATCACCACGTTTGGACCCGCCTTTAACTGAAGACAAGACGACGTGACAAAATAAAGAATCTATCTATCAATCTTTGACTACCGCCAACTTAGATGCAATACATTGCCATATTTTACACGGGCTCTTTATGGCAGAAATTAGTAAGAGTGTGATATTGACTCCTTGGCTAACTCCTAGATAGAGAAGGAGATTGCTACGTTTAACGACCTCCGTGGGCGAGTGGTATGCACCACTTTGTGGGTGTATAGTCGCGGGTCTGGGTGTTTGCATTACCTTCGTTGCTTTCGATTCCATAACACAAGCGATGAAGCTACTTACTTTGCTTTACTCTGGAATCAGAGCAATGTATGTGATGTTGTCCATATGTTTGTATTACATTCTAAAAAAAAATTTTTCCGCCTTTCGATCCACACAAAGTGCGCACCTTTAGCCATCACTCACAACGTATCGCCTCGCTTCAGCGTGTAATTTAACTTCTTAACGAATTGCTGGGATTTTTCTCGAAGTTTCACCAGCCGCCATTTTCTATTCACGAAACAAATGAGCGTGGCTTAACAACAATTTCACGAATGCATACACATATTGAGAATCGATCATCCCCTTTGGTATGAGGAATGATTTATGTCCAAGGGGAATGGTTGGAATATACTGCGCCCTGCTGTTTCACATGTAATCATAATTTAAAAGAAGACAAGTTATCTATGAGTTATAGAGATACAGTGACATTTGGTCATGAGGCAGCCCTGTCATTTAAATGGTTTACCTATACAGTAAACCGTTTAAATAATAAATATATACGTAGATAGGGACAACATCACATACATTGCTCTGATCCCAAAGTAGGCAGCTTAAGCACTTGTGTTATGGAATCAGAAATAAGAAAGTTACCACAATGAACTAGACCCGTGAAAATATAGAAAAAGTGTTTTCTACATTGACCTGAGCGGGAATCGAACCAGGGACCTCAGAGCGAGCGACTCAATGAAAACTGGTGTGTACCACACGCTCACGGAGGTCGTCCTTTTCTCTTACTATTTATTTAAAGATACATATTCTTCATACAAATGTTTGTCTTTAGCGGAAGTCAAACCCGCAACCTTTCGCTTCGCCGCCACTCGTCCACGGAGGTCGTAATATACGGATAATACTTAAGAAGTATTTAATAAACAAATGATAAATGATATACCCACCACTAAATCTATTTGTGTAATAATGGAAGTGAGACGCAAAAATTACCTGTAACAAAAAAAAAAGGTATTGCTAAGAACAATTTAATGTATTGGTACTATCAGATATTGTATAAGTCACGATAGCTCAGTAGTTGGGTGATCGGAATTCGAGTCGAGAGAACCGAGTTCAATCTCCAGGTGGCAGGCTCGTACCAACGGGTTTTTTCAAAACCTATGTACGATTCATATCATTGGCTTGGACATAAAAACGGCAACGGGCTCACCACCTGTCAATTTGTCCTAAAATGTCTTCGGTGGAAGGTCGGTCGAAGGGACTTAATTGTCTAGACTAGACCTCTGTCTACCCCTGTATTGAGAATGGCAGAAAGATATAATAAAAAAAATACTAAAAAGATATAGCACTACTCGTAATCCACTAAGTATCAGTATCAGTTATACACTAAGTATCAGTAATAGTATAGTACTATAGTATTATACATACTTCTGTTAAAGTAAGAGAAAGAAAAATATTCTTCACGCCATTTACATAGACAGGAGGTGAAGACAATTAAGTTCTTTCGAACCACCGTTCACTGAAGACATTATTTGAGACAACGTAACGGATGGTGGATCTTTCTTCCCGTGAGTGTCGTAAGTGGCGACTAAGGGAAACAGCCGTAAATATCGTTATGGCAACTAATAGATAAAAGTCACGATAGCCGAGTGGTTCGGTGGTCGGAATATCGAGTCACGAGGCAGATGGCAACGGGCTCACCACCTGTCATGTCCCGAAAATTGCTATTGAATGATATCGAGATATCGGGCGTTCCCGAGGTCAAGGGCGAAAACGTTATTGACCTCGTTACAGTTGCCGTAAAGAAACTGTCAGTCTCCTTGGACGAGCGGGATATTATGTCTGCGGAAAGAGTTGGAGCAGTTCGAAGAGATCGATTTAATGATGAGGGCATACCCCCGAGGTGTATCGTCGTCCGGTTCGCGCGCCGCTCTGTGCGTGATGAGCTGCTGCGCGCGGCACGAGTACACCGGCGTGCTTTGGCTTACCGGGTCAGACCTGCCGTTTTTATATAAACGAGCGCCTAACTCGACTAAATCGGCAACTATTCGCAAAGTCACGGGATATATGCCGCCGCCTGAAATAAATATTCGTACGGACAAAAGCTGGCAAAATATTTGTACGTAAAGATAAGAATGATAATATTGAACGCATTAAAAAGGACTTCGTCCGCGTTTTTGGATCTGGCATTGTTTGAGCATTGGGGACAATTTAAAAGTTATTTTTACTGTAAATGATTTGCTAAGAATGTAGTTAAAACTGTACTATTACAACGGTCGAAAGTATGTATACATTATTAAACAATAACTGATTTTTTTATTATCTTGAACTTTTTTAATGTTATTTTATGTTTTAGTGAGTTTCCTTTGTTTTGTGCTTTTCTATTTTTACCTTGCGAAATATTTACATTATATGTAAAACCTGTTTAATATACTAAATGTTAAAAAAATATATTAGAAGTAACAGTAGTAGTTTTTACTGTAAACTATTCATACACACATATTACTTCATTTATACTTGTTACATTGTGTTATAGGTATATGTATTATAAAAAAATGGTTACACTATATGAGACTTCAAACACTTTATTAATGTATATAAAAACAAACAATTTATGTTACACCAACATTATTAATAGTATTATTTTCGAAAAGCAAATCTAGAACACAAAATAAAACACTTTTAATTAATGAATGTTATTTTTACTTTACACGAATGTTTACGCCTCCAATACTTGATATTAGAACAATAAATAATAATATTTATAAATTCTGTCTTCCTTCATTCAGTGATAGGTGGTTCCATTTGTACCGGTATCGATTATCCCTAATTACCTATTGTACATCAGTTTTCCATGTTCATTTCATAATTTTACAATTTGATGTTAATTTTATTCATGTTTATTTTCATTTTAATTATGTCATTTCTCTGTTGTTAAATAAAATTATATTTTAAGTAAAACACAACTACCATTTGTTTACCTACATATATATTTTTTTTAATTTCTTTTGTACTAGTTAATAAGTATTACGTCGGAGACCGCGCATGGATTATTCAAGCGGCACTGACAGAATATCAGCGCTGCAGAAGCAATGCTGCAGCATATTGCTGAATCGGATGCCTTTTCGTTGCTACTATCTAACCATTTATTTAAATTGTTCGTTTTAATTGTTTATATGTATACAATGTTGGCAATGAATAAACTTTCTTTCTTTCTTTCAAAAATACCTTTGGTGGAAGGTGGGTTAAAGGGACTTTATTGTCTAGACTAGACCTCTGTCCACCCCTGCATTGGGAATTGCGTGAAGATGTTATATATTTTTAATTTAAATGGCGAGACAACCATCTCATCTGTTCAAAATAATCAGACCGAAGATGGGCAGCTGCGTCTCAGGTGCGAGTGGTCTGCTACTGCCATCGACAATTCGCTTTCCTAGCGTGGCGATTATGGCAAATCCTCCTTATGGGAGCGGTCTATGTCCTGCAGTGGACTTTAATAGACAGCTATGTATGTACGCGAATGTACATATACAATGCATTAAAAAACAGTAGCCTTCCCATTATTCGATTAGCAATAATTCTCAACGAATTTCATAATACCCATTATTTGATTGACAATGATTTTCAACGATGTTCATGATAATGAAACTTAAGTGTCTTTAAAGGCGACTAATGAAAAAACATCTAATCTAAAATGACGATGGCATCCGACAGATGACGTATACCGTCACTAGACCAAAATTAAATTAAATTAAATTAAATATAACTTTTTGTACACCAAACATAAAAATCACAGCAAGAAACAAAGATAGACAACAGTACAATGGGCGGCCTTATCACTAAAAGGGATCTCTTCCAGGCAACCTTTGGATGGACAGGAATTATAGTATAATAAGACGGTGGTGTACACATAAATAGAAACAAACAAAACAAGTATACGAGACAAAAATTTATGAAAACCGGTAACGGGCAGCAGCTACTCAGTTGTGAGCTACCATCGCCAATACACTTGCGATTATATCATGTGGTAGCTATTTTGCTCGTGGGTAAAACCAACGAGTATATTCTACAGTGGGGTTTTTTTTCTAGCCGTTAATAAATACATACGTAGATAGGGACAACATTGCTCTGATCCCAATGCAAGCAGCTTAAGCAATTGTATTATGGTATCAGAAACAACAGTTACAACAAAGAACACCTCGATCTGGAAATCGAACCCGGAACTGCTGGTGATATCATGAAAACAGACTCGTTTACCGAGATAAAATTACCATTAAATAAGAAACATAAGAATGTGTTAGCTCCATTAGAAAATTTGTCTATCCTGCCAGCGGGGTCAATGACCCTATTTCCTTTATTAAAGAATAGCCATATACGAATGTAGTCGTGTATGTATACGTATAGGGGTTGTCTAACTCGGAATGCAATAAGCGAGCTTAGGTTACGAGCGGGTGGGGCGAGGGTGGAAAAAGTTAGTTAAGTAATATATGTTGGCTTTGGTATGCTAGGAAAAGCTGTGCTTAAATAACTTAGTGTTTGATGTGAAATGTTACACTGTATGGTGAAAAATGTTTTTGAAAATAACAAATTTACGAAAGTATTTCCAATATTAGGAATAGGTTAAGAATGTCCTTTCAAAACACATGTCATACATACATAACGGCCTGTAAAGTCCACTGCAGAACATAGGTCTCCCTCCTACGGGAGGGTTTGCCTCAATCTCCACCCTTGGCAAGCGGACTAGCGATCACAGTACCAGATACCTCGCACTCTAGACAATGCTGCACGTCACAGGTTTTCTGGATTTTTGTTTGATATTTATCGTGATGGTTATCACGTTATCTGTCAGTAGTAAATAATTTTTTTGGAGGCTTTTTCCCTTAGACGCCTCTTACTACATCCACAGAAAGAAAGGGGGGCGGTATATTCTAACGTCAGTATCACAAGCCAAATATTTGTGATATATATAAAGTGATGTATATACTTATCTCTGAATGTATACTTATATATGAATACTTATCTATTTTAAAATTGGTGTCTATGTAAGTATGTAGTGGCTTGGACACAAAGACAGCGATGGGCTCACCATCTGTCACGTTGTCCCAAATAGTTTTCGATGAAAATGTAGATCGAAAGACGTAATTAACTAGACCTCTGTCTGACCCAGTATTACAAATATGCGTAATGATATTTATGAGTTACTTTATAAAATTATGTCGAATAATTAGTACGTGAACGTTAAGATTAATTAACTCATCAATAATTAAGACTTAAAGCTTAACTGTATAGCTTTGCAACTTTGAGAACGTTCAGTATTTAACCTAAGCACGAATTCTTAGCTTAGATGGTTTGGAAACCACACGAGTTTAAGTTAGCGTAGGGTATCGGTGATGAGAAATGAGCGTTTTGACCAGTTAATGAATAAAAAATTCTTGAATAAAAAACTTTATTTTTATGATACACTGGTTAAACCTGATCAAGTTATCTGTGACTCAGTGGTATAAAGGGAATTACTTACGTATTAATACAGGGAAGTGAATAAAAATATTCCATAGAACATAGAATTCAATGAGAGAAAACATAAATAATTATAATATATATAATATCGAGATAAATAATTATAATATCGAGACCTGTGTATATCCAGTATTATTATTATATATATATATATATATATATATATATATATATATATATATATATATTACCAGTATTATTATATATATATATATATATATATATATATATATATATATATATATATATATATATATATATATATATATATATATATATATATATATATATATATATATATATATATATATATATATATATATATATATATATATATATATATATATATATATATATATATATATATATATATATATATATATATATTGTGAGCTGTATATATACAATACTGGATATACACAGGTCTCGATAATAAGGACTTTCGACCCACCATTCACCATAGACTATTTGGGACAACGTGACTGGTGGTGAGCGTATCACTATCTTAGTGTCTAAGCCCACGGTACACTATACTTATATATAATTAAATAAATAAAGTAATATAATTAAATATCCATGAGTCGAGTACATATATTCGTATTCAAAAACTCAAATATTTGGGATTCGAACCCGCTACCCATAGCTTCAAAGGCAAAATCATTACCTATTATTTTATCGGGTCGTCAAAACAAAACCTCAAAAAACATAATTAAGTATAATAGCTTTTTTAATTAATTTAATTATGAGATTATTAATAATGAACTAAATCTTAATTTATGAGATTATGAATGATTTATAAAGCATAAATTTACGTTACAGTTCCTCTTTTTATCCCTTTTCCTGAATAATCTAGTCAGTGTGCATATTTAAAGCAAATTAGTCAAAATAGTAATGTTTCAAGATTGCAAAAACGTATATACTCCTAAGAGTACTCGTCAGAGTTATCCTAAGATAACAACGGAAAGATATTCATCATCAATTACACAATAACAGTGGTTACCATATCCAGCTATAAAACAAATTCCCGTTCTCGTGGCTACGCTGGTATAGAAAGTTTTCATCTCGTATACAAGTTGTTTTCAGTAAAACTAAAATGTCGTTTGAGTAAAAAAAGTCGCGACAGCCGAATGGTTGGGTGGTCGGAATTTCGAGTCAAGAGACCCAGACCCGAGTTCGATCCCCAGGTGGCAGGCTCGTACCAATGGGTTTTTCAAAAACTTATTTACGAATTACATTAATGGCTGGGAAATAAACACGGCGACGGGCTCACCATCTGTCACGTTGTCCCGAAAATATCTTCGTTGGAAGGTGGGTCGAAGGGACTTAATTGTCTAGACTAGACCTCTGTCTACCCCTGTAATGGGAATTGCGTGAAGATATTTTCCATTTTCTTTCTGAGTAAACAATTTTTCTAGACAGACTACCTTTAGAGACTGGTAATTATATCATTATAATGCTGTATTTGAGTCACGATAGCCGAGTGGTTGGGTGATAAGATATTAGATTAGATATTAGATTAATATTTTCGCTAAGTTACTTAACTTGCACCAGTTGCAACAATGCACTAAGACTAATATGTAACTTACGATCAATTAACTTAGATAACATAAGCGAAGGTTGAAATGATGAACATAGTTCCGATGGAATATTCAGTTTGCTTCGCCAATCAAGTTTAAAATTTGATTTTGTCTTGATTCATCAACTGGAAAATTAACTTTTATCATAAATTGGCCAAGTGGAAACAATGTCAAAACTTTTTATTCAATTTACGTTTGTTTGAATCTGTAATAAACTTCAAAAATAATTAAATTACTGTTGTCAATAAACTGTCTGTTAAAGTCACCGCAGAACATAGGTAGGCACGTACGGGAATAATGATAGTGATATTTTTTTTATTTGCTAGAATGTGGTACAGTAAAAATTTGACACATAAAATTGATAATTGAACTATTCATTCAGTTGTAAATACAGCGAGCAAAAAACTTTTGAAGGAAGGAGAGAATTTCTTCAAATTCTACAGTATTGTCATGATTTTGATTAAAATTAAAATAGATATTGCAGATTTAAAATAAAATATAAATAAAAGATCTTAGATGAAAAAGGTTAGAGCAATAGTATTTAGTAAGTAATAGTAAGTAGTAGTTAAAAAATGTGAGAAGAAATATTACTTTTAGTATATGTTACTAATAAATAATTATAAAGTATTATATAAGAGATTTGAAAGATGTATAAATCGATTCTCATGTTAAATACTCATTGACTTGTGTGTTCATCATGAAACAGCACTCCTTGCCTTATAGATATCATTTCTGAGATATCATGTATACCTATAAGGCATTTAGGTGATTTGATAGAGATATATTTGATAAAGTCACGATAGCCGAGTGGTTGGGTGGTCGGAATTTCGAGTCAAAGGAACCGAGTTCAATCCCCGAAAGTGGCAGGCTCGTATCAATGGGTTTTTCAAAAATTTATGTACGAATTATATCGTTGGCTTGGACATAAAGGCGGCGACGGGCTCACAACCTGTCACGCTGTCCCGAAAATATCTTCGGTGGAAGGTGGGTCTAAGGGACTTAATTGTCTAGACTAGACCTCTGTCTACCCCTGTATTGGGAATTGCGTGAAGATATTTATTTATATTTATTGATAGAGATATCAAATACTTAAAACCCAACCACACACACACCCAAACATACAACATTCACATTTGTTATATTAGTGGGATATCTTTCAGCTGCGGATGTAATCACAGAGTGCAACAAATACTATGATGGAGGTGCCATTAAAATAACACGAAAAGACAAGATTTACTTTAATTTATCATTTAAATTTTTTTTACTTGCTTATCTTCACTTATAGTCCTTAGCGGGGTAGACGGTGGGAATAGATCGCTAAGTGTCACGATTGTCTTTCATACATAAACGGTTAGGTAACCAAGTACTCGTAACCCTCCCCTCTTCGAGCAATTTACTCACATGATCTTTGGTCTAACTCGACCCCTTTTAATATTAACTTTGGCCCCGTATATTTGCTTCACCATTCGGTCATCTTTTATTCGTTCAACGTGCTCGAGCCATCAAAGCATGTCCAAAGACATTAGTAATAAGATCGTCTTTCAAATCTGCCATACAGCGAATTTCTTCGTTTTGTTTTCGGTCGAAAAAGGTAACGACGTACATTTTACGAAGAGATCGCCTTTCCATAGTATTTAAATTGCTTTTGTGCTTCTTTTTGCAGACCGAGGTTTCGCTGCCATGTAACAAAGTGGTACCAGTACTGCGTTATGTATCGCAGGGCGTGCAGGATCTGCATTTGACTAACGCACAGACTAAGACCACGGTGGTGCGGGCACCACTTTGTTGCCAGCAAACAAAAGGTATATTTTTAATGTAAGCCCCTGTTTAAGAAAAAAATGGTGGCAAAAGACTTTGTAATCTCTATGTGTCCTAAGGTGTAGTAAACTTTTGGAGCAGACGAACAAAATGAAAAAAAGATAAGAAAGCAAAACAATTCATCTATTAAACATTTTCTAGCCCAAAAACTGTAAAAATTATGTATTTTTTTTTCTTCGAAAAATAAATTAAAACAGAGATGCATATTACAATGATGAGAGAGATATAATGATTTCTTGTCTTCATAATCGTTTTATTTTAAACACATAATATACTTCTAACCGTATAAATATTAAGCTAAGGCCAAATATTTTTCATATTTATGAATGTAATATTTTGATTAACTAAGAAAGCAAAGATGGATGTATTAAAATATAGGAATTTAACAAACTGTTTCCCATTTCGAATGTTCTCGAAACACACCTGTTATAAATAAACATAAGCGATGGGTCATATTTAACCGAGAAGATAAGAAAGGATACCGACCTCAAACCAAAACCGTGCGAATTATCTCGCTAGTGGGGCCCTAGAGATATATCCGGCGTGATAAATGAGTAGGCTTTTATAATATATCGATACAACCTTAAGGTTCGCTTGTGGGATTTATGCGCAGCCTTATTTAATATAAATCTTAATGCTGCTAATTAGACGGTAATTTTTTGTCGTGAGGTATCGAGTTTAAAAATATAAAACAAATAATTAAATATCTTCACGCAATTCCCAATACAGGGGTAGACAGAGGTCGAGTCTGGACAATTAAGTCCCTTCGACCCACCTTCCACCGAAGATATTTTCGGGAGAACGTGCCAGATGGTGAGCTAGTCGCCGTCTTTATGTCCAAGCCAACGATATAATTTTTACATAAATCTTTGAAAAACCCATTAATACGAGCCTGCCACCTGAGGATCGAACTCGGGTCTCTTGACTCGAAATTCCGACCACCCAACTACTCGGCTATCGTGACATATGTATAATTATAAATTGTAAAAGGCATATACTCGTAATCAGAAATTTACGCATTTAATTTAAGAAGTTAAGTTCGATACTATGAACTTGGAAGTAAATCGTTTGGAAATCTTAACTTTTATAGTGGAAGCAGGATATAAAATTTAAGACAGCACAAAACTTCGGACACTTTTACAATGAGAAAACAGTTAAGTATTTCGGTGTAATAAAAAGCATACAAAACGACAAAACTAAGAAGTCCTCCCCAATAGCGGCCTATTCTATCCAATCAAAAGGAATTCAATAGCACACGTACACAGTTTTAACAGTGGTAGAGCCACGCATCAGCTTTTGTTGTTGCATGAATGGGCCGTGAATTCGACCGGGGCAGTACCACGACCTAACAAAATACCGGCGTGAAGTAGAAGTCTAACAAACTCGTTTGGTGAGTGCAGGTAACCGGAGGCCCACACACCACCCTCCCCCAATTCTTCACTCTAAGGCCGGCAACGCATCTGCTATGCCTCTGGTATTGCGGGTGTTCATGGGCGGCGGTAATCACTTGCCATCACGTGAGCCACCTGCTCGTTTGCCTCCCTTTTCTATAAAAAATGATTATAGTCACTACAGCCGAGTGATTGGTTGATCGGAATACGAGTCACGAGGCCCGAGTTCGATCCCTAAAGCGCGTACCAATGGGTTTTTTCAAAAACTATGTACGATTCATATCCTTTGCTTGGACATACAGACGGCGACGGGCTCACCACCTGTCACGATGTCCACAAAAAATGTCTTCGGTGGAAGGTGCGTCGACAAGACTTAATTGTCGAGACCTCTGTTTACCTCGGTATTGGGAAGAGCGTTAAAATATTTTTTTTGTTAAATGTTTAATAAACATCCCTTCTTACATATGGGTGCAAAATATGCAAACATAGAAGGAGATTTTTTTAGAAAAAACTTAAAAAGTAAACGAATTCACGAAAAGGTGCTTTAAATCCTATAGTTACGGAAAGTGCACAAGTTAAAAGCGTCCATATACAAGTATAACATTAGTTTATTTTTTTTGTTATATTTTCTCGTCTGGTTGGGTTTTATACACATAAAAATAAAAAATACATAAAATAAAATAAAAAAGTATTATAAAATAAATTCTAATACATAAAAATAATAAATAAATATTAAGACTCAACCAGACGGAAGCCATCGATAGGGGAGACCAGATGGCCGAGAGTTATGGCGACGGGGAGAGAAACAGAAATGATAATAAGTTATTTATTATTATTGTATTTTTACGCATAATCCCTAGCGGAGTAGCCAGAGAGAACAAATCGCCAAATGTGAAGATCTTACATACTTCTTTCCCAAATTAAAATCATAATTTTCTTCATATCGCACGTCTGTATATGAGAGTACTCTTGACCCTCTTCCCTTCGATCAACTTGCTTACGCGGTCTTAGAAAGTTGGTCTCGGCTTACCTCGACACCTTTTCATGTTAAGTTTCCCACTGTATATTTTCTTAAGTATTCAGTCTTCACTCATTCGTTAAACGTGGCCTTTAGAGTATTATATTTTTTAGTAGTCACGATAGCCGAGTTGTTGGGTGGTCGGAATTTCGAGTCGAGAGACCCGAGTTCGATCCCCAGGTGGCAGTACCAATGAGTTTTTCAAAAAACTTATGTACGAATTTCATCGTTGGCTTGGACAAAAAGGCGGCGACGAGCTCACCACCTGTCACGTTGTCCCGAAAATATCTTCGGTGGAAGGTGGGTCAAAGGGACTTAATTGTCTAGACTTGACCTCTGTCTACCCCTGTATTGGGAATTGCGTGAAGATATTATTATTATTTTTTTTTTTTTATATTTTTTAGTCTCTTACCACACGCAGGGGAAGAAAGCTGGTGGTATATTCTTGCACCAGTACCACACGCAAAATATATGAACTAAACAATGTGAGGCTTTGAAAACAAGTGTGTTTTTAACATGCAAAAAAGCAAAATATACCAAAAATATTTTGTTTTTTCATTGCTAATGATTTTTTATGAAAAGAATTTATAATTGTTTGGCTCATGGTTTAAACTTGTTGATAGTCCCTTAAGTTATCACGAACATACATACATACATAACGGCCTGTTAAAGTCCACTGCAGGACATAGGCCTCTCCTATGTGGCGGATTTGCCATAATCGCCACGCTTGGCAGGTGGATGGGCGATCGCAGTACACCACTCGCACCGCAGACGAGCTGCCAATCTTCGGTCTGATTATTTTGGTTTAACATTTTTAGAGATGGTTATCCGGTCATCTATCGGTAGCCATAACGATATTAAAGGCTGATTCTCTTAGTTGCCCCTTATGACACCCACGGGAAGAAAGGGAGTGGCAACATTCTTACACTGTTACCACACGGTTCGAACATAAAAAGGTTAAATAAAAACAGAAAATATTTTTGGGGCAACGTGACAGGTGGTGAGCGAGTCGCCATTTTTACGTCCAATATAACTATGTAAATCGTATATAAGTTTTTGAAAGTTATTAGTATAAGCTTACCGCCTAGTGATCAAACTCGTGTCTCTTAACTCGGATTACGAGTAGGAGAATGTAAAAGGCTCGATAGCTTAATGTTTGGGTGACAAACACTAAGTTGTCGAGGCTTTTACATTCTTCTTGAACATTAATTATAAATAATAATAATAAATCTTCGGTAGAAGTTGGGCCTCATTATTTAGATCTCTGTCTAAAAAAAATATATTCACGCTATTCCCAATACCCCCTGTATTGGGAATGGCGTGAAGATATTTTTTTATAATAATAAACGTGGACAAAATTTTACTCATCTTTGATTCTCCTGTTTTACTTCCACTCGGACGTCTTTCGTCCGTTCCACTTTAATTTTAATATTAATTTAGAAAACTACTCTTTCTACATTGTCTCGGGTCTGGATGTTTGTAGTATCTTAGTTGTTTCTGATACCATAAAACAAGTGCAACAGCTATTTACTTTTGGCTCAGAGCAATGAAGGTGACATTCGATCATTAATTTATAATTTAATTAATTAATTAATGAATTCATTTGTTTATGTTGGATAATACAGTTAAGAAAACAAAAATCTGAAAGATTGTGATAAAAAATATCTTCGAATTCCCAACAGATAGATAGAGGTCTAGACAATTTGTTAAGTATCTGACGATTGGACTTGGGTCCCTTGACTCGAATACATTTAATCGGTATTTTACAAAAAAAAAAAAAAAAAACGGTACGGGTTTTTTGGGGAAAAAAAATTGTTTGGAAACGATTGGTAAGAGTCTTCTATCTGACGATCGAACTCGGATCTTATGACTCGAATTCCGATTAGTGCACTACTCGGCTATCGCAACTCTTGAAGAATGTGATCTCTTCGTAAAACGTAGTCCAAAACTAGTCACATTTTTTAGCCATTCAACGTGGAAATGCAGCCAGCGTTCTACGTAGCATGCCACGAGGAGTAGGCCTCTACGATTATAATCGTTTTAGTTAATAAGTTTTTTTTTTTTTTAGTAAAGGGAGACAAACGAGCAAGTGGCACACGTGATGGTAAGTGATTACCGCAACCCATGAACATCTACAATACGGGAGGAATAGTAGATGCGTTGCCGGCCTTTGAGAAAGGTATAAGTTCTTGGCTCTAAGGTCCCTAAGTCGTATCGGTCCGGAAAAATCGCTGACAGCAGCACATTCCATAAAGTGCAAGTGCGTGGCAGAAAATTCCGCGGAAAAGCACTGTGGTGGAATGCCAAGCATCAAGGTGGTGTTGATGAAATTTTTGACTATGCCGTAAGGTACGATGGTGAAATACAGCGGCTGGGATTAATCCGAACAATTCCTCGGAGCACTCCCCGTAGTACATCTTGTAGAAAATGCAAATAGATGCAACATCTCTTCGAAAGCTAGGGGATCTAGCCAATCAGATAGAGTATTGTCGTCGATGATTCGAGCCGCTCTTTGTTGGATACGATCAAATGGAAGGAGCTGACACTGGGGTGCCCCCGCCGAGAGATGAGAACAGTACTCCATGTGCGGCCGAACCTGTGCCTTATAAAGTTGTATAAGGCATCACCAGTGCTGCCATCTGCATAGCAATGGGCGTAACTAATTTATAACAAATCATTGATATGCAGAAGATACGGGGTTGGCGATAGCATACAGCCTTGTGGGACACCAGCGTGCACAGACTTGGAGTCCGAGCATGCACCGTCAACTACGACCTTGATGCTCCGGTCTGTGGGAAAGTATTGTAAATATTTACATAATTTTAAAATAAATGAATAATAAATAAATATTTTCACGCAATTCTCAAGACAGAGGTCTAGTCTAGGCAATAAAGTCCCTTGGACACAATTCCACCGAAGATATTTTCGGGACAACGAGACAGTCGCCGCCTTTATGTCTAAGCCAACGATATAATTCATAAATAAGTTTTTGAAAAACCCATTGGTACGAGGTTGCCACCTGGGGATCGAACTCGACTAGAAATTCCGACCACTCAACCACTCGACTATTGTGACTAACGATATATAACATAATTTTGTTGTTGTAAATAAAGTACGAGTAGTTTAGAACTGTAACACCATACTAATTATATGGCCGGTTGGATAGGAGATCTTACCTTTATAATATTAAATTGCTATCTGATGATTGGAGTTAGTCTTTTTTAAAGCCGCATTTACGCTGAGTTGAGACCAATTTATAACGAAGGTGTTTGCTTATTGTGTCTTTTTTATGTTTTTTTGTGTTTCTATTTTAAATTAATGTAATAATAGATACATATACAAAGATGGGGACCACATCACATACCATTGCTCAGATAGTAAAGAAAGCAGATAAAGCGTTTGTGTTGTAATATAGTATAATAGCGACGACGTTTGTGGACGAGTGGCGTACATCCCGGCTTACAAGGTGTCGCTTTCTATGAGGTTGAATTCACGCAAGATTCAGTTTATAAAAACAAAGTTTCCTACATTTTCCCAGAACTGAGTGTTTGTGGTGCCTTCGTTGTTTTCGATTCCATAAAAAATACATACATAGACAGGGGCAACATCACATACATTGCACAGATCCTAAAGTAAGCAGCTTAAGCACTTGTAATATGAAACCAGAAACAACGAAGGTACCACAAACACCGAGAAAATGATGAAAAAGTGTTTTCTATATTGACCTGACCGGGAATCTAACTCAGAGTTGGCAACACCTTAAAAACCTGTGTGTACGCCACTCGAAGACGAAGGCCGTCAAAATAACTGCAACTTAATACAACTGCTTTAGCTGCTTACTTTGGGATCAGAGCAATGTGTGTGATGTTGCCCCTTAAGGTAGGTATTTATTATGTATTAATCATGTTATGCTTTTTAAATAGTATATAGATTTTCTTTCTTATTCTTGGTCTAATATTTTTTGATATGGTTATCCCGCCATCTATCAAGTCACGATAGCCGAGTGGTTGGGTGGTCGGAATTTCTAGTCAAGAGACCCGAGTTCGATCCCCAGGTAGCAGGCTCGTACCAATGGGGTTTTCAAAAACTTATGTACGAATTATATCGTTGGCTTGGACATAAAGACAGCGACGGGCTCACCACCTGTCACGTTGTCAAAATATCTTCCGTGGAAGGTGGGTCTACGGGACTTAAATATCTATACAGGTCTACTGTATTGGGAATTGCGTGAAGATTTTATTTCTTTCAATAATAGATAATAAATGGATCATTTAAAATGATGATGATGATGTGTTCCTCAAAGTTTTCAAACAGTAAAAACAGCATTGAAATTTGTCTATTTTTTACAGTGGTAGAGCCACGCATCAGCTTTTGTTGTTGCATGAATGGGCCGGCTCGACCAGGGAAGTACCACGACCTCACAGAATACCGGCGTGAAGTAGAAGTGTAACAAACTTCTGCGTTTCGTCTGGTGAGTGCAGGTAAGCGGAGGCCCACACACACGCCCCCCTTCCCCCAATTCTAGGCGGGGGGAAACTCTAACGCCGGCAACGCATCTGCTATGCCTCTGGTATTGCGGGTGTTCATGGGCGGTGGTAATTACTTACCAACACGTGAGCCACCTGCTCGTTTGCCTCCCTTTTCTATAAAAAAGCTCCGATACCACAGACTGACAGATGCTAATTTTTTCTGAATTAAAAAATGGGGCGTGCTCTAATAGTTTGAGTCAAATCGAATGTATCAAGAACGAACAGTGAAGTGAACGAATGTAAAAAAAGTCTACCTGACTTAGGCAAAACTGCGTGTATGAAGAAAACTATGAACCTGGCGAAAGATGTATGTAGGCATCGTGAATATTGGCGGTATGTTGTTACTAGCTACCTCGTTTGCGGTGATTGGTGAATTAATGTATGCATATATATGATTAATTCTAACAAAAAAGTCACGTTAGTCGAGTGTTTGGGTGATCGGAATTCGAGTCAAGAGTTTTGAGTTGGATCCCCAGGAGGAAAGCGTACCAATGGGTGTTCTCAAATCTTATGTACGATTTTTAACGTTGGTTTGACCATACAGACGACGAAAGGCTCACCAAAGTATGTCGAAAGGACTCAACTATCTAGAAATTTGTCTAGAACAGTATGTGGAATAGCGTAAAGGTATATTAAAAAAACACAATAGTATTTGTTAACCGCTACCTCCTGTGAATTGAACGCTTTCAGTCATTTCATTCCTAGCGGAGCGGAATACTTCGCAACATTTGCTAATGAGTGGAGTTCTCTGTTTCGGAAATGTTTGCATCCGAAAATTTAATATTCGGTTTGCCCGCGCCCGTCTTTGTTTGGAAGACTTTGTCGGTTTTGCAAAGTTTTTTGTGAGCATTTAATATTTACAGACGCTTTTATAGCAAGCGACAAAGAATGGGAGATTAACAGAGAGTGTTGTTTGTTGATTTCATCTACATAGATAGAAAAAAATATAAATATCTTTACGCAATTCCCAATACAAGGGTAGACAGAGGTTGACCTCTGACTAGACTTCCATTCCCTTCGACCCACATTCCATCGAAGATATTTTCGGGATAACGTGACAGGTGGTGAGCCCTTTGCCGTCTTTATGTCCAAGCCAACGATATAATTCGTACAAAAGTTTTTTTTTTAAAACCCATTGGTATTAGCCTGCCACATGGGGATCGAACTCGGGTCTCTTGACTTGAAATTCCGACAACAGATATACATAGATAGAGACTTACAAGATAAAGATAAATATGAAACTAAAATACATATCGCGGTGTGGTTATGGTGTAAGTATATACCACCCGCGCTCATTCCGTGGGTGTAGTAAGAGGCAAGCCATGAAATTGCAACTGTTTACCGATAGATGTCGTGATAATTATCTATATGTACCACACCAAAAATCAACAGATTCGTCACGGGCAGCAGAGAAGAGCCAAGTGCAGCGATCGACATTCCGCTTACCAAGCATGTCGATTAAGGCAAATCTTACCCTAAAAATAGTCCTGCGATGGACTTTTACAGGCCGTTACGTGTGTAATCCATATTCAGTCATTGTTAGAAACAAGAGCCTAAGGCTGTTTCCAAATCAGGCGAATGCGCCGTGCGCGACCCGCTCTAGAGCTGCTCGCGCGCTGTCCACGTGCTGCACGCGTGCAGATTCGCTAGTGGCGCACGGGAGCATTTACAAGATTTGGACGCACCCTAAGATGTTTTAAATTCACTTTCATCATTATTATTGTATCATATCTAACTCTTCACAGTCACGATAGCCGAGTGTTTGGGTGATCGGAATTCGAGTCGAGAAATCCGAGTTCGATCCCCAAGGCTCGTACTAATGGTTTAACAAAATATATAATTTACGATTTATATGTTGGCTTGGACATGAAGACGGCAACCGGCTTACCACGTGTCACGTGCAATGTCTTCGGTAGAATGTGGGTCAAAAGGACGTAACTGTCTTGACCTTTGTCTACCTCTGCATCGGGAATGGCGTGAACTTATTTTTTCGTTTAATATAAATAATAATTAATTAAATGAACAATCATAATGGTCTCTAAAAGTTCTCTGCAATAAATATAAAAAAAACTTTAGGTGTCTAAACTAAAGACGTTCTTTGGGCCACGCTAAAGAATATCTTTGGTGAAAGTTGGGTCAAAAGGGCTTTATTGTCTAAACAATAAAGCACTTTCGAGATATTTAGATCTCTGTCTACCCCGGTATGATGAAAAATGTGAATATATAAACAATATTCAAAAAGATTCCTTCAGCTGAAATATAGCAGTCACTCGATAAAATTTTTATTGTAAATCCCATCTAACTCTGGAGGCTACATATTACAATGTAATATGTTTGTTACATGCTAATAAATTAATAAAAAGGCTTTCGCGCCGCTGGCTTTGAATTATGTCGCCACCGGCCTGCAGCGGCTGGTCCGTGTAATTTATTTTGAATTAATCTTTTAGCCGCTCCATTAAGCACGCTTTGTATTTTCAGTTTATCTTTTTTAATATGCTTTGAAGTCGTGTAAATCGTATTACGCCGATTAATTTTTTTCTGAATAGTTTTTTGTTATTTTTTATTTTTATAGTGTTTATGCATAACCAAAAAATCCATAACAAAAAATAAATAAAAAATAAAGAGAGAGTAATAAGAGGTTGGGTGGTCGGAATTTCGAGTCAAGAGACCCGAGTTTGATCTCCAGGTGGCAGGCTCGTACTAATGGGTTTTTCAAAAACTTATGTACGAATTATATCGTTGGCTTGGACATAAAGGCGGCGACGGGCTCACCAACTGTCACGTTGTCCCGAAAATATCATCGGTGGAAGGTGGGTCGAAGGGACTTAATTGTCTACACTAGAACTCTGTCTACCCCTGTATTGGGAACTGCGTGAAGATATTTATTATTATTTTATATAAACACAACAGGCACGGACACATATATAAACCAAAAAAATATATCGCCAAAATAAAACGTCATTCCCAATACTGGGATAGACGGAGGTTTAAACAATTAAGTACATTCAACACACTTATCATCGAAGACTTTGGGACAACGTGACAGGTGGTGAGCCTGTTGCCGTCATTTTCAAATCCACTATAAGTAGAATAATTGAAAAGACTCATAGGTACGAGCCTATAGCCTATCGCCTGGATCGAACCCGGATCTCTTCAATCAAATTCCAATCACTCAAAGCTTCTTCGGTGTTGTGTTTACTTTTGGTATGGAATCGGGAAGTTGGAAGGAAAAGAGGGGACAAGATAAAGACCTTCGGTTATCTTACTCTTCAGCCGAAATACAGTAGGTGCGTCTACTTAAAACTGTTATTTATTGGCCCTTCCGTGGTCTTAATATTTAAACCGCAGCCGTCAATTTTTTCTTCAACAGTAAGAAATAAGTAAATATGTAGGTATCACGACAGCCCAGTTGGTAGTGTGTCTGCCTCCTAAGCTAAGTTCGATTCCTGCCAGGTGCGAACATGTGTGATGAATATGAATAACTCAAGGCAAGAATGTTTAAATTTATATATGATCATTTTACTAACTACAGAAATGTATTTAAGTGTATTTTATATATTTATCAAGATATCTACGTAATATAGTACCGTTGGCTTGGACACTAAGATAGCGATGGGCTAACCATCAGTCACTTTGTTCCAAATAATCTTCGTTGTATTCTTCTTATTTGGGGTGGGTGCTCATGCATTTTCTGTTTGTAACCCCTGTATTGGGAAAATGAGATGTAAATAAAAAAATAGTTACGAATCAAATTGAATTATTATTTGTACATATTACCGATTTTATCTGAATTATTATAATATGTTATCGGATTAATTAATTAATTATTTGTAGATTGAATGATCTAATTATTGGTTAATTATTTTTGAGCATTTAGTGTTTCATTAATTTGAAATAAACATTTATTAAATAAATACTGATTAAAAATTGGTCCTTTTATCATTAAGTAAGAGTAAGAGTCCTCCCGACCTGTTTCTCGTCTAGTTATGGTGGTGAGGCTTGGTAACCGTGGCTTGGACACCCAAGGTAAACCAAGAGGAACCTGCGATACTGGCTGGACTTTTCGGGAATCGCCGGTCCGAGGCGGCGGCTCCACGGTGGTTACAGATGAGCTGGTCCTAGGTTAAGCACTCGCCTTCCTGCGCCCCAGGGCCTGCGGTTGGGGGACTCGGTGGGTTTATTGTCCCAACGTTGGTTTAGAAGTCAAGGAGGTAGAAGCATCTGTATTCCGGCGCGTTTAGCCAAGAGGGAGAGGGGGAGGGAAAAGATGTGTTCTAGCCCCAAGTGGGGTGGAGTCGTGGATGTGTGTGAAAGTGTTCCCGTGGCCCAGTTAACTTACAGCGATGGCGGAATACCGTGGGGTTTTAGTCGGTGCGAACCCGATATCCGTCCCCTGGGGTGGGTGTACGTTAGGTATTCCTCAGCCAATAAAAAAGGGTAAACAGTAACAGTAAAAAATGAATAAATGTGTAAAACAAAATCTATACATTTATCTAATTCTAAGGTAAGTACCGAAGCGCTTGCGTTATGAAATGAGAAGCTGATTTATTTATTTATTTAACTGTCAGTCAATCAGAGGACACTTGATGGTTTCTGGCGTAAAAGGAACCAGTGTCGCCTCGCTATAAGGCAGGAGATAACCTAATTGAAAAATTTATCGATTAACTCTCCTCCTTTTTGAAAGTCTGTTAGAATTCAGTTTAAATATCCTTTTTGGCGATAAGCACAATATGTTTCTATCCTAACACCTAACTCGTAAATCGTTTAAAAGTACAAATACAATAATAAACTTTCTTCCAGACTAAATACAATCCAATTAACTCATTTATTAACGCGTTTACCAATGATAAAGTTCGATAACAAAGTTCTGATTTAATTTAATAAGAGAGGCGTTATAAGCATGGATTTCTCCAGACTTATAAGTGTTATCAGTGTACTGGAAGTATTTTTAATCAACTCAAGTGTTCGCAGATTCTGGTAAGTTCAGATAAGTTCAGCTGTCGCGTAATACTTAAGGGAGTGTCTTAAACGGGAAGTCTGATGAAGTGTGATTGGAAAATTCGATTTTCCCTTTGTTTAGATTCCCACGATCGTTAAGTGAAGATTCTGGCCTTATTGGATTCCACTGGTCGAACTCTAGTTTGACTCTCCGGTCGATCGCCGTAGAGTCTAATCACTTGATGATGCCTTGTTTTGACGTGAAACACGTGTCGCATAATTATCGTTGGTGGTATATGTTACCTGGTATCGAGTGCAGTGCCTGTGGTGGTGGTGTTTCCAGTAGAATTAGTGCACGATTCTATGGGAGGGAGGGTGGTGCACTTCTTACTTACAGCCCAGATAACATAAGCCATTTATTTTTGCATGCGTTGTGCAATATAATTCTATAATAACATTATGCTTATCTTTAAGCAAATACTTAAAGTACTTAATTTGGGATCAGAATAATGTATAAAGACGGCGACGGGCTCACCATCTGTCACGTTGTCCCGAATATATCTTCGGTGAAAGGTGGGTCGAAGGGACTTGATTGTCTAGACTCGACCTCTGTCTACCCCTGTATTGGGAATTGCGTGAATAATGTATGCGATTTTGTGCCATTGTCTGTATATTGAAGACAGACATGCTATCAACTACTTTAATAGGTAGTAACAAAAAATATCCTTGACGACCTCCGCGGACGAGTGGCGTAAACACCGCTTTTCAAGGTGCCGCCATCTCGAGGTCCCGGGTTCGTTACCCGGTCGGGTCAATGCAGAAAAACCACTTTTTCAGCATTTTCTCGGGTTTTGATGTTTGTGGTGCCACAAGTGGTTTAGCATCTTATATTTGGATCGGGGCAATGTATGTGATGTTGTGCCTATCTATATTTGTATATGTATTTATAAATAGCCAAAATAATTTAACAAAACTTGTACTTTTACCTGAAATAGAAATAGAATTTCTAAAAAGAGTTGTAATATACAAGTAATTTTGTAAGCAAACACGCAGTATCCATCAAGTTGCGAATTCTAATTCCGTATGATAAATGAGCTGTCTTTCGGTACTACGTTCATCTCTTTAATTTATCGCTTTTTCCAATGCTTATAATTCTTTTTAGCAATCGTTCCAAGCGATTTAAGAAAAATATCACGTTTTTTTAACAAACTTAATTACATTTTTCGTAATTTGTTACTAAGATTCCCAGGAATGCCAGGTGCAAAATTAAAAATAATTTTTTTTTAAAAATTAAGTCACGATAGCAGAAGTGGATGGATTATCGGAATTCGAGTCAATAGACACGAGTTCGATCCCCAGGAGTTAGACTTGCAACAAAGAGTTTTTTTGAAAACTTATGTTCGATTTATGTCGTTGGCATTGGTTAAAGACGACCTGTAACCGCCCAGTAACTTTGTGAGCTCCGTTGAAATGTGGGTAAATTGTCCAGATCTCTGGCAAGTCTGTATTCGAAAATACGTAATAACAAAAAAAAAGAATTTGCAACCATCTTTCCCCTCACTTTGTCGTAAAAGTTGACTAAAGGCAAAGCTTAGGAGACAACAGGTCGTATGACAGGTTTAAGGTGAGAGATGTTCGAGGGTCACTACGTCATCGGGTCGTCCGCTTTAACAGTTCTGTTTTAAAATATATGTTTTTTTTTTAATAAATACATACATACATAGAGACCACATTACAGCAGTATCTCTGATCCCAAAGTAGCTAAGGCACTTGTGGCATGAAATCGGAAACAACGAAGGCACCATAAGTATCCAGACCCAAGATAATGTAGTAAAAGAGTTTCTTCTATACTGACCTGTCCAGGAATCGAATCCGTGACCTCAGAGTTGGCGCCCATAATAACCGCCACTCGTACACGGAGATCGTCAAAAGATAAACGAAGAAGATAGAGAAGTTGGAACCACAGAGCTTGCGACACCATAAAAACCGGTGTCTACGCCACACGTACAAGGAGGCCGCCAAAAGATAAGGCTCATAAATTCGAGCTTTTTTTCATTGCATTTACAACAACAAGCATTAAATCGAAACATCGGAGAAAAATCCCTGCATTCCATCCATCAAGATCGTAGTGACGTAAACAAATTTATCCAGCCCCCGAAGGATTACAGCGGTTAAAACACGTTTGATGCGTTCGTGATTATTATAATACTTCCGTCGTAATGTTCGCGCGGAGGAAATCCCCGCCCGATGATACCTTTGTCTTTTGAGAGCCGGATTAATTGATCTGTGTAAAAAGAAAATCGTAAGCTGTCATTTCGTATTGACGCATTATGTACTGTTACTGGCGACTAACTCTTGATTTTTGTTTTTTTATCGCGCAACAAAGGTTTTTATGTCAGTGTCGAATCTTGTATTTTATTTTTTGATATTCTTTATTCGGTATGCAACATTATGTACTCTTATCATAAAAGTCACGATAGCCGAGTAGTAGGGTGGTCGGAATTTCGAGTTCAGAGACCTGAGTTTGCTTGACAGGCTCATACCTTTTTGGCTTTGAGACGGTGACAGCCTCACCACCTGTCACTGTATCCAAAAAATGTCTTCGGTGGAAGGTGGGTCGAAACAACGTATTTGTCCTCTGTCTTCCTCTGTATTGACAATGGCGAGACGATATTTATTATTTATTTATTCTCAGATCCCAAAGTAAGCAGCTAAAGCACTTGTATTTTGAAATCGGAAACAACGAAGAGACCAATAACACTCAAAATGAGGAATAATTGGTTTTCCTACATAGACACGTGTAAATACACATACACAATGTGTACAGAAATAAATAAAAAAAGAAGAGAATCCCTGACCTTGTTCAAAATGGCACTTTTTCTATGCACTATTTCCCTTTGTCTTGCACAATTTCCCTTTTTAATGAATTTTTCCACCATTTCCTAAAACTATTTAGTCGTTAAATTTATTCCTTCTGTAAAATAAATTTAAACCCAAACCAGATCCGGTGAAATGTGGGTCGAAATTACTAAATTATCTAGACCTACTCAAGTACTAAGACCTATGAATAATTCTATGAAATGACGTTAAATTAGAAATAAATACTTAATAATCTGTATAACAATAATCTGTTTATTATGCGAAATAGAATACATTAAATCGTAAATACTCATTTCAGTTATTCCCGTCTACGCAGAGCCTACACATATTACATGTTAATAAATTAACGAAAAGGTTCGGCGCCGCTGGCTTTGAATTATGAAACCAGAGGTCAGAAACTGTTGAACCTTATAATTTATTTACAGTTAATCTATATACCGCTTAATTTGGAGCCATTTTATTTTATTCAAAGAGAGATATACAAACGGATTTTATAACATACAAATAGAAATTTATAGAACAAACTTAATCGTAGATTCTGTCTGTCAGTCCATTACCGAAACATCACTGGAGCAACTGAGATGAATGGTGAGCTCATCGCGGTCTTAGTGTGAATGGCAACGGTAGAATACACACAAATCAAATAATTTATATATCGATATAAGTAACATAGATTACATCTATTGATCGACATTTTTTAATCTATCTCCTTTTGTAATCAGATGTTTATATATATGTTTGAGTATATATATATATATATATATATAAATATATATATATATATATATATATATATATATATATATATATATATATATATATATATATATATATATATATATATATATGTGGCTCGTACCAATGGCTTTTTCAAAAACTTATTTGCGTTCTATATCGTTTTCTTGGGCAAAAAGGGCTTAAGACAGGTGGTGTCACGTTGTCCCAAAAAAAGGTCTTCGGTGGCAAGTGGGTCGAAAAGACTTAATTGTCGATACTTTTGTCTCGACTGGGAATGGCGTGAAAATCGTTTTATTTTTTATCTTTTTTTTTTTCAGTTAGTTAGTCTCCCTGTTTTCACTTATTTGTCTCTTACAACTCACCGTGAGGAGAGTTTGGCAATATTCTTACGTTACCTGACGACTATTAAAATAGAAGGCGAAATTCTCAAGATTTTGATTAAAATCTCCATTCTGCGTCAGATGCAATCGCGAAAGGAATGTTAACGGTTGTCATAATGCCTGAATTAAACCGCTTTAATACTAAAACGATGCGGTGAAGGTGAAACAACAAAGATAACGTTTATATATTCGTTTAGAGCATCATCACAATAAAATAACTTTAACGGCATATTGGATTTCTTAAGAATGTGAAATTAAAAGTCAATTTATTTTCGCTTTGATGGCGTCAAATGTTTGTGAAAAATTAACAGTCAATATCCATTTAAAATATTGTAAATTAGTATCAATGAGTTTACCAAACTTATGTTCGCCGTGTAGTAACAGTGTAAGAATATTGCCACTCACTTTCTTCCCGTGGGTGTCGTAAGAGGCGACTAAGGGAAACATCCTTGAACATCGTCATGGCAACCGATAGATGGCGAAATTACCATCTTTAAAAATATCAGACCAAAATAATCAGACCGAAGATGGGCAGCAGCGTCTGATGTGCGAGGCGTCTTATACTGTGATCGCCAATCCGCTTGCCAAGCATAGCCATTATGGCAAACCCATTCGGTACGGGAGAGGCCTATGTTCTGCAGTAGATCTATACAGGCTATGATGATAATAATGATTATCTTCTACAGCCACCATAGACGTACGTAAAGTGCAGGGTGGTGAGCTACATATTGGTTGTTGTGGTTTCAGCAGTAGGGAGTGCTGCATTCAGTATAAGTGGTGTATTCCGTAGGGAATGGTATTCTGACGCCGGAACCACACGGCAAAATGCGCCTCAATCTCCTAGCAATTAAAGACGACCTCCATGTACTTATGGCGAATACACCAGTTTTCAATTGCCAGATCTAAGGTTCTGTATTTGATTTCCATATACTTATAAACAAATAAATAAATAAGTTTCCTTGCACGACAAAAAATAACAAAAATAAAGACCGGGTCGCCAGTACTATTTCATAATGCGGAATGCAAAATGACAGCTGTCAATTTTTTAAACAGATCTATTAATCCGGCTGTCAAAAGGCAAAGGTATCATCGGCCGGGGATTTCCTCCGCGCGAACATACGACCGAAGCATTAAAATAATCACGAACGCATCAAACGTGTTTTAACCGCTGTAATCCTTCGGGGGCTGGATAAATTTGTTAACGTCACTACGATCTTGATGGATGGAATGCGAGGATTAACCTCCGATGATTCGATTTAATGCTTGTTGTTGTTAATACAAGGAATAAAAGTTCGAATTTATGTGCCTTATCTTTTGACGGCTTCCGTGTACATATTAAAGTCGACGTACGTAAGTAGTAGGGTTAAAGTAGAAAAACAACTTTTTTTACATTTTCTCGGGTCTGGGTGTTTATGGTGTGTTCGTTGTTTCCGATTCCATGACACTTGTGTTTTAGCTGCTTATTTTGGGAAATGAGCAACGTATGTGGTGTTGTCCCTATCTATGTTTGTATTTAAACATATACATTTTTAAACGTGTGGTCATCATCACCACGCTTTCACACTCTTCTTCTCGTACACGGGTTAATTGTGGGTACGTTCCACAAACAACGTATCGTTTAAAATGATTTAATTTTTTTAAAATGTATAAATTAAAAAAATTATAACCATATTGCGTTCATAGATCTGCTGTGCAAGCTACAAGGTAGTCAGCTTTAGAAAATGCGCTTGCTATTTCCCTCTGCTAGATTCTGAAAGCGTTTGCCTTTTTGTTCTAGTATCTAACTTTTTAAATCACACGAGGAACGCAAACAATTTTCCGCTGCAAATGTGCACGTATAATGCGGTCGAGTTAAGGATTCAGTTTATGCTTTGAACACATGTATCGAATAGATGTCTTTTTAAATTTTTTGCTTTATTCAGCAAATATGTGTCACACATGAGCAACAGTTTTCGAATGTTATTTAAAGACGTAATTTTTTTATGTATTTTTTATTGAATTTTAAAGCATATGAGCCATGTTGGCCTTTTTTGTTTTAAAATACATATTAACTAAAAACTACTATATAATCTTAAATCCCTACTCTTCGTAGCATGGAACCAAGATCACTGGCTGCATTTCCACCACCAGTTGAGCGAGGAAAGAACCAGCCCTCTTGTCTCCAGCGGCTACGACCAGACGTGGATAAATATTTTTAGAAACTGCAATCCTGATCTCACGTACTGATTGTCTATGGCAAATGGAACAAATAATTAATGAGACAATGCCATGGTACGTCTTAAACCGTGGATACGAATCCCGGCCAAGTCAATTGATTTTTTAAATTTGTCGTTAATTTAATGACGTAGGTTTTTTCTAAATATCATGAAATATTTTTTCCATTTATATTATAAGGATGATCCCTAATGCCTAAAGCAGACAAATTAGATTTTTGTTCCGAAACTGTAAATTTTTTTTTTATTATTTTTAATCAATACATACTCGTACATATATAGGATGAACATCACATGCGTTTGCTTCGATTCCAAAGTAAGCAACTAAAACACTTTGATAATGAATCGGAAACATTGAAGTCACTTCAAACACAGGGATAATGTAGAAAAAACACTTTTACTTAGACGCAGTAAAAGTGTTTTTTCTACATTATCCCGTCCGAGAATCGAAACCGGGACCTCAGAGATGGCCTAGAAACAGTGTTTACGCCACTCGTCCACGGAGGTCGTCAACAAAATAAAACTATTATATGATATAAGAAGACATCTATAACAGATAATATTAGTTGGGATATAGACACTTCAGAAGTACGTCTATTATAGGAAGGATTTTCTCCCAATATCCAACACCCTTAGACGTTATAAGAATTAATTTCGCAGTTGAATGAACGAAATGTATGGGTTATCCACTTATAACACAATTTTCATTCGTGGCAAAAATGAACCCTTTCTTATATTTATCAAATCGGCAGCATACTTATCTTCACGCAGAATCTCTGACGGGGCAGCCAGAAACAAATCGCCAAATCACGACCTTACATTTATAGACAAAAAATATAAAATTTTATTACTTACTTATCTTCACGCACAATCCCTGGCGGGATAGCCAAAGAGAACAGATCGCCAAGTGTCACGATCCTTAAATACCTCTTTCACTTCTTTCAGATTCATTATTTACTTCATAAACATGTTATATCAATAATACAAAATCTTCATAAATTGTAGTTTATGTGTTATTCTAATGTATAAGCTATATTACTGTAAAGTTTTATCAAAATCCGTTAACTAGTTTTTGCGCGAAAGAGTAACGAACATCGATGTATCCTCACAAACTTTCACAGTTATAATATTTATAATTTAGTTGTACATGCGTTGCGATTGTACAAAACTTATGCGAAAAGCCTTTTATGTGCAATGGAATTTTATAAGACATTATATACGTACGAAGGGCTCACCACCTCTTCTTCTTCGGTTGAAGGTGGGTCAAAGGGACTTAATTTAGACTAGACCTCTGTCTATCCCTTTATTGGGAATTTATTTATTTATGTATGTATGTAAGTATACAAATATATTTACTACAACATACAGAAATATACTACAATTTTTCTCTAGAGAGTTTTTCTTTCCACTAATAAGTCTAAAATAAGAATATTTAGAATTAATTTAACCTAGAAACCATTCCAACGTTGAAGTCAGTGTCGTGTTTAAGTTTCTGCTTTCACAATTAGCATAGGAGTGGTATCGTGAGTGTCGCCTCATTAGGACCTGAGAAGTTACACAAAAGCTAGTGATGTAACATTATTCTAATATTGGATTTTGTCGATATTTATAGACGGTAATTTTACTGCATTCATACTTATGTAAAGTCACAAAAGCCGATTGGAGAAATGGGAATTTCAATTGGATGATCAAGTTAGTCAATCGGGTGGTGGTCTCGTAACAATGGGAGTTTCAGACTCCGGCGATGTGTTGGATTTTTAATCCTGGCTTAGACACTAACATGGCGATATGTTCGACACTTGTCAACTGTGTATCTAAATGGGCACTGCTTCATTGTGAAGATTCAAAAAGACGAACATTTTTATTGAATTTCTAAAGCATGTTATAAGTCTCTCTGAAGTTTTTGCGACTAAATTAAAAATGAATATAAAATATCATCTGTCATGTGTGCGTTCAAAACCCTTGAAAAATTCAATAAGGATTGCATCGTAAATGTGTAAATGGCATTATATTACATATATTTTAGGTAGCTGTAAGTTATGGACTTTGAGATGGAAGTTAGAATATATTCCGGTAGATGTAAGCAATGCCCTTAGAGGCGTAATAAAGGGAGATATTTAAACTTTTAACTATTGCGAGCAAGAGACGGTGGCTCCGAGGTAAGAGCGTTGCCACGGTACGGCAAGGACTAAAGTTAATCACTCAAATTTTGCATCTTGGTGGTGTTTGTATATAGTGTTGGTTCTAAGTAACTTTCAAATCATGAGTATACGTTACATCCATTATGCATAACATACAATAAGTAACATATATTACAGTCATCGATTGTAATTTTTTTATCTATCATCATTTAGAACTGAGGGACCGCTAACAGAGAATAAACGGGCGAAAGAAACTCCGTAAGTATCCTCAATTTTGTATTTTTTAACAACATCTTACATAATATAATTATATATAACATGGGTTACTATCACAATAAAAAATAACGCTTTTTATTACTTACAATTTGAAGGATTTATACATTTACTGAGATTGTGTGGTTTTAAAATGTATCGTTGACTTGGTCATCAAGATGGCGATAGGGGCCCCAAACTGTCACAATATCCCAAGTAAGCTGCAGGAAGAGGGTCAATGACCGAATTGTCTAACTCTCTGATTACCAAACAAATTATTCATACCATTAATATCGATATTGTGTGTCCACATCTCTTCTGTTGTATATATATAAAAATCTTTCCTTGCAAGCCGAATGTGCGTTAGAGAAATAGTTATAAAATAACATTATTTACTTTCGATAACTATTATGACTGATGTTTATTTAAAGATATCAAGCGAGTGAGGCCTCGGGAAAACATCAGTAAATTATAAAATAAGTCAAATAAACACATAGAAGATTTAAAAAAATAAAACCAATTGTCTAGTGTTTGTTTAAGCTTTTTATTCAAGTCTTGGTGAACACAAATGTATGAAAAATAAATAAATATCTTCACAAGAGTCTACTCCAGACAATTAAGTCCCTTTGACCCACCTTCCTCCGAAGATATTTAAGGGACACCGTGACATTTTTGGCTATCCTATCAGGGATTGAGTAATAATATAACAATGTTTATTCGAAAAACGAGTACCACTGCTGAATAGATGTCTTCTCCAAAGAATGCTGAGGATAATGGTCCAGAGCCAAATGGTTCCATCGACCTCCAGCAATATCCTACAAGTAGTCACTCCATATTGCACCGAGTGCAGAAACTTTTATTATATTTATGTGACGTTGAATAGCAACTATTTTTTGAATACTCAATTTTGTATTATTAATAAGTTGTTGTCCCTTTATTTATTAAGTACAGTGATAACATATCTTTTGTGATTTCTTTGACCTTAATATGAATATTTAGTATTAGTGTACTAAAATAAACATCAAATACAATTTCTTTCTTCGTATTTTCATCTTTCTTTCATTCATTTATATACACGGGCTCGAATCAGGCCAGTGTTTGTTGATTTTTAATTTATCATTAATTTTATAACAAAGCTTGTCAAGCGTTTTTTTGTTTATTTTAGGTCACGAGAGCCGATAGGCTGAGTGATCAGATCAGAATAAAAGTCCAGAGAACCAAGTTTTATACAAAGGATGTAGGCTCGTAACAATGCGATTTTTAGATTTTAATTCAATTCATGTACGATTTATATCGTGTGCTTGTCCACAAAGACAGCGACGGACTCACCGTCTATCACGTTGACCCAAAAAAATGTTTTCGGTGGAAAGTGGGTCGAATGAACTTAATTCTCTAGACCTCAGTCGACTCCTGTATAGAGAATTGTGTAGATATTTTTTCTTTAAATACATCTTGAATCATCTATTATTAAAGCAGGAAAATCACATTAAATTTCTTTTAGCGACGAAGAATTTATTCTTTTGGACATTTTCTTCATTTCTCCATTTTGCTTATCGCGATGACAAGGAAACAGAAATCCGTTTAAGTCAAACGTATTCGGTGAGTCCTATGAATCATTCCAGAGAGGATATTATTTTCACGACATGTCATTAGGACGGTGAGCAGAGAGGATTTTGTTTGACTTACTCCAGGTATGTCAGTATCTGTTGCTAAACTTGGTGACAAATTACCAGAGAATGCGCAATAAATTTTATGAGGTATTCGGATAACAATATATTATAATTTAGAAGTCAGATGGAATATAATACACACATAGTTAAGAAGAGAGATTTATAAAATTTCAACTGATATGCGTAGGACACGGATGCTAGGAGGTGAGAGTTTTGCCACGGTTTAGCACAGAGGTCGCGGGTTCAAATTCCACTCTTGTCAGTAAATTTCCTGAGTTTTTCCTCAGTGTGTTTAGAATTTTAGACCGTTTGGTTAATTTAATCTATATATCCCAGAGCTATTTGAGGACAACGTGTCTGGTGGTGAGCACAACATCTTAGTTAAAAACTTATTGGTACGAGCCTAACCCCTCAGGATTGAATTCGGATCGCTAGACAGAAATTCCGATAAACAAACCACGCGGCTATCGTGGCTATGCGTGCATTAATACTGCAGAATACACCACCACCACTGCACTCGACAGTTAACAAACGCAAACACTCGTAAATACGCAATGCGTCTTTCGCTTCGAAACGAAGCATTATTGACTGAATAAACTCTACTAATGTTACGTACGTATTACGTATACGATACGTTATGGTAAAGAGTGAGGACTACAAAATATAACGCCGTAGGTTCGGGCCCAACAATTAATTTCTGTCTTAAACCACTTTAGACACAAGCACTGACAGCTTAATTAGAACGGTTAATTTTAATAATGGTTAAAAATAAAAATATATAAAATATCTTCACGCAATTCCCAATACAGGGTTAGACAGAGGTCTAGTCTAGACAATCCCTTTGCCCCACTGGTAATGTAAATTTATAAGTATCAGACATAAATATAACATTACAAATTACGGTAATTATTACATAAAATTTTAAAAAATCTTCACGTTTTTCTTAATACTGGAGTAGTTAGAGTCTAGATAGTTAAGTTCTTCAGAACCTTCCACTGAAAGCCTATTTTGGGATAACGTGACAGGTGGTGAGCTAGTTGCCATATTATGTCCAAGCCAAGGATATAAAACGAACCTAAGTTTTGAAAAAAAACCTCTTTGGTACTGGTTGGTGTTAATAATGGTGTTAATAGATATTAACACAATGTCAAATAACATTACGAAAAATGTTAATAAGTGATGTTATAATTTACATTGCTAGTATTCTTTATAAAAAAAAAAAACTTCTTGCATTTAAAAATGGAATATTCTTAAACTGACATATCTCAGAACAAATTACCTCAGCCTGTTAAAATTTCCCTTTCAGAGTTGGTAAAAGCAAAAATGAAGTGAAGCTGGATTTGGGGTCGTAATGAAAACGTCTCTTCAGCGTTGTCAAAAGTTTCGATTGGAAATATTTTCGGTACGCGCTATTTTTCATTCAAAATGTTTAATTTTCTTTTTATATTTCAAGTAACGATAACCTTTTATTTAGGTTTTTCGTTTCCTTTTATTTTGTTTTTATATTAGGTTATTCGAATCAGGAGAACCGAGTTCGATCCCCAGAAGGAAGGCTCGTATCAACTGATTTTATTCTTATATAAGATTTGTATTATTTCTAAGTCCGATGCGCTTTAAAAAGATTCGATGTTAATTAATTCGGTTTCTCATATGTTTTTTCTATATTTTCTTATTTTCCACATTTTCGGGACAACGTGACAGGTGGTGAGCCCTTCACTGTCTTTATGGCCAAGCACACGATATAAATCGTACATGAATTGAATTGAAATCGAAAAAATCGTATTGGTACGAGCCTACTTCCTCTGCATAGAATTTGGTTTTCTGGTCTAGTATTCTGATCTAATCACTCAAGCACTCGGCTGTCGTGACATAAAATGATAAAATAAACAAAAAACGCTTGAAAAGCTTTGTTAATAAATTAATAAAAAATTAAAAATCAGGGTCTCTTAGCTGGAATTCCGATCACCCAACAACTCAGCAATCATGGCTTTTTATTATTTTTTATTAATAAATTAAATAAATACATACATAGACAGGTACAATATCTCATGCATTGTTTGTTCCCACATTAAGCAGCTAAAGGACTTATATGTTATGGAATCGGAAACAACGAAGGACCACTAATACCCATATCTGAGATAATGAGAAAAATAGTTTCTTCATAGACCCATCTGGGAATCGAACCCGAAACCTCAGATCTTCGAGAGAGCGACACTTTGAAAAACTATAATTAATTAACGTTTGACTTTGGAATAATAAAATAAATAAATATCTTCACGCAATTCCCTATACAGGGGTAGAAAGAGGTCTAGTCTAGACAATTAAGTCCCTTAAACCCACCTTCCACCGAAGATATTTTCGGGACAACGTGACAGGTGGTGAGCCCGTCGCCGTCTTTATGTCCAAGCCAACGATTTAATTCGTACATAAGTTTTTGAAAAACCCTTTGGTACGAGCCTGCCACCTGGGGATCGAACTCGGGTCTCTCGTTATGTCATCGGAGCTTATTCGACGATCTCTGTGCACGTGTCGTCATCTCGTGGTCCCGGGTTCGATTCCCGATCCGATCAAGGCAGATAAACAACTTTTTCCATATTTTTTCGGATCTGGGTGTTTGTAGTGCCTTCGTTGTTTCCCATACTCATAGCACAAGTGCTTTAGCATCTTACATTGCGATAGGTGCAATGTATGTGATGTTGTCTTTATATATAGTAACTAATCTATGTAAGTAAACATTGAAACACATACATTGAAACATAAGATAAATATTACAATTTTTACTTACAAACAGTGATATTTATTTCACCAAAGTCTCCCTCTGCCGGGATTCGATACCATAAATTAAAATCTAAGTTACTAGGCTATCCGTTCGTTTCGTATATCTATAATTTGTTATTAAATTTCTATTATTTTTATATAGTATATTTATATTTCTAAAGAAAACCTATGAAATGTTCTATATTTCAGGGTTTTTCTTAAAATAATGTATAAAAATAATAATTTTTAGTTTTTACAATAGTTCCTTTAGAAAATACACGAAAATTTTTAGAGAACCTTATATTTGGAACAGCTGTAGGTGTAGCCGTGTGTTATCGAAAAGATTCAGACATGATACCCCTTTGAAAAGAAGTCGATAGCAGCCTACGTCCGGTAAACGGAGTAATGGTACGGATTTGAGGATAAGAAGTCATTTTATTGTTGCCAAGATAAGCCCGCTTGCTCCGAACGACTCTCTAGTTGGCGGATTTCCTTTAGGCTCCTGTGTGTAATATTTTAATATCAAAATGTTAGAAAAAAATAGTTGCATAATTTGTTTTATGTAATAGAGTAGTCACCATAGACGAGTGGTTTGGTGATCGGAATTCGATTGAAGGGGCCGAGTTCGATACCTTTTCTTTATTTTTGACTCTAAATTTATACACACAGGTTTGTACGTAGACATAGCGATAGGCTGTCGTCACGTTGTCCCAAAAACATCTTCAGTGAAAGGTGGGTCAAAAGTACTTAATTGTCTAAACCTCTGACTACCCCTGTATAGGGAATGGCGTTAAGATTTTTATTACTTTACGTAGAAACACTAAAAGCTCTCATGCTACTACAAAAATTTTTAATCTTGCATTATTTTGAAAAAAGAAATAAACACATAGAGGTGGATCTCTAAGGAGTTTTAATCGTCAGTTTCTTCTTATGTTTCATAACGAGGTTATTGCATCATTACGCAACGGTGACAGATTTTAAAAATTACTATAGATAAATCAATGTGTATTCTTCTTTCGATAAAAAAGTGATTAGATTTGATACATTTAATATTAGTAAAATTGAAACTAAATTTACTAGAGTATACAGGTAAATCGCATCCCTGAGAAACTTAGTAGATAGACAAAAGAACTTTTTATTTAAAATGTGTTTCAGAGCCATATCTCACCAAGCAAACCCAGTTCAGCCAAGTGTAGTATATTAATAAAAATACATAGCTAGGGACATTATCACAAACATTGCTCTGATCCCGCAGCAAGTAGCTTAAGCACTTATTCTATTATAGAATCAGAAACAACGAAGGTACTACTAACACCCAGACCCGACACTATGTAAAAACTTGCTAACCTACATTGACCTGTCCGGGAATCGAAATCTCAGTCCTGACGACACCATGTAAATCATGCCTCTCATCCAAGGAGGTTGTCAGATTTACAATCGCAGAACAAATTAAATTTACCTCCAATGCTTTTATAAATATAAATAAATATCTTCACACAATTCCCAATACAGGGATAGACAGAGGTCTAGTCTAGACAATTAAGTCCCTTCGATCTAATTTTCACCAAAGATATTCGGAATAACCTGACAGGTGTTGAGCCCGTCGCTGTCTTTATGTTTAAGCCAACGATATAATTCGTACGAAGGTTTTTGAAAAACCTATTGGTAGGAGCCTGCCACCTGCCTCACGTGACGGTGAGTGATCACCGCCGTCCATCAACACCTATAATACAAGAGGAATAGCATATGCGTTAAATAAAATTTACAAACATCATGTGCAATTAATGCAACGATTATTGCTGAGAAGCGATTTAATGAGTCCATTACGGCATCATTTTCATTCTGCTCAAGATAATCTCCCAGCAAACGGCGTTAGGTGGAAATTTTATTTTAATTGCTTCTTTAATTGTTACTACCTGGGAAATTCGTTCGTGTTATTTCCACTGTAATTGACGCTGGGTGTTACCGCTTTTATGAGCTTTTAAGATAAACATTCCATTAAAATAAACAAAAAATTCGTGTAGATCTAGCTCTCTTATGTATAAAATTCTCGGGTCGCGGTGTTTATTGCCTAACTCCTCAGACATGGCTCGAGTGATTTTCATGAAATTTTGTCTGCATATCGGGATAGGTCTAAGAATCGGTCAACATCTATTCTTCGTACCCCTAAATGGTAAAACCATATTTTTTTTTGTTTTATTTCTTTATGACACATCATTCAAAAATACATACAACTCAAAATTTTCCCCCTTCTATCAGCAACTCCTATTTTTATAGCCATATTAAATACATAGCAAAACAAAGATTGCGGGGTCATTTAATAAAATATAAAATTAAAGACAAAAAAGAGACAAAATATGAAGAACTTTTGAACTTAATGATTTCTTGTACGCGAATACTACACATTTAAAATAAAACAATTTTCGGATTTTATCGCCTCTTTGTAAAAACTAATTAAAAACGCGATAAAATCCGAAAATCGTTTTATTTTAACTTTTGTACTTTTGAAAATCATGCTCTTCGAGCAGTGGATACCTAGTCGTGCGTGTATGATGAAAATGAAGAATTAGAAAGAAATTAAAGAGGTAGGTATAAATCATGACATTTGGCAATATATTTTCTCGGGCCATTCGTGAGAGCCCACATAAGATAGACTATTAATGTGAAATAAATTAAAAAGTAAATTTAATGTAAAATGTGTTAAGAAACATTAAAACTTACTATTAGTTAACTTCTTTCGTATATCACCGTGATGTGAATCCTTGCAAAGAATATTAGTTTACCTGTAATAAAAATAAAAGTGTTATAAATATGTATGTGTGTTTAATGTAGTTCAATAAAATAATTAGTAGCGTAAAATTTCCTAAATCGAATAAGAACTGTCATAAATAGCCTGATTCCGAATTAATAATTAAAACTAAATTAAATAAAAATAAACATCTTTACCCAATTCCCAATAAAGGGGTACTGAAATTCTTGAAAAACTCATTGGTACGAGCCTGCCACGTGGGGATCGAAGTCGGCTGGTTGGATGGTCGGCAATCGTGACTTCCTTAATTAAAAGAAAATAATGTTTAATCTGAAATAAATCACGATAAGCGCGTGGTTGGGTGATCGCAATTCAAACAAGGAGATGAGATTTATTTGAACACTTATGTACGATTTATATCATTGGCTTGGATATTGAGACAGCGATAGGCCAGGGAGCCTGTCACGTTGTTCTAATATAAGCTGTAAGAAAATCCGGATCGAAAGGACTTCATTGTCTGGACCTCTGTCTACCTCAGTATTGTGAAATGCGAGAAGATACAAAAAGAAGTTATCTGATAGACGAACTACAGTAATTCAAGAAGATCTTGCATCAAAGTAATTTAATACGGTATTAAACGAATATAAAGTTTCCGGCGATGAAAAAAAAAAAAAGCGGAAGCCTAAAACAATAGGCTTTTATTAGAATAAATTCTCCATCGTCTTGTAACAACTAACAGTAGCGAATGATTCGCGAATAAAAACGAACACCCGGAATTTGTTTCCAATCTCAGATTAATGGAAATGGAAGTTTCTAGGCGCGTGATCCTTTTGTATGAAGTGGATTACAATATTTCCAACAGTCGTGGAAAATTCTTTGATATCGACAGCGCTGGATATTGGACTGGAGCCGTGTAATAAAAGTCTTGTGTCAAAAATCACTTTTTCAATCCATCCGGTACTGCGTTACGCACACCCGACACGTGAGTGCGTGTTTCTGTTTTACTTTATATGCTTACTTGCTGCTGGGTTTTGTCCACGACTTATCGAGGACTGTGTACACGCGTATTCCTTCAATATTCCGAGAAAATTTTACCACCATTCCCAATACTAGTGTAGACAGAGGTCCAGTCCTTTCAGCCCATAGTCGTCATTATGTCCAAGACAACAATTTGATTCCTAAATAAGATTTGAAAAACAAAACTCATTGGTACACTGTCTCTTTAGGATCGAACTCGGGTCTCCTGACTTTAATCCTGATCACCCAACTTCTAGGCTAGCATTACTACCAACAAAGGAAGATAATCTTGTAATATAATTTTATGTCTAAGAAATGTTAAATCAATTATACTATGTATATGTTAAATCTTAATAGATTTAAGATTTAACATATACATAGTATATATTAATTTAGGAACTGGCAGCGCTATAATTAGCGTTGCCAGTTCCTAAATTACAAATAAATATTTGAGAGAATCCCTTTGCCTCTCTTACCTTTTTAATTGGATTACATCTAGCTAATAATATCTGTACACCAATTAATAATTGGACTATTGACGTAAACCAACTCCAGACACAAGCATTACAGCTTAACTGGAGTGGTTAACAGATCTACTAATATTATTCGGCATTGCTAGTATTCTTTAAAAAAAATATGTAATAATATATATATATATATATATATATATATATATATATATATATATATATATATATATATATATATATATATATATATATATATATATATATATATATATATATATATATATATATATATATATATATATATATATATATATATATATATATATATATATATATATATATATATATATATACATATATATAGATATATTGGACTGAGACAATACTGAGACAATGATTGGCTTATCAATTATCACCCAATCCCATAAACTAAGCTTCGGGTTGTGCCTGTCCCAGTATTGGAGAAAATTCATGAAGATACAAAAATAAGCTTAAAGCATTTTTATTATCTCACAAAACGCATTCCAGTAATTACAAAGGGATATTACGGAGGTTAATTGCGTTTACTCAACTTTTTCTCCTCGTATATTTTTTGGTTAGATTTTAATTAGATTTTCTTACATTTGTCCAGGGAGCTTTTAAAATCATTATTTTTGTCCGTGGGTTACTAACAAGAATTAATGTTTATTATGGTCTGAGAACTTTTCTCCAAGTTTTTATAAAAGCAATAAATACGAAGATGCTATTTATTTCATTAAAACTTACCGCGAATTTCAGAGGAAAGCACCGCAGTAGATGTAATTATAAAAGTTTGTATAGCGATGAAATTCTTAAGAAATGTAAGTGAAATATTTTTTAAGTAAAAGTTAGCTGGTGAATGCGTGAAGAGAGCGTTACGAAAACTGTGATTTGGCGAGGCGAACGGAAGTTTAGAGGGAGATATAACTTAGTGAAGATAGAGAGAGAGAGAGAGTTACGTTTCTTATATTTAAAAATATCATTTTATCGATGAAAACCTAAATCCTTTTTAATATTTGTAGAAAATAGAGTAATAATAATACCTTTTTGAGTAAGAAGTACTGTATATAATTCTCTGGTTAAGCTTCATTTAGATTATTTAATTGAAGTTTGGGGATCAGCTGCTAAAAACAACCTAGAACAACTACAGCGAACACAAAACAAATCAATAAAACTACTATACCATTACAAGCATTTTACTTCTACTGAACTACTATACAGGAAAACTAAATTATACAATATAAAACAAATATATAATTTCAATACATGCTTACTAATAAAAAAATACTTTCGAATACTATTAAAACAAACATTACATTTACTACAAAGACACATAAATACAATTTTAGAAATAAAAACAAGTTAATGGTACGTCCACCTAGAACAAATAAATATGGAAGAAATAATATTATGTTTGAAGGAGTACAATTATACAATAAGCTACCTGTCGAAATTAAGCAATACACAAATGTGAATTTATTTAAAAAGAAACTCAAGTCGTATTATGCATTACAAACAAGCTGTTGATTTAAAAAAAAATGTATATTCTATAAAACATAAGCACTCTCTGTAAAAAATAACCTTACAATTGTATTATATTATAAGTAATTTTGTTTGCATGCTCCTACTCTAGAATAAGATTTTTTTCTTTTTTCATATTGTAATCTCATGTAAGTGAACGACACAATGTTCTTATGAGAATAAAGTTCTTTAAACCCAAACCCAAAATTTATATATGTATATACAAGTATATATTATACGTATATAGACTTATGTATATAAAACCATATACACATATAGAGGGAGCTGTAGAATATTTAAGCACACTTTTTTATTTTTAACGCTTTTTATCAATACTTTAGATAGTTAATTGACTCAGGCGTTACTTTGCGGAAATTCATTGTAAAGTTGCAGAGTGACTGCGGTCGCTCATCGTAGAGTCTACTCGCTTGAGGATGCCTTGTTTTGAGGCGAAACACGTGTCGCGTTTTCGGTGGTGGTATATGTTACCTGGTTTGAGTGTAGTGGTGGTGGTGCATACAGTGGAATTAGTGCACGCATCTGTGGGAGGGAGGGTGGTGCTCTTCTTCTCTTCGGACCAGGTAACATATACCTTTTTAAATTTGCATGCGGAGTGTTGCGAAGTAATTTTTTCAAAAACAACTTTAGAACGTAAAGGCAACAATTCGAACACGCCGAATCGAACTTAGAGATCTGAACATTCAACTTAGAGTAAAAGTGATGAAGAAGATCAAAGCATAAACGTGACTTACAGGAAGACATAAAAACCTAAATCTCTAAAACCGGAAAACAATAATTTATGGATCATATTCGTGAAATAGTAAGGCAAGAAATATACATCGGCGTTAGGGAAACGGTCGGTCAAATAATTCAAGAACAAATGAAATCTTTTAGAGAACTGATTGCAGGGTTCCAAGCATCCGTTTCCTTTTTCAATGAACAGTACGAGAAATTTAAGGAGGAATTGACAGAGACAATAAAAAAAATCACACCAATAAAAAAGCCTGTCACATTGTTCAAATATAAGCTGTAATAAAATGCGGATCGAAAGGACTTCATTATCTGGTCCTCTGTCTACCCCTGTATTGTGAAATGCGAGAAGATACAAGAAGAAGTTATTTGATGAACGAACGACGACGATCAAAGTAATTTAATACTGTTTTAAACGAATGTAAAGTTTCCGGCGATGAAAAAAAAAAGCGGAAGCTAAATACGCTTTTATTAGATTTAATTCTCCATCGTCTTGTAACAACTAACAGTAGCGAATGATTCGCGAATAAAAACGAACACCGAGAATTTGTTTTCAATCTCAGATTAATAGAAATGGAAGTTTCTAGGCGCGTGATCCTTTTGTATGAAGTGGATTACAATATTTCCAATAGTCGTGCAAAATTCTTTGATATCGACAGCGCTGGATATTGGATTGGAGTCTTGTATCAAAAATCACTTTTTCAATCCATCCGATGCTGCGTTACGCACACCCGACACGTGCGTGCGTGTTTCTGTTTTACTTTACATGCTTACTTGCTCCTGGGTTTTGTCCATGACTTATCGAGGACTGTGTCGATATACACGCGTATTCCTTCATTATTCCGAGAAAAAAATGTCTTTACACCATTCCCAATACTAGTGTAGACAGAGGTCCTGTCCTTTCAGCCCATAGTCGTCATTATGTCCAAGACAACAATTTGATTCGTAAATAGGTTTTTGAAAAAAAAAAAAAAACTCATTGGTACACTGTCTCCTTAGGATCGAACTCGGGTCTCCTGACTTTAATTCTGATCACCCAACTTCTCGGCTAGCATTACTTCCAACAAAGGAAGATAATATTGTAATATAATTCTGTGTCTAAGAAATGTTAAATCAAATATACTATGTATATGTTAAATCTATTATAGCACTGCCAGTTCCTAAATTACAAATAAATATTTGAGAAAAACCCTTTGCCTCTCTTATCTTTCTAATTGGATTACATCAAGCTAATAATATCTGTACACCAATTAATAATTGTTTATTATTTAACTGAACTCTAGATATATTATAGATTAACCATCCATCCCAAGCTGGCGTAATTAGATTTTCTTACATTTGTCCAGGGAGCTTTTAAAATTATTATTTTGTCCGTGGGTTACTAACAAGAATTAATGTTTATTATGGTCTGAGAACTTTTCTCCAAGTTTTTATAAAAGCAATAAATACGAAGATGCTATTTATTTCATTAAAACTTACCGCGAATTTCAGAGGAAAGGACCGCAGTAGATGTAATTATAAAAGTTTGTATAGCGATGAAATTCTAAAGAAATGTAAGTGAAATATTTTTTAAGTAAAAGTTAGCTGGTGAATGCGTGAAGAGAGCGTTACGAAAAGTGTGATTTGGCGAGGCGAACGGAAGTTTAGAGGGAGATATAACTTAGTGAAGATAGAGAGAGAGAGAGAGAGAGAGAGAGTTACGTTATTATATTTATATTTTAAAATATCATTTTATCGATGAAAACGTAAATACTTTTTAAAATTTGTAGAAAATAAATATATGTATATACAAGTATATATTATACGTATATGGACTAATGTATAAAAAACCATATACACATATAGATGGAGCTATAGAAGATTAGAGCACACTTTTTTATTTTTAACGCTTTTTCTCAATACTTTAGATACAATACAATAGAAGTCACCATATCCGAGAGGTTGGGTGGTCGGAATTTCGAGTCAAGACACCCGAGTTCGATCCCCAGGTGGATCACCGGACGGGTCATTGTAGAAAAACCACTTTTTCTACATTTTCTCGGGTCCGGGTATTTTTGGTGCCTTCGTTGTTTCCGATTCCCATACCTCACGTGCTTTAGTTTCTTACATTGGGATCGGAGCAATGTATGTGATGTTGTCCCTATCTATATATGTATTTAAGCATTTATTGACTAGAGTACAAACACACAAGTATAATTACCCCTAGTGCGACTTGAACCCTTAAGTTAAAGCTTAGAAGGCATAGCCACTACCATCTAGGTAAACGTGTCGTCCTTGAATTATTTCGGAAACTTTAAACCAATATTATCTCGGACAAGGAAACAACGAGGGTGATTAGTTTACGTTTGTCCCTTTATAAATACAAGTCACGAGCCACGAGAGGAAAAGTTTCCATTTTTTTACTACGACTTATTTAGGCATCTTATATTGGACATCTCCAAGTGAACTTATATTTATTTTCAATTTCAGATTAATCAAAATAAAATATTTTCACGCCATTCCCAATACAGGGGTAGATAAAGGTCTAGTCTAGACAATTGAGTGTCTTCGACACACCTTCCACCGAAGATACTTTTAGAACAAAGTGACAGGTGGTGAGCCCATCGCCGCCTTTATGTCCAAGCCAACGATATGAATCGTACATAGGTTCTGAAAAAACAGACTGGTACGAGCCTGCCACCTGGGGATCGAACTCGGGTCTCTCGACTCGAATTCCGATCACCCTACCACTCGGCTATCGTGACTTTTTAATTAATCAGAACAGAAGTTTTACGATAATGACAACATCACATACCGCCGATCCCAAAGTAAGTAGCTTGAGCACTTGTATTATGGAATCAGAAACAACGAAGGTAGCACAAACATAAGGTCCCTCCATTCCTAAGCGTAACGAATCGATAAGATTTTGAAAAGAATCTTAACAAGAATATCTTCACGATATTCCCAATATTGGAGTAGCCCGTGGTCTAGACAATTAAGTCTAATCGACCCACTTTTTATCTAAGACATTTTTTGAGACAACGTAACTGATGCTGAGCCTGTCGCATTGTTGATTTCCAAGTTAACTGTATAAACCGACCATAAGTTTTTGAAAAAAAAAAAAATCATTTGTATAAGCCTTGGGGGTTCGAACTTTGGTCTTTTTACTCGAATTCCGATCGCCCAACCACTCGGCTATCATGTCTATATTATTTAGATCTGAATGTTCTCCATTTGAATTATGATCTAAATTATAAATGATGAATTACGTAACCAGCACGCCACACGCCAACTCTTGGAAATTAATTGCGTTTCTCATGTAAAGGCAATTTGTAATCAGGTGTTTTGTACTTTTGTGTAATTAATGAACCGACCGACTGGCAAAGCGCCGAGCTGACCAAAAAGCACGAGGAATCTTGTAGAGATACAAATTTATACGTAGATACACAACGCACTGTAAATGTTCACGGCAAGACATTCATTTATTTATTTACGTGGCAATTTAACGTGTCCTCACCAACGGTACATAGATACATAACGGCCTACTGCAGGACATAGGGAGGATTTGCCATAATCGCCAAACGCCATAATTTCGTCCGATTTTGTTTTTGTTAAATTGATTTTGTTAAATAATAAAAAAATAAATTTCTTCCCAATATAGGGGTGGACAGAGATTAGTAGAGAGGGGTAGAGAGAAAAAACTCAATTAAATGAATATAAATACCTTCACGCAATTCCCAGTACAGGGGTAGACAGAGGTCTAGTCTGGACAATTAAGTCCCTTTGACCCACCTTCCATCGAAGATATTTACGGAACAACGTGACAGGTAACGGTAACCGTGTGATTGGATGATCGGAATTCGGATCAAGAGACCAGAGTTAGATCCCCCATTGTATTGGTACAAGCCTTGGGGATCGAACTCGATTTTATTCTGGAACTGGGAATGGCGCGAATATAAATATTCATATAGAGACTAGGCACATTAATATAAAATACATAAATATTTGTCTACCGCGGGATTTAAACCTGCAACCCTTTCCTTCGAAGTTAGAGTCAGTGACCAGCTAGGCTGTCAGGTCGACATGTAAATATCACCACATAAATTATTTTTGTCAAAAATAAGGAATACTGTAGTAAACTTCTTAAGGAAACATTTAATTACATTAAGCTCAAATTATTGTTCGGCGAGGAAAAATTATACATACTCGAGACGAGCGTAAGTATGAAAGCTCATCCATCATATGGAACGAGAGCGTTAGTCCCAATAAATGCTCTTTGTTTATTTGTTGAATTCCATTAAAACTTGGCTATAAAAAAATTACTTGACTTAAAAATAAAAAAAAAATAAAATATCTTCACGCAATTCCCAATACAGGGGTAGACAGAGGTCAAGTCTAGACAATGAAGTCCTTTGACCCACCTTCCATCGAAGATATTTACGGAACAACGTGACAGGTAACGGTAACCGTGTGATTGGATGATCGGAATTCGGATCAAGAGACCAGAGTTAGATCCCCCATTGTATTGGTACAAGCCTTGGGGATCGAACTCGATTTTATTCTGGAACTGGGAATGGCGCGAATATAAATATTCATATAGAGACTAGGCACATTAATATAAAATACATAAATATTTGTCTACCGCGGGATTTAAACCTGCAACCCTTTCCTTCGAAGTTAGAGTCAGTGACCAGCTAGGCTGTCAGGTCGACATGTAAATATCACCACATAAATTATTTTTGTCAAAAATAAGGAATACTGTAGTAAACTTCTTAAGGAAACATTTAATTACATTAAGCTCAAATTATTGTTCGGCGAGGAAAAATTATACATACTCGAGACGAGCGTAAGTATGAAAGCTCATCCATCATATGGAACGAGAGCGTTAGTCCCAATAAATGCTCTTTGTTTATTTGTTGAATTCCATTAAAACTTGGCTATAAAAAAAATTACTTGACTTAAAAATAAAAAAAAAATAAAATATCTTCACGCAATTCCCAATACAGGGGTAGACAGAGGTCAAGTCTAGACAATGAAGTCCCTTTGACCCACCTTCCACCGAAGATATTTTCGGGACAACGTGACAGGTGGTGAGCCTGTCGCCGTCTTTATGTCCAAGCCAACGATGAAATTCGTACATAAGTTTTTTTGAAAAACTCATTGGTACTGCCACCTGGGGATCGAACTCGGGTCTCTCGACTCGAAATTCCGACCACCCAACAACTCGGCTATCGTGACTTCTACTTGACTTAATATTGCGTTATTCATTACCTGCTGAATTTTTTTTTAAATTTTTACGTCTCACAATAAATGTTCCGAATAAAAATTCTAAGCAAATTAAATTAATAATGTAATTAATTTTTTTATTTTAACACTTCGAGGCAATTTGCAAAAAAAGGAATCTTCCGATCAGTTTCAACTTTATGTTATTTAAGTATATATTTAATTAATTCTATTGAAACCACCTCACATCGAAGATAATTTTTTGGAACAACGTGGCAGGTAGTCGCCGTCGCCGTCTTTTATGTCTAATCCCACGATAGAAACCGTATTTTTTTTAATCCATTGGTTCGAGCCTCGGGATTGAACTCGGATCTCGAAACGCGAATTCCGATCACTCAACCACTCGGCTCTCGTGACTATATTAACTTAATACTCAATATTTTATTTTAGGATTACAATATGAACCCCATAAAGAAAAGCAACACTATTAAAGAGTGGGCTATAAAAATAACAGATAATTAATCATATTAGTAAAAAAATGCAAATATTGAGATAAATTAAAAATAAAAATAATTTATTAACTAAAGCTATTTTAAAAGTAAAATAAATACATGAATATCTTCACGTAATTCCCAATACAGGGGTAGACAGAGGTCTAGTCTAGACAATTAAGTCCCTTCGTCTCACCTTCCACAGAAGATATTTTCGGGAAAACGTGACAGGTGGTTAACCCGTCGCTGCCTTTATGTCCAAGCCAACTATATGATTCACACATAAGTTTCTGAAAAACCCATTGCTACGAGCCTGCCACCTGGAAATCGAACTCGGGTCTCTCGACTCGAAATTCCGACCACTCGGCTATCGTGACTTTTTTTTATAAAAAAAGATATCTAAAATAAACATAATAACACCTAAATAAATATCAATTATAGTTCGCAACAAAGACCTACAAATAAAAATAATAATTTAAAATACCCTTAAAGCAGACGGAAAACATAATTACTATACGACTTTCATTTCGACTTTCACCGAAAATATTCACGAACGATAAGTTCCAAGAGGGAAATTGGCCTCTGTAATATTCCTTTTAGAATATTTTAATGCGTTTCGGTGGAATTAATATTTCGAATAAACTTTTTAATTATAATTAACGGCCTGTTAAAGTCGATTGTAGATCTTAGGTCTCTGCCTATAATCCTTATTAATATTATAAATATTCACGATAGCCGAGTAGTAGGGGTAGTTGGGAGATCGGAACTCGAGTTAAGATACCCGAGTTCGATCCTCAGGGGGAAGGCTTGAACCACTGGGTTTCTCATGTTGGCCCAAGTCTTCAGTGGAAGACGGGTCGAAAAGCTTTAATTGTCTATATCTCTATCTACCTCTGTACCGATAATTCCGTAAAGATATTCTTTTTAAGTATATCATGTCGTTTCCTTGGATATTAATAGGACGACAGGCTCACCACATAGTCCCAATAAGTGATGGTGCAATGCGGGTCGAGAAGACTATATTAACTAGACCTTTGTCTATTGTTGGTGGTCGGAATTTCGAGTCGAGAGGCCCGAGTTCGAACCCTAGGTAGCAGGCACATACCAATGGGTATTTCAAAAACTTATGTACGAATTACATCTTTAGCTTGGACATAAAGACGGCGACGTCACGTTGTCCCGGAAATATCTTCGGTGGAAGGTGGGTCAAAGGGACTTAATTGTCTAGACTAGACCTCTGTCTACCCCTGTATTGGAAATTGCGTGAAGATATTAATTATTTATTTATTTGTTCTATCAGAATATTTAGCAAAAATTGCCACACTTGACAAAAGCATTGGCGATAGCAGAACACTTAAGCCAATCACAGATCTGATTGATTTGAATCTAAGATTTTTGAGAAGATTACATGTCCATCTGCTGATAAACATTGCAGGCTTTTTTCCGCAACCGTCCCTTACGATACCCACGGGAATAAACGGGATGGTGAGCCCTTACGCTGACACTACTATTAGGCAGAAAGCTGTGCAAATTTCTAATGTCCCGAGTGACAAATCAAGTTACTGGCATCCAGCAGACGTATTATTCTCGATAAAAAAAGCGTAGGGAAAGCATTTGAGCGAATCAAGGAAAGCCGTTGTCGTCAGGAAATAGACTTAAATAAGTTCAAATAGTTCAACGGTAGGTAAAGCTGGAATATAGATATAATAAAAATCAGAACAAGATATAAACATTTTTTTTTTCATTTTAATCCGTCTTCTATCCGAAAGGCGTACGCACCAGTGTCGCCAGCACGGATTTACACCGGGTTCGCTTCCCGGACGGGTCAATGTTCAAGACCACATTTTATATATAGTCTCCCGTTTGATATGTCTTCGTTGTTTCAGATCCCATAACACAAGTGCTTTAGAAACTAATTTTATTTTCTTTTGTTTTGTTATATACTCAGACGTTACTTTGCGGAAATTCATTATTATAGGTTACGATAGCCGAGTGGTTGGGAGTTCGGAATTCCGGTCAAGAAATACGAATTCTGTCCCCAAGGCGTAACAATGGGATTTTCAAAAAAATTTTGTACAATTTATACCTGTCATAAAAAAAATATCTTCATGCAATTCCCAATACTGGGGTAGACAGAGGTCTAGTCCACTGAAGATTTTTTCGGTACAACGTGACAGGTGGTGAGCCCGTCGCCATCTATATGTCCAAGCCAACGATATACTTCGTACATAAGTTAAAAAAAATTGATATGAGCCTGCCACCTGGGGGTCGAACTCAAATTCCGATCACCCTACCACTCGGCTTTTTAATTAATCAAAACAGAATTTTTACGATGTTATACATACATACATACATAGATATAGATAGAGACAACATAACATACATTGCTCTGATCCCAAAGTAAGCAGCTTAAGCACTTGTATTATGGAATCAGAAACAACGAAGGTACCTCAAACATAATGTACCTTCCGTTAAGCATAACGAATCGACAACATTTTGAAAAGAATCTTAACAAGAATATCTTCACGCTATTTCTAATATTGGAGTAGCTCGTGGTCTAGACAATTAAGTCCAATCGACCCACTTTAAACCTAAGACATTTTTTGAGACAGGTTCTGAGCCTGTCGCATTCTTGACTTCCAAACCAACGATGTAAACCGAACATAAGTTTTTAAAAACTCATTAGGCTCATAGCCTTGGGGGATCAAACTTTGGTCTTTTTACTCGAATTCCGATCATCCAACCACACGGCTATCGTGACTACAAGATATTTAGATCTAAATGCTCTCCATTTGAATTATGATCTAAGTAATTAATGATGAATTTCGTAACCAGCACGCCACACGCCATCTCTTGAAAATTAATTGTGTTTCTCATGTAAAGGCAATTTGTAATCAGGTGTTTTGTAGTTTTGTGTAATTAATGAACCGACCGACAGGCATAGCGCCGAGCTTACCGAAAAGCAAGAGGAATCCTGTAGAGATACAAATTTATACGTAGATACATAACGGACTGTAAAGGTTCACGGCTGGACATTTATTTATTTATTTACGTGACTATTTGACGTGTCCTAACCAACGTTACATACATACATAACGGCCTATTAAAGTCCACTGCAGAACATAGGCCTATCCCATAGGGAGGATTTGCCATAATCGCCACGCTTAGGTAACGGATTGGCGATCGCAGTATCTTCGGTCTGATTTTTGGTCTGATTTTTTAGAGATTTTTTTGTCGCCTCATACGACACCCACGGGAAGAGGAAAGTGAAGAAGGGGAGTGGCAATTTTCTTACACCATTACTGCACCTATAACCAACCAACCACGACGGATAACCAACCAACGGTACAATATACTATGTGGATATATATATTTACATCGATAAAAATAAGTCACGGTAGTAGTGTGGTTCGTGATCGGAATTTGAATAAAGAGACCTGCGTTCGATCTCCAAGGCTCGTACCAATGTGTTTTCCCCAAAATTTATGTACGCTGGTTTGGACATAAAGACGGCGACGGGCTCACCTCTTGTTACGATGTTCCATTAATATCTTCGGTGGTAGGTGGGTCGAAAGGACTTAATTGTCTAGATCTCTGTCTACCTCTATATTGGGAACTGCGTGAAGTAGGCAGGGACAGGAAGTAGGCACATTAATATTAATTACATAAATATTTACAGCGCGATGTAAACCCGTGACCCTTATCTTCGAAGTCAGGGTCTGTCACTAGCTGGCCTATCAGATCGACATGTAAATATCATCATATAAATTATTTTTCAAAAATAAAGCATGCTCTAGTAAACTTCTCAAGGAAACATTTAATTACATTAAGCTCAAATTAGACTAATTTGAGCTTAATGTAATTAAATGTTCCGGCGAGGAAAAATTATACATACTCGAGACGAGCGTAAGTATGAAAGTTCATCCATCATATGTAACGAGAGCGTTAGTCCTGATAAATGATTTTTGTTTATTTGTTGAATTCCATTAAAACTTGGTTATAAAGAAAATTACTTGACTTAATATTGCGTTATTCATTACCTGCTGAATTTTTGTACATTTTTACATCTCATAATAAATGTTCCGAATAAAAATTCTAAGCATATTAACTTAATAAGATAATTTATTTTTTTAATTTAACCTTCGAGTCAATTTGCGAAAAAAGGAATCTTCCGATCAGTTTCAACATTATGTTATTTGAATTGGTTGTTAATATTTTACTATACTTTAGATAATAATTTATATTATAATTTACATTATAATTTAAGAGTCTGGTTAGCCTAGTGGTTGTGCGGTCGGAATTTCGAGTCAAGAGAACCGAGTTCGTTCTCCAGGTGGCAGGCACAACAAATGGGTTTTTCAAAAACTTATGTACAATTAAATTAAAGAGAAAAAAGTTAAAATTTCAATTGCCACGGGCGGGATTTGAACCCGCGACCTTCGCCGATCCGTGGCGAGGCTCTTACCTCCGAGCCACCGTGTCTTACACACATCAGTTGAAGTCAGAAGTCACGATAGCCGAGTTGATGGGTGGTCGGAATTTCGAGTCGAAAGACCCGAGTTCGATCCCCAGGTGGCAGTACCAATGAGTTTTTCAAAAACTTATGTACGAATTTCATCGTTGGCTTGGACATAAAGGCGGCGACGGGCTCACCACCTGTCACGTTGTCCCGAAAAATATCTTCGGTGGAAGGTGGGTCAAAGGGACTTAATTGTCTAAACTTGATCTCTGTCTACCCCTGTATTGGGAATTGCGTGAAGATATTTTTTTTTATTTTTTGTATTCTCTTTTATTACTTATGCCTTGTTTTTTGGCATAGGCGCCATCTATTATCCCTTTGACAAGTGACAATATAATGATGGCATTGCTGTTCTTTATGGGGATCATATTATAATCATATACACCATGTAAGATTATATTTTAAACACGTGGAAACTAAAATAAAATATTGAGTATTAATTTAATATAGTCACGATAGCCGAGTGTCTGAGTGATCGGAATTCGAGTTACGAGATCCGAGTTCAATCCTCAAGGCACGAACCAATAGGTTTTTAAAATAATTGTATCGTTAGCTTAGACATAAAAGACGGTGACGGGCTCACCACCAGTCACGTTATCCCAAAAGAGTGTCTTCGATGTGAGGTGGTTTCAAAAGACTCAATTGTCGGAACCACTGTCTACTACCTCTGTATTAGGATTCCTCTCCCAGGACGAATTTCCTACTTTGTAATCAGTGCTATTATGTGATGAATGTATTTAAAAAATTATGTATTTATACTTTATATAATTGTTGCATACAAATTCACAGTGTAATAATTTTAAGAGTGTTTTGAATAATTTATGCCCCTTCACAATTTCATGTCTGTGCTCCGTTTATAGGCGGAGTAATTAGAGAAACCCGGCTGATAAGGCACCCTAACGCCCAGAATGCTAATTTGTATTCCAAAGGAGAAATTAATTTGCAAGAGACATTTTCGCGAACAATTTCATGCCATAAATGTCATATTTGTATTCCTTTTTACTTTTAATTTTGCAACCCTTAGCTTCGAAGGTGGGGCCACTACCAACAAAGCTTTCAGATCAGCAGGTAAATTAAAAAATATATCACGTTTATTATAAAATCATACCGGTATCGTTGTCCCAACCTAGGCTTCGGTAAAAGGTGGATCGAAAGGAACTCATTGTTTAGGTCACTGCCTAACTCAGTACGAGAAAATCCACGAAGATAAATACATACATACATACATATAAAGGGACAACATCACATACATTGCTTTGATCCCAAAGTGAGCAGCTTAAACACTTGTACTATGCAATCAGAAACAACCAGAGACCCGAGAAAATATAGAAAAAGTGTTTTCTACATTGACCCGGCCAGGAATCGAACCCGGGGGACGCTATGAGCACAATGAAAACCGGTGTGTACGCCACTCGTCCACGGAGGTCGTCAATATAAAAAAGATATCTATAACATAATAACATAACTAATAAACATAATAACACCTAAATAAACATCAATTATAGTTCGCAACAAAGACCTACAAATAGAAATAATAACTGAAAGTACCGTCAAAGCAGACGATAAACATAATTACTATATAACTTTGGCCGAAAATATTCACTAACGATAAGTTCCAAGAGCGCCGCGCGAAGCGAAGCGAAGTCCGAAATTAGGCTCTTTAATATTCCTTTTCGAATATTTTAATGCGTTTCGGTGGAATTAATATTTCGAATAAACATTTTAATTACAATTAACGGCTTGTTTAAGTCGATTGTAGAACTTAGGTCTCTGCTTATTATCTTTATTAACATGATACATATTCACAATAGCCGAGTGGTTGGGAGATCGGAATTCGAGTCAAGAGACCCGAAATCGATCCTCAGGGGGTAGGCTCGCACCACTGGGTTTGTCCAATCTTATGCATGATTCACATCACTGGTTTGGATATGAAGACGGCCATAAGCTCACCACCTGTCACGTTGTCCTAAAAAATATTGTCGGTGGAAGATGAGTCGAAAGGTCTTAATTGACTAGATCTCTGTCTACCTCTGTATCAATAATACCTTGGGCATTGATAGTGCGGCAGATTCACCACGTAGTCCCAATAAGTGATAGTGAAATGCGAGTCGAGAGTACTTAATTATCTAGACCTTTGTCTACCCCAATATTGCGTAATGCGTGGAGATATAAAAATGGTTTGTTCCATTACTTTCAAGTTGAGTGACTCGAGTTCGATCCCCAGGTAGCAGGTTCGTAGCAATAGATTTTTCAAAAACTTATGTACGAATTATATCGTTGGCTTGGACATAGAGACGGCGACGGGCTCACCACCTGTCACGTTGTCCCGGAAAAATCTTTGGTGAAAGGTGGGTCAAAGGGACTTAATTGTCTAGACTAGACCTTTGTCTACCCCTGTATTGGGAATTACGTGAAGACATTTATTACTTATTTATTTGTTCCATCAGAATGTTTAGCAAAAATCAAGACATTTGAAAAACGCATTGGCGATAGCAGAACACTTAAGCTAATCACAGGTCTGATTGATTTTAATCTTAGATTTTTGAGAAGATTACATGTCCATCGGTTGATAAACATTACGGGTTTTCCCCACAGCCGTCCCTTACGATGCCCACGGGAATAAACGGGACGGTGAACTCTTACGCCGACACTACTATTAGGCAGAAAGCTGTGCAAATTTCTAATTTCCCGAGTGACAAATCAAGTTACTGGCATCCAGCAGACGTTTTATACTCTATAAAAAAAGCGCAGGAAAAGCATTTGATCGAATCAAGGAAAGTCGTTGTCGTCAGGAAATAGAGTTAAATTAGATCAAATAGTTCAAGGGAAGGTAAAGCTGGAATAGTATTACAGATAAAATAAAAATTAGATCAAAACATAAATAAACATATTTTTTTAAATTTAAACCGCCTTCAATCTTTTTGTCAATCTCCGTGGTAGAGAGTTCCACCGGGTTCGATTCCTTGGCGGGTCAGTGTTGAAGACCATGTTTTATACATAGTCTCCAGTTTGATGTGTCTTCGTTGTTTCAGATTCCATATCACAAGTGCTTTAGATACTAATTTTATTTTCTTTTGTTTAACTAATTAGTAAACTCAGGCGTCACTTTGCGGAAATTCATTATTATAAGTCACGATAGCCGAGTGGTTGGGTGGTCGGAATTCGGGTCAAGAGATACGAGTTCTAGCCCCAAGGCGTAACAATGGGTTTTCCAAAAAAATATGTACGATATAATCGTTGGCTTGGACATAAAGACGGCGACGGGCTCACCACCTGTCACGTTGTCCCGGAAAAATCTTTGGTGAAAGGTGGGTCAAAGGGACTTAATTGTCTAGACTAGACCTTTGTCTACCCCTGTATTGGGAATTACGTGAAGACATTTATTACTTATTTATTTGTTCCATCAGAATGTTTAGCAAAAATCAAGACATTTGAAAAACGCATTGGCGATAGCAGAACACTTAAGCTAATCACAGGTCTGATTGATTTTAATCTTAGATTTTTGAGAAGATTACATGTCCATCGGTTGATAAACATTACGGGTTTTCCCCACAGCCGTCCCTTACGATGCCCACGGGAATAAACGGGACGGTGAACTCTTACGCCGACACTACTATTAGGCAGAAAGCTGTGCAAATTTCTAATTTCCCGAGTGACAAATCAAGTTACTGGCATCCAGCAGACGTTTTATACTCTATAAAAAAGCGCAGGAAAAGCATTTGATCGAATCAAGGAAAGTCGTTGTCGTCAGGAAATAGAGTTAAATTAGATCAAATAGTTCAAGGGAAGGTAAAGCTGGAATAGTATTACAGATAAAATAAAAATTAGATCAAAACATAAATAAACATATTTTTTTAAATTTAAACCGCCTTCAATCTTTTTGTCAATCTCCGTGGTAGAGAGTTCCACCGGGTTCGATTCCTTGGCGGGTCAGTGTTGAAGACCATGTTTTATACATAGTCTCCAGTTTGATGTGTCTTCGTTGTTTCAGATTCCATATCACAAGTGCTTTAGATACTAATTTTATTTTCTTTTGTTTAACTAATTAGTAAACTCAGGCGTCACTTTGCGGAAATTCATTATTATAAGTCACGATAGCCGAGTGGTTGGGTGGTCGGAATTCGGGTCAAGAGATACGAGTTCTAGCCCCAAGGCGTAACAATGGGTTTTTCAAAAAAATATGTACGATATAATTGTTGGCTTGGACATAAAGACGGCGACGGGCTACCACCTGTCATATTGTCGCAAAAAATGTCTTCGGTGGAGGGTCGAAAGTCGAAAGGACTTAATTGTCTAGATGCCTTTATTGGGAATCGCGTGAAGATTTTATAATTATTTTAAGAATACAAAGTTATTTCTAAATTTAAATTCTATGTTTATCAAACTCTCCAAACAATTTTGCAATGCAAATTCATAGGTTACGAAGCGAAAATTCTAAACAAACAGAATTATAATTTATGCGACAAATGAAGCGATAAATTCGTTTCCATAAGCCAAACGAATCCCCAGCTGCCAGTCAAACAAAAGGGATACATGTACGCAATAATTATGAGCAAATCAAACGAAGCAAAATCCAAATAATCCCTCGGGCCGAGAAATGTGTTTACGTATACAAGACCGGTACGAATTACGACCTCTGTGGACGAGAGGCGTCCACACCGGTTTTCATGTCGTCAGCTCTGAAGTCACGGGTCGTTTCCCGGTTTCGTTAAAGTACAAAACTTTTTTTGCATTTTCTCGAGTCTAGGTGTCTCTCATAAGTTCGTTGTTTCTGACTCCATAATAAGATCTTTTTTTCCCCAGGTGCTAGGCTCATACTAACGACTATAATGGGTTTCGTCAAAACTAATGAAAGATTTATATCGTTGGCAATTTGAGAACCTCCGTTGATTATAAAGATATTTGACAACCTCCGTTGACGAGTGGTGCACACGTCGGTTTTCATGGTTTTGTCAACTCTGAGGCCCCGGGTTCGATTTCCGGTCGGATCAATATGGAAAATACACACAACTACAGTTTCCCGGGTCTGGGTAGCTGTGGTACCTTCATTGTTTCTGATTCCATAATATAATTGCTTAAGCTGCTTATTTTTGGATCAGCGCAATGTATGTGATGTAGTTCCTATTTTTAAAATAAATTGTATGTAAATAAATAAAACATATTTTTAAACAAAAAAATTAAGACGGCGATAGGTTCACTACACATCGTCTCAAATAAAATTTATTCTGCGAACGGAGGATCAACAAGACTTTATTGTCTGGACCTCTATCCGCCCCAGTATTGGAAATTGCGTGAAAATATTTTTTTGGTATACCAGTAAACTTGGAAATACATTATGCATACGGAATACGAACTGAGAAGTTTTTTAATACCTCCTTTTAGAACAATTTAAAAAACGGATATAATTCAATAATCCGTAGATAAGGATAACGTGACAGAAATTTAAATTTATGGATTAAGTATTATTCGATATTAAAATTAATGCCTGCATTTGAAGAGAGACGTGAGTGGCATATGGATATGCCACTACCCACGTAAGCGTGAATATCGTGAGGGATCTATGTCCTGAACAGGGCAGCTAAATATTCTATCAATAGCCGAGTAGTTGGGTGGTCGAAATCAGTCGAGTATCAACGAGTTTTTTCAAAAAATTATTATACTTCCTATATTACGATTTATATCGTTATCTTTTACATAAAGACAGCTACAGGCTTCAGGTCTCAAAAATATTCTTCGGTGGAAGATGGTCCTCGGCCTAACCTTATTGGGATTGGCATGTGACTGGGGGACCTTCTTTCACCTTTTTCTTTACAGGCTATTAAGAGTCCACTGCTTAACATAAGCCTCCTCTAAAATTTACCAGAAACATCGGTCCTCCGTTATCTGCATCTATCAACTCCCATTTTTCAGGTCATCCCTCCATCTTTTGGGAGGACATTCTGCACTGCACTTATCTAAACGGCGTTGCAACTAGAGAATATTTTTTCCCAAGTTTTATCATTTCGTCGAGCTATATGTCCCGTCGATTGTCATTTCAGCGCGCTGATCCTGGAGTGCTATTATTCATAGAAAAAGTCAATTTCAAAATTTTTATGAAATACGCTTTATATTTGAATCAAAAGCAATCAATCGAAACTCGAGTTTGTTTTACAATTCCCAATTTACATTTTCATGAAGTCAATTTACAAATACCTGGATTTTGCATTGCAAAGATTGGACGAACAGCTCTCAATACAATCGCCATTTGAATCTAAATACATTTCTATTTAAATCTGTGTCCATAACACTCTAGCTCTTTCGTCCTGTAGAACAAAGAGTATCTCTTTGTTTTAAAGTAGATAGAAGTCGAGGCAACTCTTTTATTTAATTAAAGGCTTTGTTCACTAAATAGTGAAAAAGCGAAGAGATTTTTTTAAGAACTTTTCCAGTGAGTTAAAGAGCTATCTGGAGCTTACGCTTTACTGTTTGTGTCAAGTTACTGAATAATAAACTAATAAACTAAAACAATTTACAAAGTTTAGTGTTTAATTTTGTGTATTTTTTTGTTCGGAACCATTTTTTTTAATTTATGCTACAGAAACTGGGAGCAATGTGCTTGTATAAGGGTACGACTTATTCCTATTTTGTTTTGAAGTAGCGTAAGATTGTCTTCACTTTTATGTTTTTAACTGTAATAACATACTTCCATACACGACCGTCGTATGCAATATTATTACATTCAATATTATTACATGTAATATTATTACATACATGACTGGAGTACAAACATGCATATACATCACACAAATGTTTGCTCCTAGCGGGATATGAATCAGCAACCCTAAGCTACAAAGGCATAGTCACCACTAACTAGCCTATCGGGTCATCACACACTTAAATATCTAAGCGCAATAAAAAGTTCATCGTAAAACTAAGTTAATTGAAGTTCATTTAATTCGTTACTGTCAAAGTTGTTTATTTTAACAAAAGCCAACAAGAAAGGGTTTCGATTATAAAATATTTAATAAGCCTAAAAAGATTTTGTAACTAAAGCAAAAAAAAATTTACTATTATTAACAATACAAATCGTACATAAGTTTTGAAAATACCCATTGGCACGAATCTGCCAATTGGGGATCGAACTCTTCATTCATTGTTTTATCACCCAACCGCACGGCAAACTCATTTAAATAAATTAACAGTAATAAAAATATGACTACAGTAATTTAAATTAGTAAATAAACTGTAATTACAATAATTACATATGTACATCAACTTGGACAATGTCATATACAGTCCTCCGATACCAAAGCACGTCTTATGGAATCAGATACAACGAAAATACCACTAACACCTAGATCCACCATAACATAGTAAAATTAATTTTCTCATCGATCCCACTGGGAATAGAAACCGGTACTACAGAGCTGGTCACCATGAATGTGTGGACATATTTTAAACAAAACGATTTTCGAATTTTATCGAGTTTTTAATGAGTTTTTACAAACTCTTTTTATTTCCCGACGTTTAGGATGCTTTACAGCATCCGTGGTCACGGGGGGACTCACCCCAGGAAATAAAAATAGTTTGTAAAAACTAATTATAAATGCGATATAATCCGAAAATCGTTTTATTTAAAATGTGTAGTATTCGCGTAAATACCAGAAATCATTATGTGTACATAGGTTATGTGTACGTCACTCCACATTCGTCGTGAATTTATGAATAAATAATAGTTGTATGTATAGTATATGTTCACATTTACCGCCATATTTATTTTTCACGAACACATGTGACTTACCGCCATCAAAGGAATTCCCCGCAGACTCCCTGAGCCCAAAATCAAAGCGACCCTAACGTGCCCTCTTAAACACAGATATGCCAACTATCACGAAACCTCCGCCCAAAGGAAATGTATCACGACGGAGTGTCTCTTCAAAATGGCCGACGCATACCAGTTCTTTGAAGTAGTTGCTACGTTCTCGGTACGTAAAATCGTAGTGCAAATATATATATTTTAGTTATTTCCTCAAAAGCAGTTTCAAATAAAAATAACATAACATTTCATATTCACGTAGTTTTCCAGTACTGTGGGAGACAGATGTCTAGACAATTATGTCCCATGGACCCACCTTTCACTAATGCTTATCAGAGACGACGTGATAGGTTTGAAGAAAGAAGTTTTGAAGGCAGGATCACTAGGCCATCGGGGTCGTCTTATAATTATAAATTGAAGAGTGTTTTAAATATCTTGTATTTTTTTAAATATTGCTTAATGCAATATTTAGTTAGTGGTATAAGTATGAGTAATTTCTTTCTCGATTGCCAAGGTTTTTTATCTTTTTCTTTCTATGTCTGCACGCAATTTCCCACATTGGGGTATGCAGAGGTCTAGACAAAGGTCCTTTAGACCTTCTTTAGCACCGAAGTTTATTTGGGACACAGTGGCAGGTGACACAGGGACTACATCACAAACAATGCCTTGATCTCAAAATAAGCAGTTTAACAACTTGTATTATGTAAGTACCACAACCACTCGGACCCGAGAAACTGTAGAAAAAATGTTTTTCATTTTTACCCACTCGGGTATTTAAATCAAATCAAATCATTTATTTATTTACATTAGAATGTACATTCGTTTATCGATAGTCAGTTTTAATCTACCACCGTTTCGTAATGAGAGTCCTCTAACGGAGAAGAAACAGGCGAAAGAAACTCCGTAGGTATCCTATTTTTGGTCACTATTTTTTTTACAATATAATGTATTATACAACGTGATGTGATATTTTCTAGAAATAGCTTGGGAGCGATCACCATTTTCCCAGGTGTTATTGTTATTAATATATTCATTTATATTATAATAACCCTTCTTTTATTTCTATATTCCTTACATTTTTATAATTATTGAACCAGGGACCTAACGATACCATAAAAACTGGTGTGTGCACCACTCGTTCTCTGATGTTGTCACATGTGTTTTTGTTCAATAGTTTTGACAAAACCCTTTAGTATGAGCGTACCACCCGGGGATCAAACTCGGGTATTTCGAATTCCAATCACCCAACCACTCGGCTGAATCCTGCCTGCCATGTCGTGGCATGCCGTATGATATTTAAAGGTATTTAAGAAAAATATTAATAGGTAGTAATAGATTTGGGTTAATTTACACATTTTTCTCTGACCTTGGACAAGTGACGTACGCACCGGTTGTCTTGATGTCGCCTGCCCTGAGATCCCGGGTTCAATACCCGGATGGTTCAATGTTTCCTTAACACTAGTTCTTTCGCTACTTACTTTAGGATTACGGCAAAGTGTGTGATGTCCTCTCTATGTTTGTACATTTATGTGTTTAGCTATGTATGAATATATGTATCATAATAAAGACGTCTCCCAAGGAAATATGATATATTTTTCTGATCCCAAGCACAAACGTAAGATAATTTTACTAACAGCACGGACAGAATATTGAAAAGAAAAATTTTCACATGATATCAAATAAGTTGTCACAATCTGATCGTAATAAGCATTAAAGAGAAGTATCTGAACGCCCTTTTTCCATGGGTGTCGTAAGAGGCGACTTAGGATCTATAAGCAAGAACAAGTTCCAGTTACGAGGTATATATATATATATATATATATATATATATATATATATATATATATATATATATATATATATATATATATATATATATATACCTCGTAACTGGAACTTGAACTATATATATATATATATATATATATATATATATATATATATATATATATATACCTCGTAACTGGAACTTGAACTATATATATATATATATATATATATATATATATATATATATATATATATATATATATATATATATATATATATATAGCATATTTTGTTCCTCAATCAAGTTGTCGACCTCTTACTACCCCTGTATTGGGAATTGTGTGAAGATATTTTTTTTTTCATTTACATAACATAACGTAACATAACGGCCCATAAGAAGTCCACTGCAGGACACAGGTCTCTACCATAGGAAGGATTTGCTATAATCGCCACGCTTGGCAAGCGGATTGGCGATCCCAGTAACAAACCCCTCGCATCTCAGACGCTGCTGCCCATCTTCGGTATGATTACCTTGGACTGATATTTTTAGAAATTGTTATCCCGCCATCTATCGATTCCCGCAACGATATTCACTGTTTCCTTTAGTCGCCTCTTACGATACCCTCGGGAAGAAAGGGAGTGGGAATATTCTTACGCCGTTACCACAAGGTTGGATCCTCATTTACGGGGTATTAAATAAGTGAGATCTTTTGAATTTTGATTAATTTTTTTTAAATATTAGATATTTACTGGCTGCTTCTCTTACTTAAATATTACTAAAGGCAAGGCTTGTTGCTATTCAGAACCAATAGCAAAATTCGGTGTAACTTGCTACAATTCTAAGTGCCTTTTACTGTAAAGGATACTTAGTAGTTTAGTGGCCTAAGGGGAGGCCAAAGGTGTGTGGCGCAAGTCACAGAATGTAACGGGTTTAAATTAATACTTTATTATCGTAATCATAACGGCCTATAAAAGTCCATTGAAGGACATAGGCCTATTCCGTACGGGAGAAAATCTAGGCCTGGTTTCGGAACTAAAAGTTATGATTTACTCCGCTAGAAGCCGACACTTGTACCATGAATATGATTTTTTTACTCATTTATAGGGTGTTTATATATAATCATGAGTTGGGTTGAATTAGTTTTGTTTGACGTCATATAAGTGGCGCCTTTATTTATTTTTTTTACACGTACATTAATACATTACGGACATAGGCCTCTCCTGTGGAAAGTTTTCCACAGCCGTCATGCTCGGCAAGCGGCTTGGTGATCGCATTACCATGCATTTCGCACCGTATACATTGCTCTCCGACACAGTTCTGCTTAATGTCTGCAGCCTTTGATCATTTCAAGTCCTTAGTTTCTCCTTTTGAATCCATCAGAAGAAAGGCGAGAAAAATTCTTATGGTTTGGTTTAAGGTTTAGATAAATCACATAAATTATATATTATTTATAACAACGTGAACTGTACAGGGACTTGTACGCTGTAGGTAAGTATTGTAGTAAGGTGTAGCTGAGTATCATAGCTCACAACAGAGTTTTAATTCGAAATCCCTTAAGTAATAATTGCAGTTTAGTTTATTGGTGAACACTTTCTACAGTTTTATTGTTTTAATTACCTAGACACTTACCTGATGCACATTTTATTCTACTATCATGTTAAAATTAAGTCACTCAAAGTGATTTATGAGTGGTTGAGTAACAGAAATAAATCTGCCGTGGAATTATAGCCTACGTAAATAGTAAATAAATAAGTAAAGAAAGTAAATAGCAAAATCTATCAATTAGTAATGGGGCATTATCACGAAGATTTTCTATTTACAGGAACTCTTCCAATCACCCACCACTCTGTCAGTCTTTAATATTAAATGTTTTTGATATTAAACAGTTTTGAATAAGCACATTCTCGCTCCCGCTTACGCTTTTGACTTTTGCCCTATAAAGTTACTTCGAACTTAAGACTGTCTGTTGTAATTGATGTCAGCACAAGCATGGAATAGACAAGACCTTTGTCTCAGTAACCACATCAGCCTCGTATTTAATGAAACTATGGTATGTATGATATTGTATAAATAGATATCCCCCAAAATTTTTTGGGGGATATCTATTTAAATGTTTAAGTTTGGTTGCGATACATATAAAATACATCAGTAACTAAAAATATTACAAATATAAAGATACGAAAAAGTAACAAATATAATTAATAAATAAATAAGACCCAAACAGACGGAAGTTGTCGGACGCCGTGAAAACAATGAAATCGAGGTGCACGTGATTCCTGAAGCTGACCAGGATTAATCCATTCGAAATAATTTTAGGACTGGTCCAAATATTTTTTTACTTTGTCTGTTTCGGCTTTCACGAGGATCTAGTCTTTGTGTATACATAACATAATATATAAATAAATAAAAATAAAATAAAAATGCATTTATTTGGAACATTAAGCATATGTTTACAATCTATAGTGTACGATAATAACAACCTTAGTAAAAACTGTGTCGTTGCTATTAACGCCCATCCTCCTAGTGTAAGCGTTCCAACTATACAAAATTTTTACTTTAAAAAATAAGAAAAAAATGAATGCGTTTAGTGCGTGTGTGTGTGCGTGCGTGTGTGTGTGTGTGTGTGTGTGTGTGTGTGTGTGTGTGTGTGTGTGTGTGTGTGCGTGTGCAAGTGTGTGTGAGTACATATTTGTGTTAAGTGAGTAAGTTTTCAGTTTCCTCATAATTAAGACCCAAAAGCCATTCCGTGATTTTAGCTTTACATTCTCTCGAAGTAAGTGGGTAAATATAAATCAATTTATTAACCCTGTTATAATACATGTATAGATAGGGACAACATCACATACATTGATCCGATCCCAATGTAAGAAGCTAAAGCACTTGAGATATAGGAATCGGAAACAATGAAGGCACCAAAAACACCCAGACCCGAGAAAATGTAGTTTTTCTACATTGTCCCGTCCGAAAATCGAACCTAGAACCTCGAGATGGCGACACATTGAAAACCGATGATAACGCCACTCGTCCAATACCTCTTCGACCTTCAGATCGACCTAGCCTAGTCGAAGTGAGAGAGAATTATTTCTCTCCCAAGGAGTATCTGCTCTGGGCGGCTAGGGCGGACGAGGTCGTTGAAGTGTACAAGAGCGTTCCCGTGTCCTTAAAAACATGCGACGAAGGAGAAATACCGCGAGATTTAGTTTAGTTTAGTCGGTACGAGCCCAATTTCACCAGTCCTTGCTATATAAATAAAAAGTAAATATGAAAAAAGAAAAAATATCGTCCGCGTCAAATGATTTGATTCAATAGGATTTTGGTTTATGAAGCTGAGATAAGCCTTGAACATCCTTATGGCATCTGATAGAAGGACCGGATAGGAAGGAAGACCGTCTCTAGAAATATCAGATCAAAATAATCAGATCGAAGATGGGCAGCAGCGTCTGAGGTGTGAGTGGTCTGGTACTGCGATCGCCAATCCGGTTGCCAAGCGTGGCGATTCGTCCATACGGGAGAGAGCTATGCCCTGTATTGGACTTTAATAGGCCGTTATGTATGTATGAAATTCTGAAGCATATCACAGTGGAATTTTATTACGTTAAGTAAAGGTTTTAGGACACTAAAGTTAGCTGAGCCGTCGAATCCTTTGAAAGTTAACGACGCAGTTAAACATAACTGCGGTTCGGTTTTATGACGGTAACAGTTAACAAACGACTGGTTAAATGGAGTAATGGTTATTGTTCATAGTATATTATCCTTTATGACGCGCAACGATTTATTGATCTCATTAATATGTCCTTAAAATTCTGAGATCCGCATGATTATAAGTGTCGTAGTTTTTGATTATAAAATAATAAAAATAAATATCTTCACGCGATCCCCAATACAGGGGTAGACAGAGGTCTAGTCTAAAAAATTAAGTCCCTTCGACCCACCTTCCACAGAAAATATTTTCGGAACAACGTAAAAGGTAGTGAGCCCGTCAAAGTATGTCCAAGTCAACGATATAATTTGTACATAAGTCTTGAAAACCCCGTTTTTACGAGCACGCCACCTGGTGTTCGTCTTTGCCAACTTTGTCTCTTGACTCGAAATTCCGACCACCCAAACACTCGGCTATCGTGACTATTTGATCGATAAAAAGATAGTATGTAACAAACAAACCATTTATTCACTCTCACAAAGGGATCTTAATACTATAAATCAGGAACGAATGCATTTTACTTAGTGATAGCCGAATGTTTGGGTGATCGGAATTCGTGTCCAAAGACCTGAGTTCGATCCCCAGTTGGTAGGCACGTATCAATGGATTTTTTTCAAAACTTACGTACGATTCATGTCGTTGACTTAAACATATACATTATAAAAAAAAAACATCATATTATAATGGTCTATGTTTAGCTGCAAACTTTTAATCGACTAAAAAGATTAGCCTAAAAAGAGATTACGATAGCCAAGTGGTTGGGTGATCGGAATTCATGTCAAGAGACCCAAGTTCAATCCCCAAGGTCCACACTAATTGGTATTTTTAAAAATGTATGTACGATTTAGATCGTTGGCTTGGACATAAAGACGGCGACGGGCCACTTGCCACGTTGGCCCGAAAATATCATCGGTGGAAGGTGGATCGAAGGGACTTAATTGTCTAGACTAGACTTCTGTCTACCCCTGTATTGGGAATTGCGTGAAGATATTTTTTTCCAAAAGATTCATATATTCACAGATTATATGCCTCTAAAAAAAACCATGTATATTGTAAGCATTTGATCGCCAACGGCTCTAAATAAGGCTTCACTTTAAAAATTTGTTCTTTTTATACTTTAGCGCCGAAACACGATTTGTATTTGACGAAATAACGTTAAAGTTACGTTTCGGCATTTCCAAACGAAGATCGAGAGTAAAGTAATCGTGTTTGAATGGATCTATCTCTCACAAACACACCAAGTTAATGTCAAGTGTGCAGCTTCAAAGAGAAATAAATGGAGTGTTCCTGAGAAGGCTGAACGATGGGTATAAACTAGGTTTATGCTTTTATTTATTAGTACTCCTTTTTTTCTATGCCTCTTGATGGAAATTTGTTCACATTCAGAGGAAGAGTATTTGTTGTTTGTGTCCATTCTTGTTTACAGGGTATCGAAACGATAGCATAGTTATTTGTGACCTTAGTTTTGCGGGTTCAAACCCAGCATGAGACATTTATTTGCAGGATGAAAATTGATTTATTTAAAAATGTTATTTGCTTCACAGCATATAAATTTCATTTTCGGTAAATGTACAGAAAAAAAGACGAAAGAAAAATGTTACAATTTGTATAAAATGAAAATGCAGGACATAAAACTGTATAAAATGAATGCTTGTCCTCGAGTCTTCGTTTTTTAAATTTATGTGAAGTATTAAATTTATATGAAGAGTCCTGGTTACTTATTTATATATAGTAAGTATCTAGATGACTAAGTTTCGTTTGGTGTCAATAGATAGCACAATATCATTCAAGTACATTCATTCCTAGTACTAGAAGTCGATTCGAAGTCATAGGTCCAGACATTTTATTGTCCATACAATCCATAATTCAACGGATCTTGTTTTGGATAAAGTGACAGGCGATGAGCCTATCAATAAATAAATAATAAAATGTCCAAGTAAGTTATAGTACGAATCGTCATAAGTTACGAAAAAAACCAATAGCATACTAATGCTTCCTCCAGGAAATGGAGCTCGGATCTCCTGATTCCAATTACGATCACCCAGACAACCAAATTACGCTAGGAAACATCTATCTAGATAAACTTGGAATGACATTCAATACCTAAACACAAAATATTGTTCGAATCGTCATAGTGGTTTCCGAGTTGCCATTTCCAAATTGTGTAAGAAAATTTTATTATTTATCTTTATGTATGTAAATTAAATTAACACCGTTGAGTTACCAAGACTGAATATAAAGTAATACTTACATAATTGTCTGCGCCACAGTCAGTATAAATAATTTATGAATATCTTTACGCTATAAAAGACAATCCATAGAGGTAGTGATTCATCGCAACCCTTGTATTTATTGTTAGCGGATGTCATTAGTAATTCGCCTCTGATTGGTTAACATTCAAATATAATAAGACACGATTCAGCTACCAACGGACGCGCATGCAAATCCAAGTTAAAGTAATTAAGTAATGTAGTAAAAGTTAATACGAAAAGAAAAATATATTTTTTCCTAGTTCTATCCTGAAAATAATATAAAAAATTAAGCATAAGCATACGATAGCATCACGTAGGTGCATACATACCTAGCTAATAAAATTGTGTTAAAAATATATGAGAGAAACAAAAACATGCAGCGCATATTTACGAGCATGATGTATCTGGCAGCCATTGCGCTCCTCATCCATCTTAAAAGGAACCCGACGGCCCATAGTTATCGATTCAACAAATATTAAGTAAAAATTATAAAGTAAACATAATATAGTCATGACAACTGAGTGGTTGGGTCATCGAAATTCGACTCTAGAGAACCGAGTTCGATCCCCAAGGCCATTGGGCCTTTTTAAAAAACCTTATGTACGATTTATATCACAGGCTTAAACAAAAAGACAGTGACGGGATCGCCGCCTATCACATTGTTCCAAAAGTATTGGGTCGAAAGGACTTTCTAGAAATCTGTCTACCCCTGAATCAGGAACGTCGTGAAGATATTTTTATTTAATAAACATTGCCGCTTAAATTTTCCTCATTCCTTGGTCTATTAGCGAAATCAGTATAAAAAAAACTCGAAATATTTCTTTTTCAAATGTAAGGAAAGGTTAATGAAACAATCTACAGTGAATCCGCGACAAACGTCTAGGGAACGCGATTGCTTCTTTCATCTCGGCGCCAAAATTAATTTTCAAATCAATTCTCTACGCAATTCAAACGTCCTAAGGGTTTGCTTCTTTTTATTTATTCAAACGTGATAGAAAAGTGAAAACCGATCCGCCCTCATTGATTCTTAATGTCAACTGTGAGTCCTTTTAGACGTCTTTTTTCCTTTTGTAATGAATTATAAATGGCGTTTTTTTTTGTAAGCACTCGTTGTCTGAATATTCTATTTACGTTTTTTGGATGTCTGCCTCAGAGTTTCTGTCAATCACTTTCGTTGTTTCTGAGTCAAAAGAATATGATAATTTTTGAATTTTATTAATTAAATTTCACTCAATTTTCCATACTCTTATAGGCAGAGGTCTAGACAATGACCTTCGTTGTTTCTCATTCCACAATACAAGTCCTTAAGATACTTACATCAGAGCAATGTATGTGAAGTTGCCTCTATCTTTGTTCGTATTAATTTATTTATTTTATTATTTAATATTTTATATGTAAGCATATTGTACACAGTTGGCTTGGACACAGAGACGGCGACAGGCATACCATTTGTCACGTTGTCCTAAATAGGCTTTGATGAAAGGTAGGTCTAAAGAACTTAATAGACCTCTTTCTACCCCTGGAAAATGAGAGAATATTTTCCCAATACTTTTTATTTTTTCCTTTAAATGATTAACAGTCGGTTATTAAACACATTATCAGATGTGGCTTTATATTCCATTGAACCAACTTCACAGAAATAAATCTACCTGAGAGAGCTTTTCAGTCTCTCTTATCCAAACTTTATATATAGTACCAGCTGCACCCATGGCTTTGCTTGCGGTTTAACTCTTAACGCGAACCCCTAATTATAGTACCCCTATATAGTACCCCTAAATAAAAGTAGCCTAAGTTACTTCTTACAACATCAGCTGTCTTGTTGTTAGAATCCTGTTAAAATCGGTTCAGCCATTTCAGAGAATATCCGGAACAAACAGAAAGACTGACAAAATTTCTTAAAATGTTATTTTGGTGTATGTTCCATATATACACATATATTCATATACATGTAGTAAAAAGCGGTTATTTCAAAATTACAAACAGACACTCCAATTTTATTTATAAGTATAGACTAGCTGCCACTCTCGGATTTACCCGCCATTAACACTTAATCGGAATTATTTTTCTAAAATAAAATTAATCCAAGTTACTACCTTATAATATCAGTTTTCTGCCAGTGAAAGTCTCGTTAACATCGGTCCAATCGTTTCAGAAATTAGCAGGTACAAACAGTCAGACAGACAAACAGAGAAAAATTTAAAGACATTGTTTTTTATGTACATAACGTATGTACTTTCCAAAGCATTTAGTGAAAATCTATAAATTTAAAATTACAAATAGACATTTCAATTTAAAAGATTCTCAGCCAATTCATTTGTTTGCCAATGTAGTATTCTTTGACTTTTTTAATGATTTTTAAAGCATGTAAGCTATGCTGGACTTTTTGTTATTTAATTATTGGGAAACTTAAAAAAAGATAAGTAATTTTTTTTAATCAATCGAATACTGTACACGGGTGATATACTATTCCGAGACCTCATACTATTACAGACCGAGTAAGTTTTTTTTATATATCTGTAGTAATTCTAGATTTGAGTTGGATGCAGGCAGAACCACAAAGTTCAGTGTCGTAAGTCCACATCGATTTCATAATTGATTTTATTAATTGCTTTTTAAGAAGAGTATGGTAAAATAAAATAAATATTCAATGCAATTCCCAACACAGGGGTAGACAGAGGTCTAGTCTAGACAATAAAGTCCCTTCGACCCACCTTCCACCGAAGATATTTCGGGACAACGTGACAGGTGGTGAGCCCGTCGCCCGTCTTTATGTCCAAGCCGACGATATGAATCGTATATAGGTTTCGAAAAAAACATTATTATGAGTCTGCCACCTGGGGATCGAACTCGAGACTCTTGACTCGAATATCCGACCACCCTTCCACTAGGCTAGGCCCTTTTTCTTATAAAAATAAAAAATATTCCTTCACGCCATTCCCAATACAGGTTTAGACAGAGGCGTAGACCTATTAAATATAAAGTATCAATGCAATCCTTCATAGCCTTCCTTGCAGCACGAAAAAGGATATTTGCAGCATATTGCAATATATATCTGAACGCACCGCCCGCACCGCAATATTTTCATAAAGTCATTAATAATAAATAGACAATGGCATCACAATTTATGGAGCCGATTGAAAGGCATTTTATTTTTTATCTAGTTTACTGAATAAGAGCAAAAGGATGAGAAACCAAGTGCATAAATGTCTCTCTGAAAATGTCGAAAACGCACAATACTCTCTCTCCCCCCCCCCCCCTCCCTCCTGTTGAAATTGAGCCAACGGCATTGATGTTTTGGTGTTTTTCTACTTTTGATTTCATCTTCACCGGGCCATAAATTAAATTCTCCTGAAATTACCTTGAATACCATAAATTTTATCTTGGCAAATTACCATGAATTATCAGAGTAAGAACAGGCCCTTTCCTTCCCGTGGGTGTCGTAAAAAAGCCACGTAGCACTGTTACTGAAATACAGCTTTATTTCTAAAACTAAATCAAACAAGTTGTTTTTGTTAAGTTAATATTTGTCATAGCCTAAAACTTTTAAAATGGCTATATTTTGTGAAATTTTTTGTAAATTATTATATTTTAAAAATTGTCGCGTGGTAACGGTGTAAGAATATTGCCACTCTCTTTCCCGAGGGTGTCGTAAGAGGCGACTAAGGGAAACAGCCTTGAACATAGTTATGGCAACAGATAGATGGCGGGATAACCATCTTTACAATTTCAGACCAAATAATCAGACCGAAGATGGGCAGCAGCGTCTAAAACGAGATATGTCTGGCACTGCGATCGCCAATCCGCTTGCCGAATGTGACGATTATGGCAAATTCTGCCTGTGAGAGAGGCCTTTGTCCTGCAGTGGACTTTAATAGGCCGTAATGTATGTATGTATGTTTAAACATTTTTCTTCGATTAAATAATTAAATAACACTTTTTACCAACAGATACATAACCATCTCGAAAAATAATAGAAAAAAGTTTAGCCGACTAGTGAACTCATCTTATTAAAAATACTTTAACGTAGGCGTTTTATTGATACAAAAATACAAGAAGTTTATACCTTCTTTAGAAGGGTAGACTTTTGTAACTAAATAAATAAATATCTTCATACAACTCCTAATACAGGGGTACACAGAGGTCTAGTCTAGACAATTAAGTCCCTTAGACCCACCTTCCACCGAAGATATTTTCGGGATAGCATGACAGGTGGTGAGCCCGCCGCTTGCCATCTAGGGATCAAACTCGGGTCTCTTGACGCGAAATTCCGACCACACAACCACTCGGCTACCGTGACTTTAATATAATTTGGAATAAACAGTTAATGTGTGCGTAGAGCAATTAACCAAATATATACCTTAAGGGAGGAAGCCATATGGCATCTAGAACACGTGTAATTTTGGCGTCAAAAGCGAATTTTAACCAACTTCAAAAAGGAAGAGATTCTCCATTTTGGTTGTATGTTCTTTAGCGTTGCAAATTGCGCGTCCCATGGGATAGGATATTTTAATAACAAAACAGTTCCTCTGAAACTTTTCTGACAGCGTTACTCGGTCGTAACTTATTAACTCTCAGCTCGCGTAGTGTTGGAAAGCACATGCAAAAGTCGTTCACACGAGCTTGCAGCTTTAGCTGGGAAAGTTGTTATTATCTCACAGCATAGGGTTGTATGATTTATAAAGCTGGTGGGAGTTAAGTAGGTCGGGTTACGTGATAGCGTTTGTTATACCGAAGATAACTGAACTTTTCTAACTAAACTAAACTTATGTACGAACTACATCGTTGGCTTGGACATAAAGACGGCGACAGGCTCACCGCCTGTCAGATGCCGCAAAAATATCATGGGTGGAAAGTGGACCGAAAGGAATAATTGTCTAGAATAGACCTCCGTCCTCCCTTTTATTGGGAATTGCGTGAAGATATTTATTTACTAAACTTTTCTCAGTTTACGTAATATAACACAGTTCGTTACAGTTTTGCTCAAATTTATTAGAACAGGATTTTTTCGCCAGAATGCGTAGAATTTTAGTAATTTTAACTGTGTACTCTGTCTTGGAATTGTGTTGATCATTCACACACTCTTAACTATTGCTACCGTCAAAAAGCAGTGTAAAAGTTATATTACGGTGTGAAAGGTATAAAGGGCCAGTGTAACGAGCTATCGGAACCTTTCTCGGCAGTGACAACGCCTCTGAAAAGTTATTGGTATGAAAAGGATGGCAAGTGTCTATGAGTTTCCCTTACAATAAGGTAGAATAACAGCCCTTGTAAATTTTTGTACAACTTTTCCCTTGAACGCAAAAAAATGCATTTTTTCAAAAGAAAGTCACGATAGCCAAGTGGATGTGATCGGAATTCGTGTCAAAAGACCCGAGTTCGATTCTCAAGTTGTTGGCTCCTGTCAATGAGTTTTTTCAAAAACTTGTGTGTGATTTATATCGTTAGCTTGGACGGCAACAGGCTTAACACCTGTCACGCTGTCCCAAAAAAGCCGTTGTCGAAAGGCTTTGAATAATTCTACTTTATTTCTTTTTCTTTCTTTCTATCATTGTAACTGTTTAGTAACGACTTAATAATAATGAATTTACGCAAAGTAACGCCTTAATCTAAACTATAAAAAGGATTGCGGTACGGCGGAAAGAGATTATGGAGTAAATCAGTACACTATGAAGAGCCTCGTCATGACGTCTTCTCCTTCAAAAAAAAAAAAAGCATACCATCATTACTGTTACTGAAATGCAAATATACTTAAAAATATCTTCAAGTCCAATACAGGGGTAGACAAAGATCGGATCTAGACAATTAAGTCTCTTCGACCCACCGACCACACAACATCCGATCACCCAACCACTCGGCTATCGTGGCACACATACTTGAACACCCAATATCTTCAAACATGAGTCAGAAGGTCGATCGATATCCACTTTACGTGTAAAGCGAAATTGGCTATCGAAAATCTGTCTAGGTCAGTTTCAAAGCCTTGTTTATGCTGCTGCTAGTACGCCGTATTTTCTAAGGGAATTTAACAGTTTCAATTTTCTGTTTCAAAAACTACGAGTATCTATTCTAAATCTCTTTCAAAATAATTCATATCTATTCTCAATTAAATATAAGCAATATTAAATTAAAGTTAATCATAGTTAGTCTTTTCGCGATGTAGACGCGCTAATTAAGAAAATATTTTTCGTAAATCGTCACGAAATTATTATTTTTTTATTTAATAAAAGGGTAGCAGAAGAAGTTGCGAGGCTCAAATCAGATTCAATGTGATCGGTAACATTTCTGTTGTAATTCGTGTCTTGCATGAGAAGCACTTGCGGGTGCTGGTCAGGTCTGCAACCCTTGATATTTCATCATATTTTATTTTGCGCTTGCCTTCCGATTATTTCATTATTAGCATCCTTTTCCATACAAATATTTCCTGTGCCTTGGTGGTTTGAAGGTGAGAAGATACATAGTTTTAGAAAAGAAGAAGCCCGTTACCTCTAAGGTAAACTTTAACCACAGAGTCAAGGTTAAAGTTTCAACATTTCGGTTTAATTTCAATAGAGCTTATTTAGAACAACTTGCAGTAAGCCTACTAGGTAGGCCTGCCGCTGTCTCATTGCCCAAGACATCGACGTAATGTACTTAAATAAATATAATTAAATAGATTTTTATCAACATTTAAACATCCACGACTCGAGTACAAACGTATATATTCATGATACATGTACTTACCCTATAAAGAATCGAACATTTTTTAAAAAAAATTCGAATCTCTTCGATTTCGAAAATCTAGGCTCTGAAGGCATAGTCACAACCAATTGAAATATCCACGATTCAAGAACATTCATATTCATCTCATAAATATTTGCCCCTATCGGGATTCGAACCTTCAACCCTCAACTTTGTAGGCATAAATAAGTAATAATAATTATCTTCACGCAATTCCCAATACAGGGATAGAGAGGTCAAGTCTAGATAATTAAGTCCCTTCGACCCGCCTTCCACCAAAGACATTTGCGGGACAACGTGACAGGTGGTGAGCCCGTCGCCGTCTTTATATCCATACCAACGATAATCGAATCGTACGAATGCAGTTTTTTGAAAAAAAAAAATCCCTGTTATACATTTAATTTTCAAATCATAACTAATGATCTAAGGAAGTTTTAATAAATGCGTTCAAAATTCATTCGTTCCAGGTATCAATACATAAATTCGATTTTCAAACCTGCTAAGTCATTAAACGCCTTAATATATAAATTAATTGCATCTGTGGAACGTAATTTGTTACATTAGTCACCCCACGAAGTTACGAGTAGATTGCCTCTCAATCATTTCCTTAAACCAATTTGTAGATTGATAGGAGGATATGCGGAAATATCAGATGTGAGATTGTACGATAACGCAAAATTTTGACGTATTACTTTATTTTATCATATTATTTTAACGAGCTTATCTTGCACTATGTATATTATTAATACAGCGCTCACTGGAAAATTAAGGATTATTTTTTTTATTTATAGTTTTTCATGTGTCCTAATATATAAAAAATTAACGATAACCAAATAGTTGGGTGATCGGAATTCGAGTAGAGTTCCGAGTTTTATCCTTTACCGTTAGGACCCAGGATCTGGGGATCGAACTCTTGACTCGAAATTCCGGCCACCTAAACACTTGGCTATGGTGATATTTTAACTTCGAAGACATGTTATAATTAACTAGGCTATGGGGTCGTTATTAATTTATTCATCAAATTCCGTTACCACATTATCCATTATATATCAATTAAATATTTAAGAGCATACATCTAACAGTTGGGATGTGTCTTTGGCAAAGTTCATTAATAATCGAAGTTTGGAAGGTGCTACGAAGCGTAGGTATGTAACGTGTATGCTACGGTACGTGCTACGAAACTCATCATTTACCTTTAAGGATTGTTCGGGGTAAGGGATCGATACTTACTCTGTACTGTACTCGCGATCGTTTATGGCCAAAATTTTTTCCAAATTTAAATTAAAAAAGAGTGAAGAAAACATCATTTTTAAGCGTATGGCATGAACTGAGAAACGTGAGATTTGGCATAGTTAAAGTTTCATTGAGAAGGATTCTAGGAAAAAAAATTATTATTTAAAAATTGTTTAAACGACCTTCGTGAACGAGTGGCTTACCGGTTTTCATAGTGTCATCAGCTTCTGAAGTCCCGGGTTCGATTCCTGGTAGGATTAATGTAGAAAACACTTCTTCTACAATTCCTTGGATTAGGTGTTTTTGGTGCCTTTGTTGTTTCTGATTGTATAATACAATTTATTAAGCTGCTAAACTTTGGTATCAGAGCAATATATGTAATGTTGTCCCTATCTGTGAATGTATTTATTTATTATTATATCGTTGGCTTGGACATAAAGACGGCGACGGGCTGACCACCTGTCGCGTTGTCCCGAAAATATCTTCAGTCGAAGGTGGGTCGAAGGTACTTAATTGTCTAGACTAGACCTCTGTCTACCCCTGTATTGGGAATTTCGTGAGAATATTTTTTTTATTATTTATCTTACCACCCGATAGCCTAATTGATAGGCTCACCACCTGTCACGTTACAAATAAGCGATGTGGGTGGAAAGAACCAAACTGTTCTGACTTCTCCCTTTAGTTTCAACCTCGGGTCGTGAACTTACTTGAGCTCATTGATGTTACAGTGCGATACTTAAACCGTGTTGTGTAATAATTTCAGAAATGCAGCAGAATTAAAAGGTTTTGTTCAAATCGAATACATAGGTTATGATAAACTGAGGATTATCTAACCTTCTCTTAAATAACATAAGTGTCAAGATAGCCGAGCGGTTGGGAGATCGGAATTTGAGTCAAAAGACCCGAGTTCGATACCCAAGGCTTGTGCCAATGGGTTTTTAAAAAAATATGTACTATTTATATCGTTGGCTTGAACATGAAGACAGCGACAGGCTCACTGCCTGTCACAGTATTCTGAAATTTCTTCCTGAGAAAGTCTTCTTAGTTTAACAGACTAAATTTTCTAGACCTCTTTCTACCCCATTATTGGGAAGAATATTATATTCCGGCGAATTTAGATCGGGTGTCCTTTAGCTTACTATCATATTCTATCACATGATCATATACACTTGACAGGAGTCTAAGCTAACAATAAAAATTAAAAAAAATATAAATTAAGATACATACATACATAACGGCCTTTCTCATAGGGAGGATTTGCAGTATTCGCCACGGTCTGATTATTTTGTTCTAACATTTTTAGAGATAGCTATTCCGCCATCTATCGAATGACATTAGGATATTCTAGGCTCTTTCCCTTAGTCGCCTCTTACGACACCCACGAGAAGAAAAGGAGTGGCAACATTCTTACACCATTACCACACGGTGAGCAAAACAAATTAAGATGAGAAATAAACATTATTGGCACCAGTTTTCGACCTGAGAATCGAACTTGAGTCTTCATCTTCGAATTCCGTTCACACAACCGCTCGGGTACCGTACCGTAAAAAATAACTATTAACCCACTAGATGCATTCTAACTTTATTAAAGACATACCTACCTTTTAAGGCGCGATAGAGCAAACGCGCTTCAGCCTTTTATTCGCAAAGGTTAAAGAAAAAAAATCGTCCGCTCGTCCTAACGGCTGGAGAAAATTGGCCTCTTGCTAGGAAAGTTGGGTTATTACCTTATATCAAGGGACGAGAGATTTATAAAGCAAGGAGGTTAAGTAGTTTAAGCTATACTATACCAGGTGTGTTCTGGTAGAGACAGCTAAATGTTTTATTCTTTAAAAGGGTGCTAGCGCTTAATGTAAGTGTAGATCAAAGACCGGAGAGCTTTCATTTTAATATTTATTGTTGACACTTTAAACTAGGGGATAAAAAGACTTACACGAATTGCATTCTCTACAAATCAATCCTACTCATACTTAAAATTATGTGTCAGATAGAAAAAAATATCTTCACGCCATTTCGGATACAGAGACAACGGGACAGGTGATGAGCCTGTCGCCGTCTTTATGTCCAAGACAACGATATAAATCGTACAAAATTTGTAAAAATTCCATTGGTAGTAGCCTGCCATCAAGGTATCGAACTAGAGGCTCTCGACTCGAATTCCGATGCCATGATCCACCCAACTCGTCAGTTAATAAACGAATATCTTCGCGCATATTCCATAAAGGAAGTTCTAGACAAAGAAGTATTTTTGACCTGTCTTTCACCAATGCCTATTTGGAAAAACGTGACAGGTGGTGAGCCAATCGCCGTCTTAGTATAAAACGGTACAATATTAATACGTAGATATATGTATTTACACACATAAATAGTCATATTTTGCATAAAAATCCAAGACTCGATACCTCCATCGACTATAAGCGATATTCAAACTCACAACTCTTAGTTTCGAAAGCTTTTCTAACTAGACTATTGGGAAAAAACGGAACAAACAGTTTATATATTTATATAAATATATATTTATATGATTTACTTAATTTACTACTGAGCGCTGGACGGTGTTCTGACGACAAGACGGTAGTAACCCGTAGATTCAGCCGCTAGGAAACTACAAAATTTATATTTTTTTCTCGAATTAAAGGCATCCAATGTTCCTCAGAGCTGCTGCCTCCGTATGAAACTTCTTCAAAATCGGTTTAGCGATTTTGCCGGGAACGCAAAAAAAACAGACATATTTCTAATCTTAGATTATGTGAACAAGTTGCCATTTATTTTATATGGTCAAGATCTGCTATCTAAAATATCACTGCGAATTCCAATATGCCGTCTAATATATACAAATTTGTTTGATGTAACTTAAATAAACTAGTTATCCCAAAAAATGCACACGGAGTCATATTTTTGAAACTATTATTTCATAATTTCTGCTATTATTTATTAATAAATATCTTCACGCAGTTCCCAATACAGGGGTAGACAGAGGTCAAGTCTATACAATTAAGTCTCTTTGATCCACCTTCCGACAACGTAACAGGTGGTGAGTCCGTCGCCGCCTTTATGTCCAAGCCAACGATGAAATTCGTACATAAGTTTTTGAAAAACTCATTGGTACTGCCACCTGGGGATCGAACTCGGGTCTCTCGACTCGAAATTTCCACCACCCAACAACTCGGCTATCGTGACTTCTATGACTATTATTTCATTTTTGAATAGATTATTAGATTTTTACTTATTGCAATCGGCGACGGGCTCACCCACGTTTTCCCTAAAATATCTTCGGCGGAACGTGAGTCAAAGGGACCTAATTGTCTAAACTAGACCTCTGTCTACCCCTGTATTGGGAATTGCGTGAAGATATTTACTTCTATTTATTTATTTTTACTTATTATCAAATTATTATAATAATAGATGACTTGAATTGATGGAATAATATATTTTACATAAATGTATAATTTTATATACCTTTGTCTATATCTCCAAGCACCATTCATTTGACTACCTTCGTGTGCGAGCGGCGTACACACTTGTTTTGTTTGGTGTCTACCATAACGTACATACTTCAGAATAGCAAAGCAGGAATTGAATAACAACATTTGAAGGCAGGATCACCATCAACTAGAATATCGGGTAATATTTTTATTACAAGCATAAACAATCTCCGAACAAACTCAAAGACGAACAATATTGCTTTTTTATACAGAAATATTTTCCACCGACAAAAGGAAAAAAGGAAGAAGTCGAATAAAGTATTGATTGAGTTGACATTAAGGAGCCATGAAAGCGTGATATCGGTTTCTGCTTTTCATTCCTTATTATAGCATGAAAAAGAAATATCAGCGGAAATGAATTGAAACGGAAATCGACGCAAATTAATTCGCCTCGAACTGGGGCAAAAAGCGGTCACGTCTCAGAAATACGTAGTCACGTATTGAACTAAATTGCTTTTACTTACAAACTGTTTTTTTACACATATATACACATGCCATAGAGAATGTCATCATACACATACAGAATGTCACGATAACCGAGTGGGTCAGTGATTGTAATTCGAGTCAAAAGACCTGAGTTCCATCCGCAGTTGATAGGCTCGTACCAAAGGGTTTTTTCGAAACATATGTACAATTTATATAAATAGAGACAACATCACAAAGATTATTATTCTGATCAAAAAGTAGCTATAGCAGTAGCGTTACGGTATGCAAAATAGACCTTAAACAATAATCAATAAATTTTTAATAATAAACAAATTTATTAGGAGTACTCGGATATATTTTTGAAGAAAACGATAAAATTGAAAGAAGCGTAAGAAGTATAAAAATCGTGACACTTGTCGATCTATTCACTCTGGCTACCCCGTCGTAGACTATACGTGAAGATACTTATTTTGTTTACTTAGAAATATTTAGAAAACCGAAAGAATACTTATCAAAGTTTGTATTTAGGTTTTAGATAGAATTTATTTCTTATTAAGAATATAGTTCACTTGTACAGGAAAACATAAACATTGACATAGTATGTAATAATGCGTACTGTTTGTGGTGACTTTATACAATGCAAAACTTAATGTTAATAAGTATTAAAAATTTTGACAGTACATATTTTTAGTAAGTATTTAAAATATAGTATCGAAATCTATCTCTACGTTTCCACATAACTGCCTTTCGGCTCGTACAAAGTATATACATATAACTTTCGTACAATATTAATTATTATCTTGGGTATTTGGGGAAACCTCCTAGACATAGGGTACGAACTCCGGCAGAGCAAATTTGAATTACAACATTGAAGTCACGATAGCCAAGTGGTTGGGTGGTCGGAATTTCGAGTCAAGAGACCCGAGTTCGATCCCCAGGTGGCAGGCTTGTCACGTTGTTCCGAAAATATCTTCGGTGGAAGGTGGGCCAAAGGGACTTAATTGTCTAGACTAGACCCCTGTCTACCCCTGTATAGGGAATTGCGTGAAGGTATTTATATTTATTTATTTCAGTATTTTGGGAAACGTCTATACCTCCTAGACCTCTAGCTACCCCAACATTGGGTATGAATCCCGGGAGTGCGAATTTCAATTATAACATTATTATGTAACCCATGCATTTCAACGTTTATCTATAAGTCTTACAAATGAGATGAAAACGGGCGATAAAAAAGATTTATGGCTCGTAACTCAGTTCATAATGGCGCCACTGTAGAACTAGAGTTGAGCAGTTCAACACTGAACTATTCAGTGGTACACAGCGGGCAGTGACTAATATTGTCGTTTTAGGAAATTTATTCTAAACGCTTCAAGTTTTTGGTAATCACGGTGTAATCTTTCATATTTTTATGTAAAACAATACCGTATCTTAAATTAATATATAAATAATAAAATTAATAATGACAACGTGACAGGGGGTTTGCCCGTCGCCGTCTTTATGTCCAAGCCGACGATATACTTAAGTTTTTGAAAAAAAAAACAATAGTACGAGGCTACCACCTGGGGATCGAAATCAGGTCTCTTGACTCCGAATCCGGATCAAATAACCACTCGGCTATCGTGAATTCTCATCATAAGTTTTAGTTTATACATTTTTATTCTTCTTATTTCAATTTTTATTAAAGTCACAATAGCTGAGTGGTAAGGTGATCGGAATTCAAAGGTCGTTCTAATGGCTTTTTTCAAGTACTTAACTACGATTTATATCGTTGGCTTGGACATAAAGACAACGGCGGGCTTACCACCTGTCACGTTGTCCAAAATGTCGCCAGTGGAAGGTACCTCGAAAGGACATAATTATCTAGACCTCTGTCTACCCCTGTATTGGGAATTGCGTGAAGATATTTTTTTTTTTTTTTTTTTTTTGTTTTTTTTTTTTTTTTTGTTTTTTTTTTTTTTTTTTTTTTTGTTTTTTTTTTTTTTTTTTACGATAGCCGAGCAGTTGGGTGGTCGGAATTGGATGTCAAGAGTCCTGAGTTCCATCCCCAGGTGTCAGACTCTCACCAATGGGTTTTTCAAAAACTTATTCACGATTTATATTGTTACCTTGGACACAAATATAGCTACGGGCTCACCACCTGTCACGTTGTCCTGAAAATATCTTCGGTGGAAGGTGGGTCAAAGGGACTTAATTGTCTAGACTTGACCTCTGTCTACCCCTGTATTGGGAATTGCGTGAAGATATTTTTTTTTTTTTTTTTTTTTGTTTTTTTTTTTTTACGATAGCCGAGCAGTTGGGTGGTCGGAATTGATGTCAAGAGTCCTGAGTTCCATCCCCAGGTGTCAGACTCTCACCAATGGGTTTTTCAAAAACTTATTCACGATTTATATTGTTACCTTGGACACAAATATAGCTACGGGCTCACCACCTGTCACGTTGTCCTGAAAATATCTTCGGTGGAAGGTGGGTCAAAGGGACTTAATTGTCTAGACTTGACCTCTGTCTACCCCTGTATTGGGAATTGCGTGAAGATATTTTTTTTTTTTTTACGATAGCCGAGCAGTTGGGTGGTCGGAATTGGATGTCAAGAGTCCTGAGTTCCATCCCCAGGTGTCAGACTCTCACCAATGGGTTTTTCAAAAACTTATTCACGATTTATATTGTTACCTTGGACACAAATATAGCTACGGGCTCACCACCTGTCACGTTGTCCTGAAAATATCTTCGGTGGAAGGTGGGTCAAAGGGACTTAATTGTCTAGACTTGACCTCTGTCTACCCCTGTATTGGGAATTGCGTGAAGATATTTTTTTTTTTTTACGATAGCCGAGCAGTTGGGTGGTCGGAATTGATGTCAAGAGTCCTGAGTTCCATCCCCAGGTGTCAGACTCTCACCAATGGGTTTTTCAAAAACTTATTCACGATTTATATTGTTACCTTGGACACAAATATAGCTACGGGCTCACCACCTGTCACGTTGTCCTGAAAATATCTTCGGTGGAAGGTGGGTCAAAGGGACTTAATTGTCTAGACTTGACCTCTGTCTACCCCTGTATTGGGAATTGCGTGAAGATATTTTTTTTTTTTTGTTTTTTTTTTTTTTGTTTTTTTTTTTTTTACGATAGCCGAGCAGTTGGGTGGTCGGAATTGGATGTCAAGAGTCCTGAGTTCCATCCCCAGGTGTCAGACTCTCACCAATGGGTTTTTCAAAAACTTATGTACGAATTTCATCGTTGGCTTGACATAAAGACAACGGCGGGCTTACCACCTGTCACGTTGTCCTGAAAATATCTTCGGTGGAAGGTGGGTCAAAGGGACTTAATTGTCTAGACTTGACCTCTGTCTACCCCTGTATTGGGAATTGCGTGAAGATATTTTTTTTTTTTTTTTTTTTTTTTACGATAGCCGAGCAGTTGGGTGGTCGGAATTTCGAGTCGAGAGACCCGAGTTCGATCCCCAGGTGGCAGGCTTGTCACGTTGTCCTGAAAATATCTTCGGTGGAAGGTGGGTCAAAGGGACTTAATTGTCTAGACTTGACCTCTGTCTACCCCTGTATAGGGAATTGCGTGAAGGTATTTATATTTATTTATTTCAGTATTTTGGGAAACGTCTATACCTCCTAGACCTCTAGCTACCCCAACATTGGGTATGAATCCCGGGAGTGCGAATTTCAATTATAACATTATTATGTAACCCATGCATTTCAACGTTTATCTATAAGTCTTACAAAAGAGATGAAAACGGGCGATAAAAAAGATTTATGGCTCGTAACTCAGTTCATAATGGCGCCACTGTAGAACTAGAGTTGAGCAGTTCAACACTGAACTATTCAGTGGTACACAGCGGGCAGTGACTAATATTGTCGTTTTAGGAAATTTATTCTAAACGCTTCAAGTTTTTGGTAATAATCTTAATAATAATCTAATCTTTCATATTTTTATGTAAAACAATACCGTATCTTAAATTAATATATAAATAATAAAATTAATAATGACAACGTGACAGGGTTTGCCTGTCGCCGTCTTTATGTCCAAGCCAACGATATTATTCGTATATAAGTTTTTGAAAAACCCATTGGTAGGAGCTCAAACAGCCTGGGATCGATCTTGTTCACCGAATTCACCATCCTCGGCTATCTTGACTTTTTAGTGCCAGATATCATTATGAAAGTCACGATAGCCGAGCAGTTGGGTGGTCGGAATTTCGAGTCGAGAGACCCGAGTTCGATCCCCAAGTGGCAGTACCAATGAATTTTTCAAAACTTATGTACGAATTTCATCGTTGGTTTGACATAAAGGCGGCGACGGGCTCACCACCTGTCACGTTGTCCTGAAAATATCTTCGGTGGAAGGTGGGTCAAAGGGACTTAATTGTCTAGACTTGACCTCTGTCTACCCCTGTATTGGGAATTGCGTGAAGATATTTTTTTTTTTTTTTTTTTTTTTTGTTTTTTTTTTTTTTTTTTACGATAGCCGAGCAGTTGGGTGGTCGGAATTGGATGTCAAGAGTCCCGAGTTCCATCCCCAGGTGTCAGACTCTCACCAATGGGTTTTTCAAAAACTTATTCACGATTTATATTGTTACCTTGGACACAAATATAGCTACGGGCTCACCACCTGTAACGTTGCTCCAAAAATGTCGCCAGTGGAAGGTACCTCGAAAGGACATAATTATCTAGACCTCTGTTCACCCCTGTATTGGAAATGGCGTGAATATAAAGCTAATGATGATTCTGTATTGTAAATATTACATTAATAATAGCACCCACCTGTTACGTTTTAGGCAAATCTGTGATAATGTAAGAAGAACATCATCCATCAATTCACGTTTTGTCACGATAATTCCTGGGCAAATAATACTCAGTACACTGGGTACGGGTTAAGTTCATTTATAACGCCGTTTTTGTGATTATGTCATGATCCTCACAATACACTGGCGTGCATTGTTTGTTAAAAGGAGACGCTCATAATGGGCGAGCCTTTATTGTCACAGAATAATAGACTGCCCCGTCTTTTCTGATACTGTTTACCCAATAATCTTTTGTTACAGCACTGTTCAAGATCCTGACGAGACCATGATAAAGTACTCGATTCCCAATATTGAAATATGACACTGAAAAAATCGTCTCCATGTGATATTATAGAAATGTCGAATAATTTTACGCACGAATCATTTATAAAGATGCTGGCATAATTGACTTTGTTGTCCCCCGCTTGCGAAAAAACAGTAAATTAAACGGAATTTTTTTCTCATTTATTTAATGACAAAAAATAACAAAAAAGCATAACTTACATGCTTTAAACTCAATAATAGAATATTAATAGAAAGTTAAACGTATTAAAAATCAATAAATATTTATAATTGGACGGCCAAAAAGGACAAAGTTCCTCAGAAATTAAGCGTCAATAGCCTAATAGTTCAGGGTTGCGGACTGCGGAACTTACCGTCGCAAGTTTGACATTTATCGTAAACTACTCACATCATGAGGAAACTGCTATGTCTAAGGAGTAATAAAACAAGAAATATATGTATCGAGCATGTGTGAATACCACCAATTCGAACTGTAGCAGTAAAGACTGCAGCAGACATGATCTTTGCCAATCAATGGGCGTACGTTTTTCCTTTACTTTCAGTGTAAAAAAAAGCGACAATAGTCTAATGGTTTAGGGTGCGGATTGCGGAATATAATGTCGCAGGTTTGAGCCCGCAGTTCGACTATTCTCCTAAACCACCATTGCAGCTTAATTGCAGTAACATGGTTACTCGCCATTGCTTGTATTCTTTTAAAATGTCCCTCTCATTCTCATTCCTATTTTCACTTTCTATTTCTTCATCGGGGCAGTTTTCTACTTATAATACATAAACGGTAGGTTCGTCGGTCGCGATTTTCCAAGTAAGCACCGTTGAAACGAATGAATTGTCTCGACCTCTATCCAACCCATTATTCGGAAATACATGAAGATATAAAAAAACTTTAGATTACTTTCAAAAAACTTTTAATTATTTGAATAACATGGAATTATGCACCTATTTCAACATTCGAAAACAATACAAATTTCCAAAACAATTCGTTCCCGTCGAAACGGGAGAGTCGTTAAAACAAAGCAGTTGCAGAAACAACGTTATCCACCTGCGATGAACACATTCGCGTTAGAACAAATGCTGTTTGTTCAGATGGTTCAGGACGCCTAACTAGTTACTGTATATAATATAAATTTATTGTATAGTACTAGTTAAAGCGGAGAACGTTTGAATATATTAAAAAAAATTGAGCACTTTCGGACTGATTGATGAAATGTGTGCCGAAAATACTTCATTGTCCAGACCTCTGCCATCCCCAGAATGGGAAGTTAAGAAAAGACATAAATTAATAAAAAGAGAAATTTCAAAAAATTTCAAAAACAGTGTAAAAATGACTGATGGACTTCAGAGACAAATCTCATATTTGAAAGAAATCGAAATCAAAAGAGAAATTCATAAAATCCTTCCTCAAGGGAAGGATAATATTAATAAAGTAATTAATATTATTACACTACAGCTAATATTAATAAAGTAGTTTCCGAAACTAAAAAATGTGTAAGTTTATCAAAATGTTTATTCTTGTATTTGCGATGGACAATAAAACTATATTTATTCATACATTCATTCACCTCAATCCAAATCTTAACATACATAAACTTCACTTCTTCTCTTCAGACCAGGTAACATATACTTATTTTATATTTGCATGCGGAATGGTGCGAAGTAATTATTCAATGACAACTTTACACTGAATTTCCGCAAAGTAACGGCTGAGTCAATTTACTATCATACTTAATCTTAAAGGTAAGAACTTAGAACCTTTCATAGGCAATATCCCATAATAGGGATTACGATGGTTTTAGCTTGTTTTATTTAAATTTAGTCAAATGGCTTATTAATGAAATTTAAACTAAAAAGATTTAAGTTACCAATAAACGCTACATCTTTTGACTAAAACAACATTAACGTTAGCAAGTTTCGTTGGCAGTTCACTTGAACGTGCTTAAGTAATTGTTTTAAAACGAGCACTTGCTACGTATTCGACGTACACTATGCCACTAAGTTTTAAGTTATTCGCCCTGTTTCGGTGCTTTTTCTTCTAACATTTGACGTAAAATTTCAACGCAACAAAGTTACTTTACATCGGGCACTGTTGCGTGATTTAAGTTATGTATAAAGTTTGTGTTTCATTGTTGCTGAATATAGCGTGTATGTGTTAATGTTTATTCAGTATAGTTCGTTATGTATTTTGGGACATTAAGTCACGATAGCCGAGTGGTTGGGTGATCGGAGTTTCGATTCAGGTGATCCGAGTTCGATTCCCAGGTGGTCGGCTCGTACCAATGGGTTTTTTCAAAAAAATTATGTACGATTACATAGTTGGATTGGACTTAAACACGACGACAGGTTCACCACCTGTCACGCTGTCCCGAAAAAATATATCTTCAATGGAAGATAAGTCGAAGGGACTTAATTGTCTAGACTAGGCCTCTGTTTACCCCTGTATTTATTTATTTTATTTGATTCCATATAACAAGTGTATAAGCTGCTTACTATGGGATTGGAGAAATGTGTATGATGTTATCCTTATGTATACTTTACTTATATGTATCTATTTATTGAAAAATATTGTAAAATTATAATTAAATACACTACGAATAAAATATGTACATTAAGACTGTAATATACTTACCATTTGTCACGTTGTCCTAAATAGACTTCGGTGGAAAGAGCGACGAAAGGACCACATTGTCAAGACCTCTGCCTACCTCAGTATAGAAAATTATGTGAAAAAAAAAACAATAATAATAAAATAAAAAGTAGAGTAATAAATATTTGTGAATAAATACATCTTAAAGAACTTAAATAAGCTAACAGAGGACTTTAAATTCCCGCTTACAAATTAATTTAACTGTAATTTAATTGCGTGACGTTTGATTTAGCTTAGTGCAGCTTTGAGAGTGGATTTTCTAATTATGTACAAAACAGTCCCACAAACAGAGAGATCTATTTAATTTAATTTATATGGGATATTTGAAATAACCTGTACAAAACATGCGCTTTAAAAACAAAGTGGAAGTCGCGGGAGAATCCTTTCCGTGTTAGTTGATTGTTAAAAGTTTTATATAACATAACAATTTTGCACACTAATTTTCATGGTGTTGTAAGCTGTGAGGTAACGGGATCGATTTCCCGGTCAATATAAAAGACCATTTGTTCCACATTGTTTCAGGTGTGGGGGGTATATACACACATACATACAAACATTTATAGATAGGAACATCACATACATTGCTCTGATCCCAAAGTAACTAGCTAAAGCAGCACTTCTTTTATGGAATCAGAAACGACAAAGGCGCCACAAACACCGATACTCGAAACTATGTAGAAAAGTTTTATTTCTACATTGACCTGTTCGAGAATCAAACTCAGGACCTCAGAGCTGGCACCACTTTAAAGAACACGTTCTTTACGCCACTTGTCCATGGATATTATCTAATATCGAATACACGATTATAATTATAACATATACAATTGTACCAGTACAGTAGCCAGTGTTCGCAGAGTCACTGACGTACCATATTGTGTAGATTACTATTATATGTTCAGGCATAATACCCGACGGGGTAGCCAGAGAGTGCAGCCGTCAAACGTCACGATACTTACATAGCGTTTTCGTTTCTTTAAAGTTCATCAGTATCTTCTTATGTTTAGGTATTCGAATACAAACAATTTGCTGAGACATTCTTAGAAAGTTATTTTCGACCCCATTTATAGTTAACTTTTGCGCTACATATTTTATTATCCGTTCAGTCTTCACTAATTCGCTCAACACAATTTCTGATTAATAAGAAATCAGTGTAATTCGCAACCCTGTCAAATTTAAATCATATAATCAAATTGCACTAAAATTAAATGCTTAATTAGAACCATTAGTCGGCTGATCGATCCAGTTAATCGTTTCCTTATTTGATTCGCGTATTAACGCACACTTGTGTCGTGCCAAATGCGATGTTAATGAATCCTATAACCTATATGGGTATGTAAGGGTCCTAAATAGTCCAAGGTCCTAGTCTATTTTCATTGTTTATGTGTATTTATACAAGTACTTGTTGTATATATACATATATTTACATTAATGTATATTGTAATGTATAGTTAAAAAACAGCCGCAAAGTCACGGCTTTTGTATACATTACATATATTTATATAAGTATATATTTATTACACATATTTATGTATTATTATTGTATTAATTACATTGAATATTCATTGTTTACTGTTTTTTTTCATAGTAACCGCCATTAATGTTTTCCTCTCCACAAGGTTGACATGAAGATAATTCTTTTAGCATTATGTCCGCCTTTTATTTCTGTATATTTTATAAGGTGCAATAAAGTTTAATAAATAAATAAGAGGAGATTATACTATACTTTTTTTTTAAATTGGTCAAAGTCACACAAATCGCATCATACTGCATCGATTAGTATTATTGTACACATACGAATATTGTTTAATGTATTTCATTCGAAATCACGATTCTCACGAAACGCACCAGATAAAATCGTAGTATATTGATATGACTATCTCCGTGGACGAGTGGCATACACCGGTGTGTACAGTACTTCCATCGTCACCAGCTCTGTGATTACAGGTTTGTTTCCCGGTCGGTTCAATGTAGAAAACACTTTTTCCAAATTTGGTCGGGTCTGGGTGTTTGTGGTAACTTCACGATAGCCGAGCGGTTTGGTGATCGGAATTTCGTGTCAAGAGACCCGAGTTCGATCCTCAAGTGGACGTACCAACGAGTTTTTCTAAAACTTATGTACGAATTATATCGTTAGCTTGGACATAAAGATGGCGACGGGCTCACCACCTATCACGTTGTCCTGAAAATATCTTCGGTGGAAGGTGGGTCAAAGGGACTTAAATGTCTAGACTAGACCTCTTTCTACCCCTGTCTTGGGAATTGCTTGAAGACATTTTTTATTTATTTTATTTATGTTATGTTGTCCGTATTTATGTATGTGCATTGTAAGGTGTGTGGTATTGGGATTGAATGTAATTTATAAAATATGATTTTCTTGACAACCTGATAGACCAGTTGGTAGTGTCCCTGCCTTCGGAGCTAGGGTTGCAGTTCGAATCTTGCTAGGGACAACATTTGTGTGATGTTTATGTTGTTTTGTCTTTGTACTCGAGTCATGGACATAGTTATATTTACATATGTAAATATTTATCTATGCAAATGTATTCAGACTTTATAATTATCTATATATATCTATAATTATCTATATCTTAATAATTATCTATGCAAATGTATCAGAATTAGAGTGATGATACTCCAGTCTGATTTCTAAGTGGCTTAGGCTTATGACCTTTTCAAAACTTATTATGATTTATATCGTTAGCTTGGACATTAAGTCGGCGAAAGGCTCACCACCTGTCACGATGTCCTTAGTAATCTTCGGTGAAAAGTGGAGGCGAACAGATATAACAGTCTAGACCTTTGTCTACCCCAGTATTGAAAATTGCGTGTAAATTTATATATTTTAAATATTTATCTTTATATATATATATATATATATATATATATATATATATATATATATATATATATATATATATATATATATATATATATATATATATATATATATATATATATATATATATATATATATATATATATATATATATATATATATATATATATATATATATATATATATATATATATATATATATATATATATATATTATTGTGCTGTTAGCTCAGACATTAGGATGGCGATAGGCTATCCAACAGTTACGATGTCCCAAATAATCTTCGGTGAAAATTGGGTCGAAAGTTATTTATCTTCACTTCATTGTCTAGATCTCTGATTACTCCAGTATGGAAATACAAGTTTAAAAAAATCATGGATAGGATCGTTAATCATGTTGATTCCCATGATTATGACAAGGAACATCTTCTGATTCACATTCAGCTCTCCCGAGGCTAAAACGTTTGAAAAATAGTTTTCTTGAAAATCTCTTTAAAACGCAGTCTCGTTCATTTAAAACCAAGTGGGCCTGGCTCAAATGCCAACATCTGAGATTACTTATATATTTATTTACGAATAGGATGCTGCAGACGATTAAAACATTTGTTTTACAGAAGTGTTTTATATTCGTATAAACTAAAGAGGTGTTTAAAAATCTAATAGTATAGATTCCAGTACTGTAAAGTTGCAGTAAAATTTACAGTACTGAGGTAGAAAGAAATCCAGGCAATTGAGTCCTTTCGACCAACCATTTTTTGGGACAGCGTGATGGATGTTGAGCCTGTCGCCGTCCTTATGTCCATACTAGCGATATATAGTACATAAATAAAAAAAAACTCATAGGCTGGTAGCCTACCACCTGGGTCCTAACGGCAAAAGATAAAACACGGGACTCTTTACTCGAATTCCGATCTACCAACCATTTGGTTATTGTGAATTTTTTTATATACTAGGACACAAAAAACACAACTAAATAAATAAAAAAATAATCCTTAATTTTCCTGTGAGCGCTGTATTTATAATATACATAGTGCAAGATATGCTTGTTGAAATAATATGATAAAATAAAATAATACGTCAAAAATTTGCTTTATCCAACAACCTCACATCTGATATTTCCGCATATCCTCCTATCAATCTACAAATTGGTTTAAGGAAATGATTGAGAAGCAATCTACTCGTAACTTGGCGGGGTGACTAATGTAACAAATTACGTTCCACAGATGCAATTAATTTATATCTTAAGGCGTTTAATGCCTTAGCAGGTTTGAAAATCGAATTTATGTATGGGTACCAGGAACGATAATATTTTGAAGGCATTTTTAATACTTATGAACTCATTTTTAAAACTTAGTTATGATTTGAAAAAACACATAAAAATATGAAAATCGATCAGATGGTTTCGGGGTTCGTCCGGAGCAACAACGAGAATTGTATATATATTATGTAAATAAATATATTTAAAACAAAGCGATTTTCGGATTTTATCGCGTGTTTTTAATTAGTTTTTACAAACTATAATTAAAAAAAAAGTTAGTAAAAACTAATTAAAAAACGCGAAAATATCCGAAAATCGTTTTATTTTAAATGTGTTGTATTCGCGTAAATACAAGAAATCATTAAATAAATATATATACACGCAATTGCGAATACAGGGGTAGGGACATACAGGGATTAACCATCATCACCATCTAGATGCATGGCATTTGCCATATGGACTTGGCATATGGTGATGATGATTTGGTGAAATCACCACAGTGCGTTCTTTGCGGAATTTTCAGCCACGCACTTGCACTATATGGAATATGTTGCCGTCAGAGGTTTTTCCGGACCGATACGACTTAGGGATCTCCAAGAAAAGAGCGTATTCCTTTCTTGAAAACCGGCAATGCATTTGTTATTCCTCCGGTATTGCAGCGGTAATCCCTTACCATCACGTGAGCCACCAGCTTGTACGCCTTCCTATTCTTAAAAAAAGGATAGTTCAAACTGTCAAACTGGATACTCATATTTCACCCACTTAACGGTCCAACGACCCGATAGATTGGTAGTTACCGAGCCTGCGAAGCTAAGGGTTGCTGGATTCGAATCTCTGATTTATATCGTTGGCTTGGACGTAAATACGATGACAGTCACACCACCTGTCACGTTGTCCCAAAAATATCTTCGGTGAAGATTGGGTCGATAGGACTAGACCTCTATCTACGTCAGTATTGGGAATGGCGTGAATATATTTTGTATTATTTATAACAATACTTTATTTCACACATACACAGATTCTATTCAGCTCGTATACAGATAAGTTTTAACATATTCCGCAAGTTATCTTCACTTCCTGCTTTAAAATAGCGCTTAGAATAACTTTATGAAACTAAACAAGTTTTCGTGTTCAGAACATACCATCTTGAAGTTTATGCATACATTTAAAGTAATAGACATATCGCACGTTAGCTTTAAAAGCTCGAAGCGTGAGCCATTTCCTTGTGAAAGACGAATTAGACATTTTGATAACTTTTAATATCCTTAATATACTTAAAAAGTCACGATAGCCGAGTGGTTGGGTGATCGTATTTTCGAGTCAGGAGACCAGAGTTTGATTACCAGGTGGCCGGCTCGTACCAATGGATTTATTCAAAAACGTACGTAAAATTATGTATGATTACATCGTTGGCTTGGACATAAAGACGGCGACGTGCTCACCACCTGTCACGTTGTCCCGAAAATATCTTCGGTGGAAGGTGGGTCTAAGGTATTTAATTGTCTAGACTAGACCTCGGTCTATCCCTGTTTTGGGAAACATTGTTAATAATTAATTAACTAACTAAAACTTAAAAGCTTTAAACAGTGCACTTCAGTATCAGGGAAAATTTGACATAATCGAGGCAATTATGGCATTTTGGTGGAAGGTGAGACGAATTGTCCAAACCTTTATTCATCTCTATATTGAAATGGCGTGAAAATTTTTATTTATTACTTCATTTACATTAATGAACCGAATTTCCTATAATTACAAAACGTAAGTTATACGAGCCATTAGTCAGCTAATCGATAAAGCATTGCCGGGTAATAACTTCTTGATGTCCGGTAGTACGTAACTAACTAGGAAGTAAACATTTTAACCGACTTAGAAAAATAAGGAGATAATAATAATAATAATAATATCTAATTTAATAATAATCTTTATCCGTCGGATTATAAGCCGATTTAAAAAATTCTTATTCTTTAGGCTAATAAGTTAATATACATGTCAGTTAATATACATGACAAACGTATATAGATAGGGTCAATATCACATACTTTGCTTTGATCCCAAAGTGAGCAGCTTAAGCACTTGTATTATAGAATCAGAATCGAAGGCACCACAAACAACCAGACCTGATAAAATGTAGAAAAGCGGTTTTTCTTCATTGACCAGTCCGGGAATCGAACCCGGGGTCTCGGATATGGCGAAAACTTGAAACTCGGTGTGTACGCCACTCGACCACTGAGGACGTCAAAAAATATTAATGTAACCAATTCGGAATCCGATGATGGATGCCAGAAGAACTCTTCAAGGAAAGCCTCTTAGGCTCGAAGGACTTTCACAGATCTTCAGGGTTCTCCCATTAGACGATGCAGAAAGAGAGGTTTTCTATTCTGACCCTTCCAGGAATCGAACCCGGAACCCCGTATTTATGTCCAAGGCTACAATATAATTCGTTGGGTTTGGTACGAGCCCATTGGTACGAACCTGCCACCTGGGGATCGAACTCGGGTCTCTTGACTCGTAATTCCAACCAGCAACCACTCAGCTATCGTGACTTCTAACTTCTACTGTCTTTTATGTTTGTACAAACTTGATTATTTTCAGTTTAACTATTGAAGTGTGTTAGTTAAAAGCCGAACGTACGTTCTCAATCAGGGTGATTGAAATGGGTGAACCACTGTATAGACAAGGATTTTTAGAATTCCCCACTCACGAAATTGATGCTTCGACTCCGCTTTGACAGGGGTTGAATTTTCCCTTTTATCGACACCATTTATCGCATATCTGTCTTTTAGGTGTGTAGTTTTCAACAGTTTGCGGTATGTTGTTGAATATAATTTCCAACGTCTAATGTTGATCGTCAAGCAATTTCCCTGTACTGGGATAGACGGAGATCTAGAAAACAAAAGTCTATTTAACTACTTTTCGCCGAATAATATTTGGTACAATATAACAGTTGGGAGACGTGTACTTACAATGAAAATATGTTTTTTTTCTTGTTGAGAGTCGTAGTGGCGTTGTAATAAGGGTGCTTGTTTTATAAAGCAACTGTCGAAGTCGATCCTGGAATGACACCACTGAATTTGCTATCCAGAATTTATCACGTATTCGTCGGTGAAGAGAAATGTAGTGAGTAAACCTGCATTTCAAAGAATTATGAAAAGTATATCGAAGATGTCTGAGGTCCAACCAATTGGAAGCAGGCTCACTACCGACTAGGCCCTAGTTGTAGTAAGTAGTAGTAGTAGTAGTTAGTGTAGTCGAGTCGTAATGTTTATCTTATATATCTTCACGCACCATCCCTGTTTGTTATTTCGTATCCATCAATCTCTTCAAAGAATACACATTCAAGAAATACACAGATAGTTACCAGATCGCATACATTGCTCTGATTCCAAAATAGCTTAAGCACTTGTGTTATTTATTTATTTGTTGTACGCACAGACCCCGACGCGGTAGCCAGAGAGAACAGATCGCCAAGTGTTACTTTGCTCACATGGTCTTCGAAAGTTAGTTTCGGCCTGCCTCGACACTTTTTAACATTAACCTTCGCGCTACATATTTTCTTCACCATTCAGTCTTCACTCATTTGCTCAACGTGCCCAAACCATCGAAGCAAGCCCTTATACATTTTTATTATAAGGTCAACTTTAAAACCTGCCATATTGCTAATCTCTTCGTTACGATTTCGGTCAGCCAAGGTGACGCCGCGTATTTTACGAGGAGATCGTATCTCCACTGCATTTTACTTGTTTTTATGTTTCTTCTGGCATACCCAGGTTTCGTTGGCATATAACAAAGCCGGTACCAGCACTGCGTTATGTATTGCAAGGCGTGCACTTTTCACTACGCCTTGCCTTTTGACTAACGCAGTCAGGGCATCCTTGACTTTGTTCCCGGCAGCGACACGCCTGTCCACATCCATATCACATGTTCCATCGCGGCTAAAAGCACTCCCCAAGTGTTAAACTTCATTCATGTATTCTAAACATTCATGTTGTCCTTGAGTCGTAATTTTGATTATATTTTTAAAGGAAAAGTATGTGAAATGTGTGCGTAAAGAAGTAAATTTTCTGGACCTCTAAGGTGGCATCAGGATTGCGAGGAGATATAAATAAAATGTATTTTTAATTCTTTTTTGTATAGTAGAGGCGCAAAGAAGCAATGGTAACTGACTACAATCGTCCGCAGTACACTCGCAATACTAGATCAAATCAAATCACATCAAGTCATTCATTATTTTATCATATTTCGGGTACATTATTATAAATAAAACAGTAACACATCAAGCAACTTTTCATTTCAGGGATCAAAGTAGGCTTTCCGTAAAATAATAAAGCTGTTCCAGCTCACCCACTTTCATCCGGGCCGGGGTGAAATATATAGGTAATGTTTTGTTCCTGATCCTCCTTTTTTCGCTAAAGTAACAACAACATAAATCTTAAGGTGGCTGTGACTACAAGTTCATGACCTTGTGTTTTCTGGCGCGACGCCAAAGAAGGCACCCTGTACTTTATCTAAGGTTGCCAACTTACTGTAATAAATTTTTGACAATTTTGTGGCCTTTTCCTGAAAATATCTTCCGTGGAAGGTGGGTCAAAGGGACTTCATTGTCCTAGCCAGACCTCTGTATACCCCTGTATTGGGAATTGCGTGAAGATATTTATTTGTTTATTTTTATGGCCTTTAAAGGGTGGTACACACCGTCTCTGTCTACGAGTCTATGGGTCAGTATCACTCAGGCTCTCCTTCACAAGGCCGAGTAGCAATAATGGATTCCCAAAGGTTAAGGTGTTCCGGTTTGAAAGTTACAGAGATCGATGTTATCATCAGCTAACTTAGTCGTCAGGAATTAGTACGTAGCAGAAACCTATATTCTTTCAAATGGTTTCCATTATATTATTATTGATTATCTTATTCGAAAATTTGAAGTGTCGTGCAAAACATTCAATAAGCTGATTGTCGAGCACATCTTGCATCTTTTACTCCGCTGCCCATTATCATCGGTCAGTTCAGATAGGTCTGGACGATTGTTTGAATTATTTGGATTGCTTATTATTATAAATAAAACAGTAACACATCAAGCAACTTTTCATTTCACGGATCAAAGTAGGCTTTCCGTAAAATAATAAAGCTGTTCCAGCTCACCCACTTTCATCCGCCGGGGTGAAATATATAGGTAATGTTTTGTTCCTGATCCTCCTTTTTTCGCTAAAGTAACAACAACATAAATCTTAAGGTGGCTGTGACTACAAGTTCATGACCTTGTGTTTTCTGGCGCGACGCCAAAGAAGGCACCCTGTACTTTATCTAAGGTTGCCAACTTACTGTAATAAATTTTTGACAATTTTGTGGCCTTTTCCTGAAAATATCTTCCGTGGAAGGTGGGTCAAAGGGACTTCATTGTCCTAGCCAGACCTCTGTATACCCCTGTATTGGGAATTGCGTGAAGATATTTATTTGTTTATTTTTATGGCCTTTAAAGGGTGGTACACACCGTCTCTGTCTACGAGTCTATGGGTCAGTATCACTCAGGCTCTCCTTCACAAGGCCGAGTAGCAATAATGGATTCCCAAAGGTTAAGGTGTTCCGGTTTGAAAGTTACAGAGATCGATGTTATCATCAGCTAACTTAGTCGTCAGGAATTAGTACGTAGCAGAAACCTATATTCTTTCAAATGGTTTCCATTATATTATTATTGATTATCTTATTCGAAAATTTGAAGTGTCGTGCAAAACATTCAATAAGCTGATTGTCGAGCGCATCTTGCATCTTTTACTCCGCTGCCCATTATCATCGGTCAGTTCAGATAGGTCTGGACGATTGTTTGAATTATTTGGATTGCTTATTATTATAAATAAAACAGTAACACATCAAGCAACTTTTCATTTCACGGATCAAAGTAGGCTTTCCGTAAAATAATAAAGCTGTTCCAGCTCACCCACTTTCATCCGCCGGGGTGAAATATATAGGTAATGTTTTGTTCCTGATCCTCCTTTTTTCGCTAAAGTAACAACAACATAAATCTTAAGGTGGCTGTGACTACAAGTTCATGACCTTGTGTTTTCTGGCGCGACGCCAAAGAAGGCACCCTGTACTTTATCTAAGGTTGCCAACTTACTGTAATAAATTTTTGACAATTTTGTGGCCTTTTCCTGAAAATATCTTCCGTGGAAGGTGGGTCAAAGGGACTTCATTGTCCTAGCCAGACCTCTGTATACCCCTGTATTGGGAATTGCGTGAAGATATTTATTTGTTTATTTTTATGGCTTTTAAAGGGTGGTACACACCGTCTCTGTCTACGAGTCTATGGGTCAGTATCACTCAGGCTCTCCTTCACAAGGCCGAGTAGCAATAATGGATTCCCAAAGGTTAAGGTGTTCCGGTTTGAAAGTTACAGAGATCGTTGTTATCATCAGCTAACTTAGTCGTCAGGAATTAGTACGTAGCAGAAACCTATATTCTTTCAAATGGTTTCCATTATATTATTATTGATTATCTTATTCGAAAATTTGAAGTGTCGTGCAAAACATTCAATAAGCTGATTGTCGAGCGCATCTTGCATCTTTTACTCCGCTGCCCATTATCATCGGTCAGTTCAGATAGGTCTGGACGATTGTTTGGAATTATTTGGATTGCTTATTATTATAAAAACCCCTCCCCAATGGGAGAGTCTAGATAGATATACAGTGAACCTTTATAGGTCATTATGTATATGAATGTACAGAGTTTTAGTGGTTGACATTGCCCAACGAGTGGGTTATGAGGTTATGTGACATTCTGTCTTCATCTTTACCTTGACATACAAGTTTAATCATTGCCTTTTAATTTTTTAAAGTTATTTTTGGTCAACTCTTACCGGTCGTAAGAGTTGAAAAACTAAAACAAATATACAAACACATAAAAACAAAAATAACTTTTAAAAGGACCTAACTTTTAATATGCAATGAATACTTGCAGATGGCACTTTCAAAAAAACAGAGAGACAGAGAGAGACGGAGAAAGAAAGTAACCAGGCCAAAATTAGGAACACCTGTGACTAGAAGCGTCTGAGTGCGATGAATCTGGTAGAGCGATCCCCATTTCGTATGCCAAGCGTGGTGATTATCCTTTATACCAGTTACTTTGCCAGACACTTTCCACCAGGGCAATGCATATTTAGCGGCAGAAATAGGCATGAGTGGTGGTACTGACCAAGACAACTCCTAAGCAGCGAAAGAGTGTATCAGGCGAAATGTGTTTGAATTTACATAGTACTTGATTTCATCACGATCAGATAACTGCATGTTACATTAGTCTTTTTAAAACATTACTAGTATTCCTGGTAGCTCCAAATAACCTGAATTGATTGTATCTGTAGTAGTTTACGACAATTTTCGAGCGGCGGACTTGAACCTGCAACGTCAGATTTCGTTGTCCGCATCCTAAACCATATTTATTTTATTATGGCTATTAATTTATGGTTTTTTTTTTTTATTATATATATATATATATATATATATATATATATATATATATATATATATATATATATATATATATATATATATATATATATATATATATATATATATATATATATATATATATATATATATATATATATATATATATATATATATATATATATATATATATATATATATATATATATATATATAACGTATTATTTGCTTTTTTTTAATTTTCATCCATTTTTATTTTACCATATTTATTTTATTATGGCTATTAATTTATGGTTTTTTTTTTTTATTATATATATATATATATATATATATATATATATATATATATATATATATATATATATATATATATATATATATATATATATATATATATATATATATATATATATATATATATAACGTATTATTTGCTTTTTTTTAATTTTCATCCATTTGTGAATTAAAGACAAATAAAACCTATTTCTATATATCTCTTTCTGTGTAGAGAGTCAAAAATGAATAGAATTCTAAAGCAAACATTTTTGCCAACCCTAAGTATTTTACAAGGCTATTTTTCATACTATACTTTGTGCTTGTGACAGAAAAATATTTTAGATTTGTTATTACAGAAATAAAATTCCAGTTCGCGGGACGCCAAGGAAACGTGTAGTACTGTGATGCCGCGTTTTATACAAAAAATAGACGAGATACTCGTATATAGATCGAAATAACATAAATATTGTTTTAATATATAAATAAATATAAAAACCCAATACAGTCACGCAATTCCCAATACAGGGGTAGACAGAGGGCTAGTCTACATAATTAATTCTCTTCGTCTCACCTTCCACCGAAGAAGATATTTTGCGACATAATTCGTATATAATTTTTTGAAAAACGTTTTGTTTTCGAAAAACATTGGTACGAGCCCAATGCCGACTACCCAACCACACAGCAGTCGTGTCTTTTTAATTACCTAATAAATAAAATACATATGTGTGTACCTAAAATAAAACAAATTTCGGATTTAATCGCTTTTTTTTAAATAATATGTTATCCGAATTCTATACACGGATAACATATAATTTAAAAAAGCGAAATACCAGGTAGTAAAAATAGTTTTTTAAAAACTAAATAATAAACGCCACATAATCTGAAAATGGTTTTATTTTGGATGTGTACTCTTTGCGTAAATACAAGAAATCATTATGTGTGAATTTTAGTTTTATTTTAGTTTAGTTTATCACACATTGCTCCGATGCCCAAAGTAATCACCTAAAGCACTTTAGTTATGGAATCGGAAACTACGAATATACCACAAACACAGACCTGGTACAATGAAGAATGGTTTTCTACAATGACCCTACCGGGAATCGAGTCCAAGACATCAGAGCTGACACCATGAAAACCGGCGTGTTCACCACTCGTTCACACAGGTCGTCTTTCAATTTCATCCTATCATAAAATAAAATAAAATATCTTCAGGCAATTCCCAATACAGGGGTAGACAGAGGTCTAGCCTAGACAATTAAGACCCTTTGACCCACCTTCCACCGAAGATATTTATCGGGACAACGTGACAGGTGGTGAGCCCGACGCCGTCTTTATGTCCAAGTCAACGATATATAATTCGTGCAGGTTGGTCGAAGGTCGAAGTAAAGGTGGGTCGAAGGGACTTAATTGTCTAGACTAGACCTCTGTCTACCCCTGTATTGGGAATAGCGTGAAGATAATTTTTTTGGACAACGTGACTGTAGCTTATCGCCGTCTTTATGTCGAAAGCCAAAGATGTACATCGTACATATGTTTTTGAAATAACCCATTAGCTTGACGTTATTTAACAATAGATATTTTATAGTCACGATAGCCGAGTTGTTGGGTGGTCGGAATTTCGAGTCGAGAGACCCGAGTTCGATCCCCGGGTGGCAGTACCAATGAGTTTTTCAAAAACTTATGTACGAATTTCATCGTTGGCTTGGACATAAAGGCGGCGACGGGCTCACCACCTGTCACGTTGTCCCGAAAATATCTTCGGTGGAAGGTGGGTCAAAGGGACTTAATTGTCTAGACTAGACCTCTGTCTACCCCTGTATTGGGAATTGCGTGAAGATATTTTTTTTATATTTAATAGATTTGACAGACAGAAATTGTGACAGATATGTGAACTAATATTGTAAAAGCCTAAATTCTGTGTGCTATTCAACTGATGTTTTATATGAATATATGTGTAAATTTCGCAGTTTAAATTTTAAATTTTCTTACTTTATATTAAATTTATGTATTATCGAGATGTAATTATTTGAATATTAAAATAAAATTATTTGTTTTTTTTTTTCTTTTTATTTGATCTTCTTTTTAAATAGAAGTGAATTTTATGTTATTATTGTTATATTGATGATCACATTGTTATACCATTAACTAAATGCAGTGATTGTAAATTTCATTTCATACATTTAAGTATTTTAAATGGTAAAAATATTTACGTTTTTAATTACGCTCTAAGTTACATATGTACAATGCACACCAGGTTCATTGAACATGACTGGATTTTCAATTTATAAACACAAACTATTTGTCATCCGTGGTTCGCAAAGAAACAAATGAATCTGAATTTTATTGTGATATTTTCGTGGTACTTACACTGCTACTAGTCGATAGCATTAGTTACCTCTTACGACGCGAACTAGAAAATAAAAAAGCTGGTAGATTCGTTCTCCAAAAACACCTAGCAAGGCCTGAGTTTCCCGTCGCTCTTCGATAAAATAAATGTATGCTCCAATACCGATCTAAAACAATTGAAATACGCGAAATAACTTTTCCGCTGTCGTTATGTTCGCGCGAGGCGACAATTTTCGAAGCGAACGGGTCGCAGATGCTGCCAATACATAATAATACAATATGGGCGAGCGGTATAATAGACAGGAAGTGATGTATGGTCCAAATTATGAAGTGAAAAGTTAAAAGATATTCTATAAAGAAACAAATGTGGCCTTCAAGATACTTCCGGTTAACGAAAGCTACGAAATTGATCGTGTTTTAAAATAGTTTCCTTGTTAAATGGAAGAGAAGTTTAAAAAATATTTTCGTTCGGGCGGAAATCGAAACCGAGACCTCTATTGTATTTTGGCAATGCTCTTTACCTCGAGAATTTATTTAATTAAATAATTGATGAGCAGTTAAGAAGAAGAACGGTGATACAATTAAATGGAAATTATTTAATTAAATAATTGATGAGCAGTTAAGAAGAAGAACGGTGATACAATTAAATGGAAATTATTTAATTAAATATTTGAACTAAATTAAAAAAAATCGTTAAAAATAAAAAAAACATAAATTACTTGACTTAATTTTCTAGACTAGACCTCTGTCTACCCCTGTATTGGCGTGACGAGTTAAATATATTTTTTTATTGTAAGGATAAATATACATACCGTGTGGCAACAGCGCCAGAATATACATACACTTAGAGAGGCAACTATGAGGACAAGGCTTGAAAATGCAATTGCCTACCGTTGACGGCGGACTAACCAGAATTCAGCAGGTCGGTGACGGGCCTTGTTCAAGGTACAAGGTGTCTGGAAATGTGATCGCCAATCCGCTTGCCAAGCGTGGATATTAAGCTTAGGAAAGGGTTCTATGTCCTGTATTGAACTTGAACATATCGGTATGATGACATATAAATAAAAATAAATATCTTCACGCAATTATGAATACAGGGGTAGGCAGAGACCCACCTTCCACCGAAGATATTTTCGGGACAACGTGATAGGTGGTGATCCCATCGCCGCCTTTATGTCCAAGCCAACGATATATTACGTACATAAATTTTTGAAAAACCCTTTAGTACGAGCCTGCCATTTAGGAATCGAACTCGGGTCTCTTGACTCCAAATTCCGGCCAACCTACCACTCGGCTATCGTGACCTAACTCTTGTCCTGTCATTGGTATGATGACAATGAAAATATATCCAACCTTAGCTCAAATGAAGTTGTAGAGAAAATAATTGCCACGCTAGAATGGCGGATGCGTTGGCTACCTTTAAGAAAGGATTTGAGAAAGGAAAAGTGCGGGCCTCTCTCATCGATCGAAACCTACAAGTACAAGGTGTACATAGTTCACGCCGGTATTATGCGACATCGTCATACTTCCATTCACCTACCAGCAGAAGTATGCAGAAAATTTATTCTACTACGTAAACTGTAAATAAAATGTATACATATATATAAAGTCACGATAGCCGAGTTGTTGGGTGGTCGGAATTTCGAGTCGAGAGACCCGAGTTCGATTCCCAGGTGGCAGTACCAATGAGTTTTTCAAAAACTTATGTACGAATTTCATCGTTGGCTTGGACATAAAGGCGGCGACGGGCTCACCACCTGTCACGTTGTCCCGAAAATATCTTCGGTGGAAGGTGGGTCAAAGGGACTTAATTGTCCAGACTTGACCTCTGTCTACCCCTGTATTGGGAATTGCGTGTAGATACATACAAGTACATACAAATTCCGTCCTATATGAACCAGTGGCGTACGTACTGGTGTTCATGATGTCGCAAGCTCTGAGGTTTCGGGTTCGATTTCCAAAGGGGTCAATGTAGAAAACCAATAATTTTACATTTTATTGGGTCTCGGAGATAGTGGCAGTTTGTTTTCTTTAATTTCTTACTTTTGTATAAATCAGTTTATGTGATGTAATCCCTATCTATTTATAGATTTTACATTAAAGCAATAATTTTTATATATTGTAGCCGATTAGTTCGGTAGTAGGAATTTCGTGTCAAGAAACCCGAGTTCGATTTCAGGTGGCAGGCTCGTATCAACGGCTTTTTAAAAAAAAAAAACTTATGTACGAATTATATAATTGGCATGCACATTAAGACGGCGACGGGCTCACTACCTGTTACGTTTTCCCAAAAATATCCTCGGTGGAAAGTCGGTCGAAACGACTTAATTGTCTAGACCTCTGTCTACCCCGGTATTGGGAATGGCGTGAAGATATAGTATTAATAATATTATTTCCGACTATTTAGATTTAATACTTAAATTTTGTTTAACAAAGCCTGCATATAACAATATATAACACTCTTTGGTCGTTTATATCTTGAACCAACCCACCAACCAAAGAGTGCTTTTTGAGAAGAATAATGTCTTTAATATTTTATGGGCGGCACTTACACCGACATGTAAATGTTGCTTAAAAGTACATAGTGTTTCTACTTACAATCCTAAATACTTAAGAATGATTTTGAAAACCAAGGTTATGACCCGATGGCATTGTTGTTAGTGAACCTGCTTTCGAAGTCAAGGGTTGTGGGTACGAATACCGCTAGTGGCAAACTTTTGTGGGATCAAGATGAATGTTTGTACTGTAGTCAAGGATTTTAATTTTTAATAAATGTTTATTAATTTAAGTATGAATATATCTGTATATTGATGGGATTGGCTCCACAACCGTCACGTTGTCTCAAATACAAATAAAAGTGGAAAGGAGAGGGAAGAAAGAAACAGAATGGAAAGGAACTGAAAGACTTTAACGAACACCTCATTATTTAGACCTCTAACAACCCCAATATTCGGAAAAGCGTGAAGATAGTACCAAAAACGCATTTAAAATACTTACATATAAGCTATTTACAAAGCTCATTGTGAAAAGCTCCACCGGAATCAGTTACAATCCATTTCCGGCGATAACGAGAGGCTCGCGTGTCCGCCGTAATGGTGGCTTCCGTTTGTCGTCGCGAACCAGTAATGAGCCGATGATTTATGAAATGCCATTTTATATTTTTTTATTTAGATCTTCGTCAATTTCATCGATACTGGGATCCTTTTTTGATCCATTTTTCACAGAAGCCTATTTGGGATAAAGTGACGGGTGGTGAGCTTATCGCCGAGTAATATTTTCTTTATAAGTCGAAATACTTTTGTGTAATGTATAAAATGCAGTTCTGTCTCGGCTTATAATGTACAGTCCTATTACCTCTTATGGGTGCCATCGTCTTTCATCACACAAATGCTTGACCCTAGCACAATTCGAACCCGCAACTCTTGGCTTCGAAGTCAGGGGTCATTACCATCGGGGCTGTTAGGTCTTTCTACATATTTTTATATCTTCACGAGTTTTCCCAAAACTGAGAGACATAAGAATACGGGAGACTGAATTGTCTAGTCCGAGGTCTAGAGCCTTTCCAGAGCTTATTTGGGACAACATCACAGGTGGCGAGCCTATCGCCGTGTAAGTATCCAAGTAATGGCACAATAATCCAACAATATATCACACTTATACATTCGAACGAATTCCATGTGGGATTAGAAGCCACGACTCTTAGCTTCTAAATAGCCAGACATTTATGCAGAGATAAAGTTTTCCGTGCACAGAGTATATTTTTGTTTTCACTTTGTACAAATATTCCAAATTATGCTACATACATTTTTTACGGTTATGGACGAGATCATATTTCAAAAAGAGCTACAAACAAGAATGGTTATTATATTAAAAATAAAAAAAGATGCTGACACTTATTTTTAGAACGGGACAATAATGGCGACGTGTTCAAAGATCAAAACTGGGTCAAAAGCCTAATATCGTACGACAATGTGCATTCTCACATAACGGGCCATTTTCAAAGACTAAGCGTTTTATAACAGATAGGCATAACATATGATAAAAAAGAATGTTTTGAACTTCACGCATTTTTTCACAATACTGGGTTAGATTTAACTTAGATTGACAATTCGGTACAACGGCGTAGGTGACGAGGCTACCGCCGTCTAATTGTCCAAACCAACGGTACAATATATTTATATAACAAATTATCCATAAATAGACATCCATGACATATACATTTTGGCGCTAGTGGAATTCGAACCCGCAATCATTAACTTCGAAATCAGGGGCATTACCCACCTAGGCTATCAGGTCGTTATCAAACTTATATTTTTAAATTTATTACTGCATGTAATTAAAATACGTATGTTAATTTTGCTTTGAATCGTCGTAGACTGGAGGCCATAATGCTTGCTTTAAAAAACAAATGTCTCAAGTTCGATACCGGGCCTGCACCGCTAAAATTGTTAACTGAATTAATCACGAGCACGAAGGCAGAAAAATCTACAATATACATATCAGAGAAATAATAAAAAAAATTATATCGAGGATGTCTTATGTTTGCCCACCCTCATTTGAACATATACTGTCTTAGTGTCTAAGCCAATGGTACAATATACTTACATAAATATATATTTACATAGTTAATATTCATGTATACACTCATGTACGGAAGTGAAAGTTGGGTATGGCAGAAGAAACATGAAAGCAGGATAAATGCAGTTGAGATGAGAGCGTTAAGAAGTATGATAGGAATTAAAAAGTGAAATAAGGAAACGTTGTGGTCTCAAAGAAGATGTAGTGACTAAAATTGAGAAAGGTATGCTAAGATGGTTTGGCCATGTCGAGAGAATGAATGAAGAACGATTGACTAAAAAAGTGTATAAGACGATTGTGAAAGAAAGTGTAGGAATGGAAAGACCTAGGCGGACGTTTCGAGACCAAATCAGGGACGTCCTGAAAAAAGGCCAGGTCAAGAGTACCCTGAATCGAAGACAATGTATGAAGGGGATAATGAAAGTGGACGAAGCGAAACAAGTATGTAAGGATCCTAGCAAGTGGAAAGAAGTGGTCTCTGCCTACCCCTACGGGAAAGAGACGTGAATATATGTATGTATGTATGTATATTTATAAACATTCGATTCAAATACAAAAATTCATATTCATCACCCAAATATTTGTCCTTAGCACAGTTCGAACCCACAACTCGTAGCTCTGATAGCCGGTTCAATACTAACTAGGCTTAGGTTTCGAACTTCGGAAAAGGTATTCCTAAAATTAAGTTAGGCGATCATTCACTTTATGCGGCACGAAAGAGGCTCTAAGAAAAACAAATCGATTTCTGATTTCATTTTATCCACCCTTTGTAGGCAGTAAATTATCTTGTCGATTCTTCTACAGTAGCAGTACTTAATCTCGACCCTTACCCCGTTTCGAGGGTAAATATTGCAAATCGATAACCATTATCGAAGGGGCGGATGTTGAAGTTATTAAATTACCCCAACTTAGGAACAAAGCCTTACAGAATCATCCCTTATTTTCTTATTTTAATTTATTTGATAGATTGCAAGGTAGCATAGAAATTTTTTAATTAATAATTTTGTTATTTTAAAACAGTGCCTTAGTTATTTCGAGTCAAAGGACCCGAGTTCGATCTCCAGGTGGCAGGCTTGTACTGAATTATCCGAGTATAGAATTCGGATAACATATTATTTACAAAGCGATTTAATCCGCATTTTGTTTAATTTTAGATACACATATATGTATTTTATTTATTAGGTAATTTAAAAGACACGACAGCTGAGTGGTTGGATGGTCGGAATTGGGCTCGTACCAATGTTTTTCGAAAACAAAACGTTTTTCAAATGTTTATATACGAATTATATCGTTGGCTTGGACATAAAGACGGAGACGGGCTCACCACCCGTCACGTTATCTTCGTTGAAAGGTGAGTCAAAAGGACATAATTTTCTAAACTAGATCTCTGTCTACCCCTGTATTTGGAATTGCGTGAAGATATTTAGATTTATTTATTATTTATATTCTGAAACAGGGACATTTTACTTTGCAAAATTTTTTTAAAATCATATCATCATATCATATATAAATAAATATTTCAAATATAAATAAATATCTTCACGCAATTCCCAATACAGGGGTAGACAGAGGTCGAGTCTAGACAATTAAGTCCCTTCGACCCACCTTCCACCGAAGATATTTTTGGGACAACGTGACAGATGGTGAGCCCGTCGCCGCCTTTATGTCCAAGCCAACGATATTCGTACATAAGTTTTTGAAAAACCCATTGGTACGAGCCTACCAACAGGGGATCGAACTCGGGTCTATTAACTCAAAATTCCGACCACCCAACCACTCGGCTATCGTAACTTCTTACTTTTAAAACGTTTTCAAAATCTTTCATATTCACATAAATGATCAAAAATAAACATATTTAATCCGAATAGCTCCCTTGTTCGCTTGTAATAAAAATTCCGTGTGGTAATATAATAATGCCACGTGGTTACGGCTTAAGAATGGCGTAGTAAGAGGCGACTAAAATAAATAAATACATATATAGATAGGGACAACATCATATACATTGCTCCGATCCCAACATAAGACGATAAAGCACTTAAAGCATGGGAATCGAAAACAACGAAGGCACCACAAACACCCAATTCCGAGAAAATGTAGAAAAAGAGGTTTTTATACATTGACCCGACCGGGAATCGAAAACGGGACCTCGAGATGGCGATATCTTGAAAGCCAGAGTTTACGCCACTCGTCCACGGAGGTCGTCAAAGAGAAAAGCTACGACTAAGAAAAAAGCTTTCTATTTTGGCTTCCTACAGATGGTGAAAATTATTTTGAAATATACCAGACTAATATTCAGCATACTCGGGATGCGCAGCAAAATCTGAGTTTGCAAACAGTTTTAATCGCCAATCCGTTTGCTAGAAGTGGCGATTATGGCAATCTACCCCATACGAGAGTGACCTATATAAATATTACATGACCTACGAGACATATATATGAAATACGAGAGTGAACTTCTAAATACATATAAGAAATCTAATATATGCCGAAACTTTTTATGAAACTACCTTAAATGTTGGTAAAGGATTTAATTTGTATAAATATATAGACAAATTTATCAAGTCCTGACAACTTTCGTCTCTGACTACACTTAATCATAGATAACGTTCCGTATTAAAACTTACTTGGTTACAACACGCGCTTTAATTCTAAACTCTATGCCTCGTTAATTATTTTATTAAATGCTTAACTATTTATAACGTCTCGAATGTTCCTTTCAAGTTACACCGTGTATCGGATAATTGCTCGCTATTCTACTGAAGTTACAAGGATTTATAATTGAAGATGAAAGGGATTCTTAGTATCAAATTGTTCTATTCACAACACCTAACTTACTTATGCTGTTTGTAACATTATTACATTGTTATTTACCATCTTCACGTTTTCACGTTTTTTTTTTTTTGAAGATTTTAACGCAAATACAAAATTATTTCCGTTACTTTGCTACGAAAGCACATAAGACAAACAGAGTTACATTCACATTTATAATATTAATATGGGTAAGAAAGGAAGAGTAATAAAATCTACAAAACCTATTGAGCCTTATTATAAAATGATTTACTTAAGTAAACTTTCAACGTAAATTACGACGACTTTGGTGCTTTCAGTTACCGTGAGCTTAAAGTCATGACGCATATCGCAATTGATTTCAGATTTACTGACCCGTTTCACGCTTTTTTCACTGCGTTTAAATGCGCCACCACATAGCTGGAATTTTCTAAATTTAAATTTAGAAATTGAACTATGTAAATAAGTAAAGGTGGGACGAAAGGACTTAAATATCTAGACTTCTATCTGCACCTAAATTGGTAATGGCGTGATAAATTAAGTAAAGTAAGCAAAACCTTCATGCCATTCCAAATACAATAATAATGAGCAGTGATCTAGACAATTAAGTTCTTCGACCCACCTTTCACCGAAGATACTTGATGGGACAACGTAACACGTGGTGAGCCAGTAGACGTCTAAGCCAGCGAAATAAATCGTACATATTATTTGAAAAACAAAATCATTAATTTGAGCCTACGTTCTGGGGATCCAACTCAGATTCACTCTCAGGTTCACTCTTGATTCAAATTTGTATCGCCCAATCACTCGGTTATTGTGACTTATATTTACCTATTAAGTCAGACATTGACAATTTTGTTATTTATTAGATTAGATGTTGTATTAGATTCATTGTATAAGAGCGAAGGGTTTTGCATTGTAAATACAGCAATCTCTTGACAAATTACGTTTAATTAATATAAATAAATATAAATATATGCTCACGCTATTTCCTATACTGGGATAGACAGAAGTTTAGGCAGTTTAGTCTCTTTGTCTCATGATTATATAATAAATTATAATAAGGTTAACCGGTATGTATACCGCCCGACCATGGTGGTCGACACAAATAAATGTACATAAATTTCTAAGTTCATTATTTATCGCTACTAATGGAAGTTTAATGAGGTTCCAATGAACAACAGTATGCCAATGGAAAATTTTGAGTGGAACTATAAATTACTCTAATCGGAGCAAGCTTCTAACGCTCGATGTTTATTGAATTAATTATCGAATCTTCTTAATATTCCGCCCTCGGAGAAACCTTTTACTCACCCTCCGCTATCGTTAAACACGCTCTTTAGCTGTTGAGTTCAGTTTCTATATATTTTATAAATTCTTCTTCACTACATTTAACAATAGGGACTATAGCCTAGTGATTAGGTGATCAGAATTTGAATCTAGATACCCGGGTTTGATCCCCAGGTAGGCTCGTACCAAACAGTTTTTATGACACTTATGTACGTACGATTTATGTCGTTGACTTGGTGATAAAGGCGGAGACGCGCTCTTGAAAATGTCTTCGGTAAAAGATGGGTTGAAGGGACTGTCTAGACCTCTGTCTGCTCCAGTATAGGGACTGGCGTGAAGATATACATTTAACAGAAACAAAGAAAACTTATCACAGATTCCGTTAAAACAAAGACTCGTTTATATCTTTAACTAAAACAATAAATTCCTGATGTTATTAATTCCTTCTCCTTAGTTACTTTTACGCATAGCCTCTGTCTCTGACGGGATAGACGCAAGGAGCAGATCGCTAAGTGACGAAAAGCAGTAAAAAAGCTAACTCTTTCACTTTTTTTCAGATTCATCATCTTCGTCACGTAAGTCTAGGTATCCGAGTACTCTTGACCGTCCCGTTTTCGAGCCATTTGTTCACATGGTCTTCAAGAGTAAGCCTCGGCCTTACTCGACCTTTTTATGATGACTTTCGCGCAATATTTTTCTTCGCTATTCAGTTTTCGCTCATTCTCGTAACATTCACAAACCATCGAAGCACGCCTTAACAATTTTTGTGATAAGTTCATTTTTCAAATCTGCTTTTTTGCGAATCTCTTCGTTTTGTGTTTAGCTGGCTGGTTACCTTAGAACATATTACGAAGAGATTAGATCTCCACTATATACTTTGCTTGTTGCTTGCTTTCATGTTACTTGCTTTTATGCTTTTGGCAGACCCAGGTTCCGCTGCCTCATAATAAAGTCGGTACCAGCACTGCGATATGCATCGCATGGCCTCCCCTCTTCACTATACTTTATGCCTGTTGACAAAGGTGTGACTGTGTTCCCGACAGCCACGTATCTGTCCACATCTATATCCCATCTTCAATCCCGGCTAAAAGCGATCTACAAGTGTACAATTCCTTTCACCTGTTTTAGACATTCCTGCAGAAATGTCTCAAACAAAATGAGAACGCATTATTCTTAATTCTATTTCTTAAAATAGAATTTAGAATAATGTAATAAGGCGGTGCCCATATAAAAGCCTGAATCTGTATCTAAACTGAATATAACTTATGGTGGATTTATCATGGTTGGTATAAGTCACTATAGCCGAGTTGTTGGGTGGTCGGAATTTCGAGTAGAGAGACCCGAGTTCGATCCCCAGGTGGCAGTACCAATGAGTTTTTCAAAATCTTATGTACGAATTTCATCGTTGGCTTGGACATAAAGACGGCGACAGGCTCACCACCTATCACGTTGTCCCGAAAATATCTTCGGTGGAAGGTGGGTCAAAGGGACTTAATTGTCTAGACTTTACCTATGTCTACCCCTGTATTGGGAATTGCATGAAGATATTTTTTTTTATCATGGTTGGAAAACTTGTGGGGACATTACCCCCTTGTCTCTTTTTCCAAATTACTTTCTTCAAGGTCACAGTTCTACTGGCGAATTGTTTTGCCCTTCTCTTTCCGATAAAAAAGGGCTGTATTATTTGGACAGCTACTAGAAATTCATAGCTCAAAGGAGTATTCCATGAAACATCCCGAAAACAAATCCCGAAATTGTGACTGAAACGACTGACTCGCACACAGTTACTAGGAAGTCATAGCTCATATGAGTGTTACATAAAAGATTAAACGCACAGCGTAAACCCACCTTTATTACGTCTGACTCGTATACTTTTATCACGCTCTCAACTTCACCCATTCAACGCAGGTAATGGAGAAATTTTGAAGCGAAATAAAATATTTCGAATTTTTTATCCCCTTTTGTATTTTTTTTTATAACAAACGTTTTGAACATATTAAGGATTGTTGCGAAAATGTTTTCGACTCAGTATATTTGTATAAATGTTGTTTTATGTACATAGATATACACATACATGGATAGGGGCGACATTAGTTATTAGGGACAACATACTTTGCTCTGCTCCCAAAGTACTACGAAGAAAAGAAAACAACGAAGGTATCACAAACAGCCAGACCCGAGGTAAGGTAGCAAAAGTTGTTTTCTATATATGTATTCAAAAGCATAAATAAATTTATTTCTTAATGTATATTCCCTGACGGGGTAGTCTGAAAGAACAGATCGCCAAGTGTTAGTACCTTTACTTACCTTTCGTGTTTTTTTAATTCATAAACGTACGTCAAATCAATTTTGCTCTTCAAACAATTTGCTCACATTGTCTTCGGAAGTTAAGTTAAGTGGTATATTTTACCATTAATACATGGCGACGATCGGAAGCTTTCATTATGGCGGACACCGCTGCTCTTTTCTGGCAATGTTTTTCACAATGGGGAAAGATAAATAATTTTGGATACGAATATTTTGGATACAATTTACTCTAGTTTTAAACGCATAATTTTTTTATATCTTTACTCATTATTCTATACTGGTGTAGACAGAGGTCTAAATAAATTTTAAATAAATTAGTCATTTTTACACACAACGTGTTAGGTGATGAGCTTATCGTCGTCTTAGTGTTCAAGTATAAATATAATACAATATAATTACATAATATGTATCCAAACTGATAAATTTTAATATATATATATATATATATATATATATATATATATATATATATATATATATATATATATATATATATATATATATATATATATATATATATATATATATATATATATATATATATATATATATATATATATATATATATATATATATATATATATATATATATATATATATATATATATATATATATATATATATATATATATATATATATATATATATATATATATATATATATATATATATATATATATATATATATATATATATATATATATATATACAACGGAATCCGAACGTTAGTTAGTCACGATAGCCGGGTAGTTGGGTGGTCGGAATTCGAGTCAAAGAGAGTTGTATACACCCAGGTGGCCGGCTCGTACCAATGGGTTTTTTTCAAAAACTTATGTACGAATTATGGAAGTACGTGGAAGGTGGGTCGAAATGACTTAATTGTCTAGACCTCTGTCTATCCTGGTTGCTGGTAATGGCGTGAAGATATTTTTTTTGGAGTTCGAACATGAAACCTTTAGCTTCGAAGGCTGGATGATTAACAACTAGGCTTTCGGGTCGTTACGTTTCACGGTTATTGTTAGCATATATTTATTAAATTTCTTATTAAATTAATAACAAGTCTAGCATAACTAACATGCTTATATTAAAAAAAATAGCATCATAGAGCACATAAGTTATTTAATTCAGTAACAAAATCCTACCGACTCCGAGAAAATACCACGGGAACGTTTCATTTTCCGGAGCGAAAAAAGCAGTCAAAGGAGCAAATCAAAATGCATTGAGCAGAAGAAATGTGTCCTATCTCTCCCGAGGGAAACCGCATATTTTATCGAAAGAAGTCCGAATGTTTGTCTAGAATATAGAAATCACAATCTTCAAAGATAATCTTTGAAAGAAATTTATCCAGTTTTTCCGATGTTCCAAATTTCATTGGAATTCGTTCAGCTATTTTAGCATGATTTGCATAAAAACATCTAAACGTCAATGCCCACATACACCTTTATAATATTAGTGGGAATATTATGAGAATTCAGTTTAGGGGACTTTGAAATAATCTTCAATCAAAAGCCTTAAATATGTACGGGATCCAGGCCTCATCCGGAAAATTGTGTGGACGGCCAGCCTGAAGGAGGCTACTTTAAATGAGCTCGGCCAACCCATATCGGATGCACATGTGACCTCCTTTAGTCTCCTCTTATGAAACCCACCAGAGCGTGCATGTTATTCTCCACGTCCATCAACCCCAAAAAGACGGTAGTGTTAGCGCAGGGATACCAAGAATCACCAGAAATTTTAGTGAACAATACTCAGTTGGAGATAGTTGAGAGGTTCTGTTACTTGGGGTCACTCATTTGTAGCAATCTTTCACTTGACGCAGAGATTAACGCTCGCATCGGCAAAGCGGCAACCACTTTCGGGCGGCTACATACAAGAGTTTGGAGCAACAAACATTTAAATACCAAAACTAAAGTTCAAATCTATCAGGCATGTGTCCTTAGCACCCTCTTGTATGGGGCTGAGACGTGGACTTCTTATGCCAAACACGAGCGTCGTATTAATGCCTTCCACCTGCGCTGTCTCCGTCATATTCTTGGTATTACATGGAGGGATCGTGTCACCAACGAGGTGGTATTAAAAACCGCAGAAGTACCCAGCATCACCTCTACGCTTAAAATGAGACGCCTACGGTAGCTGGGACATTTACATCGCATGGAAAACTCTCGCTTGCCCAGACAGACTCTTCTCGGAAAGATCGCCCACGCGAAGAGGCCAGTTGGGAGACCAATGCTGCGTTTTAAGGATTGCGTCAAACGTCATATGGTCGCATTTAACATCCCCTGGAATAAATGGGATCAACTCGCTGACGATCGTAGTGCCTGGAGGGAGCTGCTGGGTAGAGGCCAGTCGGTTTGTGATGGGGAATGGTTTCGATCCCTAGCTGATGGGGCACGACGGGATGGACAACATACGTGTCATATATGTGGACGTACCTGTCACTCCAGCATAGGTCTTTTTAGACACACGCAGAAGTGTTAAAATGGGGATAATGCTTAAATCATCTGTATTAGATGTAAAGGCCTATAACATATAACATGACCCCCACAAGATGCAAGAGGATGGTATATTTATAAATCGATATCATCCTATATGTTATGAACCTATAGATACCTCAAAGGTAAATGGCAAAATGATTGTATTACTGGATTCGAGAAACGGGACCTTTCATAAGCTTTCTTTTAATTAATTTAATGTAGAAAATTAACAAATTTTAAATTTTAAATTTTGAATGTGCAAGTCTCAGCCCAGAGGTCAATCGACGAATCGAAGGTTTTCGAGTGATCGATTTAAAAATTTATGTAAAAATATAAATGAAAATAAAAAGTTACGATAGCCGAGTGGCGGACTCGAAATTCCGACCTGGGTGGTCGGAATTTCGAGTCCACCGTCAAGAGACCCGAGTTCTATCCCCAGATGGCAGGATCGTATCAATGGGTTTTTCAAAAACTTACGTATGATTTACATCGTTGGCTTGGACATACAGATGGCACGGGCTCACCACCTGTCACGTTATCCCGAAAATGTCTTAGGTGGAAGGTGAGTCGAAGGGACTTAATTGTCTAGACTAGACGTCTGTCTACTCCTGTATTAGGAATTGCGTGAAGAAATATTTATTTATTTTTTGTATAAATGAAAATCTCCATTTATTTCTTATATTTCATCACATAACGGACGATGAAAGTCCACTGCTGGACACAAGTCTCTCCCGTACGTGGTTTAAAACAATTGCCATGCTTGCCAAGCGGCTTGGAGACCGCTGTGCTGGACACGTCCTACATTACAAGCTGCTTAATTTTGGTGTGCTTTTATCGGTATCAAACTGTATTGTTAAGAATAAAACTGTAACACAGTTTTTAAAACATTTTATTATTAAAAAAATACGTATTTACAGAATAATTTTAATTAGTTTGCGTCTTCTGGCTAACAAAGAATTGTTTCACTTTTGAATTACTTTACCCTGAAGTTTGAACGCAGTTATCAATGGAATAAAAGATACAAATGCCGCACCCTTGTCTGACTGTTTGTGTCTACTGCTGAACATGAGCGTCCCCGTCAATTTTTTTTCATAACAAAGAACAGTCCGTCGCCACTTGCATCCATCAAATTCCCGCAACGTTATGCAAATCGTCACTCCATCTCTTGGGGGGTAAACATAGCCGAGTGGTTGCTTGGTTATGGTTAAGTCTAGCGACACCAATTCTACAGAGTTATGTGTGTATTTATAGTCTATATGTTATACCAATATATACTACTCTAGAATTGTTATATATTATAGATACTTTTAGATGGCCAAAGGCTCACCGCCTGTCAAGTTCTCTCAACTAAGCTTCGGTGAAAAATGTGTCTCTGTACGATGCAGACCTCTGCCGACCCCAGTATTGGGAATTGCGAGAAGATATAAATGACATAGAGACATATTAGTACGTATGTATATGCATATTTATATTCCACAATACATGACTGTTATATATATTATTCATGGTGCACACTGAATCTGCTTCTATTATAGGTTCTTCAGTATCAGGCCGGAAGAAAATTCAATTTGAGATAAGCAGTGCCTCCGGAAACATATTCAGATTATGTTTGCATTTTTAAATTAGTTGAGCAAATGATGGAAACAAGATGAAAAAATAGACAAAAATAATATATAGAATAGCCTAAATTCATGTGTTTTTTGACATAATTTATGTATACTTCTTCTTTACAAATCGTCAAGAGTCCACTGCTGAACAAAGACCTCCCTAAAGCTTGACAGAAAGAACGGTTTTGCAGCCGCCTGCATCCATCCTCTCCCTTAAACATTGAAAATCATTATCTGCCTTTTCATTAACACAAACACTAGTATTCTTCCAATGATTTTATTATTATTTGGAACAAAATAAAGGCATCATTAAAGCTCTTAAATCTAAATCAAATTTGCAAACATGAATTAATAAAATCATGTAGACAAAGTATTTTTTTTTTCTGCTTACAAGTCACGTATATGTCTGAGTATTCACAGTGTGCCTAAGTGTTTATGTTACTCAATTCAATTAAGAAATTAAACCAAACAGCTCATAAGTGTCATAAATAGTAGAAAGTTTTAACTTACAAATACATATACATCTTACACTTTACAAGAAAATTTAACTGAAACGGCACATGATACTAGCCATCTTTAAATATCCCATTTTCCATTGTTACTTTTAAAACTTTCTTCGGATCTTTTTATTATCTAATGAAATAATAAAAGACAAAATGACAAGATTGTGTCATCTCAGATTTCATTTAAATGCGAATTCCTCAGGAAGTTACTGAGAGATCTAATTTCCTGGGGGCCAATTCCATCACATTTTCAGATGTAAAAGCTTATTAAGAAGTTGTACGGACGCGTTCCACGATTTGTTCTTATACCATTACCTTATTAAAGACATCAGGGAACCAGAATTAGTAGAGGTGAACATTGTGTTTCCCCTTTCTGAATTACCTGAAAAAAAGGTCATGATATCAAATCAAATCATTTATTCATCGATATTAGTAACATAGATTCCTCGACCTCCGTGGACGAGTGGCGTAAACATCGGTTTTCAAGTCGTCGCCATCTCGACGTCCCGGGTTCGCTTCCCAGATATGAGGTCAATATAGAAAAAACACTTTTTCTACATTTTCTCCGGTCTGGCTGTTTTGCGGCGCCTTCGTTGTTTCCGATTCCCATAGGGATTGGCATTAGCTTCTTACATTGGGATCGGATCAATGTATGTGATGTTGTTCATATCTGTATATATGTATGAGTTATATACAGATTACATTCATCTTCTCTCTATTTCCAATACTGGGAAAGACTGAGGTCTGGACATTTAGGTCCTTTCGACCTACTTTTCACGGAAGGAAGATTTCTTGGGACAACGTGCGTTTAGGAGTCTACCTATTAGTAATTAGTAAACTGCTTGAGAGGAAAACACGTCTATTGCTTACTCAACGGTTACACAGACAGCACAAAAAATCAATCACAAACAATCAAAAAATCATTTTAAATAAAAAACAATTGCGTGCGGGAATTGCGTGAAGATATTTATTTCATTTATTTCTATTAAATAAAAACTCATTAAAAACGCGATAAAATCCGAAAATCGTTTTACTTAAAATGTGTAGCATTCGCGAAAATGCAAGAAATCTTTATGAATCTTATTGCTAATCACAACTGAAAGGCGCTTAATATATGCGCAAGAGGAAAAATATCATGCATATTTTTGTGATAAGCCTTTCGCCGTCTTTATGTCCAAGCCAACGATACAAATTCTACATAAGGTTTTGAAAAGACCCACGATCTGGGGATCGAACTAGGGTCTCTTGACACGAATTTCAATCTCCCAAACTCTCGGCTATCGTAATTGTATACATCCATTGATTTTCATTTTTAATCTACCACCGTTTCGTAATAAGATTCCTCTAATGAAGAATAAACAGACGAAAGAAATTCCGCAGGTATTCTCTTCAGTGACATTTTTAACAACGAAAACCCGTGTCCTCTGCTATATCTTGGCAACACTGTTACTCTCCGAGCCACCGCGCCTTACACGCATCAGCTATAATTGTAAAACTCTCTTTACCTTACGCCAAATTAGGTCAAACCCGTCCGTTTCCATTGATTTTTAGATTTCTTATTATGTAAATAGCAAAAAGTCCTGCATGGCTTAAATACTTTATAATCAATAAAAGTAAAGGAAACACAATATGAACATAAAATTATTAGAAACAGCATGAGAGCGGGGCTACTATCAATAAAATAAATAAATATATATAAATATCTTCACGCAATTCCCAATACAGGGGTAGACAGAGGTCAAGTCTAGACACTTAAGTCCCTTTGACCCACCTTCCACCGAAGATATTTTCGGGACAACGTGACAGGTGGTGAGCCCGTCGCCGCCTTTATGTCCAAGCGAACGATGAAATTCGTACATAAGTTTCTTTTTTGAAAAACTCATTGGTACTGCCACCTGGGGATCGAACTCGGGTCTCTCGACTCGAAATTCCGACCACCCAACAACTCGGCTATCGTGACTTTTTTTTAAAAAGTTTGTGAAAGATTAGATATTATATAATAAATATGAATTTTATATAAAATATTTGAAAAACACAATCGTAATACAATATCGAAACAGGTTGCGGGCTAGCAGCATGTGTTTGAAGCAAATGATTGATTATTCGTGCGAGAATGAAACGTAATTTTCAAACATACACACACGCTGCGCTGCTCCAGAAATATTTATTACCCACTGTTAACTGGATTTGGAAATAAGTCACGACAGCCGAATGGTTGGTTGCTCGGAATTTCGAGTAAAGAGTACCGAGTTCGATTCCCAGTTGGCAGGCTCGTACCAATGGGATTTTTCAAAAACTTATGTACGAATTTATCGTTGGCTTGGACATTGAGACACGTTGTCCCGAAAATATCTTCGGTGGAAGGTGGATCGAAGGGACTTAATTGTCTAGACTAGACCTCTGTCTACCCCTGTATTGGAAATTGCGTTAACTGGATTTGGATAAAATGGCGTAACCACTAACTTACTTTATTTCCCGCATAATACTTCACACATTTTCCTAAAATTAGGGTAGCCAATTGAGTCCTTTCGAAACCTATTGGGGGTCGATGAAAGAAAACACAAGCACTTTGGTAATGGTGTAAGAATATTACCACTGCCTTTTTTCCCTTGGGTGCCGTAAGAGGCGACTAAGGGATACAGACTTGAACATCGTTATGGCAACCGATATATAGCGGTATAACCATATCTAATAATACCAGAACAAAATAATCAGACCGAAGATGGGCAGCAGCGTCGAAGGTGCGAGTGTTCTGATACTGCGATTTCAAACTCACTTGCCAAGCGTGACGATTACGGCAAATCCTCCCTATGGGAGAGGCCTATATCCTGCAGTGGATTTTAATAGGGTGTTATGTATGTTAAGTATATATGAAAGAAAACTGACAATAGGACTAAGTAGAGCCTATCGTCTTCTTGTCCAATATACTTACAAACATATATGCACGTATCAATATCCCTGATTCGAGTACAAACATTCATTTTCATCACATAAATATTTACCCTGATAACACTTAGCTTCCAAGTCGGAGTCTTTGCCAGGCTATCGAGTCCTGCTATTACAATACACCTACAAACTAATACAATTCTAATTTTGGTAATTCTTCACACAAATCGCAACACAGCTAGGAGTACCCAGTAGCAATTTCGTACTTTCGACCGGAGTTTGCGTTGAGGTAAAGTGATAGGTGTTAAGCCTTTTGCCATCTTTATGTTCAGTCCTACGATATAAATCGCCCAGAATTCTTGAAATAACTATTTAGTATTAGTCTACCTCCTGGAGATCGAACTCGGGTCACTTGACTCAAATTCAGATCTCCCAACTACTTCAGAATACTCGACTATAGAGACATAGTAGTAGTAATTTGATAAATAAAATTAAATCTAATTTAAATATTTATTCAATGTTCGAAACAATAAATATTCGAATTAACAAAAGGTTCATTTTAACTTAACAATTAAGAAAAGTTTATTACAATTGAATACAGAATAGAATTTCCTTTCTTAATTTAGTTTAGATTCGTCCAAAACAATTTATATGAAACAGATACAAAGGTAGCTTTGTAACAAGAGTTAAATTAGCCAGAACCCGAGACTGACTAATCTCCAAATAGTAATACTCCGAGAACAAAAGCAAATTCTCTTAATAATTATAAATAGGGTCCTAAAACTGTCCCTTGGGGTACGATTCATTAAGAAATAAATCCAAGTCGATGTGAAACTTTGTGAAAATATTTGCTATTATTTATCTTATTTTGCTGTTAAAGTAACAGGCAATTATAATGTTATAGACAATTCATATTCATTTATTCTCGGCTGGGCAGCGTTCGGGAAACTATACCACAGCTTCTCGTCAAGTATACCTCAAAGTCTTAAGACGAAAGTTTATAACCAGTGCGTGGTGCCAGTGATGACTTATGGATCTGAAACGTGGTCCTTCACTGCGGGCCGAAAGAGGTGGCTCAAAGTTGCCGAATAGAATATATATCCTATAGAATAGAAACAGAGATAGAATCCGCAACAGAGACATTCGCAGCAGAACTAAGGTAACTGACAAAGCCGTAAGGATCAGCGCGCTGAAGTGGCAATGGGCCGGCCATATAGCTCGACGAACTGACAACCGTTGGGGAAGAAATATTCTCGAGTGTAGGACGACCCCCCGACGTGATGGAGTGACGACTTGAAAAATGTTGCAGGAAGCGTTGGATGCAGGTGGCTGGGGACCGTTCGTTGTGGAACGCTTTGGCAGAGGCCTATGTTCAGCTGTGGACTCTTGATAAGTGGTAAGGAAGAAGAAGAAGAAGACAATTCATGTTATTTTAAAAATGGTTTTTACAAATCTAAAAAAAATTATAACAATCTCTATTAACGATTGCTAAAATATAAATAAAGTTTGCCATCACCAGCTTCTTGTCTGTTTTTCACCCAATAAAAAAAAACTGCATATCTAAGAGAAAATCGAGCCACACTGGAGTAGCTTTACATTCGTCTGCTGTAATATTTCTCAATATGAGAGAAAAACTTAGCCTAGCTGTGAATATTTACAGGCTATTAAATAAATATTCACGCCATTCTCATTACCTAGGTAGACAGCTAGACCTCTGTCTCTAGAAAATTAAGTCCCTTTGACCCTCCTTCCACCGAAGATATTTTCGGAACAACGTGATAGGTGGTGAGCCTGTCTCCGTCTTTATGTCCAAGTCAACGATATAATTCGTAAATAAGTTTTTGAAAAACCCATAAGTACCAGCTTGCCTCCTGGGAATCGAACTCGGGTACTAAAATTATTGGTAGAAATTTTACGCATAAATTATCATAATCACATAGTTTATGATACCTTTTTAAAATTACTATAAAAAAATTTATAATAGTCACTGTAACTGGGTGTTTGGGTGATCGGTATCCGAGTCAAGGGACCCGAGTTTGATCCCCAGATGGTAGGCTCTTGCCCATGGGTATTTTCAAACTTTGTACCAATTAGGGCTTAAGCATAAAGACGGCGCTTGCCTCTACATTCGTCACGTTGTGCCAAAAAAATTTCATCGTTGAAAAGTGCGTCTAAAGGACTTAATACATAGGACCTTTTTAGAGAATGGCGTGAAGGTTTTTTTTATAATCTTTTTTTATTATTTATAGGAGCAAGATTGGGTCGAATGCAATTTATGGCCGGGCTTGCTGCAGTCTTACAGTAATTCTCGGTAGAACCCGCAGCATGCAGCGTGAGAAACCCAAAGCCAGAGCCGACAGCCATATTCGCTTTTGTTGGTGGGTTGCCTTTAAAAATGAGAAGAAGAAGTGTTTTACGATATGTTAAAATAATATTAATATAAATTATAAATTTCATTGTTTTGTAAATGCTCCTTTTTATATTAAAAATAGTTTTAGACATAATCATATTTTTATTATTGATATTTGAAAGTGAAAAAGTAATGCACTCTACTGCTATTAATAAATATTCACGCCATTCCCATTACCTAGGTAGACAGCTAGACCTCTGTCTCTAGAAAATTAAGTCCCTTTGACCCTCCTTCCACCGAAGATATTTTCGGAACAACGTGATAGGTGGTGAGCCTGTCTCCGTCTTTATGTCCAAGTCAACGATATAATTCGTAAATAAGTTTTTGAAAAACCCATAAGTATCAGCTTGCCTCCTGGGAATCGAACTCGGGTACTAAAATTATTGGTAGAAATTTTACGCATAAATTATCATAGTCACATAGTTTATGATACCTTTTTAAAATTACTATAAAAAATTATAATAGTCACTGTAACTGGGTGTTTGGGTGATCGGTATCCGAGTCAAGGGACCCGAGTTTGATCCCCAGATGGTAGGCTCTTGCCCATGGGTATTTTCAAACTTTGTACCAATTAGGGCTTAAGCATAAAGACGGCGCTTGCCTCTACATTCGTCACGTTGTGCCAAAAAAATTTCATCGTTGAAAAGTGCGTCTAAAGGACTTAATACATAGGACCTTTTTAGAGAATGGCGTGAAGGTTTTTTTTATAATCTTTTTTTATTATTTATAGGAGCAAGATTGGGTCGAATGCAATTTATGGCCGGGCTTGCTGCAGTCTTACAGTAATTCTCGGTAGAACCCGCAGCATGCAGTGTGAGAAACCCAAAGCCAGAGCCGACAGCCATATTCGCTAAAGGTTTTGTTGGTGGGTTGCCTTTAAAAATGAGAAGAAGAGGTGTTTTACGACATGTTAAAATAATATTAATATTAATTATAAATTTCATTGTTTTGTAAATGCTCCTTTTTATATTAAAAATATTAAGTTTTTAGACATAATCATATTTTTATTATTGATATTTGAAAGTGAAAAAGTAATGCACTCTACTGCTATTAATAAATTCAGTAATCCTTAATGTGACAAGCTAAATGTGTATTTAAAATAGTCCGGACAACTATCTTTTTCCATAAGTAACTAAAATAAATCATGAAAAATATTAAGTAATAGTAAGTACGCAACAGAACTAAAACTTTGTATACAAACGTAATAAAGAATTAGGAATAGCGTTTGTTTAATTTTCAATATTCCAAGAGACCTGAGTTCGATTCCCAGGTGGCAAGCTCGTACCAATGGGTTTATTCAAAAACTTAAGTACGAATTATATCGTTGGCTTGGACATTAAGACGGCGACGGGCTCACCACCTGTCACGTTGTCCCGAAAATATCTTCGGTGGAAAGTGGGTCGAAGGGACTTAATTGTCTAGACTCGACCTCTGTGTACCCGTGTGTTGGGAATTGCGTGAAGATATATAATAATTTATTTAAAACCCCAGACAGCCGAGTGTTTGTGTGGCTACCTTCCTCTGACGACATTTGTAGAGCAACGTTACAGGTGGTGAGCCCGTGGCTACATTTCTGTCCAAGGCAACGATATACTTCGAACATAAATTTTTTGAAAAATCTATTGGTACGAACTTGCCACCTGGGGATCGAACTTAAACACTATAGAACGAATTTTTTTTAAACAGCGGTGTGATACTATATTTCAATACATTAATAATAGTAACTAAAATTATTTTGAACATAGAATACTTAATAGAATGCTGAATATATATACTGGTATTCCTTTAACCCTTCCACTGAAGTTTTAATGCTTGTATCTGGAGTGGGTATACGACAATGCTGGCGGGTCCGAACTTGCGACGTTATGTTTCACAGTACACGCACAAAACCATTAGGCCGCTTATGAAATTAAAATTGATGTGAAAATTAATGTTTAAAATTTATACTCATATTCATTTTCAATTTTGTATTTCCTTTGTTAAGAAAAAGCAAAAAGTATAAGTTATCTATGGAGTTTCTTTCGCCTGTTGTTTCTCCGTTAGACAAACGTCAATACGGAACGATAGTAAATTACAAAATGGCTATCGATATTAATAAATTATAGTTAAAATCAATCAATTAATAAATCATTTGATTAGATAAATAACAGTTAAAATCAATCAATTAATAAATCATTTGATTAGATTTAGTATTTGAGAGAATGGGTCTAAAAACTTTAGTATGTAATATTACTGCAACTTCATCAGAATTTAACAAAAGTTTCGGAAATTTTAGGTACTGGCCTCCTTCGGCTAACAATTTCTTTGTAAAATAAATATTTTCCTGCATCCATTATCTCTGCAGAAATAAACAAAAGAGGCCCGCTATCTTTAGATTTACTCTAACTTTATCGAACCGTCATTAAATTCGCCTTTAAGTAATCTCCTCGAACGTTGTGCGTCTTTTTTGCATTCGATATTTAAAATTTTAGAAGAAGACATTAGAAACTTCTTGAACTACCTATTGGTCGCATTTTGTACTTTTAAAGTAATTTGTAGGGGGCACTGGTGCACTGATTGTAGTTTATTTATAGAGTTAGATATGTGAAGGGACTTACTGACGATATTTTCGATCGACTTCAAAAAATGTCACGATAGCCGTGTGGTTGGGAGGTCGGAATTTCGAGTCAAGAGACCCGAGTTCGATCCTCTGGTGGCAGACTCGTACCAATGGGCTTTTCAAAAAACATATGTACGAATTATATCGTTGGCTTGAACATAAAGACGGCGACGTGCTCACCACCTGTCACGTTGTCCCGATAATATCTTCGTTGGAAGGTGGGTCAAAGAGACTTAATTGTCTAGACTAGACCTCTGTCTACACCTGTATTGGGAATTTGCATGACTTCAAAAATGAGAATATTCTTCGTCTCGAGGATATCTCGCTCAATTGGAAAATTTCTTTTTTTATTTATTTTCCGGCAGAGACATTAAGTTCGGGTTACCAGCGTACTATAAAAATCAATAGCGTCCTTATCACTGTGCTGCAAAGATCAATGTTTGTGTCAAATCCGCCGTTTTTGATCATTAAACACAGTTTGGTGGTTAGTGTTGATAAAATATAAATAATAAAATATATGTTATATTATTTTCACGCCCAATGTAGGGGTAGACAAAGGTCTAGACAATAAGCCAGTTCGCAGTTCTTTCACCGAAGACACCTTTATGGTCATCGTGAGTGGTTGTGAGCCTGTCGCAGTCTTCATGTCCAAGTTAACGATATAAATCGTATTGAAAAAAAAAAAACATTGATACTTTCGGACTCATACTACTTTCGGACTCATAGCCCGATCACCCAAGCGCTCAGCTATTGTGACTCTTTACGTCACACATGTCTCTCTCCAAATGCAGACCGTTTAATTCAACACGGTGTAATACATAATCCATAAAATTAAATTTCTGTCACGTTGTCCTTATCTACGGATTATTGGAATTTATGAATTTTTTAAATTGTTCTAGAAAGAGGTATTAAAAAACTTCGCAGTTCGTATTCCGAATGCATAATTTATTTCAACTCTTTTGAATTTATTTCATCTCTTCTGATATATCCAATTCTTTACAAATGGAACCGTGTGGTAAACGCGTAAGAATGTTGCCTCTCCCTTACTCCCCGTGTGTGTCGTGAGAAGCGACTAAGGGAAACAGCCTTGAATATCGTTTTGGCAACCGATAGATTGCGGGATAACCATCTCGAAAAATATTAGACCCAAATAATCAGACCGAAGATGGACAGCAGCGTCTGAGATGCGAGTGTTTGGTACTGCAATCGCCAATCCGAAAGCCAGGCATGGCGATTATGGCAAATCCTCCCTATGGGGGAGGCGTATGACCTGCAGTTGAGTTTAACACGCCTTTATGTATGTACATAACACTCATTTTACATATGCCATAATCGCAATGCTTGTTCAGGGGATTGGCGATCGCCAAACGTGGCGATTATAGCAAAAACTTTCGGAAAATATTCTATCATCTGCAGTGAACTTTAACAGGCCGTTAGGTACGTAATAATAAGTAAATAAATAAATAAATATCTTCACGCATTTCGCAATATAGGGGTAGACAGAGGTCTAGTCTAGACAATTAAGTCCACCGAAGATATTTTCGGGACAACGGGACAGTAACACAGTTGCCGTTAGGTACGTAAATGTTGTAATATATTTTCTTTTAGATTTTTATATTGTATATTTTAGTAATAAATCATTATGTTCAAAGTTTTATGCTCATCGTGTTGCTCAACATATTGGATATTCGTAAATGCCACAAGAGGTAAGCTAACATAATACAACATTTTACTGACATATTGTTTTGACGACCTCCGAGAACGATTGGAACACTCGTTTTTCATAGTGTCGCCCTCTATGAGGTCCTGGTTCGATTCTCAGCAGGGCCAGTGTAGAAAGCCCTTTTCTAAATTTCTAGGTATTTGTGGTATCTTCGTTGTTTCTGGTTCTATAACACTCGTGCTCGTGGGAAAATCACTCCTCACTTAAGTCTGTATCTGCCACTGAGGAGGTTTGTCGCTTAAATTTGTTTATTGTGAGGGTAAAATATACTTTTACAGGTCACTGAAAAGTTGAATCGTTGGTATAATCTGAACACGCAGTATACCAAACTTGCGATCCTGTCATGAATCCGTATAGAAGCATAGTTAAATTTAAAAACCTCATAAATACTAAATAATGTTAAATAAGTATCATAATATTAAGCCTTATAATATTAAATTAGGTCCATGACAATATATTAATAATAATAATAATGCTTTATTCTTTAACCAAAATTATCAATGAGTAGTACTGTACTAATGAGTAATCCTGTCGTCTGTCTGTTAAATGATGTCTAATTAGTGGCTTCATGTTAATTAACTTGTTCTTAATTGTAAACACGAAAAATAATTAAAAATTATAAATAAGTGTATTTATTTGGGATGAAAATGCTAATAATTATCTGAAGTTTAAAGTAAGAGTAAACAAACTAGAAACAAACAATTAATTCTAACTCTAAATATGGCATGTATATATTTCAGTATGACAGATCTGAAAGATGGTCTAATTACTAAAATTGATAAGGCCGTGCTTCGATGGTTTGAGCACGTTGAGCGTATGAGTAAAGACTGAATGGTGAAGGAAATATATAGAACAAATGTTAGTATTAAAAGGGGTCGAGTTAGGCCAAGACTAACTTACAGTTAGCTTAACTAACTTACAGTTACTATAAACTAACTATAGTTTACAGTAAATTCGATATAGCCAACGATGGGAATTGACTTTTAATATTTTATCTCGAAATTTCGAGTCAAGAGACGCGACTTTGGTCCCCAGGTGGCAGGCTCGTACCAATGGGTTTTTCAAAAACTTATGTACGAATTATATCGTTGGCTTGGACATAAAGATGGCGACGGGATCACCACCTGTCCCGTTGTCCCGAAAAATATCTTCGCTGGAAGGAGGGTCGTAGGGACTTAATTGTCTAGACTAGACCTCTGTCTACCCCTATATTGCGAAATGCGTGAAGATATTTACTATTTATTTTAAGTTTTTTTTATATTTACTAAACTCAAACAGGTTTTTCTGTTCAATATTTAATAAATTAAATATTACAACATAAAAAGAGGAAATTACAAACATGATTGGCATGTGACATATATACCTGATAGTCTTGTTGGTAGTAAACCTACCTTTAAATGCCACAAGACAAACATTTGTGTCACTTTAAATGTTTGTAATACAGACATGGATGTGTAGATGATTATAAAAATATTTATCTGTGTATGTATATTACACATATAGATAGGGTCACCACCGTTACTTTATCCCAAATAAGCTCCAGTCAAAAGTAGGAAGAAAAAATACTAAACTATTTCAACCTCTGTTTACCTGGGAAACGTACCGTTTATTGGGAAACGTAGTCAAAAAGGAATTTGTAAATATATGGGATATAAATAAAGGAATTCATGTCAAAGACGAAATGCTACTGAGATTAATATTGTTTAATACGTTTCAACATAGCGTTTCTTCTCTTTTATTTTCGAAGTCTGTAATGCTAGCTTCAAGAAATAACTTCACAAACTTTACGATTAGCCACATTTTAAGTTTGTTTCAATTTATAAGAGAAAGCGATTTCAATGTTCCCTTAAGTAACGATAGCCGAGTGGTTGGATGGTTCGAATTAGAGTCAAGAGACCCGAGTTCGTACCCCAGGTGGCAGGCACCAATGAATTTTTTTTTTAAAACCTATGTACGAATTATAACGTTAGCTTGGACAATAACTTGGCGACGGGCTCACCACCTGTCATGATGTCCCAAAAATATCTTCGATTGAATGTGGGTCGAAACGACTTAATAGCCTAGACCGCTGTCTACCCCTGTATTGAGAATGGCGTGAAGACATTTATTTTATTTCATTGTATTGTCCTCTTAAAACTACGACTAATTTAGGGCGAGATTCCTTATTTAATAGAGTATAGTGACATGCCTTAAAAGCTGAAGATTGCGGATTTAAATTCTGCTAGAAGTTAACATTTATATGAAGATTGTGAATGTTTGGAAATTGACATTGAATCATGGACATTTCCAAGGAAACTGGATGGAAATTAAATAGAAAGTCCACCATTCATTCACTATTCATCTTCTACTATTTAGCACACGCTCTTGTACTAAATTTGTCTTCATTGTTATGTATTTGTGTTTTGTCTAGCAAATTAGAGATCAATCATTTACATACTTTATTATACCATATATTGCATTACATGGCCGCAAGAATTAATCAGGCCCATATTTTCCATGAGTCGCAAAAGGCAACTACGAAAAATATATTGTTTAATGATTTAGACGTTTTTTTGCGAAAATTCACATATTATAAATATGTATACATTTATATCACAAAATTCCGTATGCAAAATCAAATGGCGTAATTTACCGAAGAGAATAAGAAAGAATAAGAAGGCTCGCCCGCCCACAGATGCATGGACCTATTATACCATGGATACATGAATCACATCGACTATTACAAACACGCCATTATCAAAGGTCACTCTACGATGACTCTTTATTTAAAGGATAAAGCCACAAAAATGCCCACAATCTGCTTGCCAATGGAAATATTACCAAATATCTGCAATGGGCTTTTGAGTAACTAAATATATCTTCCGCTGTCTCTTATGATTTAATACATTTTCGTTTCAGTTTCGTTGGGCTTATTTTCCACGGTCTTTGTTCCATATAATAACAATTGTATTTCATTTAACAATGTTTCGTACTAACAATAAGAATTTATTTCTTCGCTATGTTAAATTTTCAACAAGTTTTTCGAAATTAAAACCGATACTTGGGCCAACGAAGCGATTATTTTCAGGACTTTAAATTAATATAAATGGTTAAACTTTTATATTCTCATACAACTTCTACTAGAGAATGAAGTCCTTTCCACCCACTTCCCACCAAAGCTTAGTTTGTGACTACGTGACAGTTGGTGAGCCTGTCTCCCGCACTTAGTGTCCAAGCTAAGGACACTGCATATTTATATGCAATTTATTTTTACTTAAATAAATATTCATACATACATATCTTATACCCTCCGAAGAAAAATGGGTTGAAAACGATTTCACTAACCCGCTTTAGAAAATTGAATTGAAATATAACAAAATAAATTAATGTCTCCTCCCCAGTACAAGGGTAGACAGAGGTCTAAACATTTAGTCCTTCCGATTCCCCTTCCACCGAAGACATTTTTGGGACAACGTGACAGGTAGTGAGACCGTCGCCGTCATTACGTTTAAGGCAAGGCAAGATATAAATTTTACTTAAGTACTTCAAAAAATCCATTGGTATGAGCCTTGGGAATCGAACTCGCATCTCTTGTCACGAATTCCGATCACCCAACCACACGGCTACCGTGAAAATAAATCTTCAGGCATATAATCAGATGAGTCTGCCAGAGAAACTGATCGCTAAATGTCACGGCCCTTATTACTTACCTCTTTTTCTTCTTTCAAATTCATTTTTTTTCATACGCGCGTCTAGATAACTGAGTACTCTTGACCCTCCAGTCCGTCGGCGATCAATTTGCTCACATAGCCTTTGAAAGTTAGTCTAGATATTAACTTTCTGGCTATATATTTTCTTCACAATTCGGTCTTCGCTCATTCATTCAATGTGCCCATCATCGAATCGAAAGTACGAATGTTATGGTTTGTTTTAATTTGACAAGCTCGTACCAATAAATATTATTGCAAAACATTTTTCTTTCTTCTTTTTTTGATGTGTAACATCTATAGCCGCACGTAAAACCGATTTCTGGCGTGGCGACGCATGCCGTGCACGTACGTAGTAGTGTTTAATTATAAACCTTAATTCTCAGATAATAGGGTGTAAATTAGTATACCTTTGTATGCACGCTATACAAAGGTATACTAATTTACGCCCTATTACCTGAGAAATAAGGTTTATAATTAAACACTGAAATCCCTTTTTTATATTTATTTAATTATATTTATATTATTCATATTAGTGACTATGTAAATTATATTAAGATTTCATTTTTACATGAATGGTCATTTCCTTATAGTCAAAAATGTTCAATAATTTTTAAAACGAATAAACATAAACTACCATTAAAATTAGCTGGAGATTTTAATGTAAATTTGCAAGAGCTGAATCACTGCCATTCATGACATTTCTTCAAAAAGAATTTCAATTGCAAATCAACAACAATCCAAAAGAATCTACTACCAAATATGGAACAACTATAGATGCTGTAATTGTGAGATATCTTAATAATGTTTCATCCAATACTTTTGTAACGTATTCCCAATACAGGGGTAGACAGAGGTTAAGTCTAGACAATTAAGTCCCTATGACCCACCTTCCACCGAAGATATTTTCGGGACAACGGGACTTTACTACTACGTAGGTAGTTTAGTTATCATCGACCAATCGTCACAGTAATATCGGCAGAGGAAACATCGAATATAACTATAACTGAAGTCACAGAGAGAGAGAGAGAGAGAGCAAATATTTAAATTGTGGCCACTTGATATTAATATCGAATTTTTATATCAAATGTAAATAAATGTTTATTAAATAAAGTTACCATTTTCTGTAAGAAATTCGTAATACTTCATTTTTTCATTAGTATTTTGTTAGTACTTCATTTTTTCATTCCTGTAATAATATTATCTTTATATATTATTCATATTAGTGACTATGTAAATTATATTAAGATTTCATTTTACATGAATGGTCATTTCCTTATAGTCAAAAATGTTCAATAATTTTTAAAACGAATAAACATAAACTACCATTAAAATTAGCTGGAGATTTTAATGTAAATTTGCAAGAGCTGAATCACTGCCATTAATGACATTTCTTCAAAAGAATTTCAATTGCAAATCAATTGCAATCCAAAAGAATCTACTACCAAATATGGAACAACTATAGATGCTGTAATTGTGAGATATCTTGATAATGTTTCATCCAATACTTTTGTAACGTATTAAATAAATATATAAATATCTTCACGCAATTCCCAATACAGGGGTAGACAGAGGTCTAGTCTAGACAATTAGGTCCCTTCGACCCACCTTCTTTTAAAGATATTTTCTGTCTCACATGTTGTTAATAAATATTATTTTTGGGAAATTTCTCAATTATTTAATTAAATAAATAAATAAATATAAATATCTTCACGCAATTCCCAATACAGGGGTAGACAGAGGTCAAGTCTAAACAATTAAGTCCCTTTGACCCACCTTCCACCGAAGATATTTTCGGGACAATTATTTAATTGGATAATTTAATAAGTTTAACACTTGGCGATCTGTTTTCTTTCTCTACCCCGTCAGGGACTGTAAGTAAATATGTTTATTTATAACACGCTCTTTTTATTTAATGACAAACTTAAAATACATAATAAATATCTTCACGCAATTCCCAATACAGGGGTAGACAGAGGTCTAGTTTAGACAATTAGGTCCCTTCGACCCACCTTCTTTTAAAGATATTTTCGGGACAACGTGACAGGTGGTGTGCCCGTCAATTTCTTAATGTCCAAAACAAACATAAATGTCTATATGTCTTCATGTACATAAGATTTTTAAAAACCCATTGGTACGAGCCTGCCACCTGGGGATCGAACTCGGGTCTCTCGACTCGAAATTCCACCCACCCAACCACTCGGCAATCGTAACTCACAATCTTAAAATTCAGCATCTAAATTCATGTCATGTTACCCTTAAATCTAAGTAGCGATTCTGAAATATAAATTATCATAGCTGTGACTGTAACAGATGGCCGAACATGACTTCGCTCAAAGCAAAAACTGTCACAAGAGAACTTACAGCGAAACTGTACTCAGGTTATATAGTAATTTATGACTTTCGCCGTGTGCTATCAGCGTAGGAGTATAGCATTTTTTTATAGAAAATGGAGGCCAACGAGCAAGTGGCTCACGCAATGGCAAGAGCCCATGAACACCCGCAATACCAGAGGCATAGCAGATGCGTTGCCTCCCTTAGAGCTCCCCCCCACCCCAGAATCGAGTGAGGGGGGTGATGGGCCACCGGTTAACTGCGCTCACCAGACGAAACGCAGAAGTTTGTTAGACTTCTACTTCACGCCGATATTCTGTGCGGTCGTGTTACTTCCCCGGTCGAGCCGGCCCATACAAGCAACAACAAAAGCTGATGCGTGGCTCTACCACTTTTATTAGCATACACATACATAACAGTGTATTAGCATAAACTTTCTTCTCCGTGGATGTCGTAAGAGGCGTCTAAGAGAAATAAAATATACTAAAATGTTACTGTGAACAAAGGAAGAATGTTTGCTGCCGACAGTTAGCGGGATAACTATCACGAAAACTGCTAGACCAAAATTCTGCAGCCCATCATTGGTCTCTGGCGTGACGATTACACCAAATACTTCTTACGGAAAAAATATCTTCTCGTCATTCCCGATACAGGGGTAGACACAAATGGAGACAATTAAGTGCTTTTGAACCACCTTTCACCGAAGCAGTCTTTATGTCCAAGCCAGTTGTTTTTTATAAACCCATTGGAATAAGCCTAGGGAATTGATCTCGGGTGTCTTGCCTCGAAACACTCCGCTATCGTGACTTCTTATGGGAGGAGCCTAAGTAATAACAACGGCGTGTAGTAAACGTACTTCGTGCTTTTCAATTTTACTTAACGAGTGAATTAAGAGTATATTGATGAAAATAGCAGTTTGTCATCACAAACTTTTTGCAGAAAAGTATTTTGGTTGGGTGATCGGAATCGGAGTCGAGAAACCCAAGTTCATTCCCCAGGCGGCGACAGACTCACGATATGTCACGTTGGTCCAAAATAAAAGGTTCCAAAGGACTTAGTTGTCTGTGCCTCTGTCTACCTCAGTAAAGTGAATGGCGTAAAAATATAAACATAATGGTTTGGAGGTCGTCACTTAATTTTCTGGGGCATCGTCCTACACTACCTTTGCCTGAACTATTTTCCTTTCTATTTCCCAATTCCTTTCCTACAAGTAGGCAAAGAACCCTCAGCTGCTCTGTTGATGCGATGTATGGGCGTCGATATTAAAATACATTTGTCTCTTTTATATCTTCGTAGTATTTCCCATACTTGACAATTACGACGTTTCGACCCATTCGACATTCGTTGTAGATGTATTAAAACATCCATAACTCGAATACAAATATTTGTATTCATCATTAAAATGTCCCAACGAACCCGCTACCCTTACTTCGAAAGCACAGTCATTACCAACTGGACTATCGAGTAGTTTTATTTGTATGTCTCGTATTGATTCTTAAAATACAATTCTATACGCAGAAGAAAGTTACGTACGTTGGTTCGTACCTTTTACCTATCGCAGTCACAGTTTAAAAAAATCTCCTAAATTATAGATAGATAATGGATTTCGTCGAAGTCACCTTTGACCTTTTTTTATCGCAAACGAATCCTGGGACGCATAATAAAGGATCCTTTATAGCTTTGACCGGGACTTTAATTCTTTTTACAGACGATGCGGGCCATCTTTTAACGTATTCTTAATTTAAACTTAGCCTCGAGCCTTTATTAGGAGATTGAAGGACATTTTGTATTTGTTAAGAATAAACCCATGCTATTTAATTATAAATATTTTACGACATTCGACATTAAAAAGGGTCGAGGTAGGCCGAAACTATCTTTCGAAGACCATTTGAGTAAATTGCTCGATGAGGGGAGGGTCAAGAGTACTTGGATACCTCGACGTGCATGTATGAAGAAAATGGTGAATCAGAATGAAGCGAAGGAGATATGTAAGGATCATGAGACTTGGCGATCTGTTCTCTCTGGCTACCACGTCAAGGATTGTGCGTGAAGATAAATAAATAAATATTTACGATATTCCCAATACTATGGCAGACAGAGGGCTGGACAATTAGATCCTTTTGACCCACATTTCACGAAACACCCACCCACAGTTTTGAGACAACGTGACCGTGGTAACGGTACCCATGTGGAAATGGTGGAAATTAAGGTTATAAGTATAGAAAAATGTAAGATGCTTAAGCACTTATTTATTTATTTATTTATTTATCTTCACGCACAATCCCTGACGGGGTAGCCAGAGAGAACAGATCGCCAAGTGTCACGATCCCTACATACTTCTTTTCGCTTCTTTCAGATTCATCATCTTCTTCATACATGCACGTCTAGGTATCCGAGTACTCTTGACCCTCCCCTCTTCGAGCAATTTGCTCACATGGTCTTCGAAAGTTAGTCTTAAGCACTATTAAGGTATGAAAATCGGAAACAACGAAGGTACCACAAACATTCAGACCCAAGAAATTGTAGAAAAAGTGGTTTTTCTTCTTTGACCCGACCGGGAATCGAACCCGGGACATCGAGATGGCGACACCTTGAAAACCGGTGTTTACGCCACTCGTCCACGGAGGTCGTCAAATATTTATTCAATCCAATGTTTTATAATTTCATTATAACGAAATTCGCCATTATGCTCGCATCTAAATCCGTAACAGATGGACGGACACGACTAAATTTTATGCGGACTACTTAAATCAGAATTAAGCCGGCGTCGCTCTGTCGTTGTTATAACAAAATTTATCTTCTAGTTATTCGTAGAGCATGCAAGAGATTATGAAGTTTCGATTTTTTAATATCTTCACATTATTTTCCATACTGTGGTAGACAGAAGTCTGGACAATGAACTCCTTTAGACTCACTTATTTGGAATACGATGTTGTAAAATTTATTAATTTGTAATCATATCCAGTACAGCCTATAAAAGTCCACTACTGGACGTAGTCCTCTACCATAAGGAAGGATGCTATAATCTGGCGATTATTATTAGCAAGCGCATTGGCGATAGTATTATCAGATACCTTGCATCTTAGACGCTGCTGTTCGTAACCGGTCTGCTGAAATTTGTTCTGGTATTTATAGATGTGGTTATCCCTCCATCTGTCGGTAGCCAATAGCATTTTGCAGGCCAGGGGATTGGTATTATTATTAGGTCGATACCACACGGCAATTTGTAAATATTTCGTAACATGCTAAATGCTTGTTACTTAGGTGTTACTTAGATCTGCGACAGAAGGATGAACACATCTGTATTCGAGTGTCCAAATAGGACCTCTCTAGGAGGTCTATGTTTTCTTATCAATATTATTTGCAGCTTATGGATACATCGAATTTCTTTTTGTATTATAGAAATATTGGAATATATTAGAAATAAGATAGTGTGCATTAAAAAAATATTGAATTTAGTTTATTATGTCTACTTATATATATATATATATATATATATATATATATGTATATATATATATATATATATATATATATATATATATATATATATATATATATATATATATATATATATATATATATATATATATATATATATATATATATATATATATATATATATATATATATATATATATATATATATATATATATATATATATATATATATATATATATATATATATATATATATATATATATACATACATAATAAACTAAATTCAATATTTTTTAAATGCACACTATCTTATTTCTAATATATTCTAATATTTCTATAATACACATTGAGACGGCCAAGGGCTCACCACCTGTCACGTTGGCCATAAAATATCTTCGGTTCAGTAGGTGAGTCGAAACGACTTAAGTGTTTAGACCTCTTAATACCCCTACATTGGGAATGGCGTGAAGATATATCATTTCGATATAAGATAGCAAGTAGTTAGGAGAAACAGGCTTCGAGACGGTGATGACCTTGACGGCGGTGGAAGGATGAAATTGACTCCTTATTAAAATAACTATCGCGAGGAGGTCCAAGATAGAACGCGGTGGACATAATGCAGGCCTTTGCTCAGCAGAGGGACACAAATGACTAAGATGGGATAAGATATATGAATAACATATTTTTATTATAGGATGTTAACTTTGATTTATCAACTGTTAGTTGTTTGTGCTGGCCTAAATATTTCCATTAATTCCAGATTAATTAATTTCAGAGACTTGTGGAGACTGTATTAAGGCATTAAATTTTCTCATTGTTACCTCGAGTCTGAAGTGTTTAGAATTAAGAATAAATAAATTAATGTTTTATCGCGTGGTAACGGCATAAGGATATTGCCTCTCCCTTTCTTCCCGTGGGTGTCGTAAGAGGCGCCTAAGGGAAACAGCCTTCAATATCGTTTATGGCAACCTACATATGTTGGCATAACCATCTCAAAAAATATCAGACCAAAATAATCCGACCGAAGATGGGCAGCAACATTTAAGGTGTGAGTGGTCTGGTACTGCGATCGCCAATCCACAGCGTGGCGATTATGGCAAAACCCTCCCTATGGGAGAGGTCTTTTTCCTGCTGTGAACTTTAACAGGCCATTTTGTATATTATGTAAATAAAAAAAATTGGCAATTAAAATGTGGAAGATTTCTAAGTTTTGTAGCGTTTTGACAAAGTTTCAAACCGAGAACAATACAAATCCGTGTAACATTACTTTATAGATGTATTTTGGACAATTTCCTTTTATTGGGATAAGGAGCGACGTCACCATATGGTAAGTGCTTTTTGTAGCCCTTATACATCAATCATTGAACAGTATACAGAGTTACAGATGAGCTGTGGCCCCTTGAGGAATAAGATGGAATACCTCTGAGAACTACCTGTACCCTCTATAATATGTACATAAATAATTTCAGCTATAATTGTTTAGTCACGATAGCTGAGTGGTTGGGTGATCGAAATTTCGAGTCAAGAGACCCGAGTTCGATCCTCAGGTGGCAGGTATGTTAAGCATATTTTTATCTCAGTAACGATCGGGAATCGAACCCAACTTCAGAGCTGACTTCAGAGCTGGCACCTGACACCATAAAACCGGTGTATACGCCACTCATACACGGAGGTCGTCTTATAGCCTCGTTTAAAAAAAATATGGGTTGCACTCCGGAGTGCTGACGCAAGCGAAAACTTATTTTTTATTTATCTAGACGCGTTCGCGATCTGACATATGTACATGCATACATGCACACACTATAGCTGCGTTTCGTAACGGTGTCGCGAGTCCAGAGATTTTATCTCATCTAAACATATGCGTACCGCGCTAAAAGAAGTTTTTACTTCAATATAATATTTTACGACGTAGGAATATAAACCTTGTTAAGTTGTATTTTTAAATCCACCATATGCATTTTATTAAAAAAATGCTTTAAAAAGTGTACATAATGCAACAGAGAAATTCACAAAATTCTATAATATTTTAAGCGCTTTAAATATTTATTTTACCTATTTTGTATAACTCACTTACCTCTATGCGAATTAATATTTATTTACGTTGTTTGTAAATCACAAATATACGGGTTAATGTTTTAAACCACTATACAGCGTAATTAAAATTGAAATTGGGATAAGTATTTTTGGGTGCATGTTACTAGCTTTTTTACCTGTAGTTCGTTCATTTTGATATACCCAAATAACTGTCGAATTCACAATCATTACTTATCGATACGTCACGATAGCCGAGTAGTTGGGAGGTCGGAATTTCGTGTCAAGAGACCCGAGTTCGAGCCCCAGGTGGCAGGCTCGTACAAATGGGTTTTTCAAAAAACTTATGTACAAATTATATCCTTCACTTGGACATAAAGACGGCGACGGGCTCACCATCAGTCACGTTGTCGCGAAAATATCTTCGGTGGTTTATTGTCTAGACTAGACCTCTGTATACTACGTTATTGGGAATTGCGTGAAGCGGGGAATTGCGTGGAATCTCGTGAACGAGAGGCGTACACAACTTTTTTGGTGTCGCCAGTTCTGAGAATTCCCGGGTTCGATTTCCGGTCGGGTCAATGTAGAAAACACTTTTACTATAAACAAATTCAGTTTTACTTATTCCACTAATTGTTTATTTAAATTTCTCTAATAAGAAACCTTAAATAATGCCATAAAGGCGAAACTGGTGAGGTATTTTAAATAAATAAATACAAAAATAATAACAAATTGTTTAAAGATGAAGTTCCACCAAGAGTATTCAATACTTTTATCTAATTTTTTCGGGTCTATGTGTTTGTGGTACATTCGATGTTTCCGATTCTATGACATAAGTGCTTAAGCTTAGGATCAGAGTAATGTATTTGATGTTATTCCCGTGTATTTTCATAGCAAGATGAACTTACCTTGCACTGTGGGAACTGCTCCGGCGGACGAGTGACCCTCCAGCCTAGGAGTGGTGGTATGCAAACCAGTGCGCTCATAAGCCACACCGCAGCAATCATGAGCGCAGCTCTTGCTGGAGTCCGCTTCTTCAAGTAGTCCACAGCCTGCAAAAATAAATTGAAATTAAAAATATCTTCATGCTATTCCCAATAATGGGGTGGGCAGAGTAATAATGAGTCCTTTTGATAAACATTCGTATCGAAGACAATTTTTGGACAACGGGATAAGTGATTACTCCGTCGCCGTCTTTACGTGCTACAATATGGCGGCCTTAGTCATATGATATGGCGTTTGCTTCTTAGCCAACTTATCTTATACGTACATTAAAATTATAAATATAAATATAAATAAATATCTTCACGTAATTCCCAATACAGGGGTAGACAGAGGTCTAGTTTAGACAATTATGTCCCTTCGACCCACCTTCCACCGAAGATATTTTCGAGACAACGTGACAGGTGGTGAGTCCGTCGCCGCCTTTCTGTCCAAGCCAACGATATAATTCGTACATTGAAAAACACATTGGTACAAGCCTGCTACTTGGGGATCGAACTCGGGTCTCTCGACTCGAAATTCCGACCACCCAACCACTCGGCTATCGTGACTACATTAAAATTATACACCATTATTACAACGCCCTATAAAAGTCTACCGCAGAGCACAGGCTTGTATGTGGTAACGTTGTCCAGAATCGCCACAGGCCGGCGATCGTATAAGCGAACGTTGAATTTTGCGAAAAATACCAGAAATTTACTGGTCTGCTGAATTTTGGTCTGGTATTTTTTAAGCTGGTAATTACATCGTCCGTCTGTAACCTATTGCATTTTCATGGCTTTTCCTATAGTTGTCTATTACGAGACTCAAGGGAATAGAGGGGAAGAATATTCTCACAACGACAATCAAATAAAATTTGTTTCCTTATCCTTATCGGGAGATTGCATCTATATTAACATTTATTATTTCTTATACTTTTATCGTCACTTAAATAGGTAATATTGGTAGGCAGAGACAACGAGTCCTATAGAACCACTTTCCTTCGAAGTTTATTTGGCAAAACGTGATAGGTGGTGAGTCTATTGCCCTCATATTCACAAAGCCTTCGGTATTATATACTTACATATATATAAATAGATTAACAATCTTTTATATCCCTGACTATAGTACCAAAATTATATTCGTCACACAGATGTTTGTCCCTAGCGGGACTTGGAACCCGCAACCTTTACCTTCGAATGTAAGGTCAACTAAGCAACAAGTCCGTTTAAATTTTATTTAAAAATTAACCACATTTAAAACCAAATACAATAATTTTAAAGATGTTAATATCGTGTCACTTAGCAAACTGTTCTCTCTGGCTACTCCTTTAGGGATTACACTTGAACATATTTATGTATATATAAAAATATACGGTGTTGTATATCGCAGATTAACTCTGAATCCGTACATCTATCATGTCTTACATTTTACCACCGGGATAACTCCACACCAGTACGTTTAGAGAGATATGGGTTTAGGTGATTTTAGATCGTAAATATGAATTTGAACGGTATCATCGTGGTTTTACGCAAAGCGTTGAAATCGTGTTTTCATATTTGATAAGTTACGATAGACGAGTGGTTGAGTGATCGGAATTCGAGTCACTCAAGTTCGAGCCCAATTGGAACGCTCGTACCAATGGTTTTTTTTTTTTTTTTTCAAAACTTATACATCGTTTGCTTCGACTCAGAGGCAGCGACAAGCTCACCACCTGTAACGTTGTCCTGTTGTGTTGTTGTTAGGGCCTCTGTCTACCCCAGTATTGGGAACATTGTGAAGAAAAATTTTTACATAATTTCCTTCCTACCCGTACATCGTTTTACAGGCATTCAAGTACCTTGACTTTCCCTCCATCAAGCAATTCGATCAAATTGTCTTCAAAAGTTAGTTTCAGCTTATCACCACTCCTTTTATTGTTTACATTCGCATTTTATACCTGCCATCATTCGTTCTTCATTCATTCGACGCGCCCAAACCATCCTAGCACTCCCACATCCATTACAATCTTATAGATTGACTTAACAGGGACTTTTTATTTGAATTGGAAACAAACATCTATATTCTCCCTTACAGTCCATTAAAAACCCATTAATAACTCGTTATACAAAATGCATTAGTAATTTACCTAAAGTTAGTATGTACATATTCTGATTTATGTAAGGCGTATCTTTATAGCATTAAGTTACCTATTGCCCTTTTCATTGGCGGCAAGTTTCCGTTCCGTTTAATTTAAAGGGACAGTTGTAGCCTTATTTATGACACAATGAGTAATAATATTAATTTTCTCGATACGATCCATTTATAGTTCGGCGGCAGCTTTTAATAGAATATCGAATTGTTTAGTATGATTTATTGGGTCGTTTCGACCAAGGAACTGGTGTTTTTTTTATCTTAACACAATCTTTTATACTAAGGTTAGGCAGGGGTCTAGACAATGGAGTCGTGCGTGCTGATATACCGCTCTATCAACGTATAAATTCAAAAACTTGGGAAAAAGCCTATTTTTATATATCTTAACGCAAATTCCCCTCTGGTTACGTCTGAATAAAGTTTTTAAATTTATAAGTCTAGAAAATAAAATTCTTTCGGCCCACTTTTCTCTTAAGCTTATTTGGGGCAACGTGACAGGTCTTAGTGTACAAGCCAACAGATTTAATATACTTTTATACATTTACTTTATATATATTTAAATAAACAAATAATCATCTGTACATAAAAAAAGTCACGATAGCCGAGTGGTTGGGTGGTCGGAATTTTGAGTCGAGAGACCCGAGTTTGATCCCCAGTTGGCATGCTGGTATCAATGGGTTTTTCAAAAACTTATGTACGAGTTAAATCGTTGGCTTGGACTTAAAGACGGCGACGGGCTCACCACCTGTCCCGTTGTACCGAAAATATCTTCGGTGGAAGGTGGGTCGAAGGGACTTAATTGTCTAGACTAGACCTCTGTCTACCCCTGTATTGGGAATTGCGTGCAGATATTTATTTATTTATTTTATTTATCTATACATATAAACATCCGTGACTCGAAAAATATTTTCATCACACCATGAGCATTCGAACCCATGACCCTTAGCATCGCAGGCAGCATAACTACTGACTAGGAAGCCTATTCATAAATCTAAACATTACTATCGAAAAACACAATTTGAGAAATAAGCAGCTCCGGTCGTGATTGATTCTTATTAATAGTCACGATAGTGGTTGCGTGATCGGAATTCGAAATGAAGAGACTCGAGTTCGTTCCCCATGGCTCGTACCAATAGGTTTTTCCTGAACTATGTATGATTTACATCGCCGACTGGGACATAAAGACGGAAACCGCCTCAGCACTTGCTACGTTATCCCTAAAATTGTCTCCGATATACGGTGGGACGAAAAGACTTAATTGTGTAGACTTCTGTCTACCCCTGTATTGGAAAGGGCGTGGAGATATACATACATACATACATAACCGTACATAACCGTATTCGATATCGCATAGAATTGTTATTAGCGCACTCAAGAAATATATCCGATACACTCCGGTGAAAGCGCTTTAAAGCGAATCGATTCAGAACTGCATCGATGCTGTGGATGCGAGATCGTTACGGCAAAGTGGGTTTACTTTTACGATCCGATTAGATTCGTACTAAATTCGGAGAGCATTGACTGCGTGCCAAGTTATCACGATGTTTATCTGATGCGTTTGATCGATGCCGACGTGTTTGAGCCGATTACGCGGGTATCGATACATTTATATTCGATTATTGATTGTTACCGCAACACTGTTGTGCTAATGGACTTTGATGTTAAAGTTAACAGTGGATGTTGTTGTTTTTTTTATAGGGTTACACCACTACATCCTTTCTTCTCGTGGTCCCGTCCGAAAGCATTTTTTAAAACCACACTTTAAAACTACATACCTGCCTTTATCAACCGCAGTATTAGCAAAATACGTGGTGGTGTCAAATAAAATATGTCAAAATAAAGAAAGGGGGTAAGCAGCCTGATGTACATATGTCATCGGTTTCTCCGGACCGTTACGACTTAGGGACCTTCAAGAGAAGAGCCTATACCTTTTTCAAAGGCCGGAAACAGATCTGCTATTCCTCCGGTATAGCAGGTGTTCATGGACGGCGGTAATCACTTACCATCACGTGAACCACCTGCCCATGTGCCTCCCTATTCCATAAAAAAAACTTTTATACAAATTGAACTCACATAACTTTTAGATCTATAACTACCGCAACGATTCTGATGAAACTAAAATTTTTCCCAGAGTTGAAAGAATTGAACCTATGCTAATAAAAATTACTAAATTCCGATTATTTATGTTTTAGAAAGGGACATACATACATACCGCAAATTTCTACGTATATTTCTTGGAAGCCAAAACAGAATACCATCCATTACATATCCGTGTCGTATTGATAACGTCCTTTTCTGGAATCGGTTAAACAGATCCGTGCTGTTATTTGCTAATTTCATTGGCATCGTAAACGTACAAATTTGCTGGCGACAAATAAAACGGCATTTCGCAAAGTACTTAGTAGTTAAATGTAGAGGCGTTAAATACATTGTAATTTTTACGAGTTGTTGTACACGTTTGCGGATTTCTGTCGTGAATTTAGTTCAATACTAACTGCGCCCTGCGGTTTTATTTTGCTCTTGAATGCATTTAAAGGAGCGATAGCCGAGTGGTTGGGTGATCGAAATTTGAGTCAAGAGACTCGAGTTCGATCCCCATGGCTCGTAATGATGGGTTTTTTACAGAGCTTATTTACGATTTATATCGTTGGCTTGGACATAAAGAGCCCGTTGTCTCACAACGTTGTACCAAAATGTAATTGTCTAGAATAGACCTCTGTCTACTCCTGTATTGGGAATAGCGTGAAGATATTTTTTTCATAATGGGCATTTCGTTGTCATGAGTGTTCCGTCGTGCCAAATAATATTCGGTGAAAGGCGGATCGAAAGGACTTAATTGTCGAGATCTCTGTAAACTCAAGTATTGCAATATGCGAGAAGATATTTAGTAATTGTTAATTAATATTAAAGCTGCCATTTTTCGCCCAATTGGTGAAGAATCCGACTTAATTCCGACTTTTTTCATAAAAATATAAATAGGTATAAAAATATAAATAAATAGGTTCATATAAATATACTATTTCAGCTTTAATATATTTTAACGTGTATTGCAGTAATTTAAACGCGACTTGCTTTGAGCACTTTTGACTAGCACGAGTTACTTGTGCGGAGTTAGAAAATGTTTTCTTTTCCATAACATTGATTGGGTGTACACGGCATGTGGCCGTATTATTCCGCTGTAAGAATTTACTACAGCTTTTGTTCTGAGTCTTGTAAGACGCGATTACGGAATCGACTACATAATACGGGATAAAGTAAATGAATACATTAATAATAATAACCCATGTGAATGTGTTGATCGCTCCCACGCTGTTTCTAATTATTCTATGTTCAATACTGTGTTCACTTAAAAAAATACAAAAAGGATACCTGCGGAGTTTCCTTCGTCTATTTCTTCTCCGTTAGAAGAACCTTATTACGATTTGGTCGATTAAAAAAATTAAAATCGATGAATGTTATTAAATTTTGTTTTTGGTGAATGTTTTTTAATGAACGAGAAAAAAAAATTAACTGACACGGGTGGATTTCGAACCCGCGACCGTTGCCAGGTTAGGCTAAGAACAAAAAAGTAAAAAAAAAATAAACGTCGTAATCGATGAATGTAATTGATACTATATCGATTATAAACTGATTTGATTTTAACCTTGAAAAGATATTTGTTAGATATATAATCAGATAAATAGATAGATAGAGACACTGTCACATACATTGCTCTAATCTCAAATTAAATAGATAAAGCACGCGTGATAGGAAATCAGAAACAACTAAGTTCCCTGAACCGAAAAAATGTAGAGAATGTGTTATACAATTCTAATTGATTTTAAAGCATATTAGTTATTCTGAACTTTTTCTTATTAGATTATAGAAAAAAGTGTTTAAAATTTTCACTAAAACGGGCGGTATTCGAGCCGAACCCAGGATCTCAGAGCTGGCGACATCATGAATACAGGTGTGTACGCAACTCGTTTACGGAGATTATCGAGAATGACCATTACGAGAACACGCCCTATGGCATATCGCGTCAGGTGATTAAAGAAAACACTCTTATTACGAGGGAATTGTGACCAAAATAATTCAAATAGACATGTATATTAACCCATTGGCCTGGACACTAATACAACGGAAGGTTTACCAGTGACATTGTCCTAAATAAACCTCGGTGAAACGTGCGTCAAAAGGACTTCATGTCTGTCTAACACTGTTTGGAATTGGGGATATCTGCCTATTCTCATATTGGGAAGAAACGTGAAGACATATAACTCAAATCAAATCATTTATTCACTGATGTAAATTCGTTTATCGATGGTAATTTTTTAATCTACCACCGTTTCGTAATGAGTTTCCTCTAACGGAGAAAAAACAGGCGAAAGAAACTCCGTAGGGATCTTCTTTGGTTAATGTTTTTTTTAAAATATAATGTGTTATACAAATGTGAATATAGTATTAATTGTAACTAATAATATTATTCACTTTCGAACGATAATTATTATAGTTTTAGCAGTTATTGAAAGATATCAAGGCAAGCGAATAAAAGCTAGCAATAATCTAAACGAATTTTTCGTAACATCTTCTTTATACAGATGGTTCTCAAGAAGCGCAGATATTTTGGTGTAAGTGCGAAACAATGTTGGAACACAACAGTCTACAACGTTGTCGACAAATGTCCTCAGGGTGCATTAAACCGAAGGAGCTCTGCCGATTCCGCCACGAGCAAACTTAGTTTTCTAAATTACACTTCTCAAATATACTCATGTATTTTGCTTAATAAAGTTGAACTTATAAAGCTTTTCTAGATATATTTTTTAGGATATGTAATGATAGTCGAGGAGTGGGGTAATCGGAACTCGGATAAAGAGACTCAAATTCGATCCCCATGTGGCAGGCTCGTAACAGGGTTTTTTAAGTCGATTATGGACATAAAGACATAGCCTTGGACATAAAGACAACGACAGGACAATTTATTCGGTAAAAGGGGGCCCGAAAAGTACTTAATATTTTGGACTTCTGTCTAGCGCAATATTGGGAATGGTTTATATAAGATATAAATTTTTTATTTTATCATCGGTGGAAGGTCAAAAGGAAGGGACTTAATTATGTATATTAGACACCTATTTACCCCTGTATTGTGAATGGCGTGAAGACATTTTTTAATGTAGTCATAATACTTTTATAGATACGTTAAACCAATTAATAACTTTCTGCAAATCATAAAAAAGAAATCACGAGTAAATAGTTCGTATTAAATTAGCAAACAGTTTCGCAGAAAGCAAATAGGTCACCCGTGTATAGACTAATAAAAGCAACACTATAATTATCTCGAAACGCCTTAATGGCGGGCTCTTATCGCGTTTATGATCAAGTTCGACTAAAACGTGTAGGTAGTACAGGATTAAGAGCTCCGAAGTGTTGCTTTTGTAGACCTAAAACGGTAGGATTGTACTATATTTTAATTAAATAGTAGCTCTCGACTCTTTCGTTCGCGTGCTATTTTCGGTAATTTAATTTTCATTCACATCAAGATTGATTAATACAAATAATGTCATCAAGATGACGAGTCACGATAGCCCATTGGTTGAGTGGTCGAAATTTCGATTCAAGAGAAGGGACCCGAGTACGATCCCTAGGTGGCAGACTCATACCAATGGGTTATTCAAAAACATATGTGCGCATTATATCGTTGGCTTGGACATAAAGTCGGCGACAAGCTCACCATCTGTCACGTTGTCACCCAAATATCTTTGGTGGGAGGTGGTTCGAAGTAGCTTAATTGTCTAGACTAGACTTCTGTCAACCCCTGTATAGGGAATTGCGTGAAGATATTTATATTAATTAAATTTTTTTGGTGTCTTCATGGAATTCCCAATGCTGCGGTAGAGAGGTCCAGAAAAATAAGTCCTCACGATCTATCTTTGACAGGTCGCTATGTCCAAGCTTACGTAACATAAAGCGTTTGAAAATTGAAAGAAAAAAGATAAAATGTATATTCGTTGCTAGAACACCTCAAAGGTATAACTTTTTTATTTAAACGTATTTCCCCAGATTTGATGCAGACAAAAAAAAAAGTCACGATATCCGAGTGGCTGGGAGGTCGGAATTTCGAGTCGAGAGACCTGATTTCGATCCCCAGGTTGCCGGCTCGTACCAATGGGTTTTTTCAAAAACCTATGTACGATATATTATATCGTTGGCTTGGACATAAAGACGCCAACGGGCTCACCACCAGTCACGTTGTACTAAAATATCTTCGGTGGATGGTGGGTCGAAGGGACTTAATTGTCTAGACTAGACCAGAGGTCTACCCCTGCATTAGGAATTGCGTGATATTAGATAGATAGATATTTTTTTTTTATTTGGAGCAGACAGAGGTCTACACAATTAAGTTCATTCGATCCACCTTTCATGGTTATCTGAGAGAACGAGAGAGGTGTTGAGCGAATCGCTGTGTTAGTATAAAAGGCAACATTATCTACAGACAATAGTACTTCAATAGATAATTTTATATAGATAAATAGTTATACATAAAAACATTCATGACTCGAGTAAAAACATACAAATTCTTCACAAAAATTTGCCCCTTGCAGGATTCGAACCCGCAATCCTTAGCTTCGAAAGCAACGTCACTACTTACTAGGCCGTCATACTATCAACATAACTACCGAGCCATTATTTCAAAAAAAAAATATCTCCGCGTCATTCCCAATACAGGGGTAGACAGAGGTCTCGATAAATAAGTCTTTTTGAACCACCGTCCACTGAAGATATTTTTGGGACAACGTGACTGGTGGTGAGCCCGTTGCCGTCTTTATGTCCAAGCCAACGATATAATATATCGTACATAGGTTTTTGAAAAAACCTATTAGTACGAGCCGGCAATCTGGGGATCGAAATCGGTATAGTGAGGCCGTCGCCGGCTTTATGTCCAAACCATCGATATGAATCGTACCTCGGTTTTAAAAAAAACCCATTGACACGTGCCTGCCACCTGGGGATCGAACTCGGGTCTCTCGACTCGAATTCCGATTACCGAACCACTCGGCTTTCGTGACTTCACTTCATTATTTCAAATTACTTAAAAAAAAAACTTTCAGCGCTATGATTTTACACAATATAATTTATAGAGATAACTCTAAACGTCTACTTTAATTACAGTAATGTCTTCGATAGTCCGTACTCATCATCTTCAATTACCTATATGTGAAACTTCGAACTCCCGTTCAGTAGAAGTTTTGATGTGTTCAATTACTATACGAAATGTTATAATCTAGTTTCCAGTCAGAGCTGTTTAACGTTCATATCTGAAGCAATTACAGCTTTCTAAGCTTTCAGGTTGTTACGCGTTATTGGACGATCTGGAATTAAGTTATCTCGTTCTGATTCCAACGAAAATGACTTTTATTTATTTTGAATTCAGCAATTTTTTTCTCCGAAGCTTTATAAGCAGAACTCTTTAACACATTAATAAAGTTTCTGAGACTGATAGACTGTTAAACTTTTTTTAAATTCGGGTGTAAATAGTTGTGTCCTTTATATAAAATTTTCACTGAATCTTATTTTGAAGAACGTGACAGATGTTGGACATATATTACTGTCATAGAGCCCAAGTTACACCTTACCAACTCTAGACTTTAACTACAATAATTTACACATAGTCAGTTCAGTTGAAGTCACGATAGCCGAGTTGTTGGGTGGTCGGAATTTCGAGTCGAGAGACCCGAGTTCGAGCCCCAGGTGGCAGTACCAATGAGTTTTTCAAAAACTTATGTACGAATTTCATCGTTGGCTTGGACATAAAGGCGGCGACGGGCTCACCACCTGTCACGTTGTCCTGAAAATATCTTCGGTGGAAGGTGGGTCAAAGGGACTTAATTGTCTAGACTTGACCTCTGTCTACCCCTGTATTGGGAATTGCGTGAAGATATTTATATTTTTTTTATTTATTTATTTAATTTACACATATTTACACAGATAAATGTATTATCTCATACACACTCAACTGATTTATAACTTTAATGGTAGACAATCCAGCACAGTGCGTTTTTCGCGGAATTTTCAGCCACGCACTTGCACTTTATGGAATGTGCTGCCTACAGTGGTTTTCAGGACCGATCCGAGTTAGGGGCCTTCAAGAAGAGTCTAGACCGTGCGGTAACGGCGTAAGAATATTGCCACTCCCTATCTTCCTGTGGGCGACTAAGGGAATCATCCTTGAATATCGTGTTGGCAACCAATAGTCGGGATATCCATCTCTAAAAATAACAGACCAAAATAATCAGTTCGAAGTTGAGCAGCAGCTTCCGAGGTGCGAGGGCTCTGGTATTGCGATCGCCAATACGCTTACCAAGCGTGGCGATTATGGCAAATCCTCACTATAAGAGAGGTCTATGTCCTGCAGTGGACTTTAACAGACCGGAGAGGGAGAAAAGGAAGATGAGCTTTTCTCAAAGGCCTACAACGCATCTTCTATTCTTCCGGTATTGCAGGTGTTCATGAACGGCGGTAATCACGATTACGTGAGCCGCCTGTGTGTTTGCTTCTATTTTCTATAAAAAAAAAGTGTAAAACATGGTAGCCTAAGGGTCAGGGCGCTTGTTTTAGATGTGAGTATTCCGGATTCTATAAAGTTAGGAAAATTAAACTGTACTTATTCGAGTAAGCGTTCTGTAAAAGTAGCTGTAAGCATTTTTATTGGATCACTTTACAAAAAACATAAATTTCTCTTCCATTACTAAGAACATCCAATTCTGTCAAGTCCTATTTAGTTTTAATTAATAGTAGATAAAACTTGACTATCTGCCCGTCTGAAAAATAATAAAAATAAGAATAACAATAGTAATATTGAATAAATTCTGAGGCCGCATAACTTTATTTAGGTTAGGTTAAACCAAGTTTCGACATTGAGCAATGGGACATTCAACCAGAATGCCATTATCCTTAAGATTAAAAGGTATACTTGGAGTATTAAGTTAAATATGCCATAGTAAAGCCGATTTGATCAATAAGTGGCTAATGGACTATGAATACAAATTGTTATTACATACAGAGATAGATATAAATAAATACATATATAGATAGGGAATTGTAATATAGAACTTGTAATATGGAATCAGAAACACACATACATTGCTCCGATACCAATGTAAGATGCTAAAGCACTTGAGGTATGGGAATCGGAAACAAGGAAGGCGCCACAAACTCTCAAGCCCCAGAAAATGTAGAAAAAGTGGTTTTTCTACATTGAACGTTCCGGGAATCGAACCCGGATCTCGAGATGGTGACACCTTGAAAACCTGTGTTTACGCCACTCATCCTCGAAGGTTGTCTAAGATATGGAGATATAATTAACATTCCCACACGTTCATATTACAAAAAGTTTCCTCAATCAATTTCTTGAAACTAATTTTAATAGTAATACTATAATTATAATAATTTGAAGTCACGATAGCTGAGTGTTTGGTTGGTCGGAATTTCGAGTGAAGAGACCCGAGTTCGATCCCCAGGTGACAGTATCCAGTCCCTACGTGGCGTACCAATAGGTTTTTTCAAAATCTAGGTACGATTTATCTCGTTGACTTGGACATAAAGACGGAGACGGGCTCACCACCTGTCACGTTGTCCCAAAAATATCTTCGGTGAAAGGTGGGTCGAAAAGACTTAATAGTATAGACCCATCTCTACCCCTGTATTGGGAATGGCGTAAAGATATTTATTTGTAATTTAAAAACTTTACAAAAATATTCACATATTTAAATATTCACGGAATTAAAAACCGAATTCTTTAATTCTAATTCCGAATTTTTTACTTAGCGTTTTGTACGAAAGAAATGCCTTCAAAACAAAATTTGTACATTGCATTACATGCATTATTCAAATTGTTTACCGTGTGGTAACGGTGTAGTAACATTGACACTCTCTTTCTTCCCGTGGGTGTCGTAAGATGCGACTGAGCCATTGGCATAAAATAACCTTGAATATCGTTATAGAAACTGATAGATCGCGGGATGACTATCTATAAAACTATTAGACCAAAATGAATGACGCAGATGGGCAGCAGCGTTTGAAGTGCGAGTGATCTGCTACTGCAATCGCCAATCCACTTGCCAAGCATGGCGATTATGGCAAATCCTCCCTATGGGAGAGGCCTATGTACCGTAAAGGAATTTAATTGGCCGTTACGTATGTATTTTACAAATTGTATATGATAATTATTTAGTATTTTATATACAAACCTTAAGTATTTTTAATTTTAAAAGTCACGATAACCTAATGGTTTGGTGGTCGAAAAAAATTTACTAAAATATTACATATCACCTGTCACGTTGTCCCGAAAATATCTTCGGTGGAAGGTGGGTAGAAGGGTAGAAGGAAGGTGGAAGCAAATTCCGCGAAAACGCACTGTGGTGGAATAACAAGCATCAAGGTGGTGTGGATGAAATTTTGACTATGCCGTAAGGTACGATGGTAAAATTCAGCGGCTGGGATTAATCTGTACAATTCTTCGGAGCACTCCCCGTAGTAGATCTTATAAAAAATTCAAAGAGATGCAACATCTCTTCTTAAAGCCAGGGGATCTAGCCGATCAGATAGACTATGGTCGTCGTCGATTCGAGCCGCTCTTCGTTGGATACGGTCAAATGGAAGGAGCTGACACTGGGGTTCCCCCGCCCAGAGATGACAACAGTACTCCATGTGCTGCCGAACCTGCGCCTTATAAAGTTGCAAGCGGTGGGCGGCATTAAGTACTGTCGTGTTCTACTGAGCACGCCAAGGTTTTTAGAAGCCAATTTCCTTCCCAGCCTCCTTCCAGCCTTCCCTTCTAACCGCGAACCTGAATGTTGCTCGATATGTCGACGCCAAGGATTCCGATACTTGCTGACCTGTCTGGCCCTCTGTCTACCGCAGCATTGGGAATGGCATGAAGAAATTATTTTTATTAATCAATCTTGATTTGAATGAAAATTAAAGTATCGAATTATTTAAAAAGTCACGATAGCCCAGCGGTAGGATGGTCGGAATTTCAAGTCAGGAGACCCGAATACGATCCCCAGATGGCCGGCTTGGAGCGAAAAAAAAAAGGTTTTGCCAAAAAATTATGTACGATTATATCGTTGGCTTGGACATACAGAAGGCCACGGCCTCACTACCTGTCATGGTGTCCTGAAAAATATCTTTGCTGGAAGACGAGTCGAAGGGCCGTAATTGACTAGATTAGACCTCGGTCTACCCCTGTATTGCGAATGGCGTGAAGATCTTTTTTAATGCCGTCATAATACTTTTATAGATACGTTAAACCTATTAATAATGTTTTGCAAATCATAAAATAGAACTCACGAGTAAATAGTTCGTATTAAATTAGCAAAGAGTTTCGCAGAAAGCAAATAGGTCATCCATGTATAGACTAATAAAAGCAACACTCTATAATTATCTCGAAACGCCTCAATGGCGGGCTATTATCGCGTTTATGATCAAGTTCGACTAAAACGTGTAGGTAGTACAGGATTAAGAGCTCCGAAGTGCTTTTGTAGACCTAAATCGGTAGGGTTGTACTATATATTAATTGAATAGCTGCTCTCGGCTGTTTCGTTCGCGCGCTATTTTCGCGTATGTTCGCGTATTTTCGGTAATTTAATTTTCATTCACAGCAAAATTGATTAATAAAAATAATGTCTTCATGACATTCCCAATGCTAGGAGACGACTAAGTCCTCCCACCTTTCACCGAAGACATTTTTGGCACAACGTCATAGTTGGTGAGCATGTCGTCGCAAGCTTTCGTAACATAATCGCACAAGTTTCGACAAAACACAATGCCGAATAACATTACTAGTATTCCTGTTAACCACTCCAATTAAGCTGCAATGCTTGTGTCAGGAGTTGGTTTACGTCAATAGTCGAATGGCGGGGCCCGAACCTGCGACGTCATGTTTCGCAGACCGCACCCTAAACAATTAGGCTATTGCCGCTCTACATGGTTACATGGTTAAGGCGATAGAGCGTAACAGAGAAACCGAACCCAGTTTCGTATTTATTTATTTACTGACGGCTTGGAAATTAAGAACGCTTCAAGCTCACCACCTGTCGCGTTGACTCAAAATAAGTTCCGTAGACTAAAAAATATATCTATGTGTCCGAATACTATACGGATTTGAAAATGTATTAAAAACATGTGGCTATAAAAATATGTTTTTCACTCGATTGCGCAGACAGATTGGCGATCAATACGAATCGATTCAAGAGGTCATTTCAAGACCCCTTGGTATGCGATCGCCAATCCGCATACCAAGAGTGCGATTATAGCAAACACACCCTTAAGGGAGAAGCCAACATCCTGGAGTGGATTTTACAAGGCCATTATATATTTATATATGTAGTGCTTGCGCTCAATGTGCTCACACGTTCAGCGCACAAAGCGGTTATGTCAGTCACCTGCGAACGACGCTCGCAATAGTCCAAGTCGCTGTGGCCGAAATTGTTCGGGATACTAAATATATGTAGTGGTGAGCCTATTGTGAGTGTACAGAAGGGGCTAGATTGTCCCTGAATTCTGTCTATTCCTAAATTTGGAGAATGCCTGGAGAAAGAACAATATCTTTATGATAGAATTACGTCGGCGTCGAGTTCAATTCAAAGAGTAATTTTTGCTTAAATCAAGCTCTTTCTCCAACAGTTTAAGCTTTTAACTAACGTGAAAAACAAAAGAGTCACGATAGCCGAGTGATTCGGTAGTTGGTACTCGAGTAGGGAGACCCGAGTTTGATCCCCAGGTGATAGGCGCATACGAATATTTATAATACCGATAAGATAAGCTACTAGATGTCACGTTGTCCTAAAAACATTACTTTGGCAAAAGATGGGCTAAAAGGACTTTATTATCTAGACCTCTGTCTACCCAAGTATTGGGAATGGCATTAGAATATTTATTTGAATGAACCTTTTTCAAATGACATTTCATCCTGAGTCGCATAAACTGTCTATCGCTAGGCATTCGATGTGGAATTTTATAAGCAATGGCAGCCTCCGTGACGTCACTTCTCGACACTTGAGATAGATACACGTCGAATAAATTCCAATCGACGCGTATAAAATGAAGCAGATAAATAAAAACTCGAAAGGTGTAGACATACTCGGTACCTTTATTAATATTTTGTGTATATTAAACAGTGGAAATTTTTAACATTTTTTTCTCTTTAATTTAATAACAAATAGTTCAGTATATCTTATAAGCTTTAAAATGAATAAAAAATGAATATAAAAAGTGTACAAGATAGAAAGCTCTATGAAGGTTCTGACCTAGGGATTACTGACATAAATTCGATTAAATTGAAAACCCCTTTGTTTTGTCAATATTTCTATATTTGTATTTTAGATAAATAAATTATAAATAAAGATATCACATACAATTTACAATAGCCGAGTGGTTGTGTGGTGTATAGTGGTCGGAATTGGAGTCAAGAGACCCGAGTTCCCTCGGTGGCAGGCTCGTACCAATGGTTTTTTTTTTCAAAAACTTATGTACAAATTATATATTTGGCCAACAATTTATTAAGACGGCGACGGGCTCACCGCCTTTTACATCAGTATGGAAGGAGGCTCGAAAAGGCTTAATTGTCTAGATCTCTTGGTGTAGAGATATTATATTTTTTATATATTTTAGCTCGAGAATCTATCTTTTATAACCTTATTAATATTATGTGATAATAAAATTATATTTCACAATTCCGCATGCAAAATCATGCCGGTATAATGCAACATAATTTTATAACAACATCTTAATAGCAATGAATTTCCGCAAAGTAACGCTTGAATCTATTAAATATCTTATTCATATAAATAAAAAAACAAATACTTATTAAAAAACTATGCGAATTTTCGTATACACTCTTCGAGTCGCCGGAATTTTTTGTATGTGATTATTTATATATAAACATATATGAACAATTATGTATGTAAATGCATTGTACCAATAACTTAAACACTAAGACGGATAGGCTCTATCCGTCACGTTATCTTAAATAAACTTCGGTGAATGGTGGGTCGAAAGTTCTGCCTACTCTAAAAATATATCTTCACGCCATTCCCGATATAGGGGTAGAGGTCTATTCTAGACAATTAAGTCCCTTCGACCCACCTTCCACCGAAGACATTTTGGGACAACATGACAGGTGGTCAGCCCGTGAGCACCTTTATGTCCAAACTAACGACGTAAATCGTACATAATTATGTTTTTTTAAAATAAACCCCATTAGCACGAACCTACTACTAGGGGAACGAACTCGGGTCTCTTAACTCGATTTCCGATCAGCTAACCACTCGGCTGGCGTGACAGTTGTGATTAAAAGTGTGTGTTGTGATTAAAAGATAAAATTATAATAATAATTTCAAAGAAAATATTCATTTTTCAAATAAATAATATATCCCCTCAGTACGTCACTGATCTCTTTCCTCGTGTAGATTTCCCAGACGTGTCTCGTCGTTTCTCGGCACAGTTCGGCTTTCCGCGGCAATTTATACGATGAGCTCTCTAAAAATACGCCATAACCTGGCGTCTACTTTACTATGTTAAGCCAAATATGCAGTTGAAATTTACATAAAGGAAAACTATCGTGCCGGTACCGAAAAGCGTTTGAATATTGAAAGGAAAAAAGAAAAAAAGTTGTATTCGATGTTAAAACACAAAAAAAGGTATAACGTTTTTATCTCAACGCATTTAGCCCAGAACTGGAGTATACAGAGGTTTTACTATATAAACGAACGTTACAATAGGTAAGTTTATATAAATAAACATTTATACATAAAAACTTCCAAATTTTTCACAAAAATTTGCCCCTTGCGGGGTTTGAATGAGCAACCCATAGCTTCGAAAGCAACGTCACTAACAACTTTGCTATCGAGTCCTCATTTCTAATTAATTTAAAAAAACGCTACTTTTAACGCTATGATTATACACAATATGATTTATAGACACAACTCCAAACGTCTACTATTCTATAATACCATTTCAGTAATGTCTTCGATAGTCCGTACTCATCATCTTCAATTACCTATATGTGAAACTTCCAACTCCGCTTCAGTAGAAGTTTTGATGTGTTCAATTACTATACGAAATGCTATAATCTAGTTTCCAGTCAGAGCTGTTTAACGTTCATATCTGAAGCAATTACAGCTTTCAAAGCTTTCAGGTTGTTGCGCGTTATTGGAGGATCTAGAATTAATTTATCTCGTTCTAATTCCAACGATAATGTATTTTATTTGTTTTTGATTTCAGCGATTTTTCTCTCTGAAGCTTTATAAGCAGAACTCTTTAACACATTAATAATGTTTCCATAAAATAAATTAAATAAATATCTTCACGCAATTCCCAATACAGGGGTAGACAGAGGTCTATTCTAGACAATTAAGTCCCTTTGACCCACCCTCCACCGAAGATATTTTCGGGACAACGAGGCATGTGGTGAGTAAATATTTTAAAAGTGTACTAATTCGAGTAAGCATTCTGTAAAAGAAGAAGTTGTAAACTAAAAGGAATTTGTTATTTTATGTGATCATTTATAACAAACATTATTTTTCTCTTTCATTAGTAATGGACACATAGCACATCCAATTATGTCAAGTCCTACTTAGTTTTAATTAATAGAAGATAAAACTTGACTATCTGCCCGTCTGATAAACAATAACAATAAGAATAACAATTGAATAAATATTGAATATTGAATAAATTCTGTGGCCGCATAACTTACTTTAGATTACGTTAAAGTTTTGACATTGAGCAATGGGACATTCAACCAGAATGCCATTATCCTTTAGATGAAAATGTTGACTTGGAGTATTAATTTTAATATGCCATTTAAATATGGGACAACATACATTGCTCCGATTCCAATGTAAGAAGCTTGAGGTACGTAAGGCGCCACAAACACCCAGGCCGTCAAAAAAGTGGTTTTTCTACATTGACCCATCCGGGATTCGAACCCGGACCTCGAGATGGTAACACCTTGAAAATCGGTGTTTACGTCACTCGTCCACGTCTAAGATATGGAGATATGATTAACATTCCCTTACGATCATATTACAAAAAGTTTTCTCAATAAATTTCTTGAAAGTAATTTTAGTAGCAATAATATAATTACAATAATTTTAGGTCTTCTTATATCTTCGGTGGAAGGTAGGTCGAAAGGACTTCTAGATAATCTAGACCTCGGACTACTCTTGTATTGGGAATGGCGTGAAGATATTTATTTATAATTTAAAAACTACTACTAAACTTTCTAAAATATTCACATTAAACACTAATTCTTTAATTCTAATTCCGAATTTTTTAATTCTGAATGTCAGATACAGTTTACAATTCTACAATTTATAATTCTATAGAAATGACTACAAAACAAAATTTGTACTCCTGTGTTTACCTTGTGGCAACGGTGTAGTAATATTGCCAATCCCTTTCTTCCCGTGGGTGTCGTAAGATGCGACTGAGCCATTGACATGAAATACCCTTGAATATCATTATGGAAACTGAAAGATGGCGGGATAACCATCTCTTAAAACATCAGACCAAGTTGATTAGACAGCAGATGGGCAGCAGCATCCGAGGTGTGAGTTGCTACTGCGATAGCTAATCCGCTTGCAAAGCGTGACGATTACGGCAAATCCTCCCTATGGGAGAGGACTATGTCCTGTAGTGGACTTTAATTGATTATGTATGTGTTTTACAAATTGTGTATGATAATTTTTTATTAAATACATCATTAAATATATTACAAATCCAAAGCATTTTTAATTTTAAAAGTCTCGATAGCCCAGTGGTTAGGTGGTCGAAAAAAATTTGCTTAAATATTCACATATCAACTGTCACGTTGTCCCGAAAATATCTTCGGTGGAAGGTGGGTCGATGGGACTTAATTGTCTAGACTAGACAGAGGTCTGGTCTATAAAATCTAGTATTGGGCGTGAAGATATTTTCTTGAAGCATGTTTGCGTTTATTAAATGAGAAATTGAAAAACCCTGCATTTATAAAGCATTTTTATTCCATAAGAGCTATGAAATAGAAATGCTTTATAAAGAGTAGACTGAAGTATAAAAGAGTGATCATAGTGTGAAATTATTTTCTGTTATTTGTTTTATTCCTTTATCTTTGTAAGGTGTATTCGCGGACGGATTTGTCCTCTTTCGTCCTTTGGGAGATGTGAGAAGCGATAAGGAAAAAAAAATAACTATAATACACTAAAGTTAAGAAAGTGTAAGACAGTAATTTACGAAATCGGACATTCAATAATATTTGAAAGTATTAGTGTAAGTATTATAAATAATTTATTATAGTATACTTTATTGTATACCGCCAAAATCGAATAACAAATTGACGAAAATTTGACGACCTTATCGCTGTATAACGATCTCTTCTAGGCAACTAAAGGCTTAAGAAATTGCACTACAGATACATGGTAAGAGGTGCAACATTCTGATAAAATAAATAAACGAATAAATGACAAATGAATTTCAATTTAATATAAATATACATATTGAAGAAATAAAGTTAAACAAATATGTATTTAAAAACAATAAAACAAATCTAATAAAACAATTATATTAAATATTAAAAACAACGTCATAATAGTATAAAATAAACAATAATATTTGATTAAACTCCATCCGCTGGCTAACCGCCCTTCTCTGTAATTTAAGAAGTTATCGAAGCTTACTCGCCACTACTATGTGCTTGTCCTTTTGTTTACTTTTGTCGACACAATTTTTAAATTAAAAAAGTCACGACAGCCGAGTGTCTGGTTGGTCGGAATTTCGAGTCGAGAGACCCGAGTTCGATCCTCAGGTGGCAAGCTTGTACCAATGGGTTTTGCAAAAACTTATGTACGAATTTCATCGTTGGCTTGGACATAAAGGCGGCGACGGGCTCACCACCTGTCACGTTGTTCCGAAAATATCTTCGGTGGAAGGTGGGTCAAAGGGACTTAATTGTCTAGACTTGACTTCTGTCTACCCCTGTATTGGGAATTGCGTGAAGATATTTATTTTATTTATTTTTTTATGTACGAATTACATCGTTGTCTCGAAAATATCTTCGGCGGAAAGTGGGTCAAGGGACTTAATTGTCTAGAATAGACCTCTGTCTTCCACTGTAAGGCTTAACCCTAAACCCCTAAAGATTAGACTGGATTTGAACGCGCAACGTCGGCCGTACAGTGTCAAATGGCCATTGCCGTTGCCACGGTACGGTAGAGGTTGCGGGTTCGAATCTCGGTGGAGTTTTAGTCCTTTCGACTCACCTATATGACGTGGACATCGTGAATGTCGCTAACAACTGGGCTACCGGGTAGTTAAGTGAATTAATATTTATGTTATACGAAAAAAGTACAATAGGGGAACTGCAACTATATCTGTATGTCACTGTTTTCTTACAAACAAAACAAATTAAAATACACTAGAAATCATGGCTATACATAAAAATATCTTTACGTCATTCCCAATACCGGGGTAGACAGAGGTCTAGACAATTAATCACTTTCGAACCACCATCCACCGAAGAAATTTAGTGGTAAGTCAGTCGACGTCTTTACGTCTAAGCCAACGATATAAATCGTACATGAGTTTTAAAGAAAAACCCATTGGTATGCGCCTGCAACCTGGGGTTCGAACTTGGGTCTTTTGACTCGAATATAAATCACCCGACTACTCAGCTATCGTGTCTTTTTTGTTTAGGTTCAAGTTTGTTATATGCTTAAATGTTGTAGACACAAATTGAGTTATTTTTTATTAAAGTTAGGGACCACTCGTCTAAAGTGGCTACTGATTTTTATTAAATCAACTTCATACCGTTGACGTAACGTACGTAAAAAATAGCCGAGTTCGATCCCCAGGTGGCCGACTCGGACCTATGGGATTTTTCAAAAAACTTATGTACGATTATATCGTTGGCTTGGATACAAAGACGGCGACGGGCTCAACACCTGTCACGTTGTCCCGAAAACATCTTCGGAGGAAGGTCGGTCAAAGGGACTTAATTGTCTAGACTAGACCTCTGTCTGCCCTGTATTGGGAATGGCATGAAGATATTTTTTATTCCGTTGACAGTTATAGATTTAATGCATGAGGCATTATCTACCAATCGATATTTTAGTGATGCAGAGATGAGATGAAGTAGGTGTTGGAGATAAATCTATACGGGCTATTGCTATACATAAAGTAACATAAAAAAGTCACATTTATAAAATCACGTGTCGACGAGAAATGGATGTGGGAAATCACAACTTACAACAAGCTCCACTGCTTCCATAATATAGCAGGTACAACAATAGCCGACGATAAGTAAAATATTTTTCCTTTACGCACGACCCGATTGACCCCATTCGCGTAGACTTGTGAGATTTTGGTAAATAAGGAAGCCCTCTTAGATTTCATTGTTTTGCTCCTCCATAACGTTACAATTATGTTAATGGAAGGCAAAATAATTGAAATAGTAAGATAAATCTAAATTAATTTTATGAATTTAATTAAACATGTTTTATTTACTTAAAAGATAAATACTTAAAAAAATACTATTTAACAAAATAAAGAAATAAATCAATTTAATGTATTACTCCTTTAACTACAATATATGGTAGATATAATTACAATAACATAAAATTATAAAAGAAGAAAAGTGTGTGAAAGGGACAACCAATTCTGAATATAGCTGCAGCTGTCAGCGCCGACATTTATTATTTATTATTATTATATCATGACACGATAGCTTAGTTGGAAGTTAGTCCTAGGTTGAAAGCTTTGAATTCGGAGGTTTGATTCCAGCTAGTGACAAACATTTGTGCATTTAATTGTATGTTTGTATATATATGGTGTGTCAAATGTTGTACATTTGACACACCACAAAACTTCTTTAAAACAATCATGTAAGATTTGAAGGGAGGAGAGTTAGGTGTAGACCAAGGCGCATTTATAGGAACCAAATAGAAGAAAAAGCTGAAGTAGTATCGTGTCAAGGAATTAAGGGGCTGGCGTAAGACAGACAAAAAGTAAATACTCCATCTACAATACGATAACACTTCAATTGATGATGATGATGATGATGAAGTATATAACTAAGTTAATCCCTTAAATTTAGCCGAGCCGATAGCCGAGTTGATTGTGCCTGACTTAGAAGCTAAGGGTTGCAGGGTCGAATCCTTCTATGTGCAAATATTTGTGTCAGGAACATGAATGTTTGTACTCGACCCTTAGAGGACAGTAAGACGGCGATAATAGGGAACCGTTTAAAGGAGCCGTTAGGGAAGAAAGGTTCTCGAGTGGCAACCTCGTATAGGCAAACGTAGTGTAGGACGACCCCTCACGTGATGGAGTGACGACTTGCAAAATGTTGTAGGAAGTCGATGGATGCAGGTGGTTGGGGACCGTTCGCTGTGGAAAGCTTTGGGGAGACCTATGTTCAGGAGTGGACTTCTGATAGGCTTTAAAGCAGAAGAAAGGGAAAAGCTTTGAAAATAAAATTTTCTACCGACAAACGACGGGATAACCATCATGATAAATACTTAAACAAAACATGTGTAAGTAAGTAAATAAAAGAACAGTGAATTTGTGATAATTAAAAATCATAGCTACGGATGAGCTTAGAGTTAACATTGGAAGACTTCCAAGAAAACCATTTACTTCGTTAGATTAGTCTAATGGACGAAGTTTCGAAGTGTAGAAGAAATAATGCTTCATTTTCATAAAACAATTAAAGTTTTTGATAGTTTCACTAAGTAACATTAAAATGATATTTTTATCTACGTACAATATCACATACTGGGGTAGGTAGAGATCTTGACAATGAAGTCGCTTTGGCTCACTTTTCATCCAAGCTTATTTAAGACATCGTGAACATACCACCGAAGGGTAACAGTTTAAGAATATTGCCACTCCCTTTCTTCCCGTGCATGTCGTAAGAGGCGACTGATGAAAACAAGCTTGAATATCGTTATGGAAACTGATAGATAGCGGGATAACCATCTCAAAAAATAACAGACCAAAATAATCAGATCGAAGATGAGCATCAGCTTCTGAGGTGTGAGTAGCCTGTTACTGCGATCGCCAATCCGCTTGCCATGCGTGCTAATCCTCCATATGGGGGAGGCAGTGGACTTTTATAGGCCGTTATGTATGTATGTATGAACATATCACGGTCTTAATTGTCCAAGCTAACAGTACGACATATTTTTACATACACATATATTTACATAATACGTTTTCATATATACATATAAACTTCTAAGAGTAGAGTACGAACATTCATGTTCCTCACACAATTTTTTTCCCACGGCAGGATTCGACCCTGAAACTCTTAGCTTCTAAGTCAGGCCACAATCAACTCGACTATCGGGTCATCGTAAATTTATATTCAATAATCTTATTAATGATATATTTTTCAGGAACATTAGATGTAATAACAGGCGAAAAACAACGGTCTTTTGTAAAAAAAGAAATAAAGTACTGAACATATAGAATAATCAGAAATAGCATGGGAGCGATCAACTCATTCCCTGAGGTTATTATCATTGATGTATTCTGTTAGGTATGTCATTTATTTTATTAAGACAATTACAGGTAGATGCAAAAGCATCAGTACGACAATAAACGGCGTCAGTGGAACACGAGTGTTTTATTCAACATATTTACAAGTTTTCATAGCAAAAACCATTTTAAATGGTATTTCTTTAATTGGATTTATTGAGATATGTGAACGAGCTACCCTATGGAGTTAAATTATAATTAATGTAATATTAATTAATGTATTCAATAGAACCGATATAAAAATGTTATTATAATGGTAATGTATATTTCACAAATAAACTAAGAAATATATAAATAGCAACTGAATTTTCGTTATAAAAAAGTCACGATAGTCGAGTGGCTGGGTGGTCGGAACTTCGAGTGAGAGACCCGAGTTCGATCTCAGGTGGCAGATGAGCCTGTGGAGTTTTTCAAAAACTTATGTACGAATTTTATTGTTGGCTTGGGCATAAAGACGGCGACGGGCTCTCCACCTGTCACGTTGTCCCAGAAATATCTTCGGTGGAAGGTGGATCTAAGGGGCTTAATTGTCAAAACTAGACCGTTGTCGTTAAGGTTTTTTTTTCTGTTATTAGGAATTGCATGAAGATAAATTATATATTATATTAATTATTTAAAAAAAAGCCACGATAGCCGAGTTGTTGGGTGGTCGGAATTTCGAGTCGAGAGACCCGAGTTCGATCCCCAGGTGGCAGTACCAATGAGTTTTTCAAAAAACTTATGTACAAATTTCATCGTTGGCTTGGACATAAAGACGGCGTCGGGCTCACCACCTGTCTCGTGGTCCCGAAAATATCTTCGGTGGAAGGTGGGTCAATGGGACTTAATTTTCTAGACTTGACCTCTGTCTACCCCTGTTCTGGGAATTGCGTGAAGATATTTTTTATTTTTATATTTATACACTATTTATATTTTATCTTTATTATATTATTACAATACGAGATACAAAGTAAATAATAATAATAATAAATGTAAAGTGTCTTATTATAATATGAAGTAATTATTTCTATTGTATTTTACTAATAAAGTATATTAGTAAAATACAATAGAAATAATTACTTGTGTACTTATAAAACAAACAATAAAAGTATTATTTTATTCAAGTATAAAATCATCCTCTCTTTTAATTGCTCTGCCTGCCAAGCATCTGGTGCCCACGGATCGCATGGCCACCGTCTCCGTAGATGAAGCTGTGAAGGCCTTCGGGCTAACAGCATCCCCTGGATGGTTTTTAGTCGGTATGTTTCTCCTTCAGAGATCCGAGTCCAACACTGTTCGTTTCGGTGGCCTCCCGGTCAGGATACGTTCGTGTATAAAGCATTTTCCTCCATAGATATAAAAAAATGTGAGCCGTCATGGGACGCCTGGCAGATGTGAAATATCGTGTGTGTACAAGTAATATGCATAAAAGATAATATTATTACAGGAATGAAAAAATGAAGTACTAACAAAATACTAATGAAAAAATGAAGTATTACGAATTTCTTACAGAAAATGGTAACTTTATTTAATAAGCATTTATTTACATTTGATATAAAAATTCGATATTAATATCGAGTGGCCACAATTTAAATATTTTCTCTCTCTCTCTCTGTGACTTCAGTTATAGTTATATTCGATGTTTCCTCTGCCGGTATTACTGTGACGATAGGTCGATGATAACTAAACTACGTTACAAAAGTCCCGTAGTAGTAAAGTCCCGTTGTCCCGAAAATATATTCGGTGGAAGGTGGGTCTTAGGGACTTAATTGTCTAGACTTGACCTCTCGGTATTGGGAATTGCGTGAAAATATTTATATATTTATTTATTACGTTACAAAAGTATTGGATGAAACATTATCAAGATAACTCACAATTACAGCATCTATAGTTGTTCCATATTTGGTAGTAGATTCTTTTGGATTGTTGTTGATTTGCAATTGAAATTCTTTTTGAAGATTATGGCATTGATTCAGCTCTTGCAAATTTACATTAAAATCTCCAGCTAATTTTAATGGTAGTTTATATTTATTCGTTTTAAAAATTATTGAACCTTTTTGACTATAAGGAAATGACCTTTCATGTAAAAATGAAATCTTAATATAATTTACATAGTCACTAATATGAATAATATGAATATAATTAATTAAATATAAAAAAGGGATTTCAGTGTTTAATTATAAGCCTTAATTCTCAGGTAATAGGGTGTAAATTAGTATACCTTTGTATGGCCACGGCATGCGTCGACACGCCAGAAATCGGTTTTACGTGCGGCTATAGATGTTTCACATCAAAAACGTTGTTGTGCCCGACAGGGTCCATAAAGAAATATCTATTATTTGTCCTTGTTGTTGTCCTATTGTATCGTTGGCTAGGACATACCTTGTCAATATTGTATCGTTGGCTAGGACATGAAGACGGCAACGGGCTCACCACCTGTCACGTTATACCGACTAATATTTTCTGCAGAAGGTGGATCGAAGAGCCATAATTGTCTAGACTAGACCACTGTCTACCCCTGTTTTGCGAATTGCGTGAAGATTTTTATTTATTTGTTAATATTGTGGAATGCAAAATAAATAAATATAATTTCAAAAACAGTAACCTTGTTAACTAAAATGTTTATAGCATCCGCTTCAAAGGTTTTAATCCTTTCAAATTTCGGAACGTACGCAAACAAAACTTGTTGTAGCTCTAAAACAAAGTCCACTGGAACTCCCCGCCCTTGGATATTAATAAAACAACCTACTCGTATATTATTTGAAGTGAAGCTTAAAGCTAGTTAAAGTCCAATATATGACACTGAACTCTGTTGTAAGCAGAAGTTTCTTTATAAGAAAAATTTAGGAAATTTTAAATTCAAGTTCTAGAATTAAGACACGCTGGGGCTGAGGGAAAAGCACCGCTATACGGCGGAAGTGAGTTCGAAGCCCGCACGTGTCAGTTGATGTTTTTTTTTTTAAGTATAATTTAGTCCTTAAGTCGTATTTATCTGGACCGTATTTGGGACAACTATATAAATATGTTTTAGGATAATGTGTTAATGGATTGACGATCACATTACCCGACACCTTGTACTTTAGAACCAGCCCATCACCAGTCTGCTTAGTATAGTTTTGGTATTTTTTGTGACATTTATCTGATCAGCATAGTAACCAGTGTTGTGTGCGTAGATATTATACGAAAAATGGGTCTTTTATTTTTCATCTAGTCATTTTTTTCGTGAAGTCATGATAGCCGAGTGATTGGGTGGTCTGAATTTCGAGTCAAGAAACCCGAGTTTGATTCCCAGTTGGCAGGCATGTACCAATGGGTTTTTCAAAAACTTATGTACGAATTAGATCGTTGGCCTGGTTGTGGGTCGGAATTTCGGGTCAGAAGACCCTAGTTCGATCCCCAAGTGGCCGGCTCTTACCAATGGATTTAAAAAAAAAGAAACTTAAGTACGATTATAGCATTCGCTTGGACACACAAAAGGCGACGGGCTCACCACCTGTCACGTTCGGCGGAACGTAGGTCTGGGTGGGATTGCTTATACTTCTAGTAACATGTTAATGTAATTTTTGTCTTGAGGTAAATAAATACCTATATATATGATTTGAATTTCTACAGAGAACTGAGTGTATAGCAGTGGTACCAAAAGTAAAATAAATATCATTATATTCCGTTTTGTTATTTTCGCCTATAAGAATTTTATACAGCGAGCATTTTACAAAGGGAAATGTATCCTCCACCTTGTTTGATAAATAAAATACGATTCAACTTTATTCAATTTACGGAGCTTAGGAACTTATTTTCCTAGAAGCGCTTCCTTGGGACGCTGTTGCTTTTTTTCTCATTATTGCGGCTCCGCAGAATGTTTAGCATTTTTTGAGAATACATTTAATGTTTGGTATTTAATCAAATTGCATTTTTCTTGAAAGATGCTTATTTTAAGTACAGGAGAAAATTGTGTTAATATTTACAGAAACAAAATCTTAAGGCCATTCTCAATACTAGGGTAAACAGAGGTTTAGATAATTATGTCTTTACAGCGAAATCTTCCCCCGAAGACATGTTTTGGGATGAACTAACAGGTGTTGAACCCGTCGCCGTCTTTATGTCCATGCCAACGATCTAAATTGTACATAAGTTTTTGAAAAAAAAAATAACTCTTTTTTACGAACCTGCCACCTCGGGATCGAACTCAAGTAACTTGGCTCGAATTTTGATCGCCATTCCGATCGGCTATGGTGACTTTTATTGACTAAAAACTACAATAATCGTAGAGCCCTACGACTCGTGGCATGGTACAAAGAACGCATGCATTTCCACGTTGAACAGCCCGACGTTACCGTTGGCGAGAAAAGAACCAGGTAAACAATTATAAATAAATAAATATCTTCATGCAATTCCCAATACATGGGGTATTCATTTACAGTGATTCCCAATACATGGGGTATTCATTTCTAGTCTAGACAATTCAGTCCCTTTGACCCACCTTCCACCGATGATATTTTTGGGACAACGTGACAGGTGGTGAAAAAGAACTCGGGTCTCTTGACTCGACATCCTGACCACTCAACCACGATCTAATTCGTACATTGAAAAACCCTTTGGTACGAGTCTGTCATCTGGGGGTCGAACTCGGGTTTCTCGACTCGAAATTCCGACCACCCAACCACTCGGCTATCGTGACTTAAATATAATAATTATGTAGTTAAAAGCAGCTTAACTACCGTTATAATAATCGGTGTAGGTAACGACTAGTTTCGGACCTATTGGAGTTCCTTCATCAGGGTGAGTGGAATGGGTGACTGCGAGGCGGGACGCGAGCGCAAACTAGTCGGTACGTACTCCGATTATTATAACGTGAGTTTAGCCATTTTTAACTATTTGATTGATAATATCTCACTAAAGTTTTAATAATTTATTAATAATAATACTAAAAATACAAAAAAATACATAAAAATATGTAAAAATTCCACATTTCTTATTGCATTTTACAATAAAAGAGGTCTACGATAATTTTGTCCTTTCCACCGAAGTACCGGAGCTTATTTGGGATAAAGTGACTGATGGTGAGCCTGTCGCCATTTTCGATTATATTCATATTTACCGCATGGTAGCGGTGTAAGAATTTTGCCACTCCCTTTCTTCCCGTGGATGTCGCAAAAGGCGACAAAGGGAAATAACCTTGATCATCGTTATGGCAACCGATAGATGGCCGGATTACTATCACTAAAAATATCAGACCAAAATAATCAGACTGAAGATGGGCAGCAGCATCTAAGGTGCGAGTGGTCTGGGACTGGGATCGCCAATCCGTTTGCCAAGTGTGGCGATTACGGCAAATCTTTTCTGTAGGAGAGTATGATATAAAAAAAATATCTTCACGCAATTCCCAATACAAGGGTAGACAGAGGTCAAGTCTAGACAGTTATGTCCCTTTGACCCACCTTCCACCGAAGATATTTTTGGGACAAAGTGACAGGTGGTGAGCCCATCGCCGCCTTTATGTCCACTCATAGGTACTGCCACCTGGGGATCGAACTCGGGTCTCTCGATTTGAAATTCCGACCACGACCGATCTTATCACTAAAATTGATAAGGGCGTGCTTCGAAGGTTTGAGTTCGTTGATCGTATGAGAGAAAACCGAATGGTGAATAAAATATATAGCGGGTAAGATAACGTTAAAAGGTGTCAATGTAGGCCGAGACTAACTTACGAAGACCATGTGAACAAAATGCTCGAATAGGGGAGGGTCAAGAGTACTCGGATACCTAGACGTATATATCCTAGGCGTATTTCTCTCTGACAAACCGATGATTAAAGGAAAAACTATTCTCTTCGAAAAGGATAGGTATTATTTAAAAAGAAAATCCACAAAATCCAATTAACATTTTCATTGTTTTTCTTTGCTGTTGTGTGTTTCAACTACTACTGCAGAAAATAATTGTCACTTTCACAACATGAGTTTTTCAAAATTAATTTAAAATAAAAGTCATGATAGCCGAGTGGTTAGGTGATCAGAATTTGAGTCCAGAGACCCCGAGGCGGTTGGCTCGTACTATAATATTTAAATCGTTAGTTTTACATAAAGAGGCTCACTACTGCGTCACGTTGACCATTTAATATTCTGGACTTCTGTCTACCCCAGTATTGGTAATTGGCGTGAGTACAGTAGTATTGAAAATATAATTAAAAAAATACGTTTTCTAAATATTCTTGTTGTATGCTATTTATAAAGAGAGACTTCATTGAAAAACTCCTCCAATAAATAAGAAACGACATAACTTTATTCAATTTTTAGTCCTCAGGAATACAGTTACGTTGTAAGTTTTTGCTACGATGCTTAGACCGCAGGAAATGCTTATTATTCTGGGTATTTTTGTATGATATATTTTCACGCCATTCTATATACTGAAATAGACAGACATCCAGACAACCTTTCTCCGAAGATATTTATTGGGACAACATTACCGGTAATGAGCCGGCCGTTTAGAAAAAAAAAAACTTTTATACGAGCCTACCACCTGGGGAAACTCGGATCTCTTGTCTGGAATTTCGATCACCCAACCAGTCTCCTATCGTGACTTATGTATAATGCAATATTTCAACACATTTTTTATTTCGATGGGTATAAAGTGAAAACAGATAACTACGATATATTTTTTATAGAAAAGCGTAGAGGGAGAAACAAAAACATGTTAATTTTTTAAAGTCATCATTATTTTTTTACAGTTTTGTTCTGAAATTGACTACTTTATTTTACTATCTATGTTATTTATGTAGTAAGTAATTTGTGTTGATTTAACAAGATTTTGCAGTTGTTTGCACCTACATTTTATTTAAATTATTCTTACTGTGTCCCTTACCACTGTACCGTCTTATATACAAGGAACTTTTATGATGTCAATTGCTTTCATTTAAATTAATTTAATCGTAATCGTAGTGCTATGTACGTGTCTACGGTAATGAATGAAAAAAATGAATGATGTACAGGGTGGGCCAAGAATTCATTAACATTTAAATGTAACTTACCGCGCAAACTATTTCCGCGCGGGGTGCGGGTGCGGGCGGGGGCACTAGCTCGCTTCTTGGAAACTTAGTTTAAACAGTAGAAAAAATTTAGGTTAAACAGTAGAAACAGTTTTATTTAAACGACTTTTGAATCGACTTGTGAGACGCATATTTCGCGTTGAATATGGTTTACACGACTTAAGTCAGTGTCCAAGTACTCCTTTAATAAAGAAATGGGTGAAGAAGTTCGAAGAGACGGGATCTACACTAAATGTGAAACAAACCGGCTTCTCAGAGCGAAGAGAACGTGCAGCAAGTTTCCGCTTCTGTACGACGTGATCCAGATTTATCGACACGCAAACGTTCGGCTGAATTAGGATTATCCCGCACATCATTACGCCGTATTTTGAAATTAGATTTGAAATGACATCCATATAAGATCCAGCTAGTGCAAGAACTAAACCCTAATGATTTAAATTTGCGTAAGTCAAATGCCGAAACAATGTTAACTCGTTTCAGTAATTTTCACAACATCTTATTTTCTGACGAAGCCCATTTCCACCTAAATGGACATGTAAACAAACAGAATTGCAGGTATTGGAGCAGCGAAAATCCTAAAGCTAAACATGAGAGGCCACTTCACTCTCCTAAGGTAACTGTATGGGCTGCAATTTCAGCAAAAGGAATCATTGGACCTTACTTTATTGAAGATTCTCGAGGCCGTTCAGTTACTGTTAATTCTGCCGAGTATGTGAAAATGTTACGGGAGTTCTTAGCACCGATGCTACTGGAATTTGCTGGCTATAATCGAAACACATGGTTTCAACAAGATGGAGCCACGTGTCACACATCGCTCGAGTCCTTCCCGGTGGTCAAAGACATCTTTCCGGAAAAGCTGATATCCAGACGGGGTGACATCCCATGGCCACCCAGAAGTCCAGATCTATCCCCAGCAGACTTCATTTTATGGGGTTATTTAAAGAGTCGTGTCTACATTGATAAACCGAACACACTGCGTCAATTTAAAGAAAAATCATCGAAGAGATGTCGGCGATCTCGCGGTCTCTTTGCAGAAGAGTATTCGAAAACTTCAGGACTCGCTTAGATGAGTGAAAAAATCGAAACGGTGGTCATTTAGACGAAATAATTTTAAAAAAATAAATTACAACTAATTAGCTTTCTCGTAAATAAACGATTTCTAATATATGTTAAATTTATTTTATTTATTTATCTTCACGCACAATCCCTGACGGGGTAGCCAGAGAGAACAGATCGCCAAGTGTCACGATCCCTACATACTTCTTTCGCTTCTTTCAGATTCATCATCTTCTTCATACATGCACGTCTAGGTATCCGAGTACTCTTGATTCTCCTCTCTTCGAGCAATTTGCTCACATGGTCTTCGAAAGTTAATCTCGGTCTACCTCGACACCTTTTAATATTAACTTTCGCGCTATATATTTTCTTCACCATTCGGTCTTCACTCTTTCGCTCAACGTGCCCAAACCATCGAAGCACGCCCTTATCCATTTTTGAGACAAGGTCATCTTTCAAACCTGCCATATTGCGAATCTCTTCGTTTCGCTTTCGGTCGGCCATGGTAAGGCCGCACATTTTACGAAGAGATCGCATCTCCACTGCATTCAACCTGCTTTTATGCTTCTTCTGGCATACCCAGATTTCGCTGCCATATAACAAAGTCGGTACCAACACTGCGTTATGTATTGCAAGGCGTGCACTTTTCACAACGCCTTGCCTTTTGATTAACGCAGTCAGGGCACCATTGACTTTGTTCCCGGCAGCGACACGCCTGTCCACATCTAAATCACATCTTCCATCCCGGCTAAACGCACTCCCCAAGTATACAATTTCATTCACCTGTTCTAGACATTCCTGATTTACCCAAATTTCGCACTTCGTTCTTTCTTCGTCCCTTTCAAATACCAGAACCTTAGTTTTATTAGCATTCAAACGGAGACCATTAATTTCACATTCTTCTTTCATACACGTGACTAATGCCTGCAGTTCTGCCTCTGATGGTGCTATAAGCACTGCATCATCAGAATAAAGCAGACAATTTACTTTTATGTCACCCAATTTCACACCCAAACAGCTATCTTTCAGCTTCTGTAAACAGCTGTCGAGATACAGTATGAATAGCCAGGAAGACATGACACAACCCTGTTTTACGCCCGTTTGGACGCTAAACATGGGTGACAGGTCATGCCCTACCCGCACACAGGCTTTACAGTCACAGTAAAGTGACTGCACAGCCCTTAGCAATCGACCATCCACACCATACCCCGGCAACATTTCCCACATTTTCTTCCTTACAACCTTATCAAATGCTTTCTCAAGATCCACAAAAGCACAGAAAATCTTCTGGTTAGCAGCCAGAAGCTTCTCCGTGATCATGCGGAGAAAACATTTGATCCGTGCATCCTCTTCCAGGTCTAAATCCGCATTGTGCCTCCCATAGAAATCTTTCCGATTTCTCTTGCATCCTACGTGTCAAACCCTTCGAGTAAACTTTACTTGCTAAACTGGTCAAGCTGATCGCCCGATAGCACCCGCAGTCATAATGTGAACCTTTACCTTTATATAAAGGCACAATGACCGCGGATCGCCAATCATCCGGAACAGCCCCCGTTCGCCAGCACAAATTGCACAGCAGATGAAAGCTGTCCCAGACGCGTGGCCCACCATACTTGACCATTTCAGCAGTAACTCTGTTTAGTCCCGCAGCCTTACCACATTTCAAACTTCTAATCGCACATTCAATCTCTTTCATACTGATGACCTCAGTGTCATCAAGGTCCGAGTCTGGCGTACCAGTCACGGCGTCACCCCCGGATCCCTCACTAAGATCATCACACGCATACATCTCTCTATAAAATTCGCTCCATCGCTGCATGACGTCCGATTTTTCTGAGAGGACGTCATTGGTTCCCGAAAGCACTTTATTCATTCTTAAGGCTGTCGCACCACTCCGGGTCCTTCCAACCTCTTTCCAGAAGAGTTTGAGTTCTCCTTGAAGTTGTGCGACAACCTTTCGTCCGCTTCCATTCTACTCCTTTCACGCACTTCCTCAATCAATGCTTTCGTGTGAACTTTCTGGAGCTTATATCTTTCTTTCCTCTTCTCTCTCATATCCTTATCATTACTAGAGGCCAAGTAGTCTAACCATGCTTTCTTCTTCTTATTTACAGCTTCTTTCACTTCGTCATTCCACCATGCATCACCCTTTTACTACTACCTTTTTCACATTTCCACACACGTCTTCCACTGCACTTACCATTCTATCTCTAAGGCTCTGCCATATTTCTTCCACACATTCTTTCCTAACACCAATGCTGTCCAGCTTTTCGGCTACCCTTGCTTGATATTTATTCCTAGTGTCCGCTTCCTGAAGCTTCCAGCTTCGGATGCTACCGACCGACTGTGGTTCTGGTATCGTTGTCCGGTGGCGCCAACCCGCGAACAGACCCCTAAATCTAGTAATCACTAGGTAGTGATCCGTTCCCAGGTCAGCACCTCTGAACACTCGCGTATCCATCACCTGTTTTCGCAGTCGGTCATCCACCAGGAATAAATCGATCATACTTCTCTCATTCTCTCTTGTTCTAGTATACATATGGATTTTCTTGTGACTAAACATAGTGTTTGTCACAAGAAGACCCTTTTCCTTGCATACAGCCAGTATAAGCTTGCCAGCATCGTTAACCCTTTTATCGCCAACATTCCAAGCACCGACTCGTACCCTGGCCGAGCGGTACCAACCCATCCATTCAAATCACCACATACAACAATTCTTTCGTTTCCTCTAACCAAGTCTAGAACTTTTCTTACATTCTCCCAAAACTCCTCCAGCTCAGCTCTGGACGACGAAGCCACCGGCGCATAAACAGCCAAAAGGAATAACTTCGTCAGTCCCAATTTAAAGCGAACCCAGAGAAGTCTCGAGTTCACAACCTTATATTCAGTCATAACATCGACCAACCGAGACGACAGCAGCACCCCCACTCCCTGGCAGGCGCTCTCGCTCTCCGGGACTCCGGACCATAGAGCTAACGCCCCGCTAGGGAGCTCTTCAGTACCACTGCCCTTCCGCTTGGTCTCCGACAAACACACGACATCTAATTCTCTTTCTTTCATTATTTCAATCAACTCATTCGTCTTATCTCTCATGCCTCCTCTAACATTCCACGTGCCAACTCTGCACTCCGTCCTCCACCTTCCGCCGTGTCGGGCTGTGCGAGACGGGTGGCGGTCCCCATCGCCGCTTTGCGCGCTGCATTTCACACCAACGGGGACGAACTGGTGTGCGTCGCCTTGGGGGGTCGCCCTAACTCTCGTTGGCATGGGTGCGCAGCTGTGTAGAATTGCAGCCCTGAAAAGGGCTGGCAGGGGTCGCGACGAGCACGCTTCTACAATGACCCCCATATATGTTAAATGGTTTTTTTATACGATTTTTTCAAATGTTAACTAATTCATGGCCCACCCTGTATAAGTCACGATAGCCGAGTGGTCGGGTTGGTCGGAATTCAAGTCAAGAACCCCGAGTCCCAAGGTGGAAGGCTCGTACCAATGGGTTTTTCAAAAGCTTATGTACGATTTATATGGTTGGCATCGACGTAAAGACGACGACGGGCTCACCGTCTGTCACGTTGTCCCAAACATATCTTTGGTGGAAAGTGCCCATCAATGGTCTGCTTATTCGGATAAATAAGAAACATAAAAGTTTAATCATGACGGTAAGTAATAATAAATGTTTACCTCTTATTGTATTTAAAAAGGAGTAGAAATTTATTTGTAATGTTTCTTCGCCGTTAGAGAACCCTCATTGCAAAACGGTTCAACATTAAAAAAATCCGTCGATAAAAGTATGTATGTTCTTAATTCCATGAACAAATGCTTTTCTTTGAGAATGAGTTGGAAAAAACTAAAGGATCCAAAAAATCAACTAAGCCAGGACAGTATTTATTGTCTGCCGTGTCAACGCTAGTACGACATAAGTCGCGGGTTCAAATTCGCGTTTCTTTAATGATCCAGTAAATAATAAAATCCACCCTTTTACACCTGTGCATAAGACGTAATGCCGCAAAATTACCTAATAAATGCCAAGACAAACAAATAAACTTTGTTATATTGTACAAAAACAAACGCTATAAAAAATAAAGGTGAACATTGTAGTTCATAAAATGTATCTTATATGGACAGGTACGGATCGTTATAGGCAAGGCAATACAATTTACGACTTTCCATTAATATTTTATGATGTAACAAATATTTGTATGCGTGGCCTTGCTTTTACTGTATTATGCAACTACAGTTTTTATTTTGTATCTTAATAGTTTAAAGGAACTGTTGAGACGACCTTAAATGGACAAAATAAACCTAAGGGTTGTGGGTTCGAATTTCGCTGTGATGTTGTCCCAATCTATAGTAATAAATAAATACATACACAGATACGGACAACATCACATATATTGCTCCGATCCCAATGTAAGATGCTAAAGCACTTGAGGTATGGGAATCGGAAACAACAAAGGCACCACAAGCACCCAGACCCCAGAAAATGTAGAAAAAGTGGTTTTTCTACATTGACCCGACCGGAAACGAACCTGGGACCTCGAGATGGCGAGACTTTGAAAGCCAGTGTTTACACCACTCGTCCACGGAGGTCGTCAATCTGTGTATGTATTCATTATTACTATATCTGTATATATATGTATGTATGTATGTATACATACATACATACATACAAACATGTATGTATACATACATGCAAACATATAAATATAATTGAAGCATCTGTATGTACCAATTAACAGCTGTTCACTAAATACACATGAAAGTATATACGCTACTTTCATTAAAAAAAAACGTCGTTCTGTCTCTTTGTTCCAGCCAATCTCCGAAACGGCTGAACCGATTTTAACAGGACTTTCACTGACAGATTGCTGAAGTTATAAGGAGTAACTAAGACTACTTTTATTTTTTATAAAAGTGATTTGGGTTAAGTGTTAACTGTCAAAACGCGGTCAAAGCCGGAAGCAGCTAGCGTATAACTATGTAACAGCTGCCCCCGCGACTTTTCCCGCAGTTTTAGACTTAACGCGGAACGCTAACTATGTTTCTAAAATAAAAGTAGCATATGTTACTGCTTATAACATTAGCTATCAGTCGGTGAAAGTCCTGTTAAAATCAGTCCAGCCGCTTCAGAGATTAGCTGGAATAAACAGACAGACAGACAGACAGACTGACAAAATTAAAAAAAAATGTTATTTTGGTGTGTGTTCGCGATATATCCATATACATGTAGTAAAACACGGTTATTTCAATATTACAAACAAACACTCCAATTTTTTTTAATATGTTTAGATGAGGAAGAAAGAAAATATCTGAGTTCGCAATTATACCTCCTTCGTTATCTCCTGGTCTACGATTAAAATATAAAACAAAATATGCCACGGAGTCGCCGTAGTGACATACTTCGTTCAGGAAAATTTCAAGCAACTTTATTGACTTCCCTGTTAAAGTACAAACAACAAAGCCAATCAAATTCAAATAAAATTAAAACAAATCACAACTGTCATTTGAATGTCATCAAAGTTGTTAGACGAAGTAATTAATTTTCTATTCTTGTCTAATTAAACGACTAACTTGGGGTCCGAAGTAAATAAATAAATACATACATAGATAGGGACAACATTACATACATTGCTGTAATCCCAAAGTTAGTAGCCGACCCCACCCAAATTTCACAGTAGCTTGTTGTGGTGCATGGTGACAGCTGGTAATCCAGTCGCCATTTTAATGTCCAAGCCAACGATACAAAATCCTTGCATAGATATATAAGGTACATATTTATGTTAGAATATTAGATCATTACTAATATTGCAGCGAAAGTGACTTAAATAAAATATCTTTTTTTACGTAAACACGGAGAACACAGATGATATCAATTATCTGGTGTCCTTTTAAGCAAAAAAATGCCTGTGCCAGGAGACATCGCTTTTCCACATCTTAGCGAAGTATAATATCTATGTTTACCAAATTCTAAATTCAAGTTCTGCTGCTGGGGTGCTGATTTACGCTCAATGTGCTCGCACGTTCAGCATTAAAATCGATGAATTACGTCAGTCACCTAGGAGCATACGAACGACACTCGCAACAGTAGAAATAATAGTAATATATATATATATATATATATATATATATATATATATATATATATATATATATATATATATATATATATATATATATATATATATATATATATATATATATATATATATATATATATATATATATATATATATATATATATATATATATATATATATATATATATATATATATATATATATATATATATATATATATATATATATATATATATATATGCTTTTACGTATAAACCCCTAAAATGCCATCTGCCAGGAAAATCCCAAATCCCAAAATCGGTCCAGCCATTTTAGAGATTAGCAGACAGACAAAAATTGTGAAAAAATGTTACTTTGGTGTATCTGCCGCATACAATCACAGACATGTAGTAAAAAAAACAGTTATTTTAATGTTACAAACAGATACTCTAATTTTATTTATATTTATTGATTACCATTATGTACTCGTAAGATCAAAAGGCTGAGTTTTTGTTTGTTACTTAAAGACGTCATCGCGAGCGAAGTAGAGAGTAAAAGCTAGTATTAACATAAAAATTCAAACATCCATGATTGAAGTAAACAAAGATTTATAATCATCATAAAAATAATTGCATCTAGCAGGTATCGAACCTACAATCAGCTTCAAAGGTAGTCCCGGGTTCGATTCCGGTCAATGTAGAAAAATCACTTTTTCTACATTTTCTCGGGTCTGAGTGTTTGTGGTGCCTTCGTTGTTTCCAATTAACATACCACAAGTGCTCTAGTATCTTACGTTGGTATCGGAACAATGTATGTGACGTTATCCCTGTCTATATATGTAAATATTTGTGTATTTATTTATTTATTTTGATCAATACAGAAGTCCTTTATATAGTGGCCCTGCAGAGACTATAAATATTTTATCGCATTCACAAACGAGAGGGGAATAAATATTTTATGGCATAATCGTTCATCTGCAGACATCGACATATTAGACGGTTCAAGACTAATACTTCACGATCACTCAGCTTGGCCAATTTCAGTGGATTCAAAATGTTGCTGTGTGGTGCAATTCAAGAGATACTGGAGTTTAATAATACATACATACGTACATAGATGGAAACAACATCACATACATTGCTTTGATGCTAAAGTAAGCTCTTAAGCACGTGTAGTATGGAATCAGAAACAACTAAGCTACCACAAACATCCAGACTCGATAAAATGTAGAAAAATTGTTTTTTATCTACATTGAACCGACCGGGAATCAAACCCGAGACCTCTGAGATGGCGATATCATGAAAATCGGTGCGTATGCCACTCATCCACGAAGGTCGGAGGAGGAGTTTATTGAGAGACTACACACGTTACTAGTGAGCTTAGTCATATGTTATACTCGTTCAAAATTTTTTGTGATTTTGTTTGTTTATAGACAAGAGCTGTGAAAAAATATTTTTTTGTTATCTTCACGCACAATCTCTGACGGGGTAGCCAGAGAGAACCGATCGGCAATTGTCACAATCCTTACATACTTCTTTCGCTTCTTTCAAAAAAGAATAACAGAATGAATTAAAAAAATAGATCAAAATAATAAATGAATTAAAAAGATAGATGTGCAAATTATTATAAACATCATTTAAGTTGATGGGGACGCTCTTACCTCTGCCGCTGTAAGTTGATTTTCAAACAAGTAATAATTTTTATTACATATTACCTTAAGCGACATCTTTTTAAGACAAGTAAAATAAATTTAAAACCTTATACAGACAAAAATCTACCAAATAAAATTTATTTCTAACTAATGCTAATGCGCCTATGATGCCCGCCACTAGTCTTTATTTTATTTTGAATTGGTTATTATCTGGTTTTATCAAGATGATAATCTTGTCGGTAGCCAGTATGTCGGTAACACTTTCAAAGGATCTTTCCTCTTTGTCGCCTCTTACGACAACCATGGGAAGAAAGGAGGTGGTTTATTTCATCGTATATACCCCGTAAATATTACATACAAACGAAAACGAATTTAATTTAATATACGTCCAAATCGCTACAGCGTGTGACTTAAACAGTACCTGCTGTAGACCGGACTGATCCCTTCGACGTTCAGCCTCAGAAATGCTTTGTAAAGATCAAAAGCTGTATCAGTGCTCGAGTGTACACAAGAGATTTAATTACTCCAGTCTATCCAATACAAACTGAACCTCATCTGTATTTAACTGAGCACTTAACCTTCACTTACCCTGGTAGCATAGTGGTTGTGGTACTCTTTTTATAAGCAAGTATCTCAGATCCGATCCATGTTTTAAATCGCTATATTTTTATACCAACCTAGCAGCACCCACGCGATTTTCCCACAGTTAAAACTTAAAACGGAACCCTAACTGTGGATCATTCAAGCGGCATCGACAGACGCTGCAGTAGCAATGCTGCAGCACATTGCTGAGTCGGATGCCTTTTCGTTGCTGCTATCTGATAATTTATTTCAATTGATCTTTTATATTGTTTGTATGGATAGATGTATATGTATCGGTCTAGCAACGGTGTAAAAATATTGCCACTTCCTTAACCATCTCTAAAAATTTCAGGCCAAAAGAATCAGACCGAAGATGGGCAGCAGCGTCTAAGGTGAGAGGTGTCTGATACTGCGATCGCCAATCCACTTGCCAAGCGTGGCGATTATGGCAAATCCTCCCTATGGGAGAGGCCTATATCCTGCAATGGACTTTGATAGGCCGTTATGTATGTATGTATGTATGTATGTATGTATGTATGTATGTATGTGTATGTATGTATGTATGTATGTATGTATGCATGCATGCATGCATGCATGTATGTATGTATGTATGTATGTATGTATGTATGTATGTATGTATGTATGTATGTATGTATGTATGTATGTATGTATGTATGTATGTATGTATGTATGTATGTATGTATATGCGTAGAATTGTGGCAATGAATAAACTTTCTTTCTTTCTTACTATTTATTTTTCTGTGATAAAAGTAGCCTAAATTACTCCTTATAACATTTCCAATCAGCCAGTGCAAGCATCAGCCAGAACAAACGGAAAGACAGAGAGACATTGAGACGAATAAAATATTTGAAAAATTATTTTTCATGTAAGTACCGTAAATACGAACATAAATAATTATCGCCAGAATATCAGCGTTGCGACATTTTGCCGTAGCATAATGCTGAATCGAATGCCCTTTTGTTGCTACAATCCAATGAAATGGAAAATTATTAATTTATGTACTGGTTTGTTTTATATGTTTATGTTGACTTATTGTAGCATGAACGAATAAACATTCATACAATTCTTTATTTCTTTCTTTCTTTCTGAGTAACAAACATTTATCCATCCATCCGTCAATACTGTAGCGTTTATAATTGAAGTATGAATCTAACACACTCTTTCATTTCGTGGGTGTTAAAAGAGACGACTAAAGCCATGAAACCGCCCACGAGATGGAGAGACGACTTGCAGAATGTTACGGAAAGTCGATGAATGCACGAGGCTGGGGACCGTGTGTGGAAGCTTTGGGAGGAGCCTATGTTCAGCAGTGGACTCTTTATGGTCTGTGAAGAAGATGAAGAAGATGAAAAAGAATCCCGCGAAGTAGCGCCTATTCCGAGGTCTGTGGAACTGCGATCGTTGATTCGCTAGCCCAGTTTGGTGATAATGACAATTCTGGTTTTCATGAGAGGTCTCGATCAATATGTGAAAGGAGTATCTTCACGCAATTCCCAATACAGGGGTAGACAGAGGTCTAGTCTAGATAATTGAGTACCTTCGACCCACCTTCCACCGAAGATATTTTCGAGACAACGTGATAGGTCGTGAGCCCGTCGCCATCTTTGTATGCAAGCTAACGATATGAATTGTACATAAGTTTTTGGAAAACCAATTGGTACGAGCCTGCCACCTGGGGATCGAACTCGGGTCTCTTGACTCGAAATTCCGACCACCCAACCATTCGGCTATCGTGAAAGGAGTATGTTACTAAAATTTCTAGTCCTATACATATCTTCACGCCATTTACAATACTGGGGTAGACAGAGGTCTAGATCATTAAGTCCTTTCGACCTACCGAATACATTTTTTGGGACAACCCGACAGGTAGTGATACTGTCGCCACGTTTACTTCCAAGACAACGATATAAGTCGTACATAACTTTTAGAAATCTATTGCCTGCCTGGGAATCGGACTCGGGTCTCTCCACTCAAATTCCGATTACTCAATCACTCTTATGAACGTTTCTATTTACGTTAAAGGCAAATATAAATCCTAGAAAACATATTTGCAATCTACGTAACTGAATACTTTATATCCAGTAGAATATATGCCCGTAAGCCCCTTCCCACACTTAGTTTCCGTTACGTAAGTATGAAGATTCGCTTCATACCAAGCTGAGCCTGCCTTTATCAAGGCGACGCTACATTATACAATAGAATAAAGGTCGGCTTAAAGTGAAATCAAGTTCTTAAGTTGCTACGTCAACGACGCCTTTGTAGGAGATGGAAATTTAAGTCTCACCATTGAATAATTTTGTCCTAGAGTTACAATTAGAAAATAACTTAGCGGTGAATTTTGAAAAGGATTACTCAAAACCACAACCGAGTGGTTGGGTGATCGTAATTCGAGTCAAGAGACCTGAGTTCGATACCCAAGTTTCGTACTAATGGGATTTTTTCTGAACTATGTACGATTTATATCGTTGGCTTGAATATATAGACGGCGACGGGCTCACCGCCTGTCAGGTTATTCCAAAAAATTCTTCGGTGATAAGTGGGTAGAAAAGACTTAATTGTCTAGAACTCTGTCTACCTCTGTATTGGGAAGGGCGTGAAGATAAGATAAAGATTACTCAAAACTCTGTTATAAGACAAATAATTATTTTTCTTCATAGTTTTTAATTTGATAAAAACAAACGAGTTGTTTCATTATTATTATATCTTCACTCCTATGAGGGACTATTCCCTGACTGGGTAGCCGCAGACAACAGATCACCAAGTGTCACGATCCTTGCATACCTCTTTCGCTTCTTTGTAATTTATCATTTTCGGCATACAAGCATGTCTAAGCGTCCGACTACTCTTGACTCCATCCTCTTTGAGCAATTTACTCACATGGTCTTCGGAAGTTAGTCTCGACCAATCTCTACACCTTTTATTTTAAACTTTCTAGCTGCTTATGTTGCTCCACAAACATGAAACATATATTAAACACCATGAACATAGTAACTCAAACTAAGAAAATAAAATAATAACAAGACCTGGAAAAAGTTTTACAGTAAATATTTTCAGACTGTAATTTATTAAAGCTAATTTTCCAATCATTATTCAATCGTCTCTACAAACTTACTTTGAAGACTCTATTGCCTAGTTGGAAGTGGATCCAGCCGACTAAACTAAGGATTACGGGTTTATATATCACTAGGAGTAAACATTCCTATTATAAATATCAAAGTTTCGGTTTGTACATGGAACATCCATGTACAAAACGTATAAGTATGTAATATGTATGTAGGGATAATGCATAAACCAGGCAAAACTCAGCGGATTTCCACAAAAACAACTGTTAATCTTCACAACAAATCTTTTCGTTAATCATTCCATCTGACAACTCCTAATGACAACTTTTTTTTTCATTACTTGACATTGACATTCAAGGATCGTTTAAAGAGACAGCAAAAAATTAAAAGTCTATAAAAATATTAAATTATCCGACATGTATATATAATTGTAAATTTATGTAAATATATTCTACCATTGGCTTAGATACTACGGCTGCGATAGGCTTACCACTTGTCACGAAGTACCAAATGGGCTTCGGTGAAAGTTTCCATCTACGAAGTGAATAATCATATGATTATTTAGGTATGTAAATCGAAGGGATTTCATTTTATTACTCTATCTATCCTAGTATTAAGAATATAGGTAAAAATATATTCCTATATACATTTATAACGCAAGGATCAGCATTAAGCGTAACTGCAAGCATCGACTTCACCACGAATCAAATATAAATGTAAGAAATTGAATCAAAATTTATTTCGTAAGCGATACAGCATCTCCTTCTCAGTATTCCATTGCCTTCTTCATTACGATTTCGAACGGAATCAAATCAACGTGAAATACGTGGATTTTATATTCTTTGTCAATATACATACGTAAAGAGATTATTTCTATTGGACTGGATTGAGTTTCTTTTCTTATTTCATTATTATTTTAGGCAGAGTCACGATAACCGAGTGGTTGGGTGGTCGGAATTTCGAGTCAAGAGACCCGAGTTAGATCCCCAGATGGAAGGCTCGAACTAATGGAGGTATTTTCAAAACTTATGTTGCTGCCCTCCGCGGCTTTGCCCGCAGTTTAACACTTAACGCGGAACCCTAATAATGTTTCAAAAATAAAAGTAGCATACGTTACTCCTTATAACATTAGCTATCTGTCAGTGAAAGTCCTGTTAAAATCATTCCAGCCGTTTCAGACGGATAGACAAAAATTAAAAAAAAAATAAAAAATCTCATTACTTTCATTTAGTTAGTTGATCATTTATACTACGTATACACTTACATTACAAGTTCGTCTAATTGGGTTTAAAGTTATCAAATAATTAATAAGGAATTAATTGAGGAAGTGATTTCCTTGATTCAAGGCTCGTACTAAGTAGGAAATAAAGACGTTGTCTCAAAAATGTCTTCGGTGGAAGGTGGCTCGAAAGGACGTAATTGTCTAGAACACTGAATTGGGAAAGGCGTAAAGAGATGTAAACAAAATAAAAATAGAACAGAATTGAGCAGAAAAATTAATGATTTCTTGTATTTAAAATAAATCGTTTTATTTTAAATAAGTCTGAAAGTAAATTACATTATTGACGAAAACGTACTTCATCGTTCGTTTAATCGACCATTAAGAAACCATTATGTATTGTGAGAGTGTATATTGGAGGTAGAAGCGTAGGTGCATTATGCTTTCAATCTCTTTGAGAAGCCTTCATGCGGAGAAATTGATTCTGCATTGCTTCTCAGATATTTATATACGTAACGTGTAACATATATATGTGCTGAAGTTTACTGGACTGTATTGATTGGATGCTTCTCATATATATATATGTAACAATACAGAACGACTATTGTTACAAACAAAAACAAACGTGGGAAGATAGATATAGAGTCTAGACTTGTATGTATTTTAAAAGAAAGAATTAAAGTTAAAGGATTAAAGTAGTTTTGTTACCTTCGTTGTTCCCGATTCCATAACACAAGTGCTATAGCTACTTTGTAATGTTATCCTAAGCTGTTTATTATTATAAAAAAAAACTTACCGATTCATAAACATGTAATCGGATCAAATCTGTAACGTTTTCGTGTCGATGCAACAAAATACTCGTACGAGTAATCAATCATTCGCCCCTAACACATGTAGGGAGCCCGAAATCTGTACGATATTGCATTACCATTGTGTTATGCAAATACTTCATACTATACTATAATAAATTCGAATGTTTGGATGGATGAATGTTTGTTTCTTGGTTACGCCAGAATGGCTGAACGAAATTGGATAAAATTTAGCACAAATAGATACATAGATTGAAATAACATTACAGTCATTGCTCAGATCCCAAAGCAACTTAAAGTCAAAGTTTAAATTGCATTCTTGAGTAAACAGTTTGAGAATGTTTACACTTTTTATTTGATACCATTTGGACATAGCAATATACATATTTTGTGATTTTTTTTAATTTTTAATGTAATATTTTAATAGAAAAATACAGTACAACATATTTTAAACATATTATAATATCAAAATATTTCCCGTTTCCTGATACGAAATATTCCGAAACCTCTGGATACAAAGTATCAACTGACATTCTTGAGTAAAATTTCTGTTAAAATTTCAATAAAATCTATGGACTGCTTTTAGAATTTTTAGCTTATACAATAGTTTTTTCTCGAATATTGAAATGATATAGACAAATATAATAATAAATATCTTTTACGCAATTCCCAATATAGCGATACAGCATCTCCTTCTCAGTATTCCATTGCCTTCTTCATTACGATTTCGAACGGAATCAAATCAACATGAAATACGTGGATTTTATATTCATTGTCAATATACATACGTAAAGAGATTATTGTACTGATTTTGTTTCTTTTCTTATTTTAGGCAGAGTCACGATAACCGAGTGGTTGGGTGGTCGGAATTTCGAGTCAAGAGACCCGAGTTAGATCCCCAGATGGAAGGCTCGAACTAATGGAGGTATTTTCAAAACTTATGTTGCTGCCCTCCGCGGCTTTGCCCGCAGTTTAACACTTAACGCGGAACCCTAATAATGTTTCAAAAATAAAAGTAGCATACGTTACTCCTTATAACATTAGCTATCTGTCAGTGAAAGTCCTGTTAAAATCATTCCAGCCGTTTCAGACGGATAGACAAAAATTTAAAAAAATTTAAAAAAATTTAAAAAAATTTAAAAAAATTTAAAAAAATTTAAAAAAATTTAAAAATCTCATTACTTTCATTTAGTTAGTTGATCATTTATACTACGTATACACTTACATTACAAGTTCGTCTAATTGGGTTTAAAGTTATCAAATAATTAATAAGGAATTAATTGAGGAAGTGATTTCCTTGATTCAAGGCTCGTACTAAGTAGGAAATAAAGACGTTGTCTCAAAAATGTCTTCGGTGGAAGGTGGCTCGAAAGGACGTAATTGTCTAGAACACTGAATTGGGAAAGGCGTAAAGAGATGTAAACAAAATAAAAATAGAACAGAATTGAGCAGAAAAATTAATGATTTCTTGTATTTAAAATAAATCGTTTTATTTTAAATAAGTCTGAAAGTAAATTACATTATTGACGAAAACGTACTTCATCGTTCGTTTAATCGACCATTAAGAAACCATTATGTATTGTGAGAGTGTATATTGGAGGTAGAAGCGTAGGTGCATTATGCTTTCAATCTCTTTGAGAAGCCTTCATGCGGAGAAATTGATTCTGCATTGCTTCTCAGATATTTATATACGTAACGTGTAACATATATATGTGCTAAAGTTTACTGGACTGTATTGATTGGATGCTTCTCATATACATATATGTAACAATACAGAACGACTATTGTTACAAACAAAAACAAACGTGGGAAGATAGGTATAGAGTCTAGACTTGTATGTATTTTAAAAGAAAGAATTAAAGTTAAAGGATTAAAGTAGTTTTGTTACCTTCGTTGTTCCCGATTCCATAACACAAGTGCTATAGCTACTTTGTAATGTTATCCTAAGCTGTTTATTATTATAAAAAAAAAAAACTTACCGATTCATAAACATGTAATCGGATCAAATCTGTAACGTTTTCGTGTCGATGCAACAAAATACTCGTACGAGTAATCAATCATTCGCCCCTAACACATGTTGGGAGCCCGAAATCTGTACGTACATTACCATTGTGTTATGCAAATACTTCATACTATACTATAATAAATTGAATGTTTGGATGGATGAATGTTTGTTTCTTGGTTACGCCAGAATGGCTGAACGAAATTGGATAAAATTTAGCACAAATAGATACATAGATTGAAATAACATTACAGTCATTGCTCAGATCCCAAAGCAACTTAAAGTCAAAGTTTAAATTGCATTCTTGAGTAAACAGTTTAAGAATGTTTACACTTTTATTTGATACCATTTGGACATAGCAATATACATATTTTGTGATTTTTTTTAATTTTTAATGTAATATTTTAATAGAAAAATACAGTACAACATATTTTAAACATATTATAATATCAAAATATTTCCCGTTTCCTGATACGAAATATTCCGAAACCTCTGGATACAAAGTATCAACTGACATTCTTGAGTAAAATTTCTGTTAAAATTTCAATAAAATCTATGGACTGCTTTTAGAATTTTTAGCTTATACAATAGTTTTTTCTCGAATATTGAAATGATATAGACAAATATAATAATAAATATCTTTACGCAATTCCCAATACAGGGTAAGACAGAGGTTTAGTCTAGACAATTAAGTCCCTTCGACCCAACTTCCACCGAAGATATTTTCGGTACAATGTGACAGGTGGTCACATTGTACCGAAAGCCTGTCGCCGACTTTATGTCCAAGCCAACCATGTAATTCGTACATAAGTTTCTAAAAAACGCATTGGTACGAGCCTGCCAACTGGGGATCGAACTCGGGTCTCTTGACTCGAAATTCCGACCATCCAACCACTCGGCTATCGTGACTTCTAATTTCTTAAGTCTTTTAAATAACTCTGAAAATTAATTGTATTATTGATGAAAACTTACTTCATCGTTCGTTTAATCGACCGTTACGAAACCATTCGGTATTGTGAGAGTGTATATTGGAGGTAGGAGCGTAGGTGCATTATGCTTTCAATCTCTTTGAGAAGCCTTCATGCGGAGAAATTGATTCTGCGTTGCTTCTCAGATATTTATATACGTATGGTGTAACATATATATGTGCTGAAGTTTACTGGACTGTATTGTTTGGATGCTTCACATATACATACATGTTACATTACAGAACTACTATTGTTACAAACAAAAACTTACCATATGTAGATAAGTGTAGAGTCTACTCAAGATTAGCGTACCTCTTTCGCTTCTTTGTAATTTATTATTTTCTTCATAGAAGCATGTTTAAGTACTCGGAGTACTCGGATACTCTTGTCCCCACCCTGTTTGAGCAATTTGCTCACATGGTCTTCGAAAGTTAGTCTCAGCCTAGTCTAGGTACAGAGTCTATCCAATATTGTAGACTTGTATGTATTTTTAAATAAAGAATTAAAGTTAAAGGATTAAAGTGGTGTGGTGGTATCTTCGTTTTTCTCGATTCCATAACACAAGTGCGATAGCTACTTTGTAATGTTGTCCTTAGCTGTTTATTATTATAAAAAAAACTTACCGATTCATAAATATGTAATAGGATCAAATCTATAACGTTTTCGTGTCGATACAACAAAATACTCGTACGAGTAATCAATCATTCGCCCCTAACACATGCTGAGAGCCCGAAATCTGTTACGATGTTGCATTACCATTGTGTTTTGCAAATCTTACTTCATACTATACTATAATAAATTCGACTGTTTGGATGTATGAATGTTTGTTACTTGGTTACGTTATTTCTCTGATCCCAAAGTAACACAAAGTCAAAGTTTAAATTGCATTCTTGTGTAAACAGTTTAATAATGTTTACACTTTTTATTTAATACCATTTGGATAAAACAATATACACATTATGTGAAATTGTTTTGAGTTTTAATGAAATATTTTAATGGAAAAATTTCGAAAATGAAATGTGCGAGAAGTAACTTAAGTAAACATATTTTAATATCAAAATATTTCCCGTTCCTGATACAAAACATTCTTAAACCTAGGAATATAAAGTATCATGAGACATTCTTGGGTAAAATTTCTGATAAAAATTCAAGATAACCTATAGACTGCTTTTAAAATTTCAGCTTTTACAATAGTTTTTACACGAACATTAAAATGTTATGGAAAAATATAATAAATAAATATCATTACGCAATTATATATCGTGACTATCGTGTAGAAATAGTGGAGTTGATTAAAGAGAGTATTCTAATATAATGTGGCAAGCACTTAAATATTTAAATAAGCATACTTACGATATACTATATACATAGATATACATACGAAATTAACTTTTGCGCTACATGTTTTCTTCACCATTCGGTCTTCACTCATTCGCTCCTCGTGCCCAAATTGAAGCACACCCTTATTCATTTTATTTTACTATAAATTACGAATTTACAATAGTAAACAGTTTATATGTTAAGGAACCTATATGAGAAATGTTCTACGCAGGATATTTTATTAAAGTGCAGTAAAAGTGAAGTTGATAAAACTGTTCATACTGCTCGCTCCTCGTCACCACATCAAATACAATTTTACTGCAAGATAAACGAAAATGAAGTGGTACTCGATGCATAAACGTTTTTGTCGGGAATAGTTTATGAAGCACGTTTGAAAATTTCGCTTCATGAAAAATTTAAAAGAGGTCGTGAAAAATATATATTTCAAAACTGAAACCCAAAAACATAACTTAAAAATTATGTAAAATAACTGAATCAAATGCTTACATTTATTCATTGAAATAAGAAATAAATAAAGAAGAAAAGATTAATTTATTGGAATTTCTTTTTTTTATTTTCCGTTCCGAAACGTGTCGAGATATATCTTCAATCCTCTTTTATCCGTATTTTTTTAAATAAATATGAAAATAAAATAGTAAGAATACTTTTTTAGGACCTAAATTTTAGATATTAGCCACGATAGGTGAATTAGATAACCTGGATTCGAATCAAAAACTATTAAATAAATAATACTCCATGCATGGACAAAGCGTGGATATATAGAGAAAACAGATCGCCTTGTACCACGGTCCTTACACGTCATAGTCATAAGACTCAAATTCGATCTCATGATGAAAAGTGGATCAAAGTGTTCAGACCATCTCAATTAATACAATTGTGAGATTAATATTCATCATCGTAATGGCGTATAATAGTCCACTACTCTCCCGTAAGATATTTTTTGCTGTTTGCGTTTATCGCCACTCCTGGCAAGGGTATTGGTGATCGCAGTACCAGATACCTTGCACCTTAGAAGCCTCACCATCGCCAATCTGCTGAATTTTGATCTGGTATTTACCGAGATGGTTCTCTCACCATATGTCGGTGGCTTATTACATTTCTACTACGGAATTAGTCAAAGATTTTAAAGTTTAACTTTGATTAGACTAAAGGATAGTATTTTTGGAGGATGGTACTATTGTTACCCCAATACCACAGGCTATTTGTATGTTGGTACAACGAATAGTTTTAGAGTGGCAACTGTGATACGTCACATCCGCTCTGTCGCAACACCGGGTTCTGGTGCGATAAAGAGGGTGGACGGCGAACATTACGAAGTATTAAACATAGTTAATTGACTCAGGCGTTTCTTTGCGGAAATTCATTGTAAAGTTGTTATTAAATTCGGACCGTTCCGCATGCAAATATAAAAAGGTATATGTTAGCTGGTCCGAAGAGAATAAAAGCACCACCCTCCCTCCCACAGATGCGTGCAATAATTCAATAACAACTTTAAGGATTAAACAACAAGTTGTCTTGCTGCTGGGACGCGCGCGACGTGTTCGGTGGTGTGTGTTAGTTCAATTTTTGAAATTAAGTGTTCTAAATCTGATAGCGATTGTATTTCAGTAATTTGTTACATTTGTTACATTATATTCAAGTGATTAAGAACAAAAGTGATTTCATTCATTCATAAGAAAGGAAGTTCCGTATTTCCTTTCTTACTGACTAACAACATCTCAGAGCCTTCATGTAGTTACCAGTTTTGTATTAAATTTGTAAATAACACAACACTAGATCACCACTAATGCCAATCAACTCGAAAGATAATTCCATGTAATAGGATACGGTTACAAATATATCAAGATCTATGCACGACCAGCGATGAATTTACAGTCCGTGTTACAAACATCAAAGGCAGTACATAGCCATGCATCATGCTACCCTTTGATTTATCGCTTCACTCCACTGTACCATGATTAACGCCATACATAGTTATAGCTATGAGATGGACGATAATTCTCATATACGTATATGGAATAAATTACCCTTGCATACCATATGTAAGAGAAATAGCCAGGAAAATGTATTGTGAACGAATGAAATATGTGAATTTTGGTCCGACGTTTTCGTGAACGATTCTTCACCTTGCCGCAGGGTCGCCAACAGGACGTGGACAATGACTTAATGTATTTACAGACCCTCCAGAGTCAATCCGGAGAATAAGAGAAGTGTTATAAGTATTTTATAAAAATATTTTCACGCCATTCCCAATACAGAGTAGACAGAGGTGAAGACAATTAAGTTATTTCGACCGGCCGTCGATAAATACCACCGAAGATATTTTTGAGAGAACGTTGTCACGTTGCCACCTGTCAGGTGGAGATCCTGTCGCCGTCTTTATGTCCTAGCCAACGATATGCCTGCTCTGCCACCTGTCAACTGGAACGAACTCGACTATCGTGACTATATTTAAACATAGTTAAGTTTTTTATGGTTTTACGTTACCTGAAAAAAAATGAAAAAATAAATAAAATATCTTCACGCAATTCCCAATATAGGGATAGATAGAGGTCAAGTCTAGACAATTAAGTCCCTTCGACCCACCTTTCACCGAAGTTATTTTCGGGACAACGTGACAGGTGATGAGCCCGTCGCCGTCTTTATGTCCAAGCCAAAGATGAAATTCGAACATAAGTTTTTGAAAAACTCATTGACACTGCCAACTGGGGATCGAACTCGGGTCTCTCGACTCGAAATTCTGACCACCCAACAACTCGGCTATCGTGACTCACTGTTACCTGAAAAAAAAAATAACACACTGTTGACAAAGTCGTCTTCCCCTAGTCACGCACATCCACCGCTAACCGATTATTGAAGAACAGCTAGGTTATCCAATGCTGTGACTGCGATGATGACGTCAATGTTTCTATGTCTATTACTGTCGGCAAAGAGTACTTTCTAATCATCTCAGCTCCTGGATATTATATAGCAGGTATTATATAGTAGCATGGGCACCGAGACCATAAATTTTGACTTTTCATACCAAACATAGAATTTGGACTCAATAAACTTGCATCCATTGACGTCCTGCAACATTGTGCAGGTACTAACTCAATCTTATAATTACTCTTGTAGTCGAATTATGTATGTATGAATATTTTTCAAATTTTAAATTTCCATGTAAGTTTACATAGAGATATGTGTGTGTGTGTAAACACTAGCGTCGGAGAATAAAACTGAAGTAAGATAGAAGTCATAGGTTAGCAATCAGGTTATCAGAAAGTTTATTATAAAAGTTCAAATTGAACGATTGACCCCATGAACGGGAAGTACATTGGCACGCTCCCAGCTCCCTGAGTTACTGCGTTGCTTCGTGGAATTGTTTAAAAAATATATCTTCACGTATTTTATTAATAGTTGGGTAAACAGAGATTGTCTAGAATTTAAAATTGTTTACCAATTTATCATTTCGTAACAGTTTTCACAGAAGCTTATTTTTCGACAAAGTGACAGGTGATGAGCCCTTCGACGTTATAGTATCCAAGGCAACGGTACAATATACTTACAATGTATATTAATGTAGAAAACCAATTTTTCAACATTATCTCGGATCTGCGTGTTTGTGGTACTTCGTTGTTTCCGATTCCATAACAAGTGCTATGCGTGCTTATTTTGAGGTCAGAGTAGTGTATGTGATGTTGTCCATATCAGGGATATGTATTTATTTATATGAGATACAAGCACGCCCTGAGACATCAGGGCTTATGTTTTGTAGTAAACATATCGTTAAATCTCTTTAGCGATATATTTAATCCTTTTTTAAAAAGCTTCGTCATGTTGTTGATACAAAACTTTTGAAGAGTTTTTACCTGGCTCTTTGGCAATCACAGATAACATAATGTATTTCGGTGTAGGGAGGGATTTATAAAAGTACATTAATGCCACTTGAAATATCCTAAAGTGCAATTTAAACGTTTGTACCTTTAAACAATTTTTCCCTACAACTGTTCTTTATGAATATTGTCATGTACTAACAGTGCGACAACTTTATATTCTTCAAATAGTTCTAAGACAACATAAAAAACTAAATAAAACGTAGAATTTACGTTATTAATTATATTATTGATTACAAAACTATCAAAACATCTTTCTCACATAACGTTATAAGTTTTTTGGGACCTTATATTTAAAATGTAAAAAAATAAATTTATATTTCTTTCTTCGAATAAATAAACAAGTAAAATATATATAATAAATAAAAAAATCAATAACGGCACAATAAACTAATCCAATTTTCGTTCATCACTCACTTTGCAAACACACAGCGTGTATTGGATTTATCGACGTACTGGTGATCAGTCATATGCCACGAACACGTGCTTCTTGTGGAGTATTTTTATAAAACCCTCACGATTTTCGTTTGTAATTGTTTATATTGAATCTTTCTGGGAATCACGATTGCCGAGTAGATGGGTAATTGAAACCCGAGTTCGATCCCTAGGTCGTATCAATTAGTGAAAAATTTATGTATGATTTACATCGTCAGCTTGGACTAATTAATATAATATAAATATGAAGACAGGCTCACCTCATATCACATTGTCCCAAAAAATGTTGTCCGTGAGAGGTGAGTCGAAAGAAAGGTGTGAAGATACTTTTGATTAGACGAATAAAATAATAAATAAATATATTCACGCCATTCCCAGTACAGGGGTAGACAGAGGTCTCGTCTAGACGAGTAAGTCCCTTCGACCCACCTTCCACCAAAGATATTTTCGGGACAACGTGACAGGTCGTGAGCCTGTCAACGTCTTTATGTCCAAGCCAGCGATTTAATTCGTACATAAGTTTTTGAAAAACCTATTGGTACGAGCCTGCCACCTGGGGATCAAACTCAGGTCTCCCGACTCGAAATTCCGACCATCCTACCATTCGGCTATCGTGACTTTAATTTGTTTAGACAACCTCACATAATTTGTTCTGATCCCAGCAAGTAGCTGAAGCAACACAATTTGTAATGGAAACGTATTCAACTTAGTTAGATTCAACAGTGGTAGAGCCACGCATTAGCTTTTGTTGTTGCATAAATGGGCCGGCTCGACCGGAGAAGTAGCACGACCTCACAGGATACCGGCGTGAAGTAAAAGTCTGCGTTTCGTCTGGTGAGTGCAGGTAACCGGAGGTCCACACACCCCCATATTGGGGGAGGGGACACTCTAAGGCCGGCAACGCATCTGCTATGCCTCTGGTATTGCGGGTGTTCATGGGCGGCGGTAATCACTTACCATCACGTGAGCCACATGCTCATTTGCCTCCCTTTTCTATAAAAAAATTGAAGTTAGGTGGCTGTCATATGTGCCATGCTTGTGAACAGGCGCCGCTTGCGGGGGCTGGTCACCACCGGTCTGCAATCCCTGATCCTTTTGTTTTTCACTTGTTCTCTATCATTTTATTTTGGAATATGCTTTGATCGTGATATGATATGTAGGACTATTCTTTACTACTTTCATAAAGGCTGTTTAGTAAGGTAGATTCTGTATAGTAAGGATATTAGGAAAGTCATATTTCAGGTATTTCAGACAGACAGACAATTCGTATGCGAGTATTTAGAAAAGGCTATAAAAACATTTAAATTTGATTTTAATCATCGATTTTTATTTGTTTAAAGTTACTGAAAATAATACTAAAATACAACCTTCAGTGGATGTTTTTACTTAACCTTCAATAGTTGTATAATACTTTTTAGTATATTTTCAGTAAGATGTCAGTAAATGGATGTATCTTTGATCATAGTACCCCTTAAAAATTTGAGAACAATAGTCTGCCTTCTCACACTTGCATTTATCAAACATTCGTATGTGCGAATGCTAATATTTGTTAAAAACAGTAACAAAAAAGAGGGCATTCACGGAGTTTCTTTCCCCCTTTTTTTTACTGCCTGAACAACCTAATTACACATATGGTACATTTAAAAATTAAATGTTTGAAAATTCAAAATTAATTTACGTTTCTTTGATGAAATATAAAGATTTTCAATTTGTTTGTTTTTTTATTATACCACAAACACTTAATTTTACCCAGGAAATAGAGAATAGTGTCTTTATATTTTATTTATCACGACTCCCTCGCTGAGTAGGAGTAGCTAATATTGGGACTAAGCTCATTACATTTTTTGCCAAATATCAATGTAACAATACAATCTGTAACATTACAAGGCGTTGTTCATCAAAGGTAATTTGGGTGATAATTTCTAATGCAGAAATAATTGTTGTACCCAGAATTAATTATGACACTAAATAAATATTTCTGCAAATATTTTCAAATAGAATTAGTTATAAAGCAAAACAATTAAAATAAGTTCTTAAGTTATTGAAAAAAATAGGGAATAACGTACTGGCCACCGTACTAAAGCAAATGCTCAGATTAAAACCATCGTGACTCACGACCAGTTAGTTGATACAAGAGAATTATGTTTTTTTTTTTATAGAGAAGGGAGGCAAACGAGCAGGTGGCTCATGTGATGGTAAGTGATTACCGCCGCCCATGAACATCCGCAATACCAGAGGCACAGCAATAGCAGAGCAAAGCGTTGCCGGCCTTTGAGAAAGGAATCGGCTCTTTTCTTGAAATGTTTTATTTTAATATAATAGATTGACGATCTCCATGATCGAGTGACGTATGCACCGGCTTTCAAAATGTCTTCCCTGAAGTACCAGGCTCGGTCCCCTTACGGGACAAAGTAGAAAATAACTTTTTCTATATTTTCTCGAGTTTGAGTGTTAGTACTACCTTTGTAGTTTCTGATTTCATAGCACAAGTGCTTTAGCTTCTTACTTTGGGATGAGAGCAATGATTCAGAGTCCAGGTGATGTCTGTACTTATTTATTTATTTATTAACTATAAATTATATAACAGAAAGAAAGCATGAGTTAAACAAAGTTTATAAAATTATTGTATTAAAAATATTATTTACAAAAAAAATTCTTCACGCCATTTCAAATACATGGGTAGACAGAGGTCTTGTGTAGACAATGAAGTCCCTTTGACCCACCTTCCACCGAAGATTTTTCCGGGACAACTTGACAGGTGGTGATGGTTAGCCCGTCGCCGTCTTTATGTCCATGCCAACGATTTAATCGTACATAAATGTTTTTTTTTTTTTTTAAACTCATTGGTATGAGCCTTGGGGATACCCAACCACTCGGCTATCGTGACTTACTAGTTCGCAACGCTATCAGGTATTAAGATTAGCTCGTTTAAAGTTAGATTTTTCAATACCGTGTGTCACAATAGAACCTGGCTCGGCGTATGCATAATGCATGCAGACCTAATCTTTACCGGCAAGATTTTAATCCCCCCCTGCGAAGTAAGGCCCCCACCTGCAACTATGGGGAGCTCATCTAAGTACTGTAATGGGGGGACTAAGCGGTATTATGGGATTTGTTTCGAAAACCGTTTTACATTGGCTCGAAACCTTCCGATTTGTAGTGAAAGCTTTAATGGAATCTCGTTGTACTGTTATTCTAATTGATTCTGTAAACGTTGAGATTCAGTTTTAGAATTAATCTTAATGGAAATATAATACAAATTAAATGACGGGCAAAAATAAAATAAAAATAAGATAAAAGGCACCAATGATGTTGTGTCGAACAGAGTTCGGTGAAAGGTGGGTCGAAGGGATTTATTTATAGACCGGTCTACTCCAGCATTGGGAATGGCGTGAAGATAAAAGATAAACGTTAGTTGTGTATAGGCTTGTACCATTGGTTTTTTTAACACTTATGTACGATTTGGTCGTTGGTTTGGACATAAAGACGGTGACGAGTCACCCGTCACGTTGTCCCAAAAATTTCTTCGGTGGGAGATGGGTCGAGAGGACTCGTAATTGTCCAGAACTCTATCTACCCCTGTATTGGGAATGGCGGGAAATATTTCAAACAGCCCAATAGTCTAGTTGGTAATGACCCTGCCTGCGAAGCTACGGATTTTAAGCACAATCCCCGCTAGAGGCAAGTATTTTATGGATAGATATTAATATTTGTTGTCGTAGTAAGTTTTTATGTATGTATGAATATTTATCATATGTTGATGTACATGTAAGTTTACATAGACTCACATGTATATGTGTGTGTGTATACACTAGCGTCGGAGAATAAAACTGAAGTAAGGTAGAAGTCATAGGTTAGCAATCAGGTTATCAGAAAGTTTATTATAAAAGTTCAAATTGAACGATTGACCCCATGAACGGGAAGTACATTGGCGCGCTCCCAGCTCCCTGAGTTACTGCGTTGCTTCGTGGAATTGTATAAAAAATATATCTTTACGCATTTTCTTAATAGTGGGGTAAACAGAGATTGTCTAGAATTAAAAATTGTCTAGCAATGAACCATTTCGTCCCGTTTCTCACCGAAGCTTATTTTTCGATTAAGTGACAGGTGGTGAGCCCTTCGTCGCCAACAGTACATAACTATACTGTACAACGATATATATTTACAATGTATATCAATGTAGAAAACCAATTTTTCTACATTGTCTCGGGTCTGCGTGTTTGTGGTACTTCGTTGTTTCCGATTCCATAACAAGTGCTTATTTTGAGGTCAGAGCAGTGTATGTGATGTTGTCCATATCCCTGTATGTATTTATTTATATGAGACACAAGCACGCCCTGAGACTTCAGGGCTTATGTTTTGTAGTAAACATATCGTTTAATATCCTTTTTTAAAAAGCTTTGTCATATTGTTGGTACAAAACTTTTGGAGAATTTTTACATGCCTCTTTGTCAATTACAGATAATATAATGTACGAGTATTTCGGTGTGGGGAGGGATTTATAAAAGTACATTAATGCGACTTGAAATATCCCAACGTGCAATACTAAAAGTTCGTACCTTTAAACCATATTCTTTCCCTGCAATTGTTCTTTATGAATATTGTGATGTACTAACAGTGTAACATCTTTATATTCTACAAATAGTTCTAAGACAACAGAAAAAACTGGAATATGAACCTAAACACTTACTAAAACGTAGAATGTATGTTATTAATGATATCTCAATATACAAAACATCTTTCTCACGTAAGTTACTAAGTTTATTGGGACCTTATATTTAAAATGTAAAAAAATAAATTTATTTTTCTTTCTTCGAATAAATAAACAAATAAAATATATATAATAAATAAAAAAATCAGTAACAGCACAATAAAATAAGCCAATTTTCGTTTATTACTCACTTTGCAAACACACAGCGTGTATTGGATTTATCGACGTACTGGTGATCAGTCATATGCCATGAACACGTGCTTCTTGTAGAGTGTTTTCATAAAACCCTCTCGATTTTCGTTTGTAATTGTTTATATTGAATCTATCACTAATTCACGATAGCCGAGTCGATGGGTAATTGAAACCCGCGTTCGAACCCGTCACGAAAGTCATATTTCAGGTATGTCAGACAGACAGAAAATGCATACGCATTACGTATTAGCATATGCTAGTATTTAGAAAAGCCTATAAAATTGTAAATTTGATTTTAATCATTGATTTTTATTTGTATACTGAAACTGAATATTATATTAAAATACAACTATTTAACATAATTTTCAGTAAGATTTCAGAAAATGCGTGTATCTTTGATAATAGTATCCCAGTACTTTAAAAATTTGAGAAAGGTAGTCTGCCTTCTCACACTTGCATTAATAAACATTCGTATATGCGAATGGTAATATTTGTAAAAACAGTAACAAAAAAGAGGACATCCACGGAGTTTCTTTCCCCTTTTTCTTACACATATGGTCCATTTAAAAATTAAATTTTTGAAAAATTAATTCAAAATTAATTTATGTTTCTTTGATGAAAAATTAAGATTTCCAATTTGTTTTTTATTTATTTATTTTACCACAAACACTTAATTTTACCCAGGAAATAGAGAATAGTGTCTTTATAATTTTCATGACTCCCTCGCGGAGTAGGAGTAGCTAATATTAGGACTGAACTCATTACAATTTTTGCCAAATAATTGGTATTTGGCAAAAATTGTTACATCTGTGACATTACAAGGCATTGTTCATCGAAGGTAATTAGGGTGATAATTTCTAATGCAGAAATAATTGTTGTTCGCAGAATTAATTATAAATAAATAAAAATATCTTCACGCAATTCCCAATACAGGGGTAGACAGAGGTCTAGTCCGCAGATATTTTTCCGGGACAACGTGACAGGTGGTGAGCCCGTCGCCGTCTTTATGTCCAAGCCAACGATATAATTTGTGCATAGGTTTTTAGAAAATCCCATTGGTAAAGCCACTTGAGGATCGAACTCGGGTCTCTTCTCTCGAAATTCCGACCACCCAACCATTGGGCTATCGTGACTTAGAATAATATATTAAAATTAATTATGAAACTGTACTAAAGCAAATACACAGATTAAAACCATCGTGACTCACGACCAGTTAGTTGATACAAGAAAATTATGTTTTATTTTAAAATAAATGTCTTCACGCAATTCCCAATACAGGGGTAGACAGAGATCTAGTCTAGACAATTAAGTCCTTTCCACCCACCTTCCACCGAAGATTTTCGGGACAACGTGACAGGTGGTGAGTCCGTCGCCGTATTTATGTCCAAGCCAACGATTCGTACATAAGTTTTTACAAAATCCATTCTGGTACGAGAATGCCACCTGAGGATCGAACTCTGGTCTCTTTATTCGAAATCCGACCACCCAACCGCTCGGCGATCGTGATTTTAGTATAATAGCTTGACGATCTCCATGATCGAGTGGCGTATGCACCGGCTTTCAAAATTTCGTCTGCTGAAGTACCAGGCACGGTCCCCGTACGGGTCAAAATAGAAAATCACTTTTTCTATATATATTATTTATTCATTATTATTATTGATTCTATACATTTTCACGAGTTTGAGTGTTTGTAGTACCTTCGTAGTTTCAGATTTCATAGCACAAGTGCTTTAGCTACTTACTTTGGGATCAGAACAATGATTCAGAGCAGAGTCCAGGTAAATAAAATATAATAAATATCTTCACGCAATTCCCAATACAGGGGCAGTCAGAGGTCTTGTGTAGACAATTAAGTCCCTTCGACCCGCCTTCCACCGAAAATTTTTTCAGGACAACTTGACAGGTGGTGATGGTGAGCCCGTCGCCCATGCATGCCATGCCATGATGTCGGTGCCAACGATTTAATCGCACATAAGTTTTTAAAAAAACACATTGGTACGAGCCGGCCTCCTCCTGACTCGAAATTCCAATCACCGAACCACTCGGCTATGGTGACTTAATTTATGAAATAGAAACAAAAAGGAAAACATCATTCATGACAGAAATAGATAGCTATTTTAACCATGGGTACATTTCATTCTAGAACTTCTTATGATATGTAGTCAATTACCATAAATACTACCGCTTTCTACTGCTGTAAAAGTTCATTTAACTAGAAGACATAGAAAACTCCAGTAAAGAAAATTTTCCATAATTGCCACGCTTCTCTAGCGGACTACGATCGCAGATTCAGACACTTTTTATCACAGACACTGATGCCCTTCATTGGTCAACTTCATTTTTATATTGTCTTTTATATTAAAAGTCACGACAGCGGAGTGGTTGGGTCGGAATTTCGAGTCGAGCGTTCAATCCCCAGGTGGCAGGCTCGTACCAATGGGTTTTTCAAAAAGTTATGAACGAATTATACCGTTGGCTTGGACATACGGTGACGGGCTTACCACCTGTCACATTTTTTTATATACTTAGGCTGATGCTACCACGGCAAATTACAATAGATAGAGAGAAAATATTTGCCAAATATAAAAAAAGAATTTCGTGAAAATAAAAAGTATTGATTCTAAGGTCGATTTCTAAAGATAAAGTGAGGTAAGTATACCGAAAACGTAGTTTTTTGGGCTATAAATATGGCAGTCAGACACAGCGTATCCAAAAAAGCTAGAAGAAGAAGATGGACTAACACATTTTTATGCATTATTTATGAAACTTTCATTTAATAAAATTTTAAAAGTTGCCGTGAGATACCGGCGTGAGAACGTATCATCCTCTTTCTTCTCGTGGGTTTGTAAAAGGCGATTAACGCGTTTAACTTACATTTGTTTTACTAACCAAACCAGGAATATAAACCATTCAATTTATGTATGCATTGTATTGCTTTTAAATATCGTTGGCTTGTATATTGAGAAGCGATATGCTCACCACATGTCTTGCTGTCTCCAATAAGCTTTAGTGAAAAATGTTTCGAATGAACGTAATTGTCTAGATCTCTGCCTACCCCAGTATGGAAAAATGCGTGAAGTTTTATATCACAAGATAATTGATAAAAAATGTTGTTGATGCTGCTAAAAATAATCATCTTGATAATCGAACAAATGTCTACTGACTCGAATTACAATTAACCAACCACTGGGCTTTCGAGTTAATTGAAACTGAGATGTAAATAATCAATAAATAAATATCTTCACGCCATTACCAATACAGGGAAGACAGAGGTCTAGCCTAGACAATTAAGTCCCTTCGACCACCCTTCCCCCAAAGATATTTTCTGGGCAACGTGACAGGTGGTGAGCCCGTCGCCGTCTTTATGTCCAGCCAACGATGTAATTCGTACATAAGTTTTTGAAAAACTCATAGGTACGAACCTGCCACATGGCTCTCTAGACTCGAAATTCCGACTGCCCAACCACTCGGCTATCTTAACCTAATGAAATGAAAATGAGATGAATCAAACAATTTCACTTCGCCATTTATTTCTTTTATATAACTGACATGAACAGGGCACTATCGGGTATCGATACTTACGGCAGATTAATCATTCGCATATGCTGTGAACATGTGTTGCTTATTCCATTTCCATTACAGCTTTGGTTGGAACTGTTTTGCTTGTTTGTTATTCCGTATCCATCAATCTTTTCAAAGAAAACACACTCAATAAATACATAGATAATAACCAGATCGCATACATTGCTCTGATCCCAATATAGCTTAAGCACTTGTGTTATAAATAAATACACACATTGATAGGGTCAACACCACATACATTGCTCCGATACCAATATAAGATGCTAAAAGCGTTTGAGGTATGGGAATGTTATGGGATCGGAAACAACGAAGGTACCACAAACACCCATTGACCTGACTGATAATCGAACGCGGGACTTCAGAGGCGCCTAAATCCAATCCACAATTTTATTTATTTATTTATTTATATCTTTATAACTTTTCCTACGTTGATGGTGAGGCGCCTTACTCCAACTCCACAATTCTATTTATTTATTTACATCTTTATTTATTTATATTTATATATTTATAACGTGTCCCACGTTGATGGTGAGGGTGTCTAGATAAATTTCCTTCCTTCACCGACATTTCACCGGATCTAACAATATAGTCAAGTGGTTGGGTGGTCGGAATTTCGAGTCGAGAGATCCGAGTTCGATCCCCAAGTGGCAGGCTCGTACCAATGAGTTTTTCAAAAACTTATGTACGAATATCGTTGGCTTGGACATAAAGGCGGCGATGGGCTCACCACCTGTCACGTTGTCCCGAAAATATCTTCCGTGGAAGGTTGGTCAAAGGGACTTAATTGTCTAGATCTCTGCCGACCCCAGTATGGAAAAATGCGTGAAGTTTTATATCACAAGATAATTGATAAAACATTTTGTTGATGCTGCTAAAATAATCATCTTGATAATCGAACAAATGTCTACTGACTCGAAATTCCGACTGCCCAACCACTCGGCTATCTTAACCTAATGAAATGAAATGAGATGAATCAAACAATTTCACTTCGCCATTTATTTCTTTTATATAACTGACATGAACAGGGCACTATCGGGTATCGATACTTACGGCAGATTAATCATTCGCATATGCTGTGAACATGTGTTGCTTATTCCATTTCCATTACAGCTTTGGTTGGAACTGTTTTGCTTGTTTGTTATTCCGTATCCATCAATCTTTTCAAAGAAAACACACTCAATAAATACATAGATAATAACCAGATCGCATACATTGCTCTGATCCCAATATAGCTTAAGCACTTGTGTTATAAATAAATACACACATTGATAGGGTCAACACCACATACATTGCTCCGATACCAATATAAGATGCTAAAAGCGTTTGAGGTATGGGAATGTTATGGGATCGGAAACAACGAAGGTACCACAAACACCCATTGACCTGACTGATAATCGAACAAATGTCTACTGACTCGAAATTCCGACTGCCCAACCACTCGGCTATCTTAACCTAATGAAATGAAATGAGATGAATCAAACAATTTCACTTCGCCATTTATTTCTTTTATATAACTGACATGAACAGGGCACTATCGGGTATCGATACTTACGGCAGATTAATCATTCGCATATGCTGTGAACATGTGTTGCTTATTCCATTTCCATTACAGCTTTGGTTGGAACTGTTTTGCTTGTTTGTTATTCCGTATCCATCAATCTTTTCAAAGAAAACACACTCAATAAATACATAGATAATAACCAGATCGCATACATTGCTCTGATCCCAATATAGCTTAAGCACTTGTGTTATAAATAAATACACACATTGATAGGGTCAACACCACATACATTGCTCCGATACCAATATAAGATGCTAAAAGCGTTTGAGGTATGGGAATGTTATGGGATCGGAAACAACGAAGGTACCACAAACACCCATTGACCTGACTGATAATCGAACAAATGTCTACTGACTCGAAATTCCGACTGCCCAACCACTCGGCTATCGTGGCTTGTGTAGTGTAACTTGTGAAGTATAAAATGCGTTCTCACTAAATATTTTATTGACAACAAGGATGTGTGAATCTTGTTAGAGTGCACTCTTAGAGTGTTTTTTCGGTGTGGATATGAAAGCTTGTTAGATTGTTAAAACTTACATTTTTTAACCTAAGAATTTTCATTCCATATTTCTCTCGCTCGCTTATTCTACCGGAATTGGCTTAACCCGAACGAGCGTAACACAGCCGAGCGTGATGGCTCAATCTATCAGAGCCCAAGAAAAAGTGCACGGTGCGCCAATAAGTTTTCAAAAGTCACGATAGCCAAATGATTGAGCGATCGGAATTCAAGCCAAGAGACCCGAATTCGATCTTCAAGGCTTGTACCGAACAGTTTTTTCAAAAAATTACGTACGAATTATATCGTTGACTTTGACGTAAAGACAGCGACGGGCTCACTACTTATGACGTTTTCCTAAAAATGTTTTCAGTGGGAGGTGGATAGAAACGACTTAATTTTCTACACCTCTGTCTGAATATGTTTTCACTTCAATGAAATCGACCAATGGTACGTGCCAACCCTCTTTGTATCAAACTCAAACCTCCTGATTCAAATTTCGGTTACCAAACCACTCACGATAGCCGAGTGGCTGGATGGTTGGAATTTCGAGTCAAGAGACCCAAGTTCGATCCCCAGGTGGCAGTTCCAATGAGTTTTTCAAACACTTATGTACGAATTACATCGATGGCTTGAACATAAAGACGGCGACGGGCTCACCTGTCACGTTGTCCCGGAAATATCTTCGGTGGAAGGTGGGTCAAAGGGACTTAATTGTCTAGACAAGACCTCTGTCTACCCCTGTATTGGGAATTGCGTGAAGATATTTATTTATTTATTATTTATAAACCACTCGTCCTGGCTATATTCATATGAAATCTAAGTGACCTTTGAAACTAAACTAATAGGAGTGTAACTTCGTAGATTGGTAGTGGGAGCAACGCCACTCTGTGGTAGATGCAGATTCGAACATGGGTATCGCAAAAGTCGAAAAAGAGAAAAGCCTTGACAATATCAATGGCTACCAAAAGATGACAAGATTATTATCTCGAAAAAATAACAGACCAAAATAAGGAGAGCGGTGACGGGCAGCAGCGTCTGAGGTGCAAAATATCTGGAAATATGCTCGCCTGTCCGCTTGCCGAGCGATTACGGCAAACGCTCCCACGGGAGTGGCATATGTCCTGCATTGGACACTCATAGATAGTTATATATTACGTAAGTATTTAATTACTGAAAGCCGATTATGACTTATTAACAGTCACGATAGCCGAGTGGTTGGGTGATCGGAACTTGAGTCAAGAGACCCGAGTTCGATCCCTAGGTGACAGGCTCATAGCAATGGGTTCTTTCAAAAACTTTTGAACGAATATAGTTAGGATAGATAATAGGCTTACACATTAAGACAGCAACGGGCTCACCACCTGTCACGTTGTCCTAAAAACTTATGTGTCTTCGGTGCAAGGTGGGTCGAAGAGACTTAATGTCTGCACATCTGTCTGCTACTATTGGGAATTGTGTGAAGATATTTTTTATATATTTTTTTTATTATGACATACAGGCTCAAAAATTCACTACATTTGAAAGCCGACGTAGCTCAATGGTCAGGAAGTTTTGAAAAACTTGTGTGTCTTCGGTGGAAGGTGGGTCGAAGAGACTTAATGTCTACACCTCTGTCTACTACTATTGGGAATTGTGTGAAGATATTTTTTAAATATTTTTTATTATGACATACAGGCTCAAAAATTCACTACATTTAAATGTCGACGTAGCTCAATGGTCAGGAAGTTTTGAAGAACTTGTGTGTCTTCGGTGGAAGGTGGGTCGAAGAGACTTAATGTCTGCACATCTGTCTACTACTATTGGGAATTGTGTGAAGATATTTTTAAATATTTTTTATTATGACATACAGGCTCAAAAATTCACTACATTTGAAAGCCGACGTAGCTCAATGGTCAGGAAGTTTTGAAGAACTTGTGTGTCTTCGGTGGAAGGTGGGTCGAAGAGACTTAATGTCTGCACATCTGTCTACTACTATTGGGAATTGTGTGAAGATATTTTTAAATATTTTTTATTATGACATACAGGCTCAAAAATTCACTACATTTGAAAGCCGACGTAGCTCAATGGTCAGGAAGTTTTGAAGAACTTGTGTGTCTTCGGTGGAAGGTGGGTCGAAGAGACTTAATGTCTGCACATCTGTCTACTACTATTGGGAATTGTGTGAAGATATTTTTAAATATTTTTTATTATGACATACAGGCTCAAAAATTCACTACATTTGAAAGCCGACGTAGCTCAATGGTCAGGAAGTTTTGAAGAACTTGTGTGTCTTCGGTGGAAGGTGGGTCGAAGAGACTTAATGTCTGCACATCTGTCTACTACTATTGGGAATTGTGTGAAGATATTTTTAAATATTTTTTATTATGACATACAGGCTCAAAAATTCACTACATTTGAAAGCCGACGTAGCTCAATGGTCAGGAAGTTTTGAAGAACTTGTGTGTCTTCGGTGGAAGGTGGGTCGAAGAGACTTAATGTCTGCACATCTGTCTACTACTATTGGGAATTGTGTGAAGATATTTTTAAATATTTTTTATTATGACATACAGGCTCAAAAATTCACTACATTTAAATGTCGACGTAGCTCAATGGTCAGGAAGTTTTGAAGAACTTGTGTGTCTTCGGTGGAAGGTGGGTCGAAGAGACTTAATGTCTGCACATCTGTCTACTACTATTGGGAATTGTGTGAAGATATTTTTAAATATTTTTTATTATGACATACAGGCTCAAAAATTCACTACATTTAAATGTCGACGTAGCTCAATGGTCAGGAAGTTTTGAAGAACTTGTGTGTCTTCGGTGGAAGGTGGGTCGAAGAGACTTAATGTCTGCACATCTGTCTACTACTATTGGGAATTGTGTGAAGATATTTTTAAATATTTTTTATTATGACATACAGGCTCAAAAATTCACTACATTTAAATGTCGACGTAGCTCAATGGTCAGGAAGTTTTGAAGAACTTGTGTGTCTTCGGTGGAAGGTGGGTCGAAGAGACTTAATGTCTACACCTCTGTCTGAATATGTTTTCACTTCAATGAAATCGACCAATGGTACGTGCCAACCTCTTTGTATCAAACTCAAACCTCCTGATTCAAATTTCGGTTACCAAACCACTCACGATAGCCGAGTGGCTGGATGGTTGGAATTTCGAGTCAAGAGACCCGAGTTCGATCCCTAGGTGGCAGGCTCATAGCAATGGGTTCTTTCAAAAACTTTTGAACGAATATAGTTAGGATAGATAATAGGCTTACACATTAAGACAGCGACGGCTCACCACCTGTCACGTTGTCCCGGAAATGTCTTCGGTGGAAGGTGGGTCGAAGAGACTTAATGTCTGCACATCTGTCTACTACTATTGGGAATTGTGTGAAGATATTTTTAAATATTTTTTATTATGACATACAGGCTCAAAAATTCACTACATTTGAAAGCCGACGTAGCTCAATGGTCAGGAAGTTTTGAAGAACTTGTGTGTCTTCGGTGGAAGGTGGGTCGAAGAGACTTAATGTCTGCACATCTGTCTACTACTATTGGGAATTGTGTGAAGATATTTTTAAATATTTTTTATTATGACATACAGGCTCAAAAATTCACTACATTTAAATGTCGACGTAGCTCAATGGTCAGGAAGTTTTGAAGAACTTGTGTGTCTTCGGTGGAAGGTGGGTCGAAGAGACTTAATGTCTGCACATCTGTCTACTACTATTGGGAATTGTGTGAAGATATTTTTTATATATTTTTTTTATTATGACATACAGGCTCAAAAATTCACTACATTTGAAAGCCGACGTAGCTCAATGGTCAGGAAGTTTTGAAAAACTTGTGTGTCTTCGGTGGAAGGTGGGTCGAAGAGACTTAATGTCTACACCTCTGTCTACTACTATTGGGAATTGTGTGAAGATATTTTTTAAATATTTTTTATTATGACATACAGGCTCAAAATTCACTACATTTAAATGTCGACGTAGCTCAATGGTCAGGAAGTTTTGAAGAACTTGTGTGTCTTCGGTGGAAGGTGGGTCGAAGAGACTTAATGTCTGCACATCTGTCTACTACTATTGGGAATTGTGTGAAGATATTTTTAAATATTTTTTATTATGACATACAGGCTCAAAATTCACTACATTTAAATGTCGACGTAGCTCAATGGTCAGGAAGTTTTGAAGAACTTGTGTGTCTTCGGTGGAAGGTGGGTCGAAGAGACTTAATGTCTACACCTCTGTCTACTACTATTGGGAATTGTGTGAAGATATTTTTAAATATTTTTTATTATGACATACAGGCTCAAAATTCACTACATTTAAATGTCGACGTAGCTCAATGGTCAGGAAGTTTTGAAGAACTTGTGTGTCTTCGGTGGAAGGTGGGTCGAAGAGACTTAATGTCTGCACATCTGTCTACTACTATTGGGAATTGTGTGAAGATATTTTTAAATATTTTTTATTATGACATACAGGCTCAAAATTCACTACATTTAAATGTCGACGTAGCTCAATGGTCAGGAAGTTTTGAAGAACTTGTGTGTCTTCGGTGGAAGGTGGGTCGAAGAGACTTAATGTCTACACCTCTGTCTACTACTATTGGGAATTGTGTGAAGATATTTTTAAATATTTTTTATTATGACATACAGGCTCAAAATTCACTACATTTGAAAGCCGACGTAGCTCAATGGTCAGGAAGTTTTGAAGAACTTGTGTGTCTTCGGTGGAAGGTGGGTCGAAGAGACTTAATGTCTGCACATCTGTCTACTACTATTGGGAATTGTGTGAAGATATTTTTAAATATTTTTTATTATGACATACAGGCTCAAAATTCACTACATTTAAATGTCGACGTAGCTCAATGGTCAGGAAGTTTTGAAGAACTTGTGTGTCTTCGGTGGAAGGTGGGTCGAAGAGACTTAATGTCTGCACATCTGTCTACTACTATTGGGAATTGTGTGAAGATATTTTTATATATTTTTTTATTATGACATACAGGCTCAAAATTCACTACATTTAAATGTCGACGTAGCTCAATGGTCAGGAAGTTTTGAAGAACTTGTGTGTCTTCGGTGGAAGGTGAGTCGAAGAAAATTAATTATGTAGACTACCTCTGTCTACCTGTATTGGGAATGGCGTGAAGATATACCACCCGCAATAAACTCATTGGAGGTTTTTCAAAACTTTTGCACGATTTATATTCAAGATATAAAATGCTTACATTATACAACTTTTAAATAGTACAAAAGTTATACAAATATGTCTAAAAATAGTATAAAAATATTGTCTTTATGTACGTACATATAAATTTTATAATAGTTTAAAAAAATTTACCTCTTGTACTGTAAGTTGCAGTGTATAAGACCGTAATTGTTATGTGATAAGCAATAAAAATCTTTGATTTGATTTGATTAAAGTGGAACAATACGTTTTAAGTTGGCGTCGGTTTTCGTTAGAGACAATTTGGCCATTGATACATTGTTTCGAGCATGCCTCGTGGGGACTGAACTCGGGTCTTATGTTTCGAATCCCGATCACTCAACCACTCAGCTATCGTGACTTGATGGTAGGCTCATGCCAATGTATCAACAACCAAATTGTCGCCAACTCAAGCCGACGCAGACTTTACACTTATTGTTTAACTTTATAACAAAACATTAGCATTGCTTATAACTTGTCAAAAGATTTAAAGACAAAGAAGCGAAGGCTCGGCGTTTAGAATTTTAAATGGCTCTGCTGATTACATTTCGGATTGTTTATAGAATTAATTGCAGCGGGAAATTTAATGAACGTAGATATTTGCTATTGTAGTACTATGCCAAACACCCTTTCAATTCACGACGAATGAGAAATTCTGGATTATGGATACAGACAATATTACGCAGATATAGATACGATAGTCGAGTGGTTGGGTGGTCGGAATTTCGAGTCAAGAGACCCGAGTTCTATCCCCCGGTGGCGGAAGTGAAAGGTGAGTCGAAGAGAATTAATTATGTAGACTACCTCTGTCTACCTGTATTGGGAATTGCGTGAAGATATACCACCCGCAATAAACTCATTGGAGGTTTTTCAAAACTTTTGCACGATTTATATTCAAGATATAAAATGCTTACATTATACAACTTTTAAATAGTACAAAAGTTATACAAATATGTCTAAAAATAGTATAAAAATATTGTCTTTATGTACGTACATATAAATTTTATAATAGTTTAAAAAAATTTACCTCTTGTACTGTAAGTTGCAGTGTATAAGACCGTAATTGTTATGTGATAAGCAATAAAAATCTTTGATTTGATTTGATTAAAGTGGAACAATACGTTTTAAGTTGGCGTCGGTTTTCGTTAGAGACAATTTGGCCATTGATACATTGTTTCGAGCATGCCTCGTGGGGACTGAACTCGGGTCTTATGTTTCGAATCCCGATCACTCAACCACTCAGCTATCGTGACTTGATGGTAGGCTCATGCCAATGTATCAACAACCAAATTGTCGCCAACTCAAGCCGACGCAGACTTTACACTTATTGTTTAACTTTATAACAAAACATTAGCATTGCTTATAACTTGTCAAAAGATTTAAAGACAAAGAAGCGAAGGCTCGGCGTTTAGAATTTTAAATGGCTCTGCTGATTACATTTCGGATTGTTTATAGAATTAATTGCAGCGGGAAATTTAATGAACGTAGATATTTGCTATTGTAGTACTATGCCAAACACCCTTTCAATTCACGACGAATGAGAAATTCTGGATTATGGATACAGACAATATTACGCAGATATAGATACGATAGTCGAGTGGTTGGGTGGTCGGAATTTCGAGTCAAGAGACCCGAGTTCTATCCCCCGGTGGCGGAAGTGAAAGGTGAGTCGAAGAGAATTAATTATGTAGACTACCTCTGTCTACCTGTATTGGAAATTGCGTGAAGATATTTATATTTATTAATATATTATCCGCGGTACGGAAACATCGGTTATGGGAGTCGCCTTGATACTGAAATTTGCATTTCAGATATGCTGGGACAAACAGATCGTGTAAAATAAAGAATAGCATAATTTTTCTAACATGTTTGCCCCTGGCAAGATTCGAACCAGCTTCACTTAGCTTTGAAGGTATTTTCTAACTAGGATATCAGGACAGCATTATTGTTTAAATAAATAAAATAATAAAATATATCTTCACGCAATTCCCAGTACAGGGGTAGACAGAGGTCTAGTCCAAACAATTTAGTCCCTTCGACCCACCTTCCGAAGATATTTTCGTGACAACGTGACAGGTGGTGAACCCGTCACCGTCTTTATATCCAAGCCAACGATATAATTCGTTCAAAATAAAATAAATAAATATTTTCACGTAATTCCCAATACAGGGGCAGACAGAGGTCTAGTCTAAACAATTAAGTCCCTTCGATCCACATTTCACCGCAGATATTTTCGTGACAACGTGACAGGTGGTGAGCCCGTCGCCGTCTTTATGTCCAAGCCAACGATATAATTGGTTCAAAATAAAATAAATAAATATCTTCACGCAATTCCCCAATACAGGGGTAGACAGAGGTCTAGTCTAAACAATTAAGTCCCTTCGATCCACATTTCACCGAAGATATTTTCGTGACAACGTGACAGGTGGTGAGCCCGTCGCCGTCTTTATGTCCAAGCCAACGATATAATTGGTTCAAAATAAAATAAATAAATAAAATAATAAAATATATCTTCACGCAATTCCCCAATACAGGGGTAGACAGAGGTCTAGTCTAAACAATTAAGTCCCTTCGATCCACATTTCACCGAAGATATTTTCGTGACAACGTGACAGGTGGTGAGCCCGTCACCGTCTTTATATCCAAGCCAACGATATAATTCGTTCAAAATAAAATAAATAAATATTTTCACGTAATTCCCAATACAGGGGCAGACAGAGGTCTAGTCTAAACAATTAAGTCCCTTCGATCCACATTTCACCGCAGATATTTTCGTAACAACGTGACAGGTGGTGAAACCGTCAGCGTTTTTATGTCCAAGCCAACGATATAATTCGTTCATAAAATAATGAAAAACCCATTGGCACGAGCCTGCCACCTGGGGATCGAACTAGGGTCTCTTGACTCGAAATTCCGACCACCCAACCACTCGGCTATCGTGACTTGATGGTAGGCTCATGCCAATGTATCAACAACCAAATTGTCGCCAACTCAAGCCGACGCAGACTTTACACTTATTGTTTAACTTTATAACAAAACATTAGCATTGCTTATAACTTGTCAAAAGATTTAAAGACAAAGAAGCGAAGGCTCGGCGTTTAGAATTTTAAATGGCTCTGCTGATTACATTTCGGATTGTTTATAGAATTAATTGCAGCGGGAAATTTAATGAACGTAGATATTTGCTATTGTAGTACTATGCCAAACACCCTTTCAATTCACGACGAATGAGAAATTCTGGGATTATGGATACAGACAATATTACGCAGATATAGATACGATAGTCGAGTGGTTGGGTGGTCGGAATTTCGAGTCAAGAGACCCGAGTTCTATCCCCCGGTGGCGGAAGTGAAAGGTGAGTCGAAGAGAATTAATTATGTAGACTACCTCTGTCTACCTGTATTGGAAATTGCGTGAAGATATTTATATTTATTAATATATTATCCGCGGTACGGAAACATCGGTTATGGGAGTCGCCTTGATACTGAAATTTGCATTTCAGATATGCTGGGACAAACAGATCGTGTAAAATAAAGAATAGCATCATTTTTCTAACATGTTTGCCCCTGGCAAGATTCGAACCAGCTTCACTTAGCTTTGAAGGTATTTTCTAACTAGGATATCAGGACAGCATTATTGTTTAAATAAATAAAATAATAAAATATATCTTCACGCAATTCCCAGTACAGGGGTAGACAGAGGTCTAGTCCAAACAATTTAGTCCCTTCGACCCACCTTCCGAAGATATTTTCGTGACAACGTGACAGGTGGTGAACCCGTCACCGTCTTTATATCCAAGCCAACGATATAATTCGTTCAAAATAAAATAAATAAATAAAATAATAAAATATATCTTCACGTAATTCCCAATACAGGGGCAGACAGAGGTCTAGTCTAAACAATTAAGTCCCTTCGATCCACATTTCACCGCAGATATTTTCGTAACAACGTGACAGGTGGTGAAACCGTCAGCGTTTTTATGTCCAAGCCAACGATATAATTCGTTCAAAATAAATAAATAAAATAAAATAAAATAAATATTTTCACGTAATTCCTAATACAGGGGTAGACAGAGGTCTAGTCTAAACAATTAAGTCCCTTCGATCCACATTTCACCGAAGATATTTTCGTGACAACGTGACAGGTGGTGAACCCGTCACCGTCTTTATATCCAAGCCAACGATATAATTGGTTCAAAATAAATAAATAAATAAATATTTTCACGTAATTCCCAATACAGGGGCAGACAGAGGTCTAGTCTAAACAATTAAGTCCCTTCGATCCACATTTCACCGAAGATATTTTCGTGACAACGTGACAGGTGGTGAAACCGTCAGCGTTTTTATGTCCAAGCCAACGATATAATTGGTTCAAAATAAATAAATAAATATCTTCACGCCATTTTAGTGCTGGTGTGGTCAGCGGTGTAGACAACGTGACAGATGGTGAGCCTCTCGCCATTTCTACATACAAACCAATGGATCTTATACCAAGGAAAAGATCGAGACCCTTGCCTCAAAATGCCGATCCATCAAACCACTCGGCTATCGTGATTATTGTTTAGGCTTGGAAATTTGATTTAAATTGAAAGTGTTTGTGCAATTTTGTTTAATATTGCATGTAATTGTAGTTCTAGGGGACTTAATTGTTCCCCATTGGTTATTGACAAGTGAGAGTAATCAATCATTTGCTTTGGAAAAGTTTTCACGGCAATTACCTACAAAATTATATTTCTAAAATGCTTCCAGTTTGATTTTCTAAAATGCTTCGGTTTTTTCAAAAACTTATGTACGAATATCGTTGGCTTGGACATAAATACGGTGACAGGCTCACCACCTGTCACGTAATCCCGAAAATATCTTCCGTGGAAGGTTGGTCAAAGGACTTAATTGTCTAGACTAGACCTCTGTCTACCCCTGTATTGGGAATTGCGTGAAGATATTTTTCGTATTCTATTTCAGCATCATCATAATAAAGGCTAGTAAATATCTACTGCAGGACATTGGCCTATCCCGTGAATAATCACTCTTAGCAGGCGGATTGGCGGTCGCAATAGCATGCCCCTTGCAACTTAGACATTCCTGCCCATCATCGCTTTTCTTAATTTGGATCTGGTATTTATTGGAAAAATATCTTCGGTGGAAGGTGGATCGAAGGGACTTAATTGTCTAGACTAGACCTCTGTCTACCCCTGTATTGGGAATTGCGTGAAGATATTTATATTTATTTATATTTATTTATATTTATTTATATTTATTTATTTATTTATTTATTTATATTTATTTATATTTATTTATTTATTTATTTATTTATTTATTTATTTATATTTATTTATATATTATTTGAAAAATATGGTCGTTCATCGTGTAATAGTATATTTCTTTCTTTCTTTCTGTTTTATTGCAACACTACCAATGTAAAATGAGTTCTCACTAAAGATTTTATTGTCAATATTGACGTTGAGTGCACTCTCAGAGTGTCTTCAGTATGTATGTAAAGGCTTGTCAGATTGTTAAGACTTACATTTTCGTTCTATATTATTAAAAAATAAATAAATAAATATTTTCACGTAATTCTAATACAGGGTAGACAGAGGTCTAGTCTAAACAATTAAGTCCCTTCGATCCACATTTCACCGCAGATATTTTCGTAACAACGTGACAGGTGGTGAAACCGTCAGCGTTTTTATGTCCAAGCCAACGATATAATTCGTTCATAAAATAATGAAAAACCCATTGGCACGAGCCTGCCACCTGGGGATCGAACTAGGGTCTCTTGACTCGAAATTCCGACCACCCAACCACTCGGCTATCGTGATTATTGTTTAGGCTTGGAAATTTGATTTAAATTGAAAAGTGTTTGTGCAATTTTGTTTAATATTGCATGTAATTGTAGTTCTAGGGGGACTTAATTGTTCCCCATTGGTTATTGACAAGTGAGAGTAATCAATCATTTGCTTTGGAAAAGTTTTCACGGCAATTACCTACAAAATTATATTTCTAAAATGCTTTAGTTTGATTTTCTAAAATGCTTCGGTTTTTCAAAAATTACGTACGAATTATATCGTTGACTTTGACGTAAAGACAGCGACGGGCTCACCACCTGTCACGTTGTCCCGATAATATCTTCGGTGGAAGGTGGATCGAAGGGACTTAATTGTTCAGACAAGATCTCTGTCTACCCCTGTATTGGGAATTGCGTGAAGATATTTTTCGTATTCTATTTCAGCATCATCATAATAAAGGCTAGTAAATATCTACTGCAGGACATTGGCCTATCCTGTGAATAATCACTCTTAGCAGGCGGATTGGCGGTCGCAATAGCATGCCCCTTGCAACTTAGACATTCCTGCCCATCATCGCTTTTCTTAATTTGGATCTGGTATTTATTGGAAAAATATCTTCACGCCATTTTAGTGCTGGTGTGGTCAGCGGTGTAGACAACGTGACAGATGGTGAGCCTCTCGCCGTTTCTACATACAAACCAATGGATCTTATACCAAGGGTAAAGATCGAGACCCTTGCCTCAAATGCCGATCCATCAAACCACTCGGCTGTCGTGACTAATTTATGGCATTTATCAAGATGGTTATCTCGCCATATTTGTAGCTAGGTAATAGTAAATTCAGAATTAAAAAATTAGATCATCTGAAAACTTGCAATTTTAAATGCCAATTCATCACACAAAATTTCTAGACAGGTCTTTTACATTCAAGCTGTCCGTCTATGGAATGACTTGCCTTTGGCAGTGAGAAATGCCAAAACTTTAACATAATTTCAAATTATTATTTATCTCTTTAGTTTAATTCTGTTTATATTTTTTTTTTCATTTTGTAAGTATGTTAATAGTAAATTAATAAAAATTCAATGAAATATGGATACAACTCAGCGCAATAAGCCCACACCTGATTCTTCTATTACAATCCGATCCATCTGAATGTTGTCTGGAAGAAATCGCTTTTAGCGATAAAACCGCCATTTGTGTCACCACAATCTTACAAAGTTTAATATTGTATATTTTCTGTGTTGGTGTGCAATAAAGAATATTCTATCTCTCTATCTAAAATATAAAAATAAAATAATAATAAATATTATACTCATACAAATGCAAATATATTTTTATATAAATGCATAAATATTGTATTTATATATAATATATACTTAAGAAAATAATAACAGTTTCTGAAGATTTCTTTGTTTATTTGTCGACACAAAAATACCAAATTACTACTGCTTCGTAAATAATATTCCCAGAGTAGAAGTTTAAAGGTGGAAAATGTTTTTAAAAATGTTTTTCAACTGACACGGATGGATTCGAACCTGTGACCTCTGGTCTCTCAAGAGACCTCTGGAGGCCTCTCTCGTACCTTACATGCATCAGCTGAAATATAAAATCTTTTCTTTATTTATGTCTCTTTTCTTTATTTATGTCTGTTTTGGCAAAATAAATTTTAAAAACATTTTTCTACTTAATTTTTCTGTTCAATTTAATGCTTTAAACATACATACATACATATCATCACGCCTTTCCTGTAGGGGTAGGCAGAGACCACTTCTTTTCACTTGCTACGATCCTTACATACTTTTTTCGCTTCGTCCACTTTCATTATTCCCTTCATACATTTTCTTCGATTCAGGGTACTCTTGACCTGGCCTTTTCAGGACGTCCCTGATTTGGTCTTGAAACGTCCGCCTAGGTCTTCCCTTCCTACACTTCCATTCACACTGCCTTATATGCTTTTTCGTCAATCGTTCTTCATTCATTCTCTCGACATGGCCAAACCATCTCAGCATACCTTTCTCAATTTTAGTCACTACATTTTCTTTCAGACCACAACGTTACCTTATTTCAAAATTCCTTATCCTGTCGCTTAGTTTAACTCCTAACATACTTCTTAATGCTCTCATCTCAACTGCATTTACTCTGCTTTCATGTTTCTTCTGCCATACCCAACTTTCACTTCCGTACATGAGTGTCGGAACCAAAACTCCCTTATGCACAGCCAAACGAGCCTGGTTAGACACCATCCGACTCCTCATAAAGGAGTGCAAAGCTCCATTCACCATGTTTCCTGCATTCACTCTTCCTTCAATATTACTCTCACACTTTCCATCTCTTGTGAACTTTGAACCCAGATACACAAACTCATTCACCTGTTCAATTTGTTCATCTCCAATCACTATATTGCAGTCTGTCATGACCTCATTTCTTTCAAACACCATTACTTTCGTCTTCTTTACATTCATCTTCATCCCCTTCCTAACAAAATCTTCACTCATAGCAGTTACCATCTCCTGCATCTCCTCGGCTGAAGACGCAAGTAATACTTGATCATCAGCATAGAGAAAACATTTGACGAGTAACTCATTCATTCTCAACCCACTTTCATTCTCTTTTAAATATGTCAAGCAATTGTCCATAAACAGATTAAACAGCCACGGTGACGCTACACATCCCTGTCTAACACCTTTTTCGATATTAAACCATTCAGTGTACGCCCCGTTTATCCTTACACAAGCACAGGAATCCCTATAAAGAGATTGCAATGCTCGTATGAGGATACTGCTGACACCTTCACGGACAATGCTGACCACAATTCATTCCTCACCACTCTCCGCAAGGAAAAGACCTGATCCGTACACCCCATTCCTTTCTAAATCCCGCTTGTGCATCCCATACTTTTTCGTCCGTTTCATTCACAACCCTTTCAATCAACACTTTCGCATACAATTTACCGACGACGCTGAGAAGGCTTATACCGCGGTAATTTACGCAGTCCTGCCGTGACCCCTTTCCCTTATATAATGGCACGATTACGGCTTTGCACCAGTCTCCCGGTACTTGCCCATTTTGCCAGCACATATTGAAAAGGCGGTACAGCTGACTAGCCACTAAGCCCTGTCCAGTCCTCAGCATCTCGACGGTAATCCTATCATATCCGGCAGCCTTACCAAATCTCATACTTTTCAACGCTTTTACTATTTCATCCACGCTTATCTCACTGTCATCAACATTTATATTAACCATGGAAGGAGCTGGTGTTGTACCTGCACTTCCTCTCTTTCAAATAAACATTCAAAATACTCTTTCCATCTCTTTAACACATATTCTTCTCCTTTTATAATGCTCCCATCTTGACTCCTGATTGTATTCAGCTCCGATGTAGAGGTTTTTCCTCTGGCTGTATTGACGGATTTCCAGAAAAACTTGATGTTTGACTGGAAATCTTCAGTGAGCCTCCTATCAAAATCATCCTTTTGTTCTTCTTTCTTTCTAGTCACAACATCTTTCGCAGCTGATTTGAATCTTTTATACTTTTCTCGCTTCCTTTATCTCGTCATTCGTCGCCTTTTGAAGTTTTTGGTTAGCTTTTGTCTCTAACCAATCCAACCACGCTTTCTTCTTTTCTTGCACAGCCTTTTGTACATCTTTATCCATCCACACATTATACTTCTTTCTTCCTTTCCTCCGTTTAGCTACTCCGCATACCTCAACAGCAACATTCACGACTCCTTTCTTAAATGTCTCCCAAAAATCTTCAATCACACATATCTCTTCTATGCCTTTAAAACTTTCTATCAGTTTCTCTACATACTCGTCTTTCTTATCCTTTTCTTGTAGATTTTCCACTTTTATTCTGTCCAAAACACCTCTGTAGCTCGGCTCCCTCGGTGTCGCCACCGTTTAAAGATGCCATGTATTCGGGCTATGACCAGGAAGTGGTCTGTGTCAAGGCCTACACCGCGGTATGCTCGAGTGTCTAGCAGGTTCTTCCTCAATCTTTGATCCACAATAACAAAATCAATTATACTTCTAGACTCACCCTCAATTCTTGTATACAAATGGATCTTTTGTGATCAAACATTGTATTGGCCACGCACAGATTCCATTCCAAGCATACTTCAAGTAGGCGTCTCCCATTTTCGTTCACTCTCTCGTCCCCAAATGTACCCAGTACTCCTTCATACCCATCACGCTTTACTCCAACCCACCCATTAAAGTCCCCAACATCACGATCCGTTCATTTTCTCCGCATTTATTCAAGACCTCTCTCATGCTATCCCAAAATTCCTCTCTCTTTTTGGGCTTTAATGACCCACCCTCGCAGATCCGTCGGTGCATAAACCCCAAGTATAAACAAGCGGGTGAGTCCAACTTTAACCTAACCCAGAGGAGTCTTGGGCTTATACATTCATGCTCTATCACACATTCAACTATTCGAGAGGAAAGAATCACACCAACTCCCTGACAGCCTCGGCTGGTTTGGGGACTCCTGACCAGTATGCCGTGTAGGGACCATGAACCGTGGTGTCACATCCTTTCCTCTTGGTTTCGTTCACGCACAGGATATCTATACATCGTTCGTCCATCATCTGACATACTTCATCTACCTTACCATCCATTCCTCCTCTTACATTCAACGTAGCGAAGCGGCTCTCCATGGGCCGCTTTTCGCCCCCGCGAGAAACGAAACGTGATGGGTGGCGAACCACATCGCCGCCATTTTGGTAAGTAAAATTCACCATTTCGTTCCCACGCTTTAAAAATCAATAAAATTTTCCAATGCTTTAAAAATCAATAAAAATTGCGTATAAAGGTTGGTTTAGTTTTTGCTTCTTTTATCTTTCCGGGTAACATGTTCCAGAGTCTTACTGTATTTGATGTCAAAGAATTGTAAGTGAAGCTCGTGCGAAATAAGGGAACATGAAGAGTTAGATTATCTTCGGAACGGAGACATCGGTTATAAGAGTCGCCCTGATACTGAAATTTGCATTTCAGATATGCAGGGACAAACGGATCGTGTAAAATAGAGAATAGCATAATAAGGATTCTAAAAGATATACGAAGCTATTTCACAAGTGTTAGCCCCTTTCAAGATTCGAACCAGCACCAAAAAGTCACGATAGCCGAGTGGTTGGGTGGTCGGAATTTCGAGTCAATAGACCCGAGTTCGATCCCCAGTTGGTAGGCTCGTACCAATGGGTTTTTCAAAACCTATGTACGAATATCGTTGGCTTGGACATAAAGGCGGCGACGGACTCACCACGTGTCACGTTGTCCCAAAAATATCTTCGGTGAAAGGTGGGTCGAAGGGACTTAATTGTCTAGACTCGGCCTCTGTCTACCCCTGTATTGGGAATTGCGTGAAGAACCAGCACCACTTAGCTTTGACGGTCGTTTCCAACTGGGCTATCATGGCATTATTGTTTAGGCTTGGAAATTATATTGAAATTGTTGAATAAGTATCTTGAATTGTTGAATATGTGTATAACGTGGATTGAAAATTGTATCAATTTTGTTTAATATTGTAGTTCTAGGGGGACTTAATTGTTCCCCATTGGTTATTGACAAGAGAGAGTAATCAATCATTTGCTTTGGAAAAGTTTTCACGGCAATTACCTACAAAATTATATTTCTAAAATGCTTTAGTTTGATTTTCTAAAATGCTTCGGTTTTTTCAAAAACCTATGTACGAATTGTATCGTTGCTTTGGACATAAATACGGCGACGGGCTCGCCACCTGTCACGTTGTCCCGATAATATCTTCGGTGGAAGGTGGATCGAAGGGACTTAATTGTCTAGACAAGATCTCTGTCTACCCCTGTATTGGGAAATGAGGGAAGATATTTTTTCGTATTCTATTTCAGCATCATCATAATAAAGGCTAGTAAATATCTACTGCAGGACATTGGCCTATCCCGTCTAATAATCACTCTTAGCAGGCGGATTGGCGGTCGCAATAGCATGCCCCTTGCAACTTAGACATTCCTGCCCATCATCGCTTTTCTTAATTTGGATCTGGTATTTATTGGAAAAAATATCTTCACGCCATTTTAGTGCTGGTGTGGTCAGCGGTGTAGACAACGTAACAGATGGTGAGCCTCTCGCCGTTTCTACATACAAACCAATGGATCTTATACCAAGGGTAAAGATCGAGACCCTTGCCTCAAATGCCGATCCATCAAACCACTAGGCTGTCGTGACTAATTTATGGCATTTATCAAGATGGTTATCTCGCCATATATTTGTAGCTAGGTAATAGTGAATTCAGAATTAAAAATTAGATCATCTGAAAACTTTCAATTTTAAATGCCAATTCATCACACAAATTTTCTAGACAGGTCTTTTACATTCAAGCTGTCCGTCTATGGAATGACTTGCCTTTGGCAGTGAGAAATGCCAAAACTTTAACATAATTTCAAATTATTATTTATCTCTTTAGTTTAATTCTGTTTATATTTTTTTTTTTTTCATTTTGTAAGTATGTTAATAGTAAATTAATAAAAATTCAATGAAATATACGATTTCTTCCAGACAACATTTAGATGAATCGGATTGTAATAGAAGAATCAGGTGTGGGCTTATTGCGCTGAGTTGTATCCAACAACTCAGCGCAATAAGCCCACACCTGATTCTTCTATTACAGCGATAAGACCGCCATTTGTGTCACCACAATCTTACAAAGTTTAATATTGTATATTTTCTGTGTTGGTGTGCAATAAAGAATATTCTATCTCTCTATCTAAAATATAAAAATAAAATAATAATAAATATTATACTCATACAAATGCAAATATATTTTTATATAAATGCATAAATATTGTATTTATATATAATATATACTTAAGAAAATAATTACAGTTTCTGAAGATTTCTTTGTTTATTTGTCGACACAAAAAATACCAAATTACTACTGCTTCGTAAATAATATTCCCAGAGTAAACGTTTAAAAGGTGGAAAAATGTTTTTAAAAATGTTTTTCAACTTCACGGACGGGATTCGAACCCGCGACCTCTGGTCTCTCAAGAGACCTCCGGAGGCCTCTCTCGTACCTTAAATGCATCAGCTGAAATTTATAAACTGTATTCTCTTTTCTTTATTTATGTCTGTTTTGGCAAAAGAAATTTTTAAAAACATTTTTCTACTTAATTTTTCTGTTCATTTTAATGCTTTAAAAATCAATAAAAATTGCGTATAAAGGTTGGTTTAGTTTTTGCTTCTTTTATCTTTCCGGGTAACATGTTCCAGAGTCTTACTGTATTTGATGTGAAAGAATTGTAAGTGAAGCTCGTGCGAAATAAGGGAACATGAAGAGTTAGATTATCTTCGGAACGGAGACATCGGTTATAAGAGTCGCCCTGATACTGAAATTTGCATTTCAGATATGCAGGGACAAACGGATCGTGTAAAATAGAGAATAGCATAATAAGGATTCTAAAAGATATACGAAGCTATTTCACAAGTGTTAGCCCCTTTCAAGATTCGAACCAGCATCACTTAGCTTTGACGGTCTTTTCCAACTGGGCTATCATGGCATTATTGTTTTGGCTTGGAAATTATATTGAAATTGTTGAATAAGTATCTTGAATTGTTGAATATGTGTATAACGTGGATTGAAAATTGTATCAATTTTGTTTAATATTGTAGTTCTAGGGGAACTTAATTACTCCCCATTGGTTATTGACAAGTGAGAGTAATCAATCATTTGCTTTGGACTTTTCCAAAAACTTTTTTTTAGGGCAATTACCTACAAAATTATATTTCAAAATGCGTCAGTTTGAATTTTTTTAAACGGATTACTATTAAGGGGTTACGGTGTAAGAACTTACTCAGCCCCCCTTTCTTTCTTGCCGTGGGTGACGTAAGAGGCGCCTAAGGGATACGACTTGAAAACGGAGGCTGCTACCTACAGATGGTGTAATTTAAGCTTATTGTTTTTTATAGCAAACTGAGGCAAGCGAGCAGGTGGCTCACGTGATGGTAAGTGATTGTGGCGGTAATCATGAACACCCGCAATACCAGAGGCATAGCAGATGTGTTGCCGGCCTTTGAGAAAGGTATAGGCTCTTTTTTGAAGGTCCCTAAGTCAGTCCGGACAAACCACTGACGGCAGCACATTCCATAAAGTGCAAGTACATGGAAATTCAGTGAAAAATGCACTGTGGTGAAAAGCCAAGGATCTGGATGGCGTTGATGGCATTTTTGACTGTGCCGTGAGGTACGACGGTTAAATTCAGCGAATGGGATTAATCCGAACAATTCCTAGCAAGTTTTAGCTTAGTTAAAGTAGTTAATCGAAATACTAGCAATGTTACTGAGCATTGCTAGAATTTTATTTCATAATAGAGGCTAGTCAATGTCTACTGCAGGACATTGGCCTATCCCGTACGCGGTTTGCCATAATCGACACTCTTGGCAGGTGGATTGGTGGTCGCAGTAGCATGCCCCTTTCATTTGAGACGTTCCTGCCCGTCATCGCTTTGCTTAATTTGGATCTGGAATTTATCGGAAAAAATATCTTTACGCCATTCCATATACTGGGATGAACAGCAGTCTAGACAATTACCTTTCAGAGAAGACATTTTTAGTGAGACACGTAACAGATGGTGAGCCTCTCGCCGTTTTTACGTTCAAGCCAATGGATCTAATACCATGGGATAAAATTTGAGACCCTTGCCTCGAATGCAAACCCATCCAACCACTAGGCTGTGGTGACTATTTTTTTTTGGTATTTATTAAGATGGTTATCTTGCCAAACATTTATAGCTACGGCATCATCAGGGCATTGACACTGCCCTGATGATGCCGTAAGGCGAAACTGGTCGGTTAATTAATGAATAATTAAATAAGTGTTCAACAAAGAATTTTAATTTGTAGTTATTTCAATATGGGCTTTACCCATAGTCGCTTCTTGACACCTACGGGAAGAAAGGAGATTCTTAGGTAATGGTAAATTCTTACAACTAAACTATATTAGATTCATACCATACGGCATATAAAGATAAAAAGAATGAAAAAAAAAAACATAATCGCAATTCACACACGCGAGATGAAACTAACAAAAAAAAGGTTGCGTTTTGTGGTTTTTCTCCAAAGAGCGATAAAATGGTGGTCACATGTAGGGTATTTTAACAGCCTGGGACTGTTTGGCTTCGTTTGTTTATGCCTTTACAGTTTTTAAGAGACCTTTACAACACTCGAGATCCTAGGATAAAGAGATTAAGATAAAACTTGAAACAACTTAAGTCGTAACTTAATAAATCCAACTTCTTCCTCAAGTTTGTCATGCGTGAAATGAAGCTCCTGAATGCGTTTGAATTTGTATAATTTAATAATAATAATAATAATAATTTTATATGATTGATATTAATTAAATGAAATATTCATCACGCTATTCCCAATACAGAGACAGGCAGAGGTCTTTCGACCAGTTCAGTCCCTTTGGGCAACCTTCCACCGAAGACATTTTTTGGAACAACGTCTCAATGACCAAACGAACGATATCGGCTTTACAAGATATACCACTTTTAGTTATTAATATGTATGTTTTTATTTAAGACACTTTTACTTCATTATTCTAGGTTTTTTAATTGATATTGTGTTGATTTTGAATATTTTCGATTTAAATACTGTCTTTTTATTCCGGTATAAGCAACAAATAAAGTTTCTTTCTTTCTTTTCTTCCTATCGGCCGACGCGGAGAAATGGCGAACTCACCTGTTGTCAAGGTTTCGCGAGCTCGAAGGTCATGGGGTCCAATTACCAGACGCGTTAACGCAGAAAACCAGTTTTTTCTATATTGTCTCAGCTCTAGGTGTTTGTGGTACCTACGTTGTCTTCGTGGTCTGATTCCACAACACAATCACTTCTTTGCTACTTACTTTGGTATCAGGGCAACTCTTGTAAAGTTTTATTTATTTATTTATTTTATCAATAGCCAAGTGGTTGGGTGGTTGGAATTCGAATCGAGAGACCCGAGTTCGATCCCCAAGACTCGTATCAATAAGCTTAGACATAAGAACGACCACAGGCTCACCAGTTGTCACATTGTCCCAAAAAATTACTTCGGTGAAAGGTGGGTCGAAAAGACTAGACAGAGATCTAGACTATTAATCTAGATCTCTGTCTATCCCTTTTTCGGGAATGGCGTGAAGATGTTTTATTTATTATTTTAAGTAAAGAAAAGTGTGAAGATTATCTTTAATAATACAAACATTTTACAACGAACCATTGTTCGAAGATTCATTTTATATAACAAGCTAAATGGGGTCAGATGCTCACACGGAATGTACAAACTGGCAATGTACAATGTGAAACAACATTTTATAGAAAATGTTATAGTTTTTTATTACAAAGAAAAATAAAATGAAACACGTTTAATTTTTTCATTTTATCTAATTTATTCACCGTCTAACCAAAAATTACTATAAAACAAGGAAATATTCGTAAAAAAGGACGTGATAAGCTATGATGTTTTTTATATCTTCACGTAAATTCACGTTTTTTTGTAAATAGAAAAGGGAGGCAAATGAGCAGGTGTCTCACGTGATGAAAAGTGATTACCGGCGCCCATGAACACCCGCAATACCAGAGGCATTAGCAGATGCGTTGCCGCCCTTAGAGTCCCCCCCAGAATTGGGGAAGGGGTGTGTGTGGGCCACCGGTTACCTGCACTCAACAGACGAAACGTAGAAGTTTGTTAGACTTCTACTTCACGCCAGTATTCTGTGAGGTCGTGGTACTTCCCGGTCGAGCCGGCCCATTCATGCAACAACAAAGAATTTTAATTTGTAGTTATTTCAATATGGGCTTTACCCATAGTCGCTTCTTGACACCTACGGGAAGAAAGGAGATTCTTAGGTAATGGTAAATTCTTACAACTAAACTATATTAGATTCATACCATACGGCATATAAAGATAAAAAGAATGAAAAACATAATCGCACCACACACGCGAGATGAAACTAACAAAAAAAGGTTTTGTGGTTTTTCCAAAGAGCGATAAAATGGTGGTCACATGTAGGGTATTTTAACAGCCTGGGACTGTTTGGCTTCGTTTGTTTATGCCTTTACAGTTTTTAAGAGACCTTACAACACTCGAGATCCTAGGATAAAGAGATTAAGATAAAACTTGAAACAACTTAAGTCGTAACTTAATAAATCCAACTTCTTCCTCAAGTTTGTCATGCGTGAAATGAAGCTCCTGAATGCGTTTGAATTTGTATAATTTAATAATAATAATAATAATAATTTTATATGATTGATATTAATTAAATGAAATATTCATCACGCTATTCCCAATACAGAGACAGGCAGAGGTCTTTCGACCAGTTCAGTCCCTTTGGGCAACCTTCCACCGAAGACATTTTTGGAACAACGTCTCAATGACCAAACGAACGATATCGGCTTTACAAGATATACCACTTTTAGTTATTAATATGTATGTTTTTATTTAAGACACTTTTACTTCATTATTCTAGGTTTTTTAATTGATATTGTGTTGATTTTGAATATTTTCGATTTAAATACTGTCTTTTTATTCCGATATAAGCAACAAATAAAGTTTCTTTCTTTCTTTTCTTCCTATCGGCCGACGCGGAGAAATGGCGAACTCACCTGTTGTCAAGGTTTCGCGAGCTCGAAGGTCATGGGGTCCAATTACCAGACGCGTTAACGCAGAAAACCAGTTTTTTCTATATTGTCTCAGCTCTAGGTGTTTGTGGTACCTACGTTGTCTTCGTGGTCTGATTCCACAACACAATCACTTCTTTGCTACTTACTTTGGTATCAGGGCAACTCTTGTAAAGTTTTATTTATTTATTATTTTATCAATAGCCAAGTGGTTGGGTGGTTGGAATTCGAGCCGAGAGACCTGAGTTCGATCCCCAAGACTCGTATCAATAAGCTTAGACATAAGAACGACCACAGGCTCACCAGTTGTCACATTGTCCCAAAATTACTTCGGTGAAAGGTGGGTCGAAGATTAGACAGAGATCTAGACTATTAATCTAGATCTCTGTCTATCCCTTTTCGGGAATGGCGTGAAGATGTTTTATTTATTATTTTAAGTAATATATTAAAGAAAAATAAATGAAACACGTTTCATTTTTTTCATTTTATCTAATTTATTCACTGTCTAACCAAAAATTACTATAAAACAAGGAAATATTCGTAAAAAGGACGTGATAAGCTATGATATATTATATATCTTCACGTAAATTCACGTTTTTTTTTTAAATAGAAAGGGAGGCAAATGAGCAGGTGTCTCACGTGATGAAAAGTGATTACCGGCGCCCATGAACACCCGCAATACCAGAGGCATTAGCAGATGCGTTGCCGCCCTTAGAGTCCCCCCCCCCAGAATTGGGGGAGGGGTGTGTGTGGGCCACCGGTAACCTTCACTCAACAGACGAAACGTAGAAGTTTGTTAGACTTCTACTTCACGCCGGTATTCTGTGAGGTCGTGGTACTTCCCCGATCGAGCCGGCCCATTCATGCAACAACAAAAGCTGATGCGTGGCTCTACCACTGTTAAAGTACTCTTAAAGTCTACGTACCGGAGTAGGCACAGGTCTAGGTAGTGAAATTCTTTACACCGAAATTTTTCGGACTACGTGACAAGTGGTGATTCTATCGCCGTCTTCATATCAATACCAACGGTACAAAATACTTACGTACATATTTACATTGATAAATATACATATTGACATCCACGACTCAAGTACCAACATTCATATTCATCATACAAATGTTCGCCTCTACCGGGTTTCGATCTCGCATCCCTTAGCTTCGAAGGTAGGGTCACCATCTACTAAGATATAGGGCCTTCGAATATGCTCTAATTAGTTATTAATTTATCTATCTTTAGAAAAAGAATTACTAATCATGTGCTGCAAGAATTGGATTAAACTTTAGCAATCTAAACTACTTTAAAAAAAAGGAAGATATTTGCTTACGAATTCCTATAATTCATTAGAGAGAGCCTAAGAGCTAACCCGGTCTGTCCATCCGTGTTCGAGACATTAATTAATGTTGGCAGAGAAGTCTATTCAAATGAACCGAAAGGGTGCACGCCAGTTCCGAAAAAAGCTTTGAGCTGACAAATATAACGCCGAATATCACGTTATTAAAAACGAACGGAGTTTTTAAGAGTTTATTTTTTTTGGCTGTTTATGTTTATTTTCGTGATTTTTTCACATACTTGGGTGGACAGAAATCTAGAGAATTAAGTCTTTTTGACTCTTCTTTTAAAGCTAATTTGGGAGAAGGTAGGAGTGAAGCTATCGCCGTCTCGGTGTCGAAGACAACGATACAATGTACGTTTAAAGATATATTTACGCAGATAAATATTCGAAAACATTAAAGTCACGATAGCCGTGTGGTTGGGAGGTCGAAATTTCGAGTCTAGAGACCCGAGTTCGATCCCCAGGTGGCAGGCTCGTACCAATGGGTTTTTCAAAAACTTATGTACGAATTATATTGTTGGCTTGGACGTAAAGACGGCGACGGGCTCATCATCTGTCACTTTGTCCCGAAAACAACTACGGTGGAAGGTGGATCGAAGGGACATAATTGTCTAGACTAGACAATTAAGTCGATAATACTGGGGGTATTGGGAATTGCGTGAAGATATTTATTTATTTATTTATTTATTTATTTATTTATTTATTTATTTATTTATTTATTTATTTATTTATTTATTTATTTATTTATTTATTTATTTATTTATTTATTTATTTATTTATTTATTTATTATTTTAAGTAATATATTAAAGAAAAATAAATGAAACACGTTTCATTTTTTCATTTTATCTAATTTATTCACTGTCTAACCAAAAATTACTATAAAACAAGGAAATATTCGTAAAAAAAGGACGTGATAAGCTATGATATATTATATATCTTCACGTAAATTCACGTTTTTTTTTTAAATAGAAAAGGGAGGCAAATGAGCAGGTGGCTCACGTGATGAAAAGTGATTACCGGCGCCCATGAACACCCGCAATACCAGAGGCATTAGCAGATGCGTTGCCGCCCTTAGAGTGCCCTCCCTCCCCAGAATTGGGGGAGGTGTGTGTGTGGGCCACCGGTTACCTGCACTTAACAGACGAAACGTAGAAGTTTGTTAGACTTCTACTTCACGCCGGTATTCTGTGAGGTCGTGGTACTTCCCCGGTCGAGCCGGCCCATTCATGCAACAACAAAAGCTGATGCGTGGCTCTACCACTGTTAAAGTACTCTTAAAGTCTACGTACCGGAGTAGGCATAGGTCTAAGTAGTGAAATTCTTTACACCGAAATTTTTCGGACTACGTGACAAGTGGTGATTCTTTCGCCGTCTTCATATCAATACCAACGGTACAAAATACTTACGTACATATTTACATTGATAAATATACATATTGACATCCACGACTCAAGTACCAACATTCATATTCATCATACAAATGTTCGCCTCTACCGGGTTTCGAACAGGCAACCTTTAGCTTCGAAGGTAGGGTCACCATCTACTAGGATATAGGGCCTTCGAATATGCTCTAATTAGTTATTAATTTATCTATCTTTAGAAAAAGAATTACTAATCATGTGCTACAAGAATTGGATTAAACTTTGGCAATCTAAACTACTTAAAAAAAGGAAGATATTTGCTTACGAATTCCTATAATTCATTAGAGAGAGCCTAAGAGCTAACCCGGTCTGTCCATCCGTGTTCGAGACAATAATTAATGTTGGCAGAGAAGTCTATTCAAATGAACCGAAAGGGTGCACGCCAGTTCCGAAAAAAGCTTTGAGCTGACAAATATAACGCCGAATATCACGTTATTAAAAACGAACGGAGTTTTTAAGAGTTTATTTTTTTTGGCTGTTTATGTTTATTTTCGTGATTTTTTCACATACTTGGGTGGACAGAAATCTAGAGAATTAAGTCTTTTTGACTCTTCTTTTAAAGCTAATTTGGGAGAAGGTAGGAGTGAAGCTATCGCCGTCTCGGTGTCGAAGACAACGATACAATGTACGTTTAAAGATATATTTACGCAGATAAATATTCGAAAACATTAAAGTCACGATAGCCGTGTGGTTGGGAGGTCGAAATTTCGAGTCTAGAGACCCGAGTTCGATCCCCAGGTGGCAGGCTCGTACCAATGGGTTTTTCAAAAACTTATGTACGAATTATATTGTTGGCTTGGACGTAAAGACGGCGACGGGCTCATCATCTGTCACTTTGTCCCGAAAACAACTACGGTGGAAGGTGGATCGAAGGGACATAATTGTCTAGACTAGACAATTAAGTCGATAATACTGGGGGTATTGGGAATTGCGTGAAGATATTTATTTATTTATTTATTTAAATATTCGAATATACGTATAAACATCATCCATGATTTAATATACAAATGCCGCTTACGGTATTCGAACAGGCAACCTTTAGCTTCGAAGGCAGTGTCACATGCATCGTGGCTTCACAAAGATTGTTCTACAGTGTATGTATTTTTAAAAATAATGACCCGCTAACCTAGTAGGCAGTGACCCCTGCCTGTGAAACTAAGGTTTGCTGGTTCGAATTTCGCTATTGGCAAACATTTTGCATGATTAACAGGAATTTTTATGTTTGAGTTTCGGAGAGTTACGAAGTTAGCCAATAAGTTAGGTGATCGAATTTCAATCCCGGGTAGTAATAAGTTTATTCAAAAACTTATAAACTAAATAAATAAATATAAATAAATATCTTCACGCAATTCTCAATACAGGGATAGACAGAGGTCTAGTCTAGACAATTAAGTCGATAATATTGGGAGTATTGGGAATTGCGTGAAGATATTTATTTATTTATTTTATTTAAATATTCGAATATACGTATAAACATCATCCATGATTTAATATACAAATGCCGCTTACGGTATTCGAACAGGCAACCTTTAGCTTCGAAGGCAGTGTCACATGCATCGTGGCTTCACAAAGATTGCTCTACAGTGTATGTATTTTTAAAAATAATGACCCGCTAACCTAGTAGGCAGTGACCCTGCCTGTGAAACTAAGGTTTGCTGGTTCGAATTTCGCTATTGGCAAACATTTTGCATGATTAACAGGAATTTTTATGTTTGAGTTTCGGAGAGTTACGAAGTTAGCCAATAAGTTAGGTGATCGAATTTCAATCCCGGGTAGTAATAAGTTCATTCAAAAACTCATAAACTAAATAAATAAATATAAATAAATATCTTCACGCAATTCTCAATACAGGGATAGACAGAGGTCTAGTCTAGACAATTAAGTCCCTTTGACCCACCTTACACCGAAGATATTTTCGTGACAACGTGACAGGTGGTGATCCCGTCGCCGTCTTTAGGTCCACGCCAACGATGTAATTCGTACATAAGTTTTTGAAAAACACATTGATACGAGCCTGTCACCTGGGGATCGAACACGGGTCATTTGACTCGAAATTCCGACCACCCAACCACTCGGCTATCGTGACTATGAATTTAACTGCCATTGATATCGTTAGCTTGGGTATAAAGACGGCGATAGGCTCATCACCTATCACACGGCCCCAAACAAGCACCGATATCAAGCACCAGAATTAAATCATTTCAGTGAAATCATATTCAGACACAATGATGCATTGTACACTACGCGAATACTAAACATTAAACTAAACAAATAATCATCTATAACATTTGAATATTCAGTGTTTATTAGACCGATGCGTTCGTTGTACGCATCTCATTAATTCCAAAATCACGACCCCGAGTGCGCACAGTCGCGTCGCAAACAATTCCTGATAAATTTCGAATTTGCACATCCAGCAGCGCCAGGATTACCATTAAAATAAATAGCTTGATTGTATGTGACGCGCTGACCTTATCAAATGGTTATTCCTATAGTTTCACTTCGCAGTTATTGAGTTATTGGGGTGGCGTAGATGCAATTTGTATTGATTTTTTTTGGAAGAACGTAAATCATATTGAATATTTTTATTGAATTTATGGGAAGTGAAAAATAAGCACTATGTTAACAAAGGTAGAACCGGCCGAATTTAATAAAATAAGCAATTTGAAACTTTAAAAAGTTGTTTTAAAAACCTACATAAATAATAAATTTGAAAAGACGATTTCTTCACAAAGTTTCCATTAAGTACAGCTTTAACAAAAGACAAAAATATAGTCAGTGCCAGGTCGATAACTGAAGCCATAGATGTTACTATAATAAATCCTTTTAAGTTTTAATAATTGCCATATTGCAATTCAGTTATATGTTTGCACAGTTGTAAAATATTTTATGACGAACCCATCGTCTAGTTGGTTGTGACCCTTCGAAGCTAAAAGTTGCACGTTCGAATACCGCCCGAACCAAACTCTGTGTGATAATTATAAATGTCTGTACTCGAGTCTGGGATATAAATATAAGTAAATACATAACACAAAAAAGTCACGATAGGCGAGTGGATGGGTGGTCGTAATTTCGAGTCGAGGGACCCAAGTTCGACCGCAAGGTGGCAGGCTCGTACCAAAGGGTTTTTCAAAAACTTATGTACTAATTATATCGTTGGCTTGGACATAAAGACGGCGACAGGCTCATCACCCATCACACGGCCCCAAACAAGCACCGATATCAAGCAACAGAATTAAATCATTTCAGTGAAATCATATTCAGACACAATGATGCATTGTACACTACGCGAATACTAAACATTAAACTAAACAAATAATCATCTATAACATTTGAATATTCAGTGTTTATTAGACCGATGCGTTCGTTGTACGCATCTCATTAATTCCAAAATCACGACCCCGAGTGCGCACAGTCGCGTCGCGAACAATTCCTGATAAATTTCGAATTTGCACATCCACCAGCGCCAGGATTACCATTAAAATAAATAGCTTGATTGTATGTGAGGCGCTGACCTTATCAAATGGTTATTCCTATAGTTTCACTTCGCAGTTATTGAGTTAGTGGGGAGGCGTAGATGCAATTTGTATTGATTTTTTTGAAGAACGTAAATCATATTGAATATTTTTATTGAATTTATGGGAACTGAAAATAAGCACTATGGTAACAAAGGTAGAACCGGCCGAATTTAATAAAATAAGCAATTTGAAACTTTAAAAGTTGTTTTAAAACCTACATAAATAATAAATTTGAAAAGACGATTTCTTCACAAAGTTTCCATTAAGTACAGCTTTAACAAAAGACAAAAATATAGTCAGTGCCAGGTCGATAACTGAAGCCATAGATGTTACTATAATAAATCCTTTTCAGTTTTAACAATTGCCATATTACAATTCAGTTATATGTTTGCACAGTTGTAAAATATTTTATGACGAACCCATCGTCTAGTTGGTTGTGACCCTTCGAAGCTAAAAGTTGCACGTTCGAATACCGCCCGAACCAAACTCTGTGTGATAAATATAAATGTCTGTACTCGAGTCTTGGATATAAATGTAAGTAAATACAGAACACAAAAAAGTCACGATAGGCGAGTGGATGGGTGGTCGTAATTTCGAGTCGAGGGACCCGAGTTCGACCGCAAGGTGGCAGGCTCGTACCAAAGGGTTTTTCAAAAACTTATATACTAATTATATCGTTGGCTTGGACATAAAGACGGCGACGGGCTCACCACCTGTCACGTTGTCCCGAAAATATCTTCGGTGGAAGATGGATCAAAGGGACTTAATTGTCTACTACTACAACTACTACTACTATTGACTTTATCCCAAATAGACTTTGGTGAAAGGTGGTCTTAATTGTCTAGACCTCTGTTTACCCCAGCAAAAGTGTGTAGCAATATAAGAAATGTTTGTAAACATAGACACTGTTTAAGATAGACCCTTTAATACAACAATTAACTAAAAAATAAGATTAACATTTCCAATATTAAATAAGTCTTCTAAAAGGTTAACAAAAGAGGAACATTTGTTAACGTCGAGTAAACCTAAGAGTCATTAATAAATCTCCCCGCGTGTTCAGTTTGCGCTAGGATTTCAAAAATATAGTTTAATTCGACTCGAAGAAAAATTTTAGAATAGAAAAAACGGTAGATGAACGGTAACGTAAATTAAATTTGATGTACGTAAGTTTCTGTAGTTAAGAATGTTGTTGGAAGTCGATGGATGCAGGTGGCAGAGGAACGTTCTTTGTGAAAAGCTCTAGGGAAGGCTATGTTTAGTGGTCTCTTGATATATTGTATAGAAAAGAAGATAGGTATGTCAGTTTTTTTAAAAGTCACTATATCAGTGCAATAACGTGAACGGAATTCGAGTCAAGAGACCCGAATGCTATTCCCAGGAGGTAGGTTGTAGGTAAATTATAATGTATAATGCATGTTTTAGTCTTCACGCAATTGTTTTATAATTCACCTTCCATTATGAATTTTCTATCCTATAAATTATGTTTACCTTCGGTATGTTATATATAGATATTTATGTTAATATTTATATATTTTTTGGAAAAAACAGCCAAAAAATAATGTTTATAAACAACGCAGAACACATTTAACAATGTTTATAATTATATTACGTTTATAATTATACACTTAATAAAGGACAGTGAAGTGGGTAAAAACGTACAACATTGACAAGGGGTAGGAATAGGGGGCTTAATTGTCTACCCCTGTCGCAATCTCAAATGAATACCTAATGTACTTCCGCTGCACTTCAACGGCTTCGTTGATTTAGCTGAAATTATTAATACACACTGATTTAATATATTATCATGTAATGGAAAAGAGTCACAATAGCCGAGTGGTTGGGTGGTCGGAATTTCGAGTCAAGATACCCGGTTAGAACCCCAGGTGGCAGTCTCGTATCAATGGGTTTTTCAAAAACTTGCATACAAATTATATCCTTGGCTTGGACATGAAAACGGCAACGGGCTCACCACCTGTCATCTCGTACCGAAAATATCTTCGGTGGAAGGTGGGTCGGAGGGACTTAATAGTCTTGACTAGTAAGACTAGTAAGTTTAGACTATTAAGTCCCTTCGATCCACCTTCTACCTAGACCTTTCTACATCTTCACTAGACCTCTGTCTACCTTTTTTGGGAATTGCGTTAAGATATTTATATTCATTGATAGAATATATTATCTCCTAATGGAACTCGTTTACCGTAGGGAACGCGTTTGCGTTAAATACATTCATATTTAATAACGCTATCGGATGCCGTTGGTTTTACTTGCGTGAAAAATCTGTCAATGACAAATCTGGTGATATGTATAATATCTATTAGGGTTACACGACAGTGGTAGAGCCACGCATCAGCTTTTGTTGTAGCATGAATGGGCGGGCTCGACCTCACAGAACACCGGCGTGAAGTAGAAGTCTAACAAACTTCTGCGTTTCGTCTTGTGAGTGCAGGTAACCGGAGGCCACCCCTCCCTCAATTAGGGGGGGGGGCACTCTAAGGCCAACAACGCATCTGCTATGCCTCTGGTATTGCGGGTGTTCATGGGCAGCGGTAATCACTTACCATCACGTGAGCCACCTGCTCGTTTGCCTCCCTTTACTATAAAAAAACATATATTCTTTCTAGCTTGTAACTATCTTGACTGCCTCAACTATATTTTCTATCTTACATAGGGTTAGCTGGTAGAGAATACAGAATAGCATTAAGCTTGCCTTTGAAAAAATTTTTGGTGCAATAAAAATTAAATAAAGGATCCTATAATACTTTCAACAATTATGATCTGAAGTCATGATAGCCTAGTGGTTTGGTGATCGGAATCCGAATCAAGAGACCTAAATTCTATCTGATTTATATCGTTAGCTTGGACGTAAAGTCACGATAGCCGAGTGGTTGGGTGGTCGAAATCTAGAGTCAATAGACCCGAATTCGATCCCCAGGTGGCAGGCCCATGGGTTTTTTTAAAAAAGTTATGTACGAATTATAATGTTGGCTTGGACATATAAACGGCGACGGGCTCACCACCAGTCTCGTTGTCCCATAAATATTTTCGGTTGAAGGTGTGTCGAAGGGACTTAATTGTCTAGACTAGACTTCTGTTTACCCCTGTATTGGGAATTGCGAGAAGATATTTATATTTTTTTACCTCTGTAATGTTGTCCCTATCTATGTATGTAGGATGAATATAGCGCATTCCTTCGCATCAGTCTAGGTGTTTATGGTGCCTTCGTTGTTTCCGATTCTCATACCTCAAGTGCTTTAGCGTCATACATTGGGAACGAATTTTAAGAAGAAGTTTTTTCACTCACCCTGATGAAGGACCTCCGATAGGTCCGAAACTAGTCGGTACCCACACCGATTATTATAACCTGAGTTTAGCCGTTTTTCACTATTTGTTTCAGGGAAGCAGTAGAGACCCTGCCTTTGAAGCGAGATGCGAGAATTCTCCCTTGGGAAAGACTTATTTTCCCCGAGTTAGAATAGAAATATAAATTTGCATATTTTCACGTATTACATTGAGTAATTCGCAATGAAAGGAACACAGAGGTAGGCAAACAGTTAAGTTGTTTCGACTCACTATTTACCGAAGATTATTATGGTGGTAGGACACGGTGAGCCTAACGCCGTTATATATCATACGTATAAATGAATTATATAACATAAATATATATGACACATGAATGATATATGTAATATAAATAAAATGTATTAGATGATTGAATAATATATAATATTTATTTATTGTAGCATCATTTCTGACGGAAAGACAGAGGGAAGAGACAAAAGATCGCCAACCGTCGCGATCACATAAAACACTAAAATAAATAAATAAATATCTTTACGCCATTCCCAATACAGGGGTAGACAGAGGTCTAGTCTAAACAATTAAGATCCTTCGACCTACGTAACAACAACAAAATTTACGACCCCAGTAACAACAAAAGTATTGTCATAAATTTAATACATTTTATTTGTCACAAATCTAATTTATTAGTATCATAGAAATTTAATTAATATCGTTCGGGTATAAAGATACACTTTGACGCCAGAATAGGGTATCGGTGAGAATAATGAGATTTGAGAGAAATTTATAATTTGTAATGTTTGTTAATAAAACTAAATGATTAAATTGAAATTTACCATGTCCTATCAGAGGATGAGTATACCTCTCCCTTTCTTCCCATGGGTCTCGTATAGCCCGAAAAATTACAGAAGAACAATCAACTCTCCTGTAAGAAGAATTAGATTCAATGTATGTACGTATTCAGCTATGTATGTATAACAACGAATGTGTAGTAATGTAGATAAAAAATATTACAGTATTGCTTTGTACCTATGCCACGTCGCCCAAAAACATTGACCTTTAACCGCAATGTAATTTATGGTGCTGCTAACATAATATATCTTGTACCAGGCTGACAGAAGTGACGTGGTGGTGTCAGTTATGAAAATTTAGTGCGTGTACGTTGCCGTTGCGTGTACTATTTTTTTTAGAAAAAAATAAGTCGCTGTTATGACTATTAAACGTTGTAGTGAGACTGTAAGTATTTTAGACCAACACCAATTTTTTATGAGGCATTCTCAAATTTAAAACGTTGATTTCAATCTACTGCACGGAAGAATTTCCGCGACAGAAATGTTAGTTTTTATTATCATGCGTTTTACCAGATTTTTACATTATAAGATTATTATAGATAGAGTTTTAGATTATTAAGTCCTTTCGAACCTTTACAGAAGCTTTACAGGTCTTTAAATAGATAAATATTAATCAAGTCCCGATAGCCGAATGGTTGGGTGGTCGGAATTACGAGTCGATAGACCCGAGTTCGATCCCCAGGAGGCAGGCCTGTATCAATGGGCTTTTCGAAAAACTTATGTACGAATTATGTCGTTGGCTTGGACATAAAGACGGCGACGGTCTCACCACGGGTCACGTTGGCCCGAAAATTTCTTCGGTAGAAGGTGAGTCAAAGGGAATTCATTGTCTAGACTAGACTAAACCTCTGTTTAGCCCCTGTATTGGAAATTGCAAGAAGATATTTTTTTATATAAATATTAATATACATATAAAAATACCTGACTCAAGCACGCATACTCACAATGATCACGATCATCACAAAAATGTGCCCTTCTGTCCCCTGTCTCTAGCGGAACTCGCACCCACGACCCGTAGCTTCGAAGACAGGGTCACTAACAACTTGGCTGACAGATCGTCTAGCGTATATGGGTTCAGAAATGTAAATTATGTTTGAATATCGATATGTAACACTGTTGTTCATCACCTACTGCGTTCATCACCTACTGCGTTCATCACCTACTATATAGGTGATGAACGCAGCTTCACCCGCGAGGAATCTTCTATCTAGCAACATAGTTATTTTTAGGGAATCTAAGGATTCAAGCTACTAGCAGAGGATCTATGACGATATATCTACTATTTATGGGTCTCATGTTTACTGTGGATTGCAAAATAAATGAAAACAAAAATGAAATAAAATAAATGTCTTCAGGAAATTGCCAATACAGGGGTAGACAGAGGTCTAGTCTAGACAATTAAGTGCCTTTTAACAACATTCCACTGAAGATATTTTCGTGACAACGTGACAGGTGGTGAGCCCGGTGCCGTAAAGCACCCAGTACGAGCCTGCCACCTGGGGATCGAACTCGGGTCTCTCGACTCGAATTCCGATCACCCAACCACTCGGCTATCTAATATCAAATATACATAAGTATTATACCGGCAGCTTGGACATTAAGGCAAAGATATGATCACCACCAATCACGTTGTCCTAAATCGGCTTCGGTGAAAGGTACGTCAAAATTATCTGGACTACCGTCAACCCCATCATTGGGAGTTTAAGTGTCCTAGGAATAGAAACCGGGTCACCGGCTTATAAAGTCGAGCACCGTGCAAGGGGGCAATTATGTTTGCAAAAACGTTATGTAGCTCTACATAACTATAAAATGACTAATAAAAGTATGTAACTAGTAAAAGTAACGACCTCCGTGGACTAGTGGCGCAAACAACGGTTTTCAAGATGTCGCCATCTGGAGGTCCCGGCTTCGATTCCCGGTCGAGTCAATGTAAAAAAACCATCTACATTAGGATCTTAATAAAAATACTGAGAATAAATAAATAATAATAATAATAAAATATATTTTAATATTTTTTAGAAGTCACGATAGCCGAGTTGTTGGATGGCCGAGTTGTTGGATTTCGAGTCGAGAGACCTGAGTTCGATCCCCAGGTGGCAGTACCAATGAGTTTTTCAAAAACTTATAATAAGATATTTATTTATTTATTTATATTTTATTTTATGAAAACCGTAACAAATTCGAATCACTAAATTTATATGTGAAGCCATAAAGCACAGGGCTCATCCTATTTGGTCTTTACTGCATGATACTTGTACTTTGGCTATTTGGCATATAGGTATGAATTCTTTTTATTTGATGCAGCATGTGCAATTTTAATTTTCGTTAAAAGCTATTCGAAATATTTCTTTTTATTTTCTCTATAAAATGCACTCTCGTTCCTATTACACTTAATCCGTTCTTTGTGGCGTAATATTACTTCATATTCTGATAATATTGAATGTTAATTTAATCATTGGTATACCGGAAACCTCGCGTGGTATCGGCGTAAGAATAATACCGGCCCCTATCTTCCCATGGGTGTCGTGAGACGCGACAAAGGGAGAAGCCTCCAAAATGCTAGTGGTTATAAAATGCGGAATAACCATCACGAAATATACCGGACCGAAATTAAGCATATTGGTGGTCTGGTCTGGACAGAGTGATGATTATAGCAGATGTATCGTACGGGAGATGCCTATAACTAGCAATGGACTTAACAGGCTGACATGATGATACAGGAAGCTTATTTAAAGATTTTGATAATATACAGAATCAACGAAGGTCGTCGGATACTATCCAAATGAGAGGCGGAAAGATTTGGCCACTTGATGACATGACCAATTCATAAAAGTCATCACAAAAGGAAACACTAGAAGGGAAAAAAGGAAGAGAAAGTCAGTCTAATACGTCGAAGAATATAGCTTCTACCCGTTAAATGATAAGTTAAATCTATTCAGCATGTCCAGAAAACAGAATATAACATTCAAGTTGACATTTGACAAAAACGCCATCTTGGAAATGAAAATTGACATTAATTATCATTAATTACAACGACCTCCGTGGACGAGTGACGTACACACCTGTTTTCAAAGTTTCGACAGCCCTGAGGTCCCGGGTTCGAGTCCCGGTCGGGTCAATGTAGAAAACACTTTTTCTACATTTTATCGGGTATCCAGACCCGTTCGTTGTTTCTGATTCCATATTACAAGTGCTTAAGCTGCTTACTTTGGAATCACAGTGATGTTGTGATGTTGTATTTGGGTATGTATTTATTTATTATTAATTTAGATTTAGATTACGTAATTCTTCTTCTTACTTCATTTAAGAGCTAGGCTCTTGTCCAAGTAGTATCCATGTCAGTTTAGTTGTGCAACTCTCTCATCATCTCTCTATTTTTCTCTCTTCAAGACCGTTTCCTCTATCTCCTTATATGATTTAACATGTATCTTTTTTTAATTATATCTATATTTGATATTTTCCGAAATGTCGGAAACAACACTTATTTTCTTATATTCAAAAATTCTATGTCCGCAATGTTAGATTTGTAAATTGGCATCAATGTTGTCACCTCGAGAAACAATTGTCACAATAGAGACATTGTTAACATTTTCCATACTCTTACAAATTCAAAGTCTTACTTGAAATTGTACATAACACTAGTTAAAGTTTCATTCATATTGACTATCCACTATGTTGTCCCTAAATCAGGGTTGTCAGTGTCACACACATAGCCAGTAGCGATAATGAGAAACTAACTCACACACTTACATATAAAACGTGTCCATCTTTTTACAAGACGTTTATACAGAGGTGTTCTATTAAACAATTATATATTGTCTACAATCTAAGACAAATATAGTAAAGCTGATGATCGTGGACGCGAGGGGTTCACACCGGTTTTCAAAGTGTCGAGAGCTCTGTGGGGGACTTGCGGGACTCGAATCCGGAAGGGTTCGATTCCTGGTCCTTTCTCGGGTCTGGGTGTTTGTGGCACCTTCGCTGTTTTCACTTCCATAACACAAGCGCTTTAGCTATTTAGTTTGGGATCCAAGCAATGTATGTAATGTTGTCCACATAGCATTCGGTGTTCTATGAATACTATGTATTCATAGAACACCGAATGCTATTGTTAGTTCAAATTGAAACGCCACAAAAATACGAACGAGGGCAATAGCCGACACGAAAAATTCTCCTGACTGAGATAAACATGACACCTGTCAACTCGATACAACGGTTTTTATGTACAAAATGGACATAAATTGTAATTTCTGTTGCTATTTTTTTTAAATGTTGTTTCGTAAAAACGTAAATGGAGATAGAAAAATATATTCTTGATCTTTCGTTCCTTTTTTCTATTAAAATTGAATACGTCATTTATAAAATTCTTTTCGTATTTACCCAATACTAGGGTAGACAGAGGGTTAGACAATGAAGTAACTTTCGATTCACTTTTCACGGGGCTTATTAGGGATAACTGAGCTCGCCAATCTTATAATATCAAATCAACTTATACTGAGCGCATACCCTTTTGTTGCTTTTATATAATACCAGCAAGTTTTTTCTTTTATAATTTTAATTGTAATTAAAAAAAAAAAATATTATTTAGAATTTGTTATTTAGAATCACTCTTTCTTTTTTTTTTGCCTTTGTAAACTTGTTTTTATTTTTGGTTTATGTTCCGGTAAAAAAAAGCAACGAATAAAGTTTCTTTCTTTCTTTCTTTCTTTCTTTCCAATCTGTTTGCCAAACACTACGATTTAGTGAATCATCTAATTGTAAAAACGACTATTTTCTGCAGTGACTTATACAGGCCAGTTTTATATAAGTAATGTTACTAATGTAATTAAATAATAATAAGCGATTAATTTTTCGGAATTTAGGCTGTACTTATGTAGATCTTTGCTCTTTTTGCGGTGTTTAAAAATGTTAAATTAACACTGACAATTTTTCTCTGAATATTGCAAACACAATTTGGTGTAACGAAACAAATTTTTCTTGTACGTCTATCTTCATATATCATCAGTGACTTTATTTCTTGTATATATATATCTCATCAGCGTCAAGCACCCTGAACATTAAATTTACTCTCTTTAAACGAATTTTATTTTTCTAAGCTATTTTTATAAACATTTTTGCGTAACTTAGCCTCAATTTACATTAACGTCGAGCCCAAGCGTTTATATTATTAAACATTTGTATTTACTTTAGACATTTTTTTATCTTCACATAAATTCTCTTTGACCCATTGTTTTCCTAACCTGTGGCATGTCACGATAGCCGAGTTGTTACTATCAATTAGGCTAATCGGTCTAACAGGTAACTAACGCCATCATACATAATTACGCGACACGTGTTTCGCCCTCGAAGTAGGGTATTATTCCTTTAAGCCACGTCTAAAAACGGAGTTCCGAGTTCGATCCCCTGGTACATAAAGACGGCGACCGGTTCACCACCAATCACGTTGTCCCGAAAATATCTACAGTGGAAGGTGACTTAATTGTCTATACCTCTTGTTGTCTGTATTGGGAATGGCTTAGATATTTTTAGTCGAGTGACGGCCCCGAACCTGCGACTTTATGTTTCGCAGTCCGCACTCTTAACCATAAAGGGACTAAAATATCTAGTCTAGACTAGACAATTAGGTCGCTTTATCTCTTATCCTTTAAGACTAAAAGATCCTGATTGACCTCGTTATGAATTCAGAATGCTCAGATATAACTAAAATAATCACAAATAGCATACAAAATGAGGGCTAACGAGCTGCGTTGAAAGTTGTAGACATGTTTGTACATCACCTTACCTGTTGTTAAAACAGAGCAAACACGCACTATATGTGCTGTGAAGGGTAATATGGAAATGAGTGTTGACACACTGTATTTGCTTGAATTATTCAATTTGCGGTTCAGTCGACCGATTATAATTACATTCGAAACGTAACCTTAGTACTGGAGAAATAAAGCTGATTATTGTTAACTTTCGATGCTGGGTGGAATATTAATTACAAAGTCTTCTTAGCTATGCGCAGACGTTTCAAAAATTTATGAAAATTAAGCTTCATGTGTTATATAAAGGACATATTGGGAAATTTAGGTTGTGCCTAATCATAAAAATAAAACTATGGTAATTAAAATAAATATCTTAATGCCATTCTCAACTCAGGGGTAGACAGAGGTCTAACTAGACAATTAAGTCCCTTCGACCCACCTTCGACCGAAGATATTTTTGGGACAACGTGACAGGAGGTGAGCCTGTCGCCATCTTTATGTCCAAGCCAACGATATAATTCGTACACAAGTTGTTTTAAAAATAATATTATGCAGTCACGACAGCCGAGTGTTTGGGTGGTCGGAATTTCGAGTCGAGAGACCCGAGTTCGATCGCCAGTTGGTAGGCTCGTACCAATGGGTTTTTCAAAAACTTATGTACGAATATCGTTGGCTTAGACATAAAGACGGCGACGGGCTCACCACCTGTCACGTTGTCCAGAAAATATCTTCGGTGGAAGGAGGGTCGATGGGACTTAATTGTCTAGACTCGACTTCTGTCTACCTACCCCTGTATTGGGAAGTGCGTGAAGATATTTATTTATTTTATTTATAAAATATATTATTTATTTATCTTATAGTTTTCTTAATATAACGATAATACTGCTGACCATTTAATCTTATTCAAACTTAAGCTGTAAGTGGAATCCAATCAAAGCATTGCCTGTGCAGTAATCACATTCATTTATCTCGGAATGTTTATACCTTGACGCTGAGCCGGTCTAATCTCCTCGCCACATCGAAGCCAGCTCAGGAATAATGATTCAATTTCCTTCGTTCTCTTTAAATACTTATTTCTTACAAAGATTTCAAGTAAAAATTGAACTTGTTCATTTATTTAACTCTCTATCGAACTTTACAGGTGAAGTAATGATAGCCTACAGGTTGGGTGGTCTGAATTTGAGATTAGAGGTGGATTCAATCCCCAATGTACGACATATATCGTTGGCTTGGATATAAATACGGCGACAGGCTCACCATCTGCTACGATTGTTTACTGGCATTGGTTTTGTAAACGTGTGGCATCAGTGTGAGAATACCATTCTGACTTTCCGTGGGAGACGTGAGAGACAACTATATAAACTACTCTCGTAAACGGAAATAGGCATAATAAATGGAATAGGTGAGATAACCATTTCATTCAGCAGCATTTTCAAGCGTAGTAATCATGGCGAACCGTCTCTAACGGGAGAGGCCTATGTTCTGCAGTTTACAGACCGCTAAATAAGTATGTAGTTGTAGTAGTATTTACTATTGTTTTGTAGTAGTATTTAGTAATAAGTTTTGGTAGTAGCAGATATTTTTATTGAAAAAAAAAATTTTTACGCAATTCCCAATACAGGGATAGACAGAGGTCAAGTCTAGACAATTAAGTCCCTTTGACCCACCTTCCACCGAAGATATTTTCGGGACAACGTGACAGGTGGTGAGCATGTCGCCGCCTTTATGTCCAAGCCAACGATATAATTCGTACACAAGTTGTTTTAAAAATAATATTATGCAGTCACGACAGCCGAGTGTTTGGGTGGTCGGAATTTCGAGTCGAGAGACCCGAGTTCGATCGCCAGTTGGTAGGCTCGTACCAATGGGTTTTTCAAAAACTTATGTACGAATATCGTTGGCTTGGATATAAATACGGCGACAGGCTCACCACCTGTCACGTTGTCCAGAAAATATCTTCGGTGGAAGGAGGGTCGATGGGACTTAATTGTCTAGACTCGACTTCTGTCTACCTACCCTGTATTGGGAAGTGCGTGAAGATATTTATTTATTTTATTTATAAAATATATTATTTATTTATCTTATAGTTTTCTTAATATAATGATAATACTGCTGACCATTTAATCTTATTCAAACTTAAGCTGTAAGTGGAATCCAATCAAAGCATTGCCTGTGCAGTAATCACATTCATTTATCTCGGAATGTTTATACCTTGACGCTGAGCCGGTCTAATCTCCTCGCCACATCGAAGCCAGCTCAGGAATAATGATTCAATTTCCTTCGTTCTCTTTAAATACTTATTTCTTACAAAGATTTCAAGTAAAAATTGAACTTGTTCATTTATTTAACTCTCTATCGAACTTTACAGGTGAAGTAATGATAGCCTACAGGTTGGGTGGTCTGAATTTGAGATTAGAGGTGGATTCAATCCCCAATGTACGACATATATCGTTGGCTTGGATATAAATACGGCGACAGGCTCACCATCTGCTACGATTGTTTACTGGCATTGGTTTTGTAAACGTGTGGCATCAGTGTGAGAATACCATTCTGACTTTCCGTGGGAGACGTGAGAGACAACTATATAAACTACTCTCGTAAACGGAAATAGGCATAATAAATGGAATAGGTGAGATAACCATTTCATTCAGCAGCATTTTCAAGCGTAGTAATCATGGCGAACCGTCTCTAACGGGAGAGGCCTATGTTCTGCAGTTTACAGACCGCTAAATAAGTATGTAGTTGTAGTAGTATTTACTATTGTTTTGTAGTAGTATTTAGTAATAAGTTTTGGTAGTAGCAGATATTTTTATTGAAAAAAAAAATTTTTACGCAATTCCCAATACAGGGATAGACAGAGGTCAAGTCTAGACAATTAAGTCCCTTTGACCCACCTTCCACCGAAGATATTTTCGGGACAACGTGACAGGTGGTGAGCATGTCGCCGCCTTTATGTCCAAGCCAACGATGAAATTCGTACATAAGTTTTTGAAAAACTCATTGGTACTGCCACCTGGGGATCGAACTCGGGTCACGCGACTCGGAATTCCGACCACCCAACAACTCGGCTATCGTGACTATTTATCATTGAACTTTTATTGAATTGCACCAATTAGAGGAAATAAAGAAAGTCATTTATAGGACCAGCATAAAGAGACAAAATAAATGCCCGCAGCCCCTCCTCGGGAAAGAATAAATTCTCTCCTACTCCAACTAAGCTAGACGCGGTGGAACATGGATGCGTCTACTTCCTCAGGCCTCCAAACTCTCGATTGTGACGAAACCCCTCGGAGATCTCTAGCCGGAGGCCATGGGGTTCAGGCAGGTGGTTGTGTGACTGAGCACCAGCACACCCGTCACCCCGGGGCGAATTTTTGTTTGTTTTTTCTTTCAGATGTTATCCCGCCACCTATTGATAGCTGGCTTTCCATTTTCACAGCCTTTAAAAGGAAAGAGAAGACGACAGGATCGTCGCAGTGGTTTTATACTTCTGATGATTCTACACGGATAGGTATCATATTTTATCTTAAATAAATAATAAATAAATATCTTTACGCAATTCCCAATACATGGGTAGAGGGAGGTCGAGTCTAGACAATTAAGTCCCTTCGACCTACCTTCCACCGAAGATATTTTCGGAACAACGTGACAGGTGGTGAGCCCGTCGCCGTCTTTATGTCCAAGCTCTTCTTTGTCTCTCTCTTTATTTCTTTCTTCTTCTTTCTATAAGTTTTTGAAACACCTATTGGTACGAGCCTGCCACCTGAGAATCGTACTCAGAGATCTCGACTCGAAATTCCGACCACCCAACCACTTGGTTATCATGATTACAAGTCTACCTTACTAATGAATAAATTAAACTAAAATTAAATATATCGACCGCGAGGTAACGGTGAAAGAATATTTTCACTCCCTTTGTTCCCGTGGATGCCGTAAGAGGCGACTAAGGGCCTACTACGCCTTGGATATTGTTATGGCAACAATAGACGGCGGCATAACTACCTTTAAAATATCAGATCAAAGTAAGCAGACCGAAGATTGGCAGCAGCGTCTGAGGTGCGAGGGGGTCTGCTATTGCGATCGCCAATCCGATTGCAAAGCGTGGCGATTATGGCATATCCTCCCTATGGGAGAGACCTATGCCCTGCAATGGACTTTAATAGGCCGTTATGTATATTTTCAAAATTAAATATATAAACTACTAGACTGAATCTTTAATAAATTGTAGCTATCATTACTTATATTGTTTGTTCTCACGTACTTTGCTCCTTTTTAATACCTCTCTACCGTACAGAATCATAAAACATCTAATGCTTATAATCATAATTTGTTATGATCTTTATTGATGATTGTAGCAAATATGAAGCTCAAATAAAAAACTATATTTCACGAAGATCGGGCCATTTATAACAGATAATAAAAAATGGACCGTCAAATGTAATTTCCTTTTATGATTGAGTTTGCTATAAGCTTCATTCTTTTATACGTCATTGAGCTATTTAATGTTTTATCGCATGTTGTTTCAGGAATTAAAATGTTATTCTTAAATTTCCATTAAATAATTGAAAAGCTCAAGTATGAAATGAGAAAGAAAGATAGCACGATATATTTGATACACACATTTACATACATACATAACAGCCCGTTAAAGTCACTGCAGGACATAGGCCCCTCCCATAGGGAGGATTTGCCATAATCGCCACGCTTGGCAAGCGGATTGGCGATCGCAGTACCAGACTACTCGCACCACAGACGCTGATGACCTCTTCGATCAGATTATTTTGGTCTGATATTTTTTTAATTTAATTCAGAGTGACTTCTGCTAAGGACTAAATTCCTAAAAGATATTTACTTATTTAATTTTATTCCAATCGCTCCTGGATATGTTAAAAAAATTAATGTGTTTAAAAAAAATAAAAAAGTTAATGCGGGTAGAAATAACAATGATTCCGTTACATAAGCTAATAAAACCACGTTCAAAAGATGATACAAGATATGCATTACTTTCGTATCTGTGGCAAATAAAACCAAATGAATCTAACTTTAATTTAAACGTACCTCATCCTTCGAAAAACCTTCGTTTCACGATTTTACAATTTTTTTTCTCTGATACAAATGACCTAATCTCAGAGATACATGGTTTTAATTTAAGGAATAAACGTGTCGTTTGGAGACTGGATACTTTGAAGGTAACATTATTATGGCATTGCCTATTGTCAGAATAACTATAATAAATAAATAAATATCTTCACGCAATTCCCAATACAGGGGTAGCCAGAGTTATAGTCTAGACAATTAAGTCCGTTTGACACCTTGCAACGAAGATATTTTCGGGACAACGTGTCAGGTGGTGAGCCCGTACGTACATAAGTTTTTGAAAAACCCATTGGGACGAGCCTGCCACCTGGGAATCGAACTCGGGTCTCTTGACTCGAAATTCCGACCACTAACCACTCGGCTATCGTGACTTTTTAATAACTATGAATAAAATTATAAGATTACACACATCATATAGTCCGAAAGCCGGATAAACGCCAGCCTAGTTAGCAGTGATCCTGCCTTCGAAGCTAAGGGTAGCGGGTTCGAATATCGACAGGGGCAAAGATTTGTGTGATGAATGTTAGTATTTTGTATTCGAGTTATTTATGTTTACATATTAATATTAATACATACCTGTATTAGTATATATCTACATAAATATATTATAATATTCGCTTGGATATTGAGACGGCAGATGGCTCATAAGGTATCATATTGTCCAAACAATACTTCGGCGAGGAACATTACAATAAAAAAAATATCTTCACGCCATTCCCAATACAGAGGTAGGGGTAGACAGAGGTCTAGTCTAGACAACCAAGTCCCTTCGACCCACCTTCCACCGAAGACATTTTTCGGGACAATGTGGTAGGTGGTGAGCCCGTCGCTGTCTTTATGTCCAAGTCAACGATTTTGTTGCACGTCTGTTTTTAAAAAAACGCTTTGATGCGAGCCGGCCACCAGGGGATCAAAATTCGATCACCCAACCACTCGGCTATCGTGATTTTTAGGAACGTAACAAAGGTATCACAAACACTCAGAGCCGAGTCATAAATTTATTTACCATATTAAGCCTTCCGGTAATCGAACCCGGAACAGAGCTGACGGAACCTTGAAAAACGGTGTGTACGCTACACTTCCACGGAGGTTGTACATATACTACTGACAGAAACAAATAAAATTATCTAACAGAATTCAAAACAGAACATGAGCATGTCGCTGCAAGCAACAGCCATGTTTTTAACTCACTACAAAAAAAGGAGCATAAATATTCGCGCACAAATTTTTTAAACGTCCCTATAGCCGAATGGTTGGGTGGTCGGAATTTCGAGTCAAGAGACCTGAGTTCGATTCCCAGCTGGCAGGCTCGTACCAATGGGTTTTTCAAAAACTTATATACGAATTATATCGTTGGCTTGGACATAAAGACTGCGACGGGTTCACCACCTGTCACGTTGTCCCGAAAATATCTTCGGTGGAAGGTTGGTCGAAGGGACTTAATTGTTTAGACTTGATCTCTATCTACCCCTGTATTAGGAATTGTGTGAAGAAATTTTTTTCTTCTTATACATTTTCGTGATGGAATTTAAGTTATTTGTGTCTATGAGTCACTCTTCTTATGTTTCAAAGAGGCACACCATAAAAACCAGTATGCAGTCATCACGACTCCGCCTTCTGTACACCACCTTCAAACATATTGCAGTGTTTTGCAATACTAATATACTTTAAGGGTTTTTCAACCCAGAAGGAATCATAATAAAAACCTTCCAAATAACATTTCCATGATAGCTGTGAAATACGAATCAATCGGGAAGGCTTCGCGAATGCTCTGGGGAGGTGAAAGATCGCCTTCTTTGCGAAATGTTATCGGAGACGCACAATTGAATTACATACATAGTTTTCCGCTACTTTTGATGGAATTACTACATAATAATATATAAATAAAATAATAAATATCTTCACGCCATTCTCAATACAGGGGTAGACCTCTGGTGTAGACAACTATGTCATTCCAACTCATACTCCACCGAAGACCTTTTTGGGACAGCTTGACAAATGAGCCCGTCGCCATCTTAATGTCTATGTTTGTTAGGCCAACGATATAATACGTACTTAAGTTTTGAAAAAAACTCAATGGTACGAGCCTGCCACCTGGGAATCAAACTCAGGTCTTTTGATGGGGTTCCAACCACTCGGCTATCGTAATTTCAATTGATTAGATTGAAACACTCGTAAAGTGTTTTTACACTCTTAAAGTGTTTTGTTCACGCAGTTTACCAATACTAGGGTGTGCAGAGGGATAGGGTAGACGAAGAATTCCTTTCCCCCAATTTTCGCCGGGTTTATTTGGGGAGACTCAATAGTTACGAAACTTAACAACGTCTTAACGCCAATGCTAAAATACATAATATACATACATAATATTCATAATATGAATATCCAAGACTTGAGTACATACAGTAACATTCATCACATAAATGTTAGCCCCTTGCGGCATTCGAACTCGGAACCCTTAGCTTCGAAGTCAGGTTCACTACGCACTTAAAATAAATAAATATCTTCACGCAATTCCCAATACATTGTTAGACAGAGGTCTAGTCTAGACAATTAAGTCCTTTTGGTCAAAACCACCTTCCACCGAAGATATTTTCGGGACAACGTGTCAGGTGGTGAACTTCGTCGCCGTCTTTATGTCCACGATATAATTCGTACATACGTGTATGTTTTTGAAAAACCCATTGGTACGAGCGTGCCACCTGAGAACCGAACTCGGGTCTCTTGACACGAAATTCCGACCACCCAACCACTCGGCTATCGTGACTCTTACACTTAGCTGTAAAAATTCGAAAAGTTTCTTCAGTAATAATGACAAAAATATTTTTATCATAACAATAAAGACGAGGTGCGATAAATAACCTCCTAACAGGAAAATGCTACCGCCAGAACCATGAAATAAGATTCCATTTTTCGGCGTTGTATTTCAATACCCTAGAGAGGTCAACCATCTTTTTTTTTGTAAAACGATATAGTAGCACAATTAAATTATTGGAACAGTTTTCGAACGCATAGGCTGAATGTGAAAATTTATAAAAAGTTAAAAATGCGAATAAACCTTTTTGCATTTCAAAAAACAACTGCAAACGTCATTAACATAAAAATTCACGAACAAAATTGTATGAACAAAATTATAAATTTGAAAGATGCAACGAATCTGTTCTCTCTGGCAATGCGTGAAGATCTTTATGTTTTTTATTCTCCAAATAGTTAAACTCTTAAGGCCTATCAAAAGAAACTTATAATAAATATATACAGTAATCAAATCCAGAGAGTTTTATTCCTCCACATTAAATTAAATACCTCTAAAATTTTATATCTATTGGTTTCATAGATCCACTTTTAATCATAAAACGTAATTCTTTTTCGCGATTAATAAACTTTAAATCCACGGTATAAAAATAAGATTTTATACACTCCTTTAAGATGTGTTGGAAATTTACTACTCCTATTAACCCAGATGCAAATGGCGAAATGAAAATGAAATTTTAAATATTTCTCGTATTTAAATAATGAATAAATACACGTACAGATAGAGACAACATCACATACATTGCTCCGATCCCAATGTAAGATACTAAAGTACTTGTGGTATGGAAATCAGAAACAACGAAGGCACTACAAACACCCAGACCCGAGAAAATGCGACCAGGAATCGAACCCGGGACCTCAAGATGGCGACACTTTGAAAACCGGTCGTCCAAATTATTTGAATATTAAAATTAGAGTAATTAATACTTGCGATTTTTGGTTGGAGGAACTTTGTGGTAAATTTGGGTATTATATAAATACGTACATAGATACGATACTATGTTTATGTTCTGTATGTATATGGTTTGAACTCTGTGGACTATGGGGTTTTTGGTTCGATTCCCTGATAGGACAAAGTAGGAAAACCCGTTTTTTTCTACTTTGTCTTTCCAGACCCGAAGGTCTGTCTGTTCATGATACTTCCGTTGTTTTGTCCTTAACAGAACTGCTTTAGCTTCTTGCTTTGGAATCAGAGTAATATATGCGATGTTGTCCCTATAGATGCATTTATTTAAAATAACATTGTTTTATTTATTTTTTCTGGAACATTTTACATCAGACAATCTAAAACAAAAACAAAGAGATTGTTTCACAAAAACAAATTGAATTTTCTTCTGAATTATGTTATTTTTTACACAGAAAAATTGCTTTTTACTTCTGAAAATGACAGTCGAAAAATGAATAGTGAAATCCAGTTTATTTTAAAAATAATTATTGTCTAGTATGCACGTTTACTTATTCACAAAGGTGTATTCATTTGCGTTATAATAACGTTGATAAAAAAGTTATCCTCGGGCGGGAAAAAATTTCTTTGTAAGCGAAAGACGTGTTCTGTTTTCAGTCTCATCTCTATGGTAGGTCATGCAGTCTGTATGAATGGTTTTATGCAACATTTATAAGTTTATAACGCGACTGTGTTTCTCTTCATTAAATAAGCTACAGTTTTATAAAAAAAAACATCTTCACGCTATTTCAAATATAGGGGTAGACATATGTCTCGACAATTAAGTCTTTTCGACCACCTTCCACCGAAGATAATTTTGGGACAACGTGACAGGTGGTGAGCCCGTCGCCATGTTTATTTCCAAGCCAACGATATGAATCGTACATAGGTTTTAAAAAAACCATTGGTACGGTACCTGGGGAACGAACTCGGGTCTCTCGACTCGAATTCCTATCACCCAACCACTCGGCTATCGTGACTTATTCAATGTTTATGAAATATTGCAAAAAGTTATCACAATTCATCGCCATATGTTTGAGGCCAAAAGTTTCTATTGACTATCGTCATGCAGTAAATTCATAGAGTTTAATATGAGTAGTACCGTGTGGTAACGGTGCAAGAATATTTCTTTCCGTGGGTGTCGTAAGAGGCGACTAAGGGAAACAGCCTTGTACATCATTATTACAACCGATAGATGGCGGATTATAACCATCTCTAAAAATATCCAATCCGCTTGGCATAATTTTATATAAATATAAATATTATATTATAAAAGGTCGTTATGTATGTATATATGCAATATGTGTATCTATTTCTTTTAATAAAACAAAATACTTTTGATTTAAAAAATATTCACCTGTTCAATCATCACCTGTCACATTGTCCCGAAAAACGTCTTCGGTGGAACGTAGGCCGAAGGGACTTAATTGTCTAGACTAGACCTCTATCTACCCCTGTATTGGGAATGGAGTAAAGATATTTTTATTGCGAGCAGACTGTTGATAATTGCACCTAGACACCTCACGGTTTCGATGCTGTTGCCTTTCGCTGGTGTTCTTAGTTTACTTTAAAACCTTCGTCTCTAAGTTTTCTATCCCGTCATCTATCAGTACCATTGAAACTTTCAAATGTTTTTGTTTAGTGGCGCACACCTTTTTCAAAGGCCGGCAACGCATCTGCTATAGCTCTGGTATCGCGAGTGTTCATGGGCGGCGGTAATCACTTACCATCACGTGAGCCACCTGCTCAATTCCCTCTCTTTTCTATTAAAAAAATAGTTGGCACAAGACAAACACCACTCTGATCATTAATTAAGCTCGTCTGTGAACAGTGTCAGTTAAAACATTAATTATTACAATCAATTGAGATTAAGCAATTCTTTTATTGATTTTAAAGCATATATAAGATATGCTAAACTTTTTGTTATGAAGTTAAAGAGAAAAAATTTAATTATGTTTCTAAATTAATAGTAGCCTAAATTACTCCTCGTAACATTGGCTATCAGCCGTTTCAGAGATTAAACGGAATAAACAGACGGACAGACAAAAAAATGAATTTTTTTATTCTGGTGTATGTACCGTATATACTTATATATGTAGTAAAAAACGGGTATTTGAAAATTACAAACAGACACTCCAATTTTATTTATATGTATAGATGTACAGCAGTTTGTAAGACTGCAGAAACGTTTCCTAAAAGTCTTGAATTTGATTTGATTTATCTCCAAAACAATGATAGAGTTTTATTTATATTGTACCTGTGCTGCTTTGTGAAATGATTTCTCTGATACGAGTGAATCCATTTTCTAAATTGATTTGCGACGTTTGTTAGGTTGTAGACAACTTCTGTAATACATTAGAGATTTTATTTATTTTTATTTTAGTTATCTCTATCTTTAATAACGATAGCTGAGTGGCTGGGTGGTAGGAATTTCGAGACAAGAGACCCGAGTTCGATCCCCAGGTGGCTGGCTCGACCCAATGGTTATTTCAAAATCTTATGTACCTACGAGTTATATCGTACATAAAGACGGCGACGTGATCACCACTTATCACGTTGTCCCGAAAATATCTTTGGTGGAAGCTGGGTTGAAGGGACTTAATTATCTAGACTACACCACTGTCTGCCCCGGTATTGGGAATTGCGTGAAGATTTATTATATTTAAAAATTCTCATCTCAGTAAATCATGGATTCACATCACATCTCATATATGGATCTGATCCAAAAGTAAGCGCATTTAGCACTTGTAGTGTTGAATCAGGAACAATGAAGGTAGCACAAACACCCAGACCCGAGAAAATGTATAAAAAGTGTTTTCTAAATTTAAATTTATTTTTGTCTCTGAAACGGGTATCTCTGAAACGGCTGGACCGATTTTAACAGGACTTTCACGGACAGATAGGTAATGTTATAAGGAGTTAGATAGGCTACTTTTATTTTAGAACCATAATTAGGGTTCTGCGTTAAGTGTCAAACTACGGGCAAAGCCGCGGAGAGCAGCTGGTCATTCATAAGTTTTGAAAAACTTATTGGTATGAATCTCCCCTTGAGGATCGAACTCGAATGCCCGGAGTCGAATCCAGATCATCCAACCCTTTGGATTCAGATATTAGGAATCCTTGTAAGAAATTAAGTCTAACATAAATTTTAAGTTATTTGGTACACAGAAGAATAAATTTATATTTTTCTCATTCCTCAACTTGGGGTGGATACCATAGAGCATTTTATTGAATTACCTCCGAACGGATAGTCATAGAGATTTTGATTTTATATAAAAGCTTCCTCAAGTTATTTTTCAGATGTACCAAGGCTGTGGAATTTACTGATCCATTCAACTGAAGATTTAGCACGGCTTCACAGAATGCCAAGTGAAACTACAGTAATGCAGCTTTTTTAAATTTTAATTTAATTTAGAATGTCAACGGCTATAAATCATACAGCTATCAAGATTTTTTAAGTGACAGTAATCGAATATAAAACAAGAAACAATATCCTTTATTATTATTCAAAATAAAAAAAGAATCCAAATAAAGAGTTATTCAAACAACTGTACAATATCAGAAATATTCAAGTTTTTATCTCATTTCATTTGTCAAGACGACAGTACTGCAAAACTAACACGAGCTCAAGTACTTTGTACCATAATAGTTTAAATATTATGTTTAATAGAAGAAGTATTTTTGGAAATTAAACCTAATTCTTTTGGTTTCAAGGTAGAAATTTTAATGAGCTATAAACAGGTAACAAGGGTACATACTGTACGGATATTTAAACAAGTGTAAATTACGTAACGAAAACTTTATCTTGCATTGTTTGCTCGCCGCAAATGTGCACGGCTCGTACTGATTTCGGAAATTAATGAAATACCCGCTGCGAATGTGGACGGTTGAATTAACGCGCCAAATTCGAAATTCGAATTATAACGACAATTATGGAAATCCACGCTCAAATTATCAGTATCGGTGTTAGGTGAGACTTTTTGATGTTTTGAATTGTTTTTTCTTTTTAAGTTTTTTTAATAGTCGCCATAAACACTGAATACGAAATACCATATTTTGCAACTCTAATGATTTATTAAAATAACTTTACAAAATAATTAAAAATAAATCAATTACAATTACGCCACTGAAATAAAGTGCAAATGTTATTTTTAAAGGTGTTTCTGTTTTGGCGCCATAGCACCATTAATTCTTCATTAATATTAAACATTTAGACATTATTTTGAAGCTAATAAAAAAAACAAAAGTCTCCGATACTGTTTAAATGTAGACAAATGGTTCGAATGTGGATCAAATTAAAATCTTAAATAAAAAATTCCCCGAATATTGTTCTTCGGTATTAATATACCTACTAATCTTATCAATGAGAGAATTTGCTTTCTCCTTGGAATGTTTGTGTTCGTTACTCAATCGTACGGAAACGGTTGTACGGATTTGATTGAAATTTGTCACACAGATAGTTTATAGTCTAGTTTGACACATGGAATAATTTTATCTATGGGAAATGGCTGTGTGATAACGGCATAAAAATATTGCCACTCCCTTTCTTCCCGTGGGCGTCGAAAAAGGCGACTATATAATCATTATGGCAACCGATAGATGGCGGGGTAATCATCTCTAAAAATATTAGACCAAATTAATCATACAGAAGATGGACAACAGCGTCTGAGGTGCGACTGGTCAGGTACGGCGTTCGCCAGTCGGCTTGTCAAGCGTGTCGATGATAGCAAATCCTCCCTATGGGAGTGGCCTATGCCCTGAAGTGGACTTCATCAAGCTGTTATGTATGTATGTATGGTAAATGAAAGTATCCCTACGTCGATGTAACTCGTGAACAAAATTTAAAATGAAACACATTTATAAAAATATCTTCACGCCATTCACAATACGAATTTGGACAAAGGTCTAGACAATTAAATACTTTCGACCCACCTATCATCGACTCACATTTCATATTTTGGGACAACGTGACAGATGGTGAACCTATCACCGTCTTTATGTCCAAGCCAACGATGCAAATTGTACATAAATTTAAAAAAAAATATATAATTACCAGCCTATTTATTAGATATGTATGAAGCCGTGTCCCCATTATTCTGTCATCGCAAATCGTAAATAAGTTTTTCAAAAACCCACTGATACGAGCCTGCCACCTGGAAATCTATCTCGGGGTCTTTTGATTCGAAATTCCAACCACTCAACCTCGGCTATAGTGGCTATTTTTTTTAAAAAAAAAAAAAGTTAACAAACAAAAAACTACCGAATGAAAATGAAAAAATTGAATATCCCACATATAAATAGCTTCCTTGACTTTTCCACGAACATATCAAATAATATACGAAAAGAAGATTAAGTTAAGCCAAGAAGGAAGTCCATAGAGACGGGACATAACAGTGAAAATGAAGATTCCGAATGAAAATATAACTTTTATCCGTATTATTGAGACACATCTTATGTGTTTAAGTTGGGATAGTATTTTTAGTTTATGTTTATTGGTTTTTTATTTTAAAACTTCCTTGTTATATGACGACCTTAGTAGACGAGTGGCGCAAACACCGATTTTAAAGGTGCGGTCATCTTGAGGTCTCGGGTTCAATTCCCGGACAGGTTAATACATAAAAACTACTTTTTATACATTTTCTTGGGTCTGGGTGTTTGTGGTGGTGGTGCCTTTGTGGTTTCCCACTCCCATACTTCAGCTTCTTACATTGGAGCAATGTATGTGCAATCAGGTCAATGTATGTGATAATGTCCCTATCTATATATGTATTTATTTACAGTCGCTAAATAAATAAAATAAATATCTAAAATAAATGTCTTCGGTGGAAGGTGGGTCGAAGAGACTTAATTGTCTAGACTAGACCTCTGTCTACCCTGTATTGCGAATTGCGTCAAGATATTTATTATTTTATTATGTGAAAATATATTTATTTTAGTGTAACTGTGCAGTTTACTTGAAACTAACGAAGGCAATGGCATCACCACCTGTCACTATGTTCCAAACAAGTTTCGTTGGAAGGTGAATCGAAAGGATATAATAGACTTATATCTAGACTTCTCTGCCCGCGTTCTGGGAAAATTAATTCAGATAAAAATGAAATAAAAGTTTTATCTCAAACAACGTAGCAGTTTTTGTCTGGAGTGTTCTTTTTCTGTTAGAACTAGACAGGTGACCGTTACAAGGGAAGTGTAATTTGTTGAATGACGTTCAAACACTTGTTCTAGTGTTTGTTTATTTTTTTTTTTTTGAGTTTTAATGCTTATAAAATATTACTGACGTTAACAATTTTAAAAATCACGATAGCCGAGTGTTTGGGTGGTCGGAATTTCGAGTCAAGAGACCCGCGTTCGATCCCCAGGTGTGTGTGTGTGGTTAGGCAGGCTCGTACCAATGGGTTTTTCAAAAAGTTATGTAAAAATTACATTAATGGCTTGGACATAAAGACTGCGATAGGCTCAACACCTGTCAAGTTGTCCCAAAAATGTCTTTGGTGGAAAGTGGGTCGAAGAGACTTAATTGTCAAGACTAGACCTCTGTCTACCCTGTATTGGGAATTTCGTGAAGATTAACAATTTCTACGGCCAGTTTCAATGAGATACCTTGATTAATTTCAGAATTTATAGAACAGCCAGTTAAGACGTTGGCACTGACCATGTATTTGACATGGCTTAAGGTTTAAATTCTGCTAAGGGCAAACATTTATTTAAAAAATATAATCGAATATCTTTACGTTGAATACTCACTATTGTTGTCTCTTGGTGGAACTTTATCATTACACACATTAAAATTCACTTTTACTTTAGTAAGAAATATTTGATAGTACCATAAAGGCGAAACCGGTCAGGTATTTTAATATAAATAAATGTGGAATAAGTAAAAGTGAATTTTAATGTGTTTAAATTCCTAATATCTTTACGCCATTCCCAATACATGGTTAGACAAAGGTCTAGACAATTAAGTCCTTCCGGCCCACCTTCCACCGAAGACATTTTAGGGACAACGTGACAGGTGGTGAGCCCGTGGCAGTCTTTATGTCCAAGCCAACGATATAAATTGCACGTAAGTTTAAAAAAAACCATTGGTACGAGCCTAAGGGATCGAACTCTGGTCTCAGGACTAGAATTCCGATCATCACCTAACCACACGGCTGTGGTGGCTTTTACATTTTTTTTATTAATTTATTTATTCTTTATTGCATCTTACAAAATGCGAAGGAACAAATGCAGGCAGATACAACTTAATGTAATTAAAGAATACGACTGTTTTTACTTGTTGAATACTCACGATTGATGTCTCTTGGTGGAACCTATTTTTAAACACATTAAAATTCACTTTTACTTATTCCACGTTTATTTACATTATAATACCTGACCGGTTTCGCCTTTACGGCATTATCAAAGGTTTCTTATGACAATTATAATGTATTGAGATTTAAAACGTATCTCTTAGAGATCAGAGGTTAGGTATTTTAATGTAAATAAATGTCGAATAAGTAAAAGTGAATTTTAATGTGTGTATTTACTTGACTCATGGATATTAATGTAACTATATTTGTTTTACATCGTTTGTTTGGTCACAAAAACGGCTCACCAACCATCTCATTACCCCAAGCACCGATGAAATATGGGTCAAAAAGTCTAAACTGTCCGGAACTTTGATTACCCCAGTCATGAAAAATGCTTGAAACTAAAAAGATTATAAACAGCTGAATATAATTAGATCAGTAATGCAAGAACCGAAGAAAGTTAACATAAATAATCCAAAGTGGATTTGCGAAGTGAAAAAGTAAAAAAAGCAATAGGTTATGAAGATTCGAGTCACGCAGTACTGCACTCAGCTTAATTCCCTTTTCACTCGGTTCACTTGCTTTGTATAAAGTGTTTCGGAATATGAAAAGACATCTATAATCCAAGTGGACTAGAAATTAATTTCTTCGCCGTTTCAGTATTTGAGAATGCAGGATTTTTATTTTTTCAATTCTTTTTATAACTTGATCATCTTCTATATTATAATTAAAATGAAATATAATATTAATTGTTACATCTATACATATAAAAAAATGGTGTCTATTTGTAATTACAAGTCAGCAGGTATCCATTAAATGCATATGAAAGTAAACGGTACTTACGTAAATAAAAAGAAATTTTTAATTTTCTTGTCTCTCTGTTTGTTTGTTCCGGCTAATCTTTGAAACAGCAGGACCGATTTCAGATAACGAGACTTTCACTGACAGACAGCTAATGTTATAATCAGTAACTTTGACTACTTTTATTTCAGAAAAAGCGGGAAGAGCCGCAGGTAGAAATCTCAAGTCTGCATGTAAAATAAATGGCATTGTATTTTATCTGATCTGAAGAGAATAAGAGCATCATTCTACCATAAATGCGTGCATTTACTCTACTGAATATACCACCTCCATTACAATTGAAAATAGATATGTCACTTGTTTTGCCTCAACACGAGGCGTTTTAAAGCGTATAGACTTATAGGTGGTGGTACCGACTTGCTGTATGTTATCTGTTGTCGACTGTAGCGTAATGTCCGAGCCAACGATGTAATTTGAAAAAACCCTTTGGTACGAGCCTGTCACCTGGGTATTAAACTCGGGTCTCTTGACTCCGAATTCCCTTCACCCAATCGCTCGGTTATGCTGAATTTTACAAACCTATCTTCTTCTTCTTTACAGCCTATCAAGAGTTCACTGAACATAGCCTTACCTAAAGCTTTCCACAAAGAATGATACCCAGCCACCTGCATCCAACAACTTCCAAAAAACATTCTTAACTACAACAACTTACGTACATCAAATTTAAATTACGGTACCGTTCACTTACCGCTTTTCTTATCTACAATTTTTCTTCGAGTCGAGTTAAATTATATTTTTGAAATGCAAGCACAAACTGAGCCCGATGGGAGATTTATTAATGACTCTTAGGTTTACTCGACGTTAACAAATGTTCCTCTTTTGTTAACCTTTTAGAAGACTTATTTAATATTGGAAATGTTAACCTTATTTTATTTGTGAACTGTTGTATTAAAGGGTCTATCTTAAATAGTGTTCTACGTGTTTTAGTATTTTCAAATAATGCCTGTTAATCTTTACACACATTTGCTATTCTGTTGTAGACCGAGGTCTAGACATTAAAGTCCCCCTTTCTCCAAAATATATTCAGGATAAAGTGAATGGTGATGATTATATCGCCTCTTAGTGTCTATGTCTATCTAAGACTCAAATACAAACATACATATTTATCACACAAAGTTTGGCCCGAGATGTATTCGAACCCGCAACGCTTAGCAACAAGTTTACCTGGTAATGAAATATTGTATGCAACTGTGAAACATATAACTAAATTCAATATGGCAATGTTTAATTTATAAAAGGATTTTCTGTGGCAACATTTTATCAGTGGTAGAACCACGCATCAGCTTTTGTTGTTTCATGAATGGGCCGGCTCGACCTGGGAAGTACCACGACTTCACAGAATAGCGGCGTGAAGAAGAAGTTTAACAAACTTCTGCGTTTCGTCAGGTGAGTGCAGGTAACCCCGAGGCCCAAACACCCCCCTTCCCCAATTCTGGGGGGGGGGATTCTAAGAGAGGCAACGCATCTGCTATGCCTCTGGTATTGCAGATGATCATGGGTGGCGGTAATCACTTACCATCACGTGAGCCAACTGCTCGTTTGCCTTCTTTTTCTATAAAAAAAATAAATGGCTTCAGTCATTCAATGCACACCATTCTTAATTTTTCTCTTTTGAAATGGTGAGTTGGCAATTCCTATATTGTTGTCCTTTGTTCAAGCTTTATTTAAAGGAACTTTTGTCAAGAAATCGTCTTTTCACATGTATTATTTGTGTAGATTAAAACAACTTGTTAAGGTTTCACGTTTTTAATTTTTTTTAAATATCGGGCGGTTTCACCTTTGATATCATAGTGCTTCATTTTCTGTTCCCATTAATTCAATAAAAAAGTCCAATATAATTTACGTTCTTTAAAAATTCATTAAAATTGCACCTACGCCTCTCCACTAACTCAATAACTGCGAAGTGAAACCATAGGAATAACCATTTGATACGGTCAGCGCGTCACATACAATCAAGCTATTTATTGTCATGGTAATCCTGGCGCTGGTGGATGTGCAAATTCGAAATTTATCAGGAATTGTTCGCGACGCGACTGTGCGCACTCGGGGTCGTGATTTCGGAATTAATGAGATGCGTACAACGAACGTATCGGTCTAATAAACACTGAATATTCAAATGTTATAGATGATTATTTGTTTAGTTTAATGTTTAGTATTCGCGTAGCGTACAATGTATCATTACTGTTTGAATATGATTTCATTCAACGTTTGAAATGATTTAATTCTGGTGCTTGACACCGGTGCTAGTTTGGAGCAGTGTAATAGGTGGTTAGTCTGTCACCGTCTCTATGCCCAAGCCAACGATATCAATAGTACATACGTTTTTGATAAACCTTTTATTACGAGCTTACCACCCAGGGTCGAATTTCGATCACCCAACCACTCGGCTATCATGACACTGTCTACTAGGTTAGCGGGCCGTCATCATATCCTTTTTAAGAATCAATTCAAAAAGCAATATTAATAAATCCTCGTTGGTAATGACACTGCCTTTGAAGCTCAAGGTTGTCGTTTCGAATACCGCGGCATTTGTTAAGTATTAAGTGTATGGACTATGGTTATATGCATATTGAATATTTATCTGCGTAAATATATCCATATAAGTACATTGTGTCGTTGTCTTAGACACTGAGACGGCATCCACCTTCACAATAGCCTTCTCCCAAATTAGCTTTGAAAGTAGAGTCAAAACGACTTAATTATGTAGACATCTGTGCACCCAAGTATTTGAAAAATTCACGAAGATAAACAAAAACAGTCAAAAGAGTTCATAGAAACTCCGTTGGTTTTTAATAACGTGATATTCGGCGTTATATTTGTCAGCATAAAGCTTTTTTCTGAACTGGCGTGCACCCTTTCGGTTCATTTGAATAGACTTCCCTGCCAACATTAATTAATGTCTCGAACATGGACGGACAGACCGGGTTAGCTCTTAGGCTCGCTCTAATGAATTATAGGAATTCGTAAGCAAATATCTTCCTTTTTTTATTTTAAAGTAGTTTAGATTGCCAACGTTTAATGCATTCTTGTAGCACATGATTTATTATTCTTTTTCTAAAGATAGATAAATTAATAACTAATCAGAGCATTTTCGAAGGCCCTATAGCCAAGTAGATGGTGACCCTACCTTAGAAACTAAGGGATGCGGGATCGAATCCCGCTAGAGGAGAACTTTTGTGTGATGAATATAAATCTTTGTACTTGAGTCGCGGATGTCTACATGTAGGATATCTTTATAAATGACCGTTATCTTGGACATTAAGACGGCGATATGCTCACCACCTGTCATTAAATAAATATTATGAATATCTTTACGCAATTCCCAATACAGGGATGGACAATTAAGTCCCTTTGGCTCACCTTCCACCGAAGATATTTTCGGGACAACGTGACAGGTGGTGAGCCTTTATAACCACCTGTCAGGTTATCCCAAATAAGTTTCGATGAAAATTGGGCCGAATAAATAACAGTGTCTAGACCTAGACCTCTGCCAGTAAGGGAAATTTTGTGAAGTTAAAAATCATAGTTTATCAAGTCTCAAGGCTATGAAAGGTTATTTAATTGAATAAAGCACTTCAAGTGTTTTCTTTAATCGGTGGTTCATATGGTACTGACATTCGAATTTGACGACCTCCGTGGACGAGTGGCGTAAACACCGGTTCTAAAGATGTCGCCTTCAAGTGGTTCCGTGTTCGATTCCCGGTCGGGTCAATGCAGAAAAACCACTTCTTCTACATTTTCTCGGGTTTGGTTGTTTGTAGTGCCTACGTTGTTTCCGATTACCATACCACAAGTATATTAGCATCTTACATTGTGATCCAAAAATGTATGTGATGTGTCCCTATCTATTTATGTATTACAACAATTCCCATCACTTATCGCCACACGGCTATCGTGACTTTTTAATGACAATGATATCATATTATTTTATATTCTGAGTAATTTCATATATTTTTTTATTAATATTTGCTTGTTATGAAATAATTCTGGTTAGATGGTGACTAAACGTCTTTCTTTTTATCTTTCCTTGTACTAAAAAATTATAACATATTCTATAAAATGTTGTTTCACATTCTATAATGCTAGTTTGTACATTCCATGTGAGCATCAGACCCCATTTAGCTTGTAATATAAAATTAATCTTCGAACAATGGTCAGTTGTAAAATGTTTGTATTATAAAAGAAAACCTTCACACTTTTTAATATATTACTTAAAATAAAATAAAGTATCTTCACACCATTCTCGAAAGAGCGATAGACAGTGGTCTAGACTATTACAAGTAAGTCTTTTCGACCCACATTTCATCGAAGACACGCTTTAGACGCTGTTATCGCTGTTCTGCTTAATTTTAACTTTTATTAAATTGTTACGTTAGTCACCTCTTACGACATCCGCAGGAGGAAACGATGTGATAGACTCTGGCGATATAAAGAAATTGCTAACTGGACATGTGGTTTAGTAATCATAAATTGAAGTATAAAATCTTTCCATGAAGAAATAAAAGCTTTTCATGAGTAATCACGATAGCCGTGTGGTAGGGTGATCGGAATTAGAGCAAGAGACCTGAGTTCGATCCTCTAGACTCGTACATTTTTTTTTCTAAAAACCTAATGTTATATTTATATTATTGGCTTAGGCATAAAAGACCTCGTCTCAAAAGATGTCTTCGGTTGAAGGTGGGTCGAAAGTACTTAATTGTCTAGACCTCTGTCTACACCTGTGTTGGGAATGGCGTGAAGATAATTATTAATTTATTTTAAGAAGAATACTTATAATCTAACGATACTTAAAAAATGTTAAGTACATCACAATTTCAGATTTCAAAAATTAATTATCACTCACCTGTGTTATACTCCAGTAACGATCCAGCGATATGAGACACAGATTCATAATAGACGCAGTACACAATAACACATCCATAGCCGAGTGTATCTCGCACCACCAGAAACCGAAAATCCAGTATCCCATCAGCTCGTTCGCCAACGAGAACGGCATTATCACCAGCCCCAGAAAAAAGTCCGACACCGCTAATGAGGCTATGAACCAATTCTGTATATTCTTTAACGCCTTTTCTGTCACTATCGCGATAATCACCAACATATTCCCCACCACCACCATTATCATTAGCACTGTCACAACCACTGATGCTATTATTATGTGAGCCGGCGAGTATCCACTTGGGTACCATGTCTTTAACACCACTTGATTGATTATAGTGTCGTTGGATCCGGACGTTGTGTTCGCATCAGATGTATTCGTCATTTGCAGTGCTAGGAACTCCTCTTGGCTTATATACGTCGGGACCAGAAATGAGGAATTAATACCCATAGTTCCATTCATGTGCGTGCTCATAGTCGATTTCGCGGAGAATAGGGTTGTTGCGTTCGGTATCATTTTGTTACTTATCGATATTACTTTAACTGTTATCGAGTTGTGTATCGAATAATAATTTAACTATCTACGCTGTGTATTGTTTGCGACATTAGAAATTGGTGATTTTGGCCCCGTTTATAAACGTTTCTGTTGTCTGTTTCAATGTTTTAGGAACGGAATTATACTTTGTGAGTATCGAAAGTTAATTTATCTATACAAGTGTATTATGACGTACACAATTTAATACCCGTTTTGTTTCCGAACTATTTTCCATTTATTTTCAAGCGTATTATGATTTATCGAAAACATGAATATACAATTAAACTAGGTACTTCTTAAAATGATAATTTAGTAAAATCTACTCACTAATTACTTTATACAGATAAAAATGGTGTATTATGTTTGCGACGACTACTATAAGACTTCTTACCTAATATTGCTTCTGAAAGATCACTACAAAAAATAAAACCTACTTAACACTAAATTATAAATTACGCGCAAATAAAAAATACCATATACACACACGCGTTATAACCGGCAACACACAAAGAAGCGAATTTACATTAACTAGGTAAGCGTTTATTTAATATATCGATTCCGGTCACTTTATACAGTCGTAAAATCGATATGGCGGTGTCATCGCGCGACCCTATTCTTTCTCCTGTCCGAGAACCTATCCGTTTTGGCGAACATCTTCTCCATCATTTTCACCTCACATATTTAACATTTGGTTTTCATTTCCCGCACTGCGATCTCTTTAACGATTTGCTATTCTGTTGTTACTGATCAGCCATCAACGTTGTTTTATGTCACATATCATTATTTCTGATGCGATATTGTTAGAATCTGTTATTATCTTGTTTGTTCTCCTCACTGTACCTGTAACAAAGAAATTAAATATATAGATAATCTTCAACTATTAAGAATACTTGCAATGTGTATCTACATATAGGGGTTAAAATTTACCACCACCATTTATTTTCGTGGGTATCGTAAGAGGCAACTAACGCAAAAGTCTATCTCTAAAACTACCTGAACACAATTCTGTAAATCGTTGACGATCAGCAGCGGCTAAGGAGCAAGGTGTCTAGAGCTACGATCGCCAACCCAATGCACATCGCTAACTAGCGTGGCGATTTTGGGAAATCCTTCCTATTGGAATAAGCTTATGTACTGCAGTGGACTTACACTTACTCTATTAATGTAATATATTAAGACCAAGTTTCGCCACATGATACCAGCCGCAAATAATCTCGGAATTCTTAAATTGCTCTCTACAAACTCCCGATACAAAAAATGGAAATTAGATCTCTCCCACTGATTAATTTTTTGTTCTAAAGTAATTATTCCAGACTCTAACTTTATTTTATCTTACAGGTTTCTGGAGAAATAGAGCCTTGAACATCCATAAAATTAACAGTTACATAGATGGGCCGAAAGGACTTAATTGTCTGGACTTCTATCTACTACCGTATTCGAAAATGCAAGAAGATCAATAATAACAAAATTATTAATATGTACATACAAACATCCATGTCCCGAGTACAAATAATCATATTCATAATAATCACATCAAATATATGCTATTACTGGGATTCGAACCCTCACTCTTACTCTTACTTTCGAAACTTAGGGATTCGAACCCTAAGTTTCGAAAGTATCACTACCAACCAGGCTATCAGGTCGTCTATACAATACATACGATAGCATATATACGAAAAGTGCTGGACTCGGTATGTGGAGAGACAAGGATACTGTTGATAAATAAATTGTTAAGTTATCAATAGTCATTACATTCTATCTTAACGCTTTTTCATGGTTTAGATCTGTTTGTGGCAATCATAATTTTTATCCCTAAATTTTAGAAATACTTTGAAGATAAAAAAAAATGTTAGCCGTCATGGGACGCCTGGCAGATGTGAAATATCGTGTGTGTACAAGTAATATGCATAAAAGATAATATTATTACAGGAATGAAAAAATGAAGTACTATGAAAATACTAATGAAAAAATTAAGTATTACGAATTTCTTACAGAAAATGGTAACTTTACTTTTAATAAGCATTTATTTACATTTGATATAAAAATTCGATATTAATATCAAGTGGCCACAATTTAAATATTTTCTCTCCCTCTCTGTGACTTCAGTTATAGTTATATTCGATGTTTCCTCTGCCGGTATTACTGTGACGATTGGTCGATGATAACTAAACTACGTTACAAAAGTCCCGTAGTAGTAAAGTCCCGTTGTCCCGAAAATATCTTCGGTGGAAGGTGGGTCATAGGGACTTAATTGTCTAGACTTGACCTCTGTCTACCCCTGTATTGGGAATTGCGTGAAGATATTTATATATTTATTTATTATTAATTATCTTGTTTTCAAGATAATTAATAATAAATAAATAAATAAATAAATAAATAAATAAATAAATAAATAAATAAATAAATAAATAAATAAATAAATAAATAACTTAATTAATATCATCACGATATTCCCAATACAGGGGCAGACAGAGATCTAAACAATTAAGTCGTTTCGACCAACCTTCCACAGAAGATAGCTTAGGAACAACGTCACAGGTGGTGAGCCTGTCGCCGTTTTAATATCCAAGCCAACGATGTAATTTGTAAATAAGTTTTTGAAAAACTCATTGGTACTGCCACCTGGGGATCGAACTCGGGTCTCTCGACTCGAAATTCCGACCACCCAACAACTCGGCTATCGTGACTTATACATATTATTATAAATAATATTATTTTATATTTAATTAATTATGAATATAATTAATTAAATATAAAAAAGGGATTTAAGTTTAATTATAAACCTTAATTCTCAGGTAATAGGGTGTAAATTAGTATACCTTTGTATAACCACGGCATGCGTCGCCACGCCAGAAATCGGTTTTACGTGCGGCTATAGATGTTTCACATCAAAAATAGTTATTTCAATTATTATTTTTTAACAAATTCAATTCCGCAGAAACTAAAAACTTAAAAAGTATCCAACTGAAAAATCTATTGCAACTGTTCAGAGTTTCCTAGCTTTTGTTAAAGAAATCAAAAGGATGGAAGGGGCTTCACGTTCACATCGGTGGTTCTTTTTGTTCGGATTTCAATTAGGGAAGTAAAAGATTGATTCCACGGCCGGGCCGATCTTTTTACTCTTACGTTAAATGGAACTGTAGTGTACTACACTAGTTTCACTGTTTTTCATATGTTTTCACTCATGATTATTTCTTTGTATACAAAGTTTGGATTTAAGTGTTCAACCAGTAGTAACCAGGATTTGCTATAATCGCCACACTTAGCGTGCGAATTAATTATCTTGTTTTCAAGATTATTTATTATTAATTATCTTGTTTTCAAGATAATTAATAATAATAAAATTATTAATATGTACATACAAACATCCATGTCCCGAGTACAAATAATCATATTCATAATAATCACATCAAATATATGCTATTATCATCTGAACCCTCACTTATTTACTTTCGAAACTTAGGACTGAACCCTAAGTTTCGAAAGTATAACTACCAACCAGGCTATCAGGTCGTCTATACAATACATACGATAGCATATATACGAAAAGTGCTGGACTCGGTATGTGGAGAGACAAGGATACTGTTGATAAATAAATTGTTAAGTTATCAATAGTCATTACATTCTATCTTAACGCTTTTTCATGGTTTAGATCTGTTTGTGGCAATCATAATTTTATCCCTAAATTTTAGAAATACTTTGAAGATAAAATGTTAGCCGTCATGGGACGCCTGGCAGATGTGAAATATCGTGTGTACAAGTAATATGCATAAAAGATAATATTATTACAGGAATGAAAAAATGAAGTACTATGAAAATACTAATGAAAAATTAAGTATTACGAATTTCTTACAGAAAATGGTAACTTTATTTAATAAGCATTTATTTACATTTGATATAAAAATTGATATTAATATCAAGTGGCCACAATTTAAATATTTTCTCTCTCTGTGACTTCAGTTATAGTTATATTTGATGTTTCCTCTGCCGGTATTACTGTGACGATTGGTCGATGATAACTAAACTACGTTACAAAAGTCCCGTAGTAGTAAAGTCCCGTTGTCCCGAAAATATCTTCGGTGGAAGGTGGGTCATAGAGACTTAATCGTCTAGACTAGACCTCTGTCTACCCCTGTATTGGGATGTTACCTTAGGAAGTTGATAAGACGTTAAATTAAAAGAATAATTTAATCACGAAATTAGGAAATAAATTGCCGAAGTACTTTATTCGAAGAATTCAGGAGTAACCCTTCAGAGGCAAACTCAAACGAAATTTCTAGAAAACGCTACACAGGAATACACACCAAATGTTAATACCAAAACCACTGCAGTTGTGACCGCGACACGTGTTTCGCCCCGTAAAGAGGCATTATCTGGCAATTAAAATCTGCGGTTAGCCGCTGTTACCTTTAATAACATTAAGGTGACCTTTAGGTAACAAAATCTTTTTATTACTTCAATTTCACACATGATTTTTTTTTTCTTTTACATATGTATGAGTATAAGTATGTACATACTTATACTCATACATATATACATACTACAACCTAATTTAAGTCTAAGTCGCGATAGCCGTGTGGTTGGATGGTCGGAATTTCGAGTCGAGAAACCCGAGTTCGATTCCCAGGTGGCAGGCACGTACCAATGGGTTTTTCAAAACTTATGTACGAATATCGTTGGCTTGGACATAAAGATGGCGACGGGCTCACCACCTGTCACGTTGTCTCGAAAATATGTTCGGTGGAAGGTGGGTCAAAGGGACTTAATTGTCTAGACTAGACCTCTGTCTACCCCTGTATTGGGAATTGCGTAAGATATTTATTTATTTATTTTACAACCTAATTTAAGTCTAAGTCGCGATAGCCGTGTGGTTGGATGGTCGGAATTTCGAGTCGAGAAACCCGAGTTCGATTCCCAGGTGGCAGGCACGTACCAATGGGTTTTTCAAAACTTATGTACGAATATCGTTGGCTTGGACATAAAGATGGCGAAGGGCTCACCACCTGTCACGTTGTCTCGAAAATATGTTCGGTGGAAGGTGGGTCAAAGGGACTTAATTGTCTAGACTAGACCTCTGTCTACCCCTGTATTGGGATGTTACCTTAGGAAGTTGATAAGACGTTAAATTAAAAGAATAATTTAATCACGAAATTAGGAAATAAATTGCCGAAGTACTTTATTCGAAGAATTCAGGAGTAACCCTTCAGAGGCAAACTCAAACGAAATTTCTAGAAAACGCTACACAGGAATACACACCAAATGTTAATACCAAAACCACCGCAGTTGTGACCGCGACACGTGTTTCGCCCCGTAAAGAGGCATTATCTGGCAATTAAAATCTGCGGTTAGCCGCTGTTACCTTTTAATAACATTAAGGTGACCTTTAGGTAACAAATCAACAATCTTTTTTATTACTTCAATTTCACACATGATTTTTTTTTTCTTTTACATATGTATGAGTATAAGCATGTACATACTTATACTCATACATATATACATACTACAACTCTAATTTAAGTCTAAGTCGCGATAGCCGTGTGGTTGGATGGTCGGAATTTCGAGTCGAGAGACCCGAATTCGATCCCCAGGTGGCAGACTCGTACCAATGGGTTTTTCAAAACTTTTGTACGAATATCGTTGGCTTGGACATAAAGATGGCGACGGGCTCACCACCTGTCACGTTGTCCCGAAAATATCTTCGGTGGAAGGTGGGTCAAAGGGACTTAATTGTCTAGACTAGACCTCTGTCTACCCCTGTATTGGGATGTTACCTTAGGAAGTTGATAAGACGTTAAATTAAAAGAATAATTTAATCACGAAATTAGGAAATAAATTGCCGAAGTACTTTATTCGAAGAATTCAGGAGTAACCCTTCAGAGGCAAACTCAAACGAAATTTCTAGAAAACGCTACACAGGAATACACACCAAATGTTAATACCAAAACCACCGCAGTTGTGACCGCGACACGTGTTTCGCCCCGTAAAGAGGCATTATCTGGCAATTAAAATCTGCGGTTAGCCGCTGTTACCTTTTAATAACATTAAGGTGACCTTTAGGTAACAAAAATCTTTTTTATTACTTCAATTTCACACATGATTTTTTTTTTCTTTTACATATGTATGAGTATAAGTATGTACATACTTATACTCATACATATATACATACTACAACTCTAATTTAAGTCTAAGTCGCGATAGCCGAGTGGTTGGGTGATCGGAATTCTTGTCGAGAGACCCGAGCTCGGTCCCCAGGTATCAGGCTCGTACCAATGGGTTTTTTCAAACATTGTTTGAAAAATTCCATGGGAAAAAACCAATGAGCTTTTCAAAAACTGATATACGAATAATATAGTTGGCTTGAACATAAAGACGGCGAAGGGCTCACCACCTGTCACGTTGTCTCGAAAATATGTTCGGTGGAAGGTGGGTCAAAGGGACTTAATTGTCTAGACTAGACCTCTGTCTACCCCTGTATTGGGATGTTACCTTAGGAAGTTGATAAGACGTTAAATTAAAAGAATAATTTAATCACGAAATTAGGAAATAAATTGCCGAAGTACTTTATTCGAAGAATTCAGGAGTAACCCTTCAGAGGCAAACTCAAACGAAATTTCTAGAAAACGCTACACAGGAATACACACCAAATGTTAATACCAAAACCACCGCAGTTGTGACCGCGACACGTGTTTCGCCCCGTAAAGAGGCATTATCTGGCAATTAAAATCTGCGGTTAGCCGCTGTTACCTTTTAATAACATTAAGGTGACCTTTAGGTAACAAAAATCTTTTTTATTACTTCAATTTCACACATGATTTTTTTTTTCTTTTACATATGTATGAGTATAAGTATGTACATACTTATACTCATACATATATACATACTACAACTCTAATTTAAGTCTAAGTCGCGATAGCCGTGTGGTTGGATGGTCGGAATTTCGAGTCGAGAAACCCGAGTTCGATTCCCAGGTGGCAGGCACGTACCAATGGGTTTTTCAAAAACTTATGTACGAATATCGTTGGCTTGGACATAAAGATGGCGACGGGCTCACCACCTGTCACGTTGTCCCGAAAATATCTTCGGTGGAAGGTGGGTCGAAGAGACTTAATCGTCTAGACTAGACCTCTGTCTACCCCTGTATTGGGAATTGCGTAAGATATTTATTTATTTTATTTTACAACCCTAATTTAAAACAACAACTTCTTCGAAAAGGAAAAAGGAGGCGGAAATTTTGAAATTCTTTTTTTAATCTTTACTTATATTGGGGCTTCATGGATTTATTTTACTTTCCTGTACGTATACGCCAGCCCCATCAGAATGCCACAATCGAGACATTGAATCATTGATGCTATACGACCATGGTGAAAATGTATGAGTGCAAATTACTCTGTAAGTTATGATTATTTCTCACTTTTCTCAATTTTATATGTATCTACATGCAACAAAATTGTTGAGGAAGCATACACACCACCTCATAAGTGAGTTACTTACTCTATGGAGTACTTACAATACCAGGGTTGTATACTAGGCAATGGTGAGCCTGTCGCTATCTTACTATATTTATTGCTGTTTCGGTTAAAAATAACTATTGTGTTTCACTTAGTTTTAAGGACACCGTAATTTTTAATTTTATGCCACGTATGCCGAGATTAATTTCTCGTAATTTCGTTTGTTAATAAATTCATTAATTAGAGCAATACCCGCCTAATATTTGATATGAACAAATAAATATTTCACAAGCGGCACTAGTTGTCGCGCCGTGTGCGAAATATTTACTAGTTAAAAGTCACGATACCCCAGTGGTTGGGTGATCGGATTTACAGTCAAGAGATCCGAGTTCCTCAAGGCTAATGAATTTTTTTCAAAAACTTACGTACGAATTATATTGTTTGCTTGAAAATTAAGACAGCGAGGGGCGATCATCTGTCATGTTGTCCCAAAAAAGTCTTTGATGGATGGTGAAAGGACTAAATTGTCTAGACCTCTGGTAACTCCTGTTTTCAGAATAGCATGAAAATATTTTTAATTTTATTTAGCTCAATAGTAAAATAACATATAAAAGTATGAACTTGCTTAATAAATATAAACAAAGATATTGTCCTATATAGCGACTGGTGGATTATTAAGCGGAATTCCTTATCCGACGAGAATGTGGAATATTGGATGCTCGACGTACATTCATTCTACCATTGGCACTATCTCCCTCCCACTTGACATTTAAGTACGCACCAGATATATTTTATACAAACAATTAAAATGTCAGGCATTTTCCTGATAGTTGTTTTGGAGGGGCATATATTTAAATTTACACACTATCTAAGTAATGATAATATTGCTTTTATAATTATTTTTAAACGAAATAAAAAGAAAAATCTCGAAAGTGGAGTGGTTGGATCGGATTTCGAGTCAAGAGACCCGAGTTCGATCCTGAGGTGTTAGGCTCGTATCAATATATTTAAAAAAAGTCGTGTACGATTTATATCGTCGGCTTGGATATAAAGACGGTGTCAGGCTAACCACCCTTAACGTTTTTTAAAAAACTCATCGGTACAAGCTAACCTATCTAATAAATCTGGCGATCAAGTCTTTTGACTGGAGTCCCGATCACCCATCCACATATTTTTTATTATTTATCTTCACGCACAGTCCCTAACGGGGTAGCCAGAGAGAACAGATCGAGATGTGTCACGATCCTTACATACCTCTTTCGCTTCTTTCAGATTCATAATTTTCTTCATTCGTGCACGTCTAGATATCCGACAACTCTTGACCCTGCCGTCTTCTCTTCAGCTTAGCCTCTTTACGTGTTTATTTTGCTGAAATTATTTTCGTAAATGCCCGGTTTGAAGGAGCTCAATTAAACACACAGATCTTATCGGAGACTATCAGCTATTGAAACAGAGGACAATCAGTCAGTGTCACTTTGAAATAGATTTCTCTCGGTGTTTCAAGATTTAGTGAACGTGAAGGTAAATGGCGGGGGCACAATTAAGACAAAATATAGCCTAGACCTAAATTTTGTTCTAAGCTTTTATATCACGATAGCCGAATGGTTGGGTGATCTGAATTCGAATCCAGAGACATAAATTCAATGGTCAGATGGTAGGATCATACCATGGGTTTTATCAAAGGTTATGTACGGTTTACATCGTTGGCTTACACATAAAGACGGCAACAGGCTCACCAATATTGTTTCAAAAATATGTCATCGGTGGAAGGAGAGTGAAACGAGTAAGTGGCTCACGTGATGGAAAGTGATTACCGCCGCCCATGAACACCCGCAATACCAGAGGCATAGCAGATGCGTTGCCCGCCTTAGAGTGACCCCCCCCCAGAATTGGGGGAGGGGGTGAGGGCCTTCAGTTACCTGCACTCACCAGACGAAACGCAGAGTTAGACTTCTACTTCAGGCTGGAATTCTGTGAGATCGTGGTACTTCCCTGGTCGTGCCGGCCCATTCAAGCAACAACAAAAGCTGATGCGTGGCTCTTCCAATGTAAAAAAATCTGTCTATTCCGAACAAAAGCTTTATCATCCTTTTCCGCCTAGGAGTCTGGTTAAGTACCACCCATTACCACCAACGAATATGACAGCAATATAACAGCTCTTGTGATTAGTTGTGAAGGGTACAGAGAGCCAATATAATTACGAGCTATGAGGCATTCCATTTTATTATTAAGTGTAAGTATCTTGATTGTTTGTACATAGTTGCTGGTGTTCATGACTGCCTTAGTCACTTACATCAAGTTGACTAATTTCACACTGGCTAAGGGATACGGAATCGAATCCCACTTGTGACATAAATTTGAGTGACGACTATGGATGTTTGTGCTGCAGTCATGAAAGTTTAAATAAATGTTTATTTAGAACTACGTGTTCTTAACACGTTGTCGAGACCTCTGTCTACCCCTGTATTCAGACTGGCATGAAGATATTTATTTATATATTTAAAGGAAATTATCCAGAACTTTGCCTACCCCAAGTTGCGTGAAAATATAAAACAAAAGAAACCCCATGCAGCATATACACATACATACAAGAGCAATGGATTTACCAGCTAGGTAAACTAATCAGTAAGTACTCCCGCTCACGTATATTTATTGCAGCGCGCCGGCTGAAATTTACAGCATAACGTACGAGCGAAAGTATATATATAAATACGTGATATATATAAATACACGTTAATGCAAACGCTTCGCGATTCGCGAAACTTGTTCATTAAATTTGCTTCATTTGCGCGAAATTATAATGCGTCTAATCCAAATTTCTCCAAGCGCATAAGTTTTAGGGAAATTGGCGCTGTGTGATGTTATTAAATTTTGTACAGATTTTTGTGATATATAGTCACGATAGCCGAGTGGTTGGGTGATCGGAACTCGAGTCAAGAGACCATAGTTCGATCCCCAAAGCTTTCAAAACCTTATGTACGGATTATATCGTGCGCTTGGACATAAGGACGGAGACGGGTTCACCACCTGTCACGTTGTCCCGAAAATATCTTCGGTGGAAGGTGGGCGGGGACTTAATGGTCTAGGCTAGACCTCTGTCTACCCCTGTATTGGGCATTGCGTGAAGATATTTACTATTTATTTATTCAAAATTTAACTGATACTAATAGCTTGTGCTTATATAAAGACGCAAAAATAAGTTGAAAAAATGAATTCATAATGTAAAACTTAGTTTACATAATTTTACAGATCATAGTTCTTTTCCTATTTTCGATGATGAATGAACTGTTATTTTAAATATTATCATTAAGCTGAAGCCGAATCATATTATTACCATATCTTTACTAATCACCTCTGACAGAACTGTCTACAGAGAACACATTTCAAAGTTTCACAAACCTAAATTACCTCTTACGGCTACTATTAATTCATATTTTAAATAAATAAATATCTTGTCTAGAAAATTAAGTCCCTTCGACCCACCTTCCACCGAAGATATTTTCGGGATAACGTGACAGGTGGTGAGACCGTCGCCGTCTTTATGTCCAAGCCAATGATACAAATTGTACAAAAGTTAGAGCCAGCCACCTTGGGATCGCAATCGGGTCTCTCGTCTCGAAATTCCGACCACCTTTCCACTCGGCTATCGGGACTTTTTTTAAACACACACATCTATATATCCGAATACTCCTGACCCGCTACTTCCCCACATTTAATCACAATAAGTATATGTATAATTAAGTATTTATAAAAAAAACTTTATATAGTTGATAGAGTCATTTCATATGATCAATGAAAACGAAACAAAAAACTTTCTGTGGCTGCTTAATGAGGAAAATAATTAGCAAAGCCAACTGAGCTTTTTTTAATCAAATTGCTTTTTTTAATAAAATATTGTTTTCTTTAATACCGCGTTTCATAATCAAATTTATCAATCACGATGAAAATTAAACGGAGGAATTAGATCGAATTGATTCATTATTAAAATATTTTTAAATTATCAAGAAAATATATTAATGTATAACATTATTAATTAAAATAAAACAGGCAGTGTACTTCGTTTTTTGTAATATTTTTCTTTACGAGTTAATAATTTTATAAATATTCTAAAGAAACCAAAAAAATTAGGACAATTTTACTAAATACCATATTTACATTTAACATTTAGCTGCTACTTTAATATTTTACTTATTAATTTAATATTTAAATAGATTAATTAATGAAAGAATTCACGAACAGAGTAAACAGACAGTCTGGCAAATATACTCGTAATTTGGAATTATGAAAATTATGTATAAGAATGGGCAAAGGAATCAAGACTTTACGTCCCAATTCCGAGAATAACTCCCCTCTAACTCTCTAACTAGTTTCATTGAAGTTACTGGCCATTTATAAAAAGAAAATGTCTCTCATCGTCCAATAGTCTGAGTGTTTTTTAACAGTTTGAATATAGAATCACGGACTTTGTGCTCCTCTTAGTGGTCGAGAATGTTTTAAATAAAGAGCAACAAGATAGATCCGATTGCGAGCTAGCTCTTCACTCGAGTAATTGAAATACTGTGAAAGAATAACAAACACTAAGCGCTCTTGTTCACAATCGCAACGTAGGAAAGTAAAAAATAATAATATATCAACTACCGCACTCGGTCGTATTAGAAGCGTGTGTATTTTCTTTATGTATGTGTTAAAGACAAATTAATAAATTGTACACGACACCGTGAAAACAGATTGTTCATATGATATCATGAATTGAGATCGCGGATTCGAATTCCGACCGTGTCAGTTCATTAAATAATTTATTTTTTTAAAGAATACTAGCAATGCATAATAACATTACTAGTATTCCTGTTAACCGCTCCAATTAAGCAGCAATGCTTGTGTCTGGAGTTGGTTTACGTCAATAGACGAATGGCGGGGCCCGAACCCTCGACGTCATGTTTCGCAGTCCGCACCCTAAACCATCAGGCTATTACCGCTATATTTCTCTTTAATTAATCAACTTACACGGGCAGTCACTATAGTCTAGTGGTTTGGTGATCGAAATTCGAATCAAGAGACCAGAGTTCGATCCCCGACGCTCCATTAATAGGTTTTTAAAAGAAAACTTATATTCGAATTGTATCGTTGGCTTCGATATAAAAACGGCGACGGGCTCATCACCTGTTACGATGCCCCAAAAATAAATTCGGTGGAAAGTGAGTCGAAAGGACTTAATAGTCTAGACCACTGTGTACCCCTGTATTGGGAATGGCGTCAAGATATTTATTAGTTGTAATTAATTTTAATGTATACAATCAGTTGTACAAAAACACCGTGTAAAGTTCCACTTCAAATAATTTCATGCACGTTTACGCTATTAACGTGTTTATGGACGGCACGCCACGTTGCTATAAAACCGTATGCAGCCCGAGTTAGCTCTGCCAATTACTTGAAGTCAACAGGTCATTGAACCAGATGAGAGATTTTTTATATTAAATCGTTTACCGTTTAATGATATTTTGCAAATCTGTGTGCTAATTGAAAATTTTATATATACAAAGAATTGCCATATGGATTCAACTATTGAATTTACCATCAACATCTTCCCATGGATATCCTTAGATGCGATAAAGGAATATCGGATCTGATTTTGGATTAGGAGGCTCGAGTTCGATCCCCAGGTGGTAGGCTCTTACCAATGGGTGTTTTCAAAAACTTATGTATGATTTTTATACTTGGCTTCGATATAAAGACGGCGACGGGCTCACCACCTGTCAAGTTGTCCCCTGATTGACTTAATTTTCTAGACCACTGTCTACGCCAGTATTGGGAATGGCGCGAACACATAAACATAATGTGAAAACATAATGTAATGTGTTTTAATGGTAAATATGATATATGAGAGCGCTAGACTTGATGCGAACGTAGTGTCGCAACACAAATAGGTGAAACTAGGGTCGTCTACAAGCTAGGACAAATCCAATTCAATCAAATAATTTATTTATCGACATAAGAATGTACATTCGTTTATCGATAGTCATTTTTAATCTACCATCGTTTCGTAATGAGGTTCCTCTAATGGAGAAGAAACAGGCGAAAGAAACTCCGTAGGTATCCTCTTTTTTGGTCAATATAAATGAATAAATATATAAATAAATAATACATAGCAGCTTAAGCACTTGTTTTACGGAATCAGAAACAAAGAAGTTACCGTAAACACCCAGACCCAAGACCCGAAGGAATCAAAACTCAGAGCCATGGACGACACCATGAAAACTGGTACGCCACCTCCAAGGGGGTTGCCAGTTAATAAAAATGTGTTTGCGGTAGTTTTCCTTCGTTTCATTTTCTTAAGACCGGGAATAAGTGGATAACCCGAGCGTTCCTGGATCATTTTTCAGAGTGACAACCGGTTTTGCGTCGCTCAGTTTGATTGACATATCTTATCAGAGGGTCCACAGGCCATCTTGGAACAATGGGCAATCACTCAACGTCACCATATAATTGAGTTCTTCGCAAAACATGCGAACGCGTAAGAAAGTTGTACAAAGTTCCAATTAATAAGAAGCGCTGACGTTTGCCTGTAGTTTTATTGCAGCTTTTTCTTGTGGCTTTTTTTCTCTTAGTCCATTGAAATGTTACATTTTTAGGCCTTACCTTGCGTTTTTTAGAGGACGCAATTTTATTTTATTTATTTGATGTGTAGGGGGAGGGGGGAGGTCAGCGTTCAAGTCAAGTTTGTGGGGCCGCCATCTTTAAAATAGGTGTTGAAGTGGTTTTTACGATATATCTTTTTAACTTTTATTTGATAAAAAATTAAAAATTTTTGATACTAATTGAATACTCTATAACTTTGGTCCAGTAAGTTATTGTCGTAGAACTATAAATAAAAAAGTTATAAGCTAAAATACAACTTTGAGTTGACCCTGCTTTGCTCACTGTTATTGGTGTACGTTTTTTTATCTCTTTATACGGTGTTAATAAAGATAAGAATTCTCTTGACAGCCTAAGAGACAAACTGCTCGCCAAGGCAGTGACAAAAATTACGTTTAACTTATCTTCACTTCCTCCAACACAAGACACAGCTCGCGTTCATACTTTTCAAATCTAACATCAGGTCCAGTCGTGGCTTCTTAATTATAATGATTCCTGAAGACTGGGGCTGGAAGTTATGAAGAAAATTGTTGATGCCAGTACAGAACTCTAAACCTCCAACACCCCATGAGCTTCTAAAATTGATCTTTTCCAAATGCAAAGGAGACTGTGGAGCGATATGTGGATGTCGAAAAGCAGGGCTGAAATGTTCTATGCTGTGCTTCCATTGTTCTGGAGAGACTTGCAGCAACGTAATGGGGCTCTCAAAATTAAGTAATTAAAGTGAATTTGATAATGAACCGCCGACATTAACAATCCTTCTTTTTCGAGTTCTTTCACTAATATTTAATTCAGAAGGTCAATCAGATGCTGGGCCACAGCCTGGTCCATCGAAAAGACACAGAAAATCACCGTGGATTATGCCTTTTGGGGATACCACGTAAATAAATGCACCACCAGACTCTTCCTCGTGGGTGGAGGGAATAAAATCAATAATTAATTATTAATAATATTGCAAAATTAGTAATTAGAAAATTATAATAACAAAATAAAAAAAGACAATAACTGATGATACATTATTAGTACACACATATAATATATGTATAGCTAAGAGTACTGAAAAATAGTACTCACTTCGGAGCGCTGTAAAACCTTCGCTATTGACTTAATGAAAAAATGTTGCTTTCAAAAGTAGTTCCTCTAAAAACTATCTACAAAAATAGTCTGATACAATTTTTTCGTAAAATGATATAAAAAGTTACATCAAAAAATATAAAATTTTTTCTCAAATTTCTGAATATTTTTGCTTATAACTTTTTTCTTTATAGTTCTACGACAAAAAGTTACTGGACCAAAGTTATAGAGAATTTAAAATGGTGGGCATACTCTACCAAGTTAAATTTGAGGTAAAATCCAAAAAATATAGTAATAAAATAGAACAGAATAATACAGAAAATACATTAATTTCATAGACATTTCTTATTATTATATAGATTATCATAGAGATTATCGTAATCTCGCACTATTACTTATTTTCACGCACTGTGTCGTACGAGGTAGCAACAGGATCCATACCTACTACCTCCGTCGCTTCTTTCAAATTCATTATTTTCTTGATGAATCGCGTCTGAATCTCTTCACCCTCCCCTCTTCGAGCAATTTACTCATATGATCTTCGGAATAGTGCGATGGGTTTATTTAATAACAACTTTATCGAGTAGGTAACCTCAAAAGGTACCTAACCTCGTCACTAAAACACAAAGCTGACACTTTCATCTATAATTCTAAGAACATAGAAGGCAATGAGCTCTAAAAGCATCCGGATGTGCTTATGTATGTGAGCAGGTCCCAGGAGTTTGCACACTTGAACAAATTCCTTCAGTTGAAATATTGAAAGATTTCTCCAGAGATTTGTTTGTTGATGTCACGAAAAATTTCCAATCGACGATTGTTGCGACCAATAGTAAACATTTTGTTGCTATAAAAAATTTACCGACTTAAAAAAGAAAGCAAAAAAGACTAGAACTATTTTCAACAAGCCAAACTTGTTGGTTATTAATTTAGATAAAATATTTTAATAAGCACTAATATCACGATAGCCTAGTGGTTGGGTGTTCGAGTGAAGAGACCCGAGTTTTATCCCAAGGCTCTTACCAATGTGTTTTGTTCAAAACTTATGTAGAATGTAACCGGCTTGGACATAAAAAACGACGGACTTACCTGTCACGTTGTCTCCAAAAATGTCTTCGGTAGACGGTGGGTCGAAAGGAATTAATTGTGTATACCTCTTTCCACCCCTCTATTGAGAATGTCGTGAAGATATTTATTTATTTAGCACTACTTACTGATGTGTTTACTACTTAATGATATGATTTAAAATTTGGATTTTAACCACGTATCGCGTGCGTTATGTATATATAAATAAATAAATAAATATGACTATAAATAAATATACTATCTGAATAAATCGAATTTAAATATTTTACCAGCGGCTACAGACAGTTTAAGATTCAGTTTCAGTTGCAGATAACAGATTTCAATAATACAATTTTATATAACGTACGGAAGCCGTACAAATCATGATAGCTGTGTGAGGGTGGTCGGAATATCGAGTCAATGGTTCTATTGACTCGATATTCCGACCAGTTTGACCCCAGGCGGCAGGCTTGTACCCATGGGTTTTTCAAAAACTTATGTACGAATTATATCGTTGGCTTGGACATAAAAACGACTACGGGCTCACCACGTATCACGTTTTCCCGAAAATATCGTCGAAGGGACTTAATTGTCTACACTAGATCTCTGTCTATCCCGGTATTGGGAATTGCATGAAGACATTTATTGAAAAGAAATTTTTTGTATACCCATTATAGTAAATGTGTTCGACGTTAATAATTACATTGAACTGATTATTTCTTTTCTCATACATTTTTATGCATTTTTATGCGTATTTGAAATAAATAATAAATAAATAAATACATACAAAGATAGGTACAGCAAACTTTGGGATTAGTGCAATGTATATGACATGCAATGTCATATAAATTGCACTGATCCCACCAAAGTGAACTTTTACCAAAGTAAATAGCTTTTATACTAACCATATTTTGATTATAACATATTAAAATATGCAATGTAATTCTATATATTTTTTATACGGATTTTAAAAAAGAACAAATTATAAACTGCCTAATTAGTGTGAACGTTTCCAAACTCCCAGAAAATACGTTGAAATTTCGCTTTTAGATTTTCCTCCGAGCGGGTTGCGGTTTAAGCTCGGATTTGTGAGTTCTACTATAAAACATTCGGAAATCTCTCTCCGGGGCAGCGCTTACTAGACCTGTTGCGACGAGACTCCGTATATTTTATTTAGGTTTTATATAAATGACCAATCTTTCGAAGACCCAAGAACTTTGTTGGTAGTGTCCATACTTTCGAAGGTAAGGGCTAGGGATTGGAGCCCTGTTAAGTACAAACATTTGTGTGACGTACATAAATATTTGTACTCGATTCATGAACGTTTATATATTTATCTATGTAAATATGTATTTATGTAAGTATACTGCTTTTAACACTAATACGACATGTGGTGTTTACGTCGTCACGTAGTCAAAATATTCTTTTTAAATTTCTTCGATGAATTTGGGTCGGTGGGTCTTAATTTTCCAGACCATAGCCTTTGAATATCTACGTAAATATACACTTTAGAAAGTATATTGTACCATTAACTTGGATAATAATCAGCGACAGGCTCACCACATGTAATGTTCCAAAAAAATTCTCCATTGATAGGTGAGTCGAAGGGACTTAACCTGTTGTATCTCTATCTACCTGAGTGTTTGTAAAAGCATTAAGATATACGTTTTCAATCACGCTAAGGTTATCGATACCTAACCTAACTAGACTCGTTTCTATACAAATCACATGAAACGTCGACACATCACAAGCTTGTGTCTATAGCCATCTAATGGTATACGTGTCATATTAACATATCTTTATTAATATATAAATATAAACATCCTATCAAGGTATCCATCAAGGTGGTGAGCTTATCGCTACATTAGTGTTCAAGCGATTAATGTTCAATGATACAATAGATTTGAACGCCTTGAATGAATGCGTAACAAAACTAATCACAAACATTAATTTTCTCTAAAAATAAACACTTTCTTATTTTTTTTTAATAATTGTTCTTACTTTATTAATAGTATTAATTTATTTAGTTTCTAATAGTATTATATTTCTAGATGAAGTGACGACTTGCAAAATGTCGATGGATGCAGGTGGCTGGGGACCGTTCTGTGTGGAAAGCTTTGGCGGAGGACTATGTTCAGTAGTGGACTCTTGGTAGACAAGAAAACAAGAAAAAGAAGTATTATATTTATACTTATATTTTCAAAACAATTTAAAAATTAAAACTATGCATAATAGATATTCCTCGTTGCATGGTACGAAGAACATGGTAACACATTTCCGTTCAATCGGACCTCTTTTTAACAGCGGGTATATAAATATTATTTACCCGCTAAATTATATAAATATCCAGAACTCGGGTCTCTCGACTCGAAATTCCGACCACCCATCCACTACGCGACTCGGCTACCAGGTGGGGGTACCGTTGGTTTTTTTTTTTTTCAAAACAACGTATGTAGGATTAATGTCGTTGGCTTGGACAATAACATGGCGAGAGGCTCAAGCATAGGATATTAGATAGGTCCCTAGCAGTGGGTTTCATAAGAGATGATTAAAAGTCTTGAATGAAATAGATGACCATTTTGAAAAATATCAGACGAAAATTAATGAAACGATCACCTCCGTGGACGAGTGGCGCGCACACCGAATTTCATGGTGTCGTCAGCTCTGAGTTTCGCGTCCCGGGCGGGTCAAAGTAGATACATATATAGATAAGGACAACATCACATACATTGCTCCGATCCCAATGAAAGATGCAAAAGTAGTTACCCGAGAAAATGTAGAAAAAGTTGTTTTTCTACAATGAACCGATCGGGAATCGATCCCGGGATCTCGAGATGGCGACAGCTTGAATACCGGTGTTTACGCCACTCGTCCACGGAGGTAGTCGTAGTGTTCTTTTTCTGGACTTTTCTGCGGTGTTTGTGGTACCTTAGTTTTTTCCGTATCCATAACACACTTACTTAGATATTAGAGAGAGGTATGTGACATTGTCCCAATCTATCTCTGTATGTATGTAACGAAACCGAATGCAATCTGTGAGCGAATGGTGAGTGCATTTTAAGCCCTAATGCCGTCGCGCGTCGATCTAGTGACGCCCGCGCGCCGCTCGCGTGCCGGCTACACCCCGCACGCTTAGCTTACTTTTTCCCGTCCGCTCTGTTCATTTCTTATAGCATAATTATCATGGAGTGGACAAATGAAAATTGTTTGATAGTGTACAACTGAGTTATACAGTATGGTAGCGGTAGAACGGAACTGCTAGCACGCAAGCTGCGTGCATGTGCGAGCTGCTCGCTAGCCGTACGCACACGGCGCATTCGCCAGATTTAAACGCACCCTAAGATCTCCGGTTGGTAATGGAATCGATTACTAAGAGCGTATGGCATTTTCTCCTAATTAAAGTAGCATATGTCTTGGAATTTTACAGTGTGTCTATGTATGTATGTATATGTATTTGAATAATTTAATTTCATTCAGTCGCGCATATCCGATTCGGAAATGAAGAAATAATCAATCGGAAGGGAACTTCGTTATGCAGATACGCTTTAAGTCGATCAATTGTGAAAATATTAGCATCGGATAATCAGTGATTGCGAAGTAATGAATTCACCTAACTTAATTTACGTTAGATTTGAACTGGATATTTAATATAAGAATGTTGACCCTAAATGAATCAATATGATAATGCAGTGGAGATACGATCTCTTCGTAAAATGTGCGGCCTTACCATGGCCGACCGAAAGCGAAACGAAGAGATTCGCAATATGGCAGATATAGAAATGGATAAGGGCGTGCTTCGATGGTTCGGGCACGTTGAGCGAATGAGTGAAGACGGAATGATGAAGAAAGTATATAGCGCGAAAGTTAATATTAAAAGGTGTCGAGGTAGACCGAGACCAACTTTCGAAGACCATGTGAGCAAATTGCTCGAAGAGGGGAGGGTCAAGAGTACTGGATACCTAGACGTGCATGTATGAAGAAGATGATGAATCTGAAAGAAGCGAAAAAGTATGTAGGGGTCGTGACACTTGGCGATCTGTTCTCTCTGGCTACCCCGTCAGGGATTGTGCGAGAAGATAAATAATATAAATAATAAATGACCCTAAAAAGTCACGAAAACCGAGTGGTTGGTTGGCTGGAATTTCGAGTCAAGAAGAAGTTCGAACCCTAGTTCAGGCTCGTACCAATGAGTTTTTCAAAAACGAACGTACGAATTACATCGTTGTCTTCGACATAAAGACGGCAATGGGCTCACCACCTGTCATGTTGTCCCGATAATATCTTCGGTGGAAGGTGGGTCGAAGGGACTTAATTTTCTAGACTAGACCTCTATCTACCCCTTCATTGGGAATCGCGTGAAGATATTTATTTTTATTTATTTATTTATTTATGACCTTAAAGGTCAGTGGGTTTTCGTAATTACATTCGAAGCCACATTCTTTAGCCCTGCCGCTAAAGGATGTGGCTTCGAATCCCGCTAGGGATTTGTGACAGTTGTGTGATTGTGTGTTCTTGAACACATGGATATTTATACGTACAAATGAATATTTGTCCATGTAAATGTATATTGTACTGTACTAACTCACGATAGTCGCTACAAGTCACGATAGCCGAGTGGTTGGGTGATCGGTATTCGAGTCAGGAGAACCGAGTTCGATCTCCAGGTGGCCAGCAAGCGTACCAATGGTTTTTTTTTTTTTAAAACTTATGTACGATCATATCGTTGGCTTAGATATAGATGGTACAGACTGCTCTTAGCATTCCGCCTTTTCCGATCGCACATAAAGGTTCAATAAAGAATAAATAAATAGATAAAGACAACGACGCGCTCAACACCTATCACGTTGTCCCGTAAAATGTCTTCGGTGGAAGGTAGATCGAAGGGACTTAGTTGTCTAGACTAGACCTCTGTCTACCCCTGTATTGGGAATGGCGTGAAGATATTTCTTTATTTTATTTTATTTATATTGTACTGATAACTTGGAAAATATTACTGAGATAGGCTCACCAACTTACACGTTGCCCCAAATATGCCTTAAGTACCTCTGTCTACTCCAATATTGGTAAAATAATAATAAAAGAGCATTTTGGATGAGCGGACTTTAAATCTAGAGTGCGAGTCCAATATGTTAGACACTAAGATAGTGTCCGACTCAATGCTTGTCGCATTGTCTCATATTAGCTCTTCTAATCTAGACAAATAATACATAACAAATTTTTAAAAAACCATTAGTACGAGCCGGCCACCTGGGGATCTAACTCGAATATCTTACCTCGAATTCCGATCGCGACTATATAATATCAGAACTGAAATCAAAAAGGATTGATTTGTCTGCTAAATACTTCTTTACTTTTGTAATTGAAAACCTACAAAAACCCATGTGCCGCTGGAAAGATAGGAAGATACTTCTTTTTAGTTTAATCTGGCAATCTCAAACGAAAAAGCAAACTACAATCTACGTTTGCTTTTAAACGTTAAATAAAAAGAGACGATCATATTTTTGTTAAATGAAAGTTACGTTAATTGTATTTAAAGAAGATATTCCACACCAAAAACCAAAGTAATATTCTTTTCAAATATTCATGCTCCCTTGTTCCCTTGTCTGGCTTTCCTTACGAACGTCAGTTCGCTGGATCTTATTTGGACAACGTGGCCGGTGGTGACCCTATCGCCATCGTAATGTCCAAGAGAACAGTAATATATTAGGTACGTATATACATATATATATTTTATAGTTATATTTACATATGTAAACGTCTCGATAGTGGAGCGGTTGAGTGATCGGAATTCGATCCCCAAAGCACGTACCAATGGTTTTTTTTTTCAAAAACTTCGTACGATTTATATCGATGACTACTGGCTCATCACCTGTCAGATTGTCCAAAAATATATCTGGTATTGCGATCAACGTTCCGCTTTATAAACATGGTGTCAAGCAATAGAATTTAACAGACTGTTATTGTTCAATCGTTTAAAATAAAAATCACAACTTTAAACCACTTCACCATCGAGTATAAGGTACCCGTTGCTTATTTATTTATTATATTCAAGATAATTAAAATTCGTAGCAACAGTAGCCTTAATTCATGAGGTGCTTTAAACTGCTTTGCATTTCGCTCTAGTTATTATGTATTCAAATTTAGTCATCGAAAATCTACCAATAAAACTGTGTTCTCAGAAGAGACTAAAGGCAAAGGAAGTAGTTATACATAATATTAATAAACTACAGATTCACCAGTAAATAAATATATAAATAAATAAATAAATACATACATAGATAGGGACAACATCAAATACATTACTTCGAGTTCAAAGTAAGCAGCTAAAGCACTTGTGTTATGAAATCGGAAACAACGAAGGCACCATGAACACCCAAACCCGAGATAATGTAGAAAAAGTGGTTCAAGAATTTTTATGTGATTAAATTAAAGAGAAAAAAGTTAAAATTTCAACTGACACGGGCGGGATTCGAACCCGCGACCTTCGCCGATCCGTGGCGACGCTCTTACCTCCGAACCACCGTGTCTTACACGCATCAGTTGAAATTTTAAATCTGTATTCTCTTTTAACACTTATGCCTTGTTTATTATCATAGCCGCCATCTATTATCCCTTTTGCAAGAATTACTCAAAATCAGTAAAGTATCCAAATTATAAAGACATTTTACCCTTCACAAAATTACATCGGATCTCGAATGTGTACACGCTCCATTAAACGCTTTTTATTATATTATATTCTGTGCAAATATCAGTATAAAATTATAGGCGGTGAGTTGGAGTAAATTGTAAATCTTCTAAATCTTATGATTGGCATTTTGCATACTTTTTCCGGACCGATGTGACCTAGGGACCTTCAAGAAAAGAGCCTATACCATTCTCAAAGGCTAGCAACGCATTTACTATGCCTCTAGTATTACCGGTATTCACGGGAATTTCGAGTCAAGAGACTCGAGATCGATCCCCAGGAGGCAGACTCGTACCAATGTGTTTTTCAAAAACTTATGAACGAATTATATCGTTGGCTTGGACATGAAGACGGCGACAGGCTCACCACCTGTCACGTTGTCCCAATAATATCTTCGGTTGAAGGAGGGACGAAGGGACACAATTGTCTAGACTAGTAATAAAAATAAATAAATAAAATAGTCCTCTGTGTGCCCCTGTATTGGGAATTGCGTGTAGATATATTATTTATATTTATCACGTGCGCCTTATTTAAACTTTTACTAATGAACTTAATGCCTCCGCGGATAAGTGACACACATGGTTTTCATAGTGTTGTTAGCTCTGAGGTAACGACGGGACAATGTATTTCGTTGTTATAATTGTTTGTGGTATTTCGTTGTTTTTGATTTCAAAACGTAAGTGCTGCGCTAGCTACTTATTCTGGGACCGGAACAATGTATGTGATGTTGTCCCTATATATTTATAATAAATAAATATCGTCTCGCATATCCATCAATACCGGACGAAAGAAAGAAAGGAGTAAAATTCTCGGAAAAGGTGACTGTATTTATGTAGATCTTGTAGATGTAGATTGCTCTTTTTTGTGCAGTTTAAAAATGTAAAATTAGCACCAACAGTTTTTCTCTTAATGTTGTAAAGTAAACATAATCTGGTAAAATGAAACAAAAAAAAATTCTTGTATCTTTTATCAGCGACAAGCACCTGAACGTTAAATTGGCGTTCTTTAAACGGATTTTTTTTTCTAAGCAAATTTTATAACCACCTTTGCATAAATTAGACATGATTTACGTTACCGCATACACCTTGTATTAACTTTATACATTTCTTTAAGGCCTCGTTACTTGGCAAATCAGGGTAGATAGAGGACAATTAGGTTCTTTCGACCCACCTTTCACCGAAAACTATTTACGACAATGTCACAGGTGGTAAGCCTATTGCCGTATTATTTATTTCCAAAAATGTGGTGGTTACAATCTTGTCAATTATCCAATAATAGTGTCACACATTTTACCATTAATGCCGTAGAAATTTTTAATTTATATAATGAAAGTAGAAATTAAAGTTGAACAATGTCAAATATATAAAATTAGTAAATGACTGTGAACTTATAAATAATAATAAAACAAACATCTTCACGGCATTCGCATTACAGGGGTAGACAAAGGTCTAGACAATTAAGTATTAAGATCTTTCGATCCTCCTTTCACCGAAGATATTTTCGGGACGACCTGACAGGTGGTGAGCCCATCAGCGTCTTTATGTTGCCAACGATATAATTCGTATATAAGTTTTAAAAAAGCCTATTGGCCTTGAGCCTTGGAGATCGAACTCGGGTCACGTGACTATTTTCCGATCACCCAAGCACTCGGCTGTCGTGACTTAAATGTATATTTATGTAATTTAATTATACCGTTAGCTTGGGAATGTCTTATTACCTATTTTATAATGAACATACTTCATGTTTCTCATCCAAAAAATACGTCGCGGTAAATTAAGCCTGCGCGATGTCGGGAGAATGTAATTTTCAGTCTGAATGGAGATGAAATGTCGGGGCTAGTTTCGAGCCTGATGAGATTTTTGCGATACACTCATGTGAGAATCTGTTTGGATGTTCCGTGGATCACTTCTATACGTTTTGGTGAGAGGTCTGTTCCATTTTTAACGCTAATTGTGATTTGTTTTTTTTTCCTTTTCTGTTCGAAGTCTTTGTTTTATTTTGAATTCGTCTTAAGTTTTGATTTTATTTTCAGCCAGTTCTTGGTTCAAATCGCAAGGAGTAATGATATACGATTATTGTAAGTACTGTTATTTTAATTTTAAACAAAGGTAAACAAAATATGAATACCTTGATGGTAATAGTGATGTACTAATTTTAAATATTAGGAACAAACACAAGCCTGCGAACCTCAATTACTAGACTCCGTATTAAGTAACTCGTTCATGGGGTGATGTATATACTTCTATGACGAAATCCCAGTTTTTTCATCTTCCCACATGTTCTCAGAACTGGGGTAGATAGAGATTCAGACGATCAAGTCTTTACAAACATAATTTCACCGAAACTTATTTGCGATTTGCGATTTGATTATTTAATCATGGATGTCATATCATTATGTCCTATACACTCGAGTACACACATTCATAATCATCATTAATAAGGAAATGTTTTATGACGTAAATGAACTTAAATTATAATGAACATCAATTTTATATATAAATATTTTTTATTTTCGAAGTTACCGATAATTAACAAGAAATTAAACACAAAGATCAAAGTTAGTTAAAATCGAAACTGCCGCATCCGCTCTTAATCTTTGATTCGAGAATCGCCGTTTCGATGAAGAACCGATACAGCTTATGTTAGGGAGGTTTAACGAAGGATTAACGACCGGACGTATTCGAAAAAGTTTTGCAAGGTTGGCACACATTGTTTAACTAAGAAGGGGATATTTTATTATTTTATTGTATACCACGAAGATATGACCACACTGCATAGTTTATAACAATAACACTAGTTTGTAATACTGTTATTCTATGGACTTTGCCAACTTTGAACTTTGGACTTTTTCAACTTGACAGGTGGTGAGCCCGTCGCCGTCTTTATGTCCAAGCCAACGATATAATTCGTACATAAGTTTTTGAGAAACCCATTAGTACGAGTCTGCCTCTTGGGGGTCGAACTCGGGTCTCTTGACTCGAAATTCCGACTACCCAACCACTCGGCTACCGTGACTTTATTATTATTATAGTCGCATTGCCTTCGGAGCTAGGGATTGCGGATACGATTCCCGCTAGGGGTAAACATTTGTGTGATAAATGTTTACACTCGACTAATAGGGGTACATATGTATAAACATCAAAATATGTATCAACATAAGTATAAAAGTTACGATAGCCGAGTGGTTGGGTGGTCGGAATTTCATGTCAAGAGACCCGAGTTCGATCCCCAGGTGGCAGGCTCGTACCGAAGGATTTTTCAAAAAAAAAACTTATTTACGAATTATGTTGTTGGCTTGGACATAAAGACGGCGACGGGCTCACCACCTGTCACGTTGTCCCGTAAATATCTTCGGGGGAAGGTGGGTCGAAGGGACTTAATTGTCTAGACTAGACCTCTGTCTACCACTGTATTGGGAATTGCATGAAGATATTTTTTATATTTTTATTTATTTGAGCTTGAACACTAAGTCGGCGATACCTAACCGCCTGATACGGTGTACGAAATTAGCTTCAAAGGTCGAAAGGTATTGATGTTCACGATCTCTGACTACTTACGACTAGTCCAGTAGGAAAATCGTGAAAATATTCGTGCATTCACAACATTCATATTCATCATACATATTTTTTACCCTAGACGGATTCAAACTCTCTACCCTAGGTATGTTTGTTAGCTACCGGGTTTCCGATGAAAAAATGTACAGTTTTTTTATAAAACACGAAAATAATTCCCTGCTCTGTTATGTACGTACTGGGGCAATAAAATCCCACGAAGTAATACTTAAAGACTTAACACGAATAATTTAATAATGTATAATAATGTATAATAATGTACTGTTCGCATCTCTCTTGTGTTAGCTCCTTCCATTTGACCGTATCCAACGAAGAGCGACTCGAATCGTCGACGACCATGTTCTATCTGATAGGCTAGATCCCCTGGCATTGCGAAGAGACGTTGCATATCTTTGCATTTTTTTACAATATTTACTACGGGGAGTGCTCTGAAAATTTTTCGGATTAATCCCAGCCGCTGAATTTCACCATCGTACCATACGGCATGGTCAAAAATTCCATCAACACCATCTTGATGCTTGGTATTTCATCACAGTGTGTTTTTTGCGGAATTTCTACCACGCACTTGTACTTTATGGAATGTGCTGCCGTCAGCCGTTTTTCCAAACCGATACGACTTAGGGACCTTCAAAGAGCGTATACCTTTCTCAAAGGCCGGCAACGCATCTGCTATGCCTCTGGTATTGCGGATGTTCATGTGCGGAGGTAATCACTTACCATCACATGAGCCACCTGCTCGTTTGCCTCCCTCCTCTATAAAAAAATGTAAAATGTAAGTCATATAAGTCATGAAATCCAAGTGTTTGAAAATCGGAAATTCGATTCAAGAGACACGAGTTCAATCTCCTGGTGGTAGACTCTTACCAATAAGTTATTTCAAAACTTATTTACGATTTTCATGGTTAGCTTGAGCATACAGGGAACTCACCACCACCACCGCGTTCTACCAAAAATTCGGTGAAAGGTGGATCGAAAGTATTTAATTATCCGGATCTCTGTTTACCCCAGTATTAGGAATAGCATAAAGATACACATATATTTTATATCATATTATTAAGTAAACTTAAATACTTCTGAAAATAATACATCATTAAAACTTGGTAAAACCTTTCTAATTTAAAAAATGGAATTAAAATTCGCGACTCTGATCACGCTGAGACGGATTATAATAAGTTGGATTGTAATAAATTAAAAGATAAGTTCCGTAAAAATCGGGGAAAAACGTTAATTAAGACAGAGCTTGACAAATGTAACTGATTTAACGGGATTCCGTATAATCGAGAGACGAGATGAAGAAATTTTTAATTAAACGATCCAATATTGGTGTGTTGTATCAATCAATTTTTCATAAAGTAATAAAATAAATAAACAAATAATTCTTCCGTTAGCGTGCAAATTTATTTCTATTTTGGTCATTCATATCTTCATGCATTTTCACAATACTTGGGTTGACAGAGGTCTAGACAATTAAGGCTTTTCGATCAACCTGTCTCCGGAGCATATTTGGGACAAGGTGACAGGTGGTGAGCCTATAACCTTCTTAATGATAAAGCGAATTGTACTTATATAAATATATTGTATATTTACTTACATAAATATTCACATATACTATCCATGAATCGACTGTTAATATATGAATGTTATGTAGTCAGATTTTCATTAGAATTTTTTTTCCTAGCGGGACCCGAACCCGCGATCTTTACCTTTTAAAACAGTCACTACCAACTAGGCTATCGGGTCTTGGGAACATATTAAAACAAAAATATCTTTAGTAAACGTTCAATTTAATAACAAATCGACAATTTATTTCTCAAATTCTCGCAATAACATAAATCTTGTTAACGATCACCAAAGACATTAGTCTAGATAGATCTAGATTGAACTATTTCAATAACACTAAATATTTATACATAAGTAAGGACGACCGTGAAATATATAGCTTTACAATCTATAACCAATTTACACGCTATTCTCAAGACTGGAATAGACAGAGCAGGCAATTCAGTCCTTTCGACCCACCTTTCACGGAAACGTTTTTTTTTTTTTTTTTGGTACAACGTGACATGTGGTGAGCCTGTCGCCGTCTTTTTGTCCAAGCCAGCGATATAGACAGTGCATCAGTTTTCAAAATACCCATTGGTACGAGCCTACCACGTGGGGATTGAATTCGGATCTCTTGACTCGAATTACGATCACTCAAAGAATCGGATTACGTGACGCTAAAATTGCGGAATATATTTAACTATACCAGGGTAGGTCGACAACTGTGGGTGAATGGAGTACACCGTCGAACCCACCCTGGGTTCGACTTCCGGTCGGGTCAATGTATAAAACACTTTTTCCGCATTTTCTCTGGTCTTTGTGTTTGTGGTACCTTAGTTTTTTTCGATACCATAACACAGTGCTTAAGCTGCTTACTTTGGGATTAGAGCAATTTATATAATATTGTTCCTGTCTATCTATTTATAATCTATTTACTTTTCTTAAGAAATGCTGAACGAAGATTTAAAGCACCTACGAAAAAAAGTCACGAATATAAATCAAAATTTTAATGTCTTCATCCCTTCAGCGTAAAACGTAATAACTCAGGAGATAACGTAATATTTTTTTAACAAAAAAAAAGTTAATTAAGATAGGTCTGACAAATGTACGTAATTTTATGAAGGATTGTAAGAGCGAACCGTTACACCGCTTCAATTTAATAACTAGGGTTGTCGAAAAAATTTTATTATACGGAAATAAAATAAATATTTTATTTCAGGTGCCGAAGTAATTTTAAAATTATTTACGGTTCGTTAACTTAGTGGTCAGTGACCTTGCATTCGAAGCTATCGGTCGCTGGTTCGAATCTCGATTGGGTTGCATAAAATTTATGCAATGTTTATGCAAATTAATACGTGAGTCATGGATATTTTTATGTTGTTATGACTATAAATATTTATCTATGTAAGTATATTTTGCCGTTGACATGTGCACTAAGACAGCGGTAGGCTCAGCTGAGGTCTAAATTATGCAGACATCTGGTTACCCCAGTATTCGGAAGTATGTGAAGATATTTATTAACAGAGTTTCTTATCTTATATATGTATATTACTGTTGTAGTATCAATAATTAATGTATATATATAAAGAAAAGTCACGATAGCCGAGTGGCTAGGTGGTTGGAATTTCGAGTCTAGAGATCTGAGTTCGATCCCCAGGTGGCTGGCTCGTACCAATGAGTTTTTCAAAAACTTATGTACGAAAATATCGTTGGCTTGGACATAAAGGCGGCGACGGGCTCACCACCTGTCACGTTGTCCCGAAAATATCTTCGGTGGAAGGTGGGTCGAAGGGACTTAATTGTCTAGACTAGACCTCTGTCTACCCCTGTATTGGGAATTGCGTGAAGATATTTATATTTATTTATTATTTATTATTATTATATATATGTAGAGCGTGCGAATACGCCTATATGGTATATAATTCAAAAGGTATGGCGACCAATATGAAGATGGAGGGTGAAGTTCTTATGTACTTTATATTGATCACACGTACTTTTTTCTTCAAAATATACATCGTCAAGTAAAACCATAAACTTTGAAATTCTGCTTTCATGAACACATAATAAATACCTCCATGGATGAGTGGTGTACACCGGTGACGCTAGCTCTGAGATCGCGACTTCATATACCGGACGCATCAATATAGACAACCACTATTTCTACATTCTCTTGGGTCTGGTTGTTTCTGGTACGTTCGTTGTTACCCATTCCATAGGACAAATGCTTTAGCTACTTACTTTGGAATGAGAGAAATATGTGTATTCATTTAAAAAAAAAACTATTCTCCTATTACTTACCCTATGTTTCTAAACACTGAAATAATATAGGGAAAAAGGGTTGGGAAATGGGGAAGAGAAAAAATGTCGCGCAGTTTATCAAATCCTTTCCCATTTGGAACAAAAAGTTTTCGAACTGTGGAGTATTTCACGCCGCTGCTTGATAATATTAAAACGGAATTTAATTTGAACCCCACACCCTTTTAGGTCAAGGACTGGTTTTATTATTACAGCTTATGCATGACTTCGACTTTCGCACTGTTAACTAATTCTGTGCTGTTTGTTGTTTGTCTAGACTTAGTCAATTCAAGTTTGTTTAAATATACAATACTAACTACTAAAAACAACTATAAATATCTTCACGCAATTCCAAATACAGAGGTAGACAGAGGTCTAGTCTAGACAATTAAGTCCCTTTAACCCACCTTCCACCGATGAAGATGATGGGATTTTGGGATGACGTTACAGGGGGTGAGCACGTCGCCGTCTTTATGTCCAAGCCAACGATATTTCGTAGATAAGTTTTTAAAAATCCCATTGGTACGAGCATGCCACCTGGGGATCGAACTCGGGTCTCTTGACTCGAAATTCCGTCCACCCAAACACTCGGCTATCGTGATTTTTGCTAACATGAATGCAAAATAATTAATTAATTAATTATATAATTACTTACCAGTAATTATTTAATTAATTAATTAATTAAATATTTACTGGTATTTCTGTTAACCGCTGCAAGTAATCTGCAATGTTTATGCAATTCACGAAAGAAGTCGAAAGGCGGGCTCAAACGTGCGACATCATGTTTCACAATCCCAATTTCAAATAACAGTTGTACGAATTAAATAGGAATGATAGACAAATTCCAGGCCATAGTTTTGTTAGCAAAATTGTAAAAAGCCCCTCACTGAATAGTATAATAAGTTCCCATATCCCTATATCATGAAAAAGTAATGCCGAAGCAACGAAGTTAATGGACCATATATAAAATAACGTTACTACTCGTTCCACATATCATTCGGAACGCAATCGCTGTTATTTAAAACGTTACTTTCTTATAACGTTAGTACTACCCTTCTACCAAAACCATTCATTCATTCGAAAAAATATACGAATGTTTTACGTACTAGTGTATTTACATTAGTTAAAGTTTACATTATCGTGACTTGTAAAATTAAATATTATAAATCCTACAGTGTATTAAAAAACTATTTGGTATGATCCTGTTTGGAACGATCTCGGGTCTTTCGAATCGAAATTTCGATCACCCAACCACTAGGCTATCGTGACTATTTTTACACATTATACATTAATAAATGTAAATGCAAGAACCCAAATAAATCACGATCCGATCTCTGTTTGAATTTGCTGTAAATGTTTTCTTAATCTTTGCACTACTTTTGTATTCAAAAGACCAAACCAATTACAAACTAATCTTAAACATTGATTTACCCTTAGAAATTAGCAAACACGACAGACTAATCCGGGACCCCGATTCCATATCGATTTGTAATACCGTAATCGACATTTGTGTTATAATGGTTGAGGTGGCCAACTAACCACATATTGGTTTAGCGTTTGCTGTTGAAGATCAAAATTAGTTAGTAGTTGGTTTAGGCGTAAGAGATTACATAACCTTAAAATATATAGCAATCACCAACATTATCATACATACCATACACATAGTATTTTAAACGCTGCTGCATGTCACGGATCTGCGTAGCCCATTGCATTTTCAAGGCTTTTCCCTTAGTCACCTATTACGACATCCACGAGAAAAAAGGGCATGGCGTTCTCAAGCAGTAAACATGCCGCAAATGTACCAAAAGTAGACTGAAATATGAGCAAACGCTCACAAGACAGTAAATGGTTGCAGCCCATGATATCTGATAGAAGAAGGTTAGTAACGCATTGTCAACCCCAAAGACCAATATGGAATCCTCATAGTTACGTGCAGTAACTACTATGGCTCTCTGACCTTTTATTGAAAGGTGCTGAGTGCTTCAGCTATTAAAAGAAAGAGCGACAGGCTCGACAACTATTTCATTATTCCAAATTAGCTATGTAAAAATGTAAGTTTAAGGACTTAATTTTCTGGGCTGTCAACCAGTCAGGAAAAGAGGGAAAATAATAAATACAGAAATAAATATATATCCTTATTGACAGAGTTCTAAACAACTAAGTCCTTTTGACCCATCATTCATCGAAGCCTGTTTGTGACAACGTGACTAGTCTGAACCAATTTCTGTTTTAGTGTCCTAGTCTTACAAAGATAATCTTCATCTATAAACATCCATGGCTCGAGTACAAACATTAATATTTATCTCACAAATGTTTGCCCAAAGCGTGATTCGAACCCGCACCTTTAAATTGGACTATTGTGCCGCTACCAACTAAGCTATCCAGTCATACGTACGTTTAAAAATAAACAAAAAAGTGCAAACTATCTAAAATAAGCAAACAAGAGCAAAACTATCCGAAATAGTTTTTCATTAAAGTTAAACTATCAACAAGTCGAAAGCCTCCCTTTGCCTCTCGAGACGCCGACGACGGGATTGGTTAAAAGTTTTATAAAACAATTTAAATTTATTCCAACCCTGCCCGCAACCGTATTAGGAAATCAGGAAACTTTCGCTTCTGCTGACCCCGGAATACGCCCGATATGACTCGAGTCAGTTTATTACCATACTTTTTAAAGGTTTTCTTCTAAAGAATAAGAAAAACCCCTAAAGTGAATAAAATTGTTAGAGAGAAACGAAAAAAAAAATGAAAAAGTAACATATATCTTCAAACCATTCCCAATACTATGTCTGACTCCAGACAGACTTATTTAAGTCCTTTCGATCCACTTTTCAGCGAAGACATTTTTGGGACAACAAGTAATAAGCCTGTATATAAATCGAACGTAAGTTTTGAAATAAATTATTTGTACGAGCCTGCCATCTGGGGTTCGATCTCGGGTCTCTTGACACGAATTCCAATCACCCAAACACTCAGCTGTCATGATCTTAAAAATTTTTATTAAAAGTATGTAATGTAAGTAGTACAGATAAAGGTACTAACTCATGTTGTTTTGACGAGATCCATGAACGAGTAGTGTACATACCGGTTTTCATATTATCGGCAGGTCTGAGATCACGGGTTCGATTCCATGACTGGTCAATGAAAAAAAATTTTTTTCTGTATTGCCTTAAGTCTGAGTATTTATAGTCCCTTCGTTGCGACAAATTACATAACTCAAATGCTTACTTACTTTGATATCAGGGCAATGTTTGTTTTCTGATATTGTCCCTTTCCATGTATATATTTATTACCAGTAAATGGTATTCCCTTTATGTGGATATCTCCGCCTCGAACTTATATAAAATTAACGACTTCCAGCCCAAATCATGGAGCCAGCGATGTGACCTCTATAAATTTCTATTATTTGTGCGTAAACAATTTAGTCGGATTGTTAGTATTGTTTCAAAATCGATGTTATAATAGAGATAGATAATATTGAATATTTGTTACCACTAGATCGTTTTCGTGGACATTTGGAGTAGACAATATATTATAAAAACAAATTAAATAGATATTTTCACGCCATTCCCAATTAAGGGGTAGACAGAGGTCTAGACAATTAAGTCCTTCCGGGTACCTTTGGCCGAAGACATTTTTTGGGACAATGTGACAGATGGATAGCCTGTCACCGTCTTTATGTCTAAACCAATGATATAAAACGTATGAAAGTTTTTTTCGAAAAAACCCATTGGTGCGAACCTCGGGGCTCGGACTCGGGTCTCTTGACACGAATTCTGATCACCCATCCACTCGGCTATCGCGACTACATTTAATATAAACAAAAAAGATATTTGGCCAGTAAATATGTTTTTATCGGATTCAATAGCTATATGAACATATTAAACAGCAACCATAAAAATAATCATGATTATGCATTCGCTATTTAAACAAAGAAAATGTTATCTCTAACTTAGATAGAATGTTTTTTATAGCACAACATAGAAGTAACAATCTTAGGATACTGTAAATATATAGATACATCTAAAAGTAATATAATTGCCAAGGTTCGGCAAAAGTCGCGGGTTCAAATCCCGCCCGTGTCAATAAAAATTTTAAAAACATTTTTTCTCTTTAATCGATAAATATAAATAAAATTGGAGTGTCTGTTTGTAAGATTGAAATAACCGTTTTTACTAAATAAATAAATATCTTCACGCAATTCCCAATACAGGGGTAGACAGAGGTCTAGTCTAGACAATTAAGTCCCTTCGACCCACCTTCCACCGAAGATATTTTCGGGACAACGTGACAGGTGGTGAGCCTGTCGCCGTAATTACTACATTTATATGAATATTAACGAAAGAATTGTTGCATGTGGTGATTTGAATGGATGGGTTGGTACCGCTCGGCCAGGAGTACTCGGATACCTATACGTGCATGTATGAAGAAGATGATGAATCTGAAAGAAGTATGTAGGGATCGTGACACTTGGCGATCTGTTCTCTCTGGCTACCCCGTCAGGGATTTTGCGTGAAAATAAATAAAATAAATATATGAATATATATATATACGGTACATAAACCAAAATAACATTATTTTTACAATTTTTTTCTGTCTGTCTGTGTGTCTGTCTGTCTGTTTGTTCCGCCAAATCTCTAAAACGACTAGACCGATTTTCAGATGCAGGTAGCTTAGGGCTGGCGACATCTTGAAAACCAGTGTGTATGGCAATCGTTTACAGAGGTAGAATATATGTATAGGAATATGCAAGAATATGCTTACATTTAGGTTTTTTATTATTGCTTTAGTTCGCATTTTGCATAGAACAGCATACAGCTTGTAAATGTGTAATTGCATGGAAATGTGTAATTAATAATGAAAATGATAAACAATTGTATAATTTAAGAGGTGACAGCGGAGGTATTTTTTCTATTATGAAATAAATAATTGAAACAGTGTATTAATGAAATTTTTCTATTCTAAAACTTACTTCACAGATAGGTGAAGACATGCATACCCATTGCAGGACAAATGAGGAAATTGTTTTCTACATTTCACCGACCGGGAATTTGATTCCCGGATTCGATCGCGGATTGACGACTGCCCGTCACCCACGGGAAGAAAGAGGTGGGGCATTCTTACTAAATATATACATAAATATCTTCACGCAATTCCCAATACAGGGGTAGTCAGAGGTCTAATCTAGACAATTAAGTCCCTTTGACCCACCTTCCACCGAAGATATTTTCGAGACTACGTGACAGGTGGTGACCCCGTCACCGTCTTTATGTCCAAGCCAACGACATAATTCGTACATAAGTTTTTGAAAAAGCCATTGGTACGAGCCTGCCACCTGGGGATCGAATTCGGGTTTCTCGACTCGAAATTCCGACCACCCAACCACACGGTTATCGTGACTTTCAATTACGTGGCATTCTTACTAGTATAGAATAGCTTACAACAATAATATGGCGGGATATATAGGATATATAATAGGATATAAATAGCAAGATGTATAATAAGATATAATAGGATAAGATTTAATAGAATTGCGAGTTCGAACCCATGACGTTTAACGGTCGGCAACCTAAACAATTAGGTAATTGACGCTTTCAAATTTTTTTCTGTTGAAAATGTAAATTCACATGTGTCGCCCTTAAGATAAATGGCTTTGCAATTTGTCTTATATTTAAGGTTATATCTGACAGTTGGAATCCAAACCGGATTGGCGTTGAGGACGGATAAAGCGCGAAAGACAGGGGACTGACCAAATAAATGTATTAGTTGGTGAAATCTGGAATTGGAAATAGTGTCGAGGTTTTCTGCGTTATTCGATTCGTAAGATTAAAATATTTAGGACTCGATTGTGGTTTATTTCTACACGCATTTCTCTATATTGCGGTAGTTAGAGGTAGAGATATGGTCTCTAAGGTCTACCGTTCTCCGACGCCTATTTGAGACATCGTGATAGGTAGTGAACATATTGCCGTCTTAGTATCCAAGATAACGGTACAATATTCGTACATACATACATACATAACGGCCTGTTAAAGTCCACTGCAGGACACAGTCCTCTACCATAAGGAGGTTTTGCCATAATCGCCACGCTTAAAAAATGGAATGGCGATACTAGCCCGTTACCGGTCTGCTGAATTTTCCCCCTATTTTTCGATATCAAATTGCATTTTCAAAGATTTTCCCTTAGACTCTTACGACACTCACGGGAATAGGAGATGGTACATTCTTACGCCGTAATCATAAAACTACATTTACTAAGAGCAAGAACTATTAAGTGAAATATGACTTATCAACTCCAATGAAATTATTTGCTAGTCTTTCCCTTTCTTTAATATACTTGAAATGAAATCTACTTGCTACCGTTTGTAACTTAAGTCGATGACAAACAAAATTTACACTAAAAAGAGTGAAATGATTAATGAATTAAGGAGGTTCTCCCACCAAACGATTTTGAGCTTCTCGTCGCAAACAATCGCGCATGAATTACGACAGTAAACAAGCACGATTTTATAAATTAATTTGTTTATCAAATCAATTTGTTCTTTTAGAAAAAAAGCGCAAAAGTATGTGATTATTTTTTAGACGTAGTTAGTTACGTTAATAGTATAATATTATTTATAATATGTATTTGTATTTATTTTAATATTTACACAATAGCTGAGTCACGACAGCTAAAGACCCGAGTTCAATCACCACATTTTTTGCAAAACTTATGTACGACTTATACCGTTGGCTTGGACATTAAGACGGCGAATGGTTCATCACCTGTCACGTTATCCAAAAAATATATTCGGTGGAATGTGGGTTGAAGAGACTTAATTGTCTAGACCTCTGTCCACCCCAGTATTGGGAATGCTATGAAAATGTTTATTTTTATGCATGCCTGTTTATATATATAAGAAATCCTTACCTCTTATAATATATGAATGAATGAATGAAATATGCTTTATTATACACCAAAACATTAAATGAACAAACGACATACAAAAATTAATTCAGATACAATTGGCGAATCAGGTACAAATATACCACATTATTACCATTGTCATAATTAATTACATATTATGTATAGGAATATGCATGAGTATGGTTACATTTGGGTCTTTAAAATTGCTTTAGTTCGCATTTTGCATAGACACAGCATGCAAATATGTAATTGAATGGAAATGTGTAAGAAATAAATACATATATAAATATGTATTTATTTATTACACATTTCCATTATTTTCATTCCATATATTATACCCTCGAAAACGAGATCCATACACACTAGTTTTCAAGATGTCGCCAGCTCTGAGGTCTAGGTTTCGATACCCGGACGTGGTCAATAAAGAAAACTACTTTTCTTTGGTTTGGATGTTTGTGGTATCTTCGTTGTTTCCGATTTCATGACAAAAGTGCTTTAGCTACTTTAGGATCGGAGCAATGTGTGTGATGTTGTGATGTTGTCCCTATTTATTAATTACTGTTTATTATTGTACGTAAATTTGTTTCAAATAAGATTATAGCCTAGAAAATGACTTAGAGGATCTAATTGACATACACAACTAAATTATAACAACAAACATGTGCCATCTGCCATTGAAGTAAATATAAGTTTCAATGTTTAAAGCACCTTGCAGAAATACTTCTTAAATGACTTTCTCGACCTTGGCTATAGCTGTAAATTATATATCTATGAAAGTAATTGGTTATACATAATTAATAGGCTGGTAATGACTGTCAACTATAATAATAATCTTAGCGCGTTATCTTAACGCCATTCCCAATACTAGGGTAGATAGAGGTCTAGACAAATAAGTTCTTCCTCTGTCTACCAATGGCGTGATGATGTGTTTAACTTAAAGTAACTTTCTGACCTTTACTTCAAACGAGACAGGGGGACATGATCATCACAGCGGTCCACAAAAGTCCACTGTCGGACATTGGCCTCTCCCGTCCGGAGGATTTGCCATTATCGCCATGCTTGGCAATTCGATTGGCAATCGCAATCCTATACATCTTGCACTTCCCACACTGCTGCCCGTCACCGGTGTGTTGAATTTTGGTCTTATTAGTTTGGATATGGTTATATCGCCCGCTGTCAGTGTCTAATAGGATGTTAAAAGTGTTTCCTAAGTCGTATCTTACTAGACCTCCGACAAAACAGGTAACATATTTTATTGCCTCCATGCCACATGGAATGAACGAAGAACGAAATGGGAAATATGTCTAGAGGAATCAGGAATGTCTAGAGTAGGTGAATGAGATTTTATGCTTGGGGAGTGCTTTTAGCCGGGATAGAAGATGTGATATAGATGTGGACCGGCGTGTCGCTGCCGGAAACAAGGTCCGATGCCCTGACTGCGTTAGTCCAAAGGTAAGGCATAGTGAAAAGTGAAAGAAAGAAAGTGTATGTATTAAAAGTGCACGATACATAACGCGGTGCTTGTATCGACTTCGCTATATGGCAACGAAACCTGGGTATGCCTGAAGAAGCATAAAAGCGAGTTGAATGCAGTAGAGGTGCTATATCTTCGTAAAATGTGCGGCGTTACCTTGGCCGACCGAAAGCACACCGAAGAGATTCGCAATACGGTAGGTTCGAAATATGACCTTATCACTAAAATTGATAAGGGCGTGCTTCGATGGTTTGGGCACGTTGAGCGAATGATCGCTTATTCGCTCAAGACCGAATAGTAAAGAAAATATATAGCGTGAAAGTCAAAGTTAAAAGGTATCGAGGTAGGCCGAGACTAACTTTCGAAGACCATGTGAGTAAATAGCTCGAAGGGGAATGTCAAAAGTACTAAGATACCTAGATGTGCATGCATGAAGAAGATAATGAATCTGAAAGAAGCGAAAGAGGTTATATCGTAACACTTAGCTCTCTGGCTATCCTGTCAGGGACTATATAAATATAAAAATACAGTCTGGTCATAAGTATTGTCACACAGTAAAAACTTTTCTTTTAGAATGCTGGCCACAAAAAAGTTTATTGAATTCGAATTTCGAATTGTTCATGAAAATAAAACTACATACTTTTTAGAATTTTACTCATTTTTAAATATGGAGTGGACGCTTAAAGAAGACCGTGTTGCAGTTATTGCGTTGCATCGTTGCGGTTACGCGCCAATTCAAGTTTTTGACATACTGAAAAATTTGAATATAACCAAAAGATTCGTTTATCGTACCATCAAACGATACAATGAAGACTCTAGTGTAGATGACAGGTCAAGAAGTGGTCGCCCTCCGTCTGTTAGGACTCCAGCAGTGATAAAAGCTGTGAAGGCTCGAATTCAAGGAAATCCCAAACGTAAGCAGAAACTGTTGGCCCTTCAGATGGGGTTAAGCAGAACCACGGTGAAAAGGGTGTTAAATAAAGACTTAGGGCTTCGGGCATATCGAAGAAAAACAGGACATTGTTTGAATGCTCGTCTAATGCACCTAAGACTGAAGAGAGGCCGCGCTTTGTTTAAGCGGTACGCGGGAAAAAAACATCGGGAAATTCTTTTTTCGGATGAAAAATTTTTTACCGTACAAGAGAGCTACAACAAACAAAATGATAAGGTGTACGCACACAGTAGTGATGAAGCAAGCAACCGTATTCAGCGTATCCTACGAGGTCATTTTCCATCCTCGCTCATTGTATGATTGGGAGTTTCTTATTGGGGCTTAACAGAGGTACATTTTTGCGAGAAAGGTGTGAAAACGAATACAGTTGTGTATCAAAATATAGTCCTGACGAACCTTGTGGAACCTGTTTCTCATACCATGTTCAATAACAGGCACTGGGTATTCCAACAAGATTCGGCGCCAGCTCATAGAGCGAATAGCACACAAGACTGGCTGGCAGCGCGTGAAATCGACTTCATCGGGCATGAAGACTGGCCCTCCTCCAGTCCAGAATTGAATCCGTTAGATTACAAGATATTGCAACACTTGGAGGAAAAGGCGTGCTCAATGCCTCATTAAAATTTGGAGTCACTCAATACATCCTTGATGTAGGCAGCCGCCGATATTGACATGGACCTCGTTCGTATTGCGATAGACGACTGGCCGCACAGATTGAAGGCCTATATTCAAAATCTCGGAGGTCATTTTGAATAAACTTTACGTGTCGTAAGAACGTGTCATAAGAATCTATGTTTTGTTAAGTTCATTTTGGTATCTAAATAGTTAAATAATGAATAAACTTGTTTTAATTATTTTAGGTTAAACATGTGACAGAATTTATGACCTGACTAGGTATAACCACAAGAAAAATAGTTAAAATAGAGCGGACATAGCATAAAATTTGTGAAATGCGGTAGCCATCTTGTTTCAACTAAAAGACATTAACAAAGCCAATAAACTTTTCAAAAGTAGGGTCCCAAGCTGAATGTAGTCACTACTTATCCTAACTTCGACGCTCTGGATCACTCTAATGGACCCCAGATTATAATTGCTGATTTCCTAACGCAACAATAGAATTCTGTTAAATTAGTTTGTCTCAAAATGGGTTGGCATATTGTTCGCATTATGTTGGACAGTTCCTGGGCATTTTCCCGTTTTTATGCTAATTGATTTAGCTCTGTTCAAGCATTCTCACAAAAAAAGGAATCTCAATTTACTTCTGCCAATAGCCGGGTTGCTAGTGACGCTGTCTCTAAGGGTTGGGGGTTTGTATCCCATTAGGAGCATATATTTTTGTGTTGAATATGAAAATATTGAAGCTTGTTTTTACACGCTTTCAGGCAAAGTCACGATAGCCGAGTGGTTGGGTGGTTGGAATTTCGAGTCAAGAGACCCGAGTTCGATCCTCAAGTGGCCGTACCAATGGGTTTTTCTAAAAACTTATGTACGAACTAATATTGTTGGCTTGGACATAAAAGGCGGCGACAGGCTCACCACCTGTCACGTTGTCCCGAAAATATCTTCGGTGGAAGGTGGGTCAAAGGGACTTAATTGTCTAGACTAGACCTCTGTCTACCCCTGTATTGGGAATTGCGTGAAGATATTTTTTTATTTATTTTTGTTTTTGCAGATGAATGTGTATCGATGTTAATAATCATGAACGTTGAAGATGGTGAAAGGCTCACCTTCTGCCTCGTTATCCCAAATAAGCTTCAGTGAAAAGTTAATCGAAAATACTTCATTGACCTGACCTCTGCCTGCTCCAGTGTGGGAAATTGCTTGAATATAGCGATAGCTGACACTATACTTGTTTTTCAAAATTAATTATAAAATTTTTTTGTAAACAATTTTAAAAGTTAACACCCTATTAGATAACCTTCGTTCGTAATTCGTAGTATGTGATATTCGTTTCCGCAATACTAAAAATTTAACACCTAATGGGCTAATGTACATACGAGTATCTGCACATTACAGGACATAGGCCTTTCACATAGGGGTTTACCATTATCGCCTCGCTTGGCATGCGAATCGGCGATCGCAGTACGAGACACCTCGCACCTTAGACCCAACTGTCCACCATTTGTCAACTGAATTTTGGTCTCATACATACATCTCTTATCCCAAACTAAGTAGCTTCAGTAATTGTGTTATTGAATTGAAACAACTAAGGTACCACAAACACCCAGACCCGAGAAAATGTAGAAAATTTGATTTTTTCTTCATCACCCGGTCCGGAAAGCGAACCCGAGACCTCCGACCCCGACACCCACGAGAGAATGGTGGTAAACCCTTACCCTGACACCATATGACACACATACACACAAATTTAAATATAAACATGATAGCATGAGATGAGATGAAGATAGTCACGATAGCCGAGTGGTTGGGTGGTCGGAATTTCGAGTCAATAGACCCAAGTTCGATCCTCAGTTGGTAGGCTCGTACCAATGGGTTTTTCAAAAACTTACGTACTAATATCGTTGGCTTGGACAGAAAGACGGCGACCGACTCACCACCTGTCACGTTGTCCCGAAAATATCTTCGGTGAAAGGTAGGTCGAAGGGACTTAATTGTCTAGATTCGACTTCTACTGTCTACCCCTGTATTGGGAATTGCGTGAAGATATTTTATTTTATTTATTTTTTATTTATTTTTATGAGATAAAAAATAGGAATTACATGGACAACACTATGTAAGGAACAATATATAGATTACAGCCTGAATATACCTCAGGATTTTATTAGTGAAGAGGAAGAAATTATAAAAAATTCTTTAGTGCTTAGTTGTTATGACACAAAGTGGACATATTTAGAAGAACTTCCTTCTAATAATTTGGAATGTTGAAAATAATAAAATTTATAAAATTAAATTATTTATGAACAGTGAAAAAAAGATTAGCTCTCCTAAAGGAATAAGGTAAATATATTTGGCTTCATCGGAGGCATTTAAGTATTCATCTTTACGTAATTATATTTCCATAATGCTTAAAAAGCTTTCCATTCTGCGGACTCTTCTGTATGATAAAAAATATGATAACTTATTTGTATATATATTTATGTATGTAGATTAATATATCTTGTCACCATCCAGTTTCCAACACAGGGAATAAAAGATTACGACAGGATTTTTTTCTGTAACATCTTGACGCGTTTCCCACAACTAGGGTAGACAGAGATTTAGTTGTTTTGACACATATTTCAATACAGAGATTATGCGACTAGCTGACGGTTGAGGAGCCTGTCGAAGTAATAGCCAACGCTATATCGTACATAGGTATCGAAAAAGTAAAGCATCGTTATGAGCTTTCTTCCGGGGTACGAACTCGAGCCTCCAAATTTACCAATTCCGATTACTTACCACTCCTGTTTCGTGGCTAATATAATGTTACCATCACGGCGTCACAGTGGCCCAACGCGCAAGAACTTTGGTTCAAATCCCGCTCGTGTGGATTGTTTTTTTTTTTAATTTCACATTAAATAAATAAAAAAATACAACATGTCTTACAATCTTTAAAATTCAATAAAAATTGATCACTAAAAAAATCAAACAAATGTTTCTATGAAATACATGAAAATTAAATTTATCTCACATTTACCTGTATAATTACACAATAATTACATTTACTAACCTAAGTTTTTATGCTAAGGTAACAATGCATTCTCTTCCTCCCGTATATCCCCCTACGCAGTTAGTCGACCGAGAACTAGGGCTTTCCGAGGATACACCTTATCTAGCGGGATTCATTTCTTTCATAGAGTTACAACTTTATCTATGCTCGACTTACCTGCAACAAAAGAAATAAAATATAAATTTGAAAATGGAACAGTTTTTTATAGTTTCACTCGTACCAAAGAAACTAATTTTTATTACAGACTATGCTACAGCGAAGCGTGAACAGGTTTATTTATTTATTTTAAAAATAAAACAATGATTTAAATCGAAAATAACTACAAAGACACGGTTTATTTATAAAAATATTTTATGTTAAAAATTGTTTATGAAGACCTTCGTGGGCTAGTGGCGTTAACACCGGTTTTCAAGGTGTCACCATCTCGAGGTCCTGGGTTTGATTCCCGGTCGATGTACATTTTCTTGGGTCTGGGTGTTTGTGGTGTCTTCGTTGTTTCCAAAAGTGCTTTAGCATCTTATTTTGGGATCAGAGCAATGTATGTGATGGTGTCCCTATCTATACATGTACAGACCTTTTTACATATAATAGGAAAAGAATAAATTTTATTAGGGGCAACTGCTAACTTGTAAAAGGAGACAATTAATATAAATAAATAAAATAATTATCTACCTGCAATTCCCAATGCAAGGGTAGACAGAGGTCTAGCCTAGACAATTAAGTTCTTTTGACCCACCTTCCACCGAAGATACTTTCGGGACAACGTGACAGGTGGTGAGCCCGTCGCCGTTTTTATGTCTAAGCCAACGATGTAATTCGTACATAAGTTTTTTGAATAACCTGCCCCATGGGAATCGAACTCGGGTCTCTTGACTCGAAATTCCAACCACCTTACCACTCGCCAATCGTGGATTTTTCACAAAAAGAAAAATAAATAATAAAAATATTTAAAACTTAAAATGTTTAAACTAGCATAAACATAGTAATTCATGTATGTTCAACTATGACATAGACTAGAAATTAACTAGAGGCGTAATTTGAAGTGACATGTTAATGGACCTCCCCGTATTTGGAAGGTTATATGCTGCGAAATGTTTATAAATAAATATTGTTCATGTCAGAGTTTATATAACAATTTAACAAATTTACCTAGTTTGAATATTATTTTTAACATAATGGGCTTCTTTCGCAAGTTATGTGGTGTGAATTAAAGAAAAAAAAATGAAAAACATAAATACATATACAGATAGAGACAACATCACATACATTGCTTTGATCCCAAAGTATGTAGCTAAAACACTTGTGTTATGGAAACGAAATCAATAATGATCCACAAACATTCAGACCCGAGAAAATGAAGAAAAAGTGTTTTCTATATTGACACGACCGGTTATCAAACCTGACCTCAGAGCTGGGGACATCATGGAAACCGGTCTGTACGCCACTCGTCTACGTAGGTCGCAAGTAAATGAATTGTGCTTAAATAATATGTTTAAACCCCTACTCCCTGCCTAAGAACATACCTCCTCTTTTTTACCGTCAATGTGGTAACAAGCGACTAAGGGAGAGACTTATGTACAAACTGAAAATGGCAAAAATAGCCATCTCGGTAAATATCTAAGATGCGATTTGTCTGGTACAGCGATCGCCAATCCGCTTTCCAAGCGATGTCATTATAAATCCGAGGAATGAGATTTGACTGCTTCATGCAGTGGACTTAGAGAGAGAGGCTGTAAAATTGAGTAAAGCCTCCAAAATGTGTGATAACAAATAAACAACTTCAAGATTTTCACAATCCTAATGGTTTTATCGGAGGTCTACACAATTTTATTATTTTTACCTACCTTTTAGCGTTGCTTATTTGGGAAACATGAATTAATATTTCTGTAAGATTACTTATATACGTGTATATAATTATATAAAACGTAAATATTTATATGAACCTATGAAAAGCGAGAGCGGTAAGTAAGGGACACATGACAATTTGTTTACATTAAAAGTATATCATATCATGTACGCATCTGTGTCTACTCTAAACATTTATATCCAAAACACTAATGGTACGCGTTAAAGATGGCTTAATCTAGACAAGCTTATAAGCAAAAATAAATAGTAAAAACTATAGTTTAATAAGTGTAGATGATAATTGTTATCCCTATAAAGTAAGCTATTTTAAGCTTCTAATTCTATCTAATTCACTGAAAATAAATGAAGTAGAGATGTGGTATAAGGAACACATTACATGGGTTCCTCAGGGATGTGTTCTGTGCCCAACGTGTTTCATGCTGCATACAAACGACTTGTTAATAACGGTAGCGCACGACAATGCTGACAGTATTAAAAGTTAATAACTCTGCTCATATTGGGAAAAAATAAAAGTAAGAAAAGTAGTTGAGATTGTTGATTTTAACATAACAAACTTAGTATATATTTCGGTAATTTAGTATGTTTTGAAGTAAGTATTGTCTTTTATCTTCTTTGTGTTCTTCCGGTACATTTTATTGTCCAAATATTATACTGCACGAAATATATATTTTTTGAAAAAAAAAAAAAAGACGTCTCGCTAAGTAGAACTATTTTATTTGTTGAGCGACAACATTTTAGACAGATCCTAGCTCTTTTTATTATTATTATAATTCATATATTTTATAAATTTTTATGTAAGGAGCGACAATATTTTAGCACTTATTACGAAAGTTCTTTTCTCGGTAATAAACATTATTTTAAAGGTCACGATAGCGGAGTGGTTGGATGGTCGGAATTTCGAGTCAAGGGACCCGAGTTCGATCCCCAGGTAGTAGGCTCGTTCAAATGGGTTTTTCAAAAACTTATGTACTAATCATATCGATGGCTTGGACATAAAGACGGCGACATGCTCACCACCTGCCACGTTGTCCCGAAATATCTTCGGTGGAAGGTGGCTCGAAGGGACTTATTTGTCTAGACTAGACTATTGTAGAGACCTCTGTCTATAATTGCTGGAAGATATTTATTTATATTTGTAACATTATTTTATATTTTTTTCAGGTTTGCGGTTTTGTTACATCAAGCTCCAAACTACAATGGTGCTGAAGAAATTTTCAAATCAATACGCTTATACCTCATGTTTTATATGGTAGTCACTTACATAGCTTCCTAATAAGAATGCATTATTTCTCTAAAAAAGTGTCCTGTAAAAAAAAGATATAAAATATCTTCACGCAATTCCCAATACAGGGGTAGACAGAGGTCTAGTCTAGACATTTAAGTCCCTTCGACCCACCTTCCACTGAAGATATTTTCGGAACAACGTGACAGGTGGTGAGCCCATCGCCGTCTTTATGCCTAAGCTAACGATATAATTTGTATATAGGTTTTTAGAAAAACCAATTGGTACGGCCACTTGAGGATCGAACTCGTGTCTCTTGACTCGAAATTCTGACTACCCAATCACATGGCTATCATGACTGCATATAGAAATTGATAAATTATATTGTTTATGTTATAATCACTAAATACATCATTAACTAACGTCGCGTTTGTACCTTCTTCAAAATTTCGAATGATATATGAAACACGTACACCATTTTAATTGTAATGGAACATCAGTAATTATACAAAATTAATCACAGAGCTTCCACTATGAACGATAAAATTATGCGACGCCAGGGAGAGTCTCCACTAATTGCAAGTTCAAATGCTTTTAAAAATATCTGCATAAATTTCGTTGCGCTCAATTTATATGCAGATGAGCACAACTCTGCTAAACGATGGAAATTTCAGGAATATGTGGAATAAATTTATCCAGATAAATGTTTACTATATTTACGTGTTTTAAAAACATCTTAGCCCGATATGTCTATGATTTGATAACCATACCGAGCAATGTATTACAACATTCGCAAAATTTTCGCAACACCAGCTACAGAGATCTGAATAATGAAATAATTTATTACCTACTTTTCGACGAAATTGATTGGACACAACGTGACAGGTGGCTTATCTTCGTCTCTATGTCCAATCCTACGCAATATGCATACATACAAATTAAGTTGAATATTATATACACACATTCATATTCATACAAATCTTTGCCCGTTGCAAATTTTCTTCGCTTATAATATCATATGTAATATTCCGATTACTAGCTTTAACTGGTCTGTAATATTAAATATCATCCTTTATTTTAAAGTCAAGGTAGCCAAGTAGTTGTGTGATCAGAATTCGAGTCAAGAGACCCCGAGTTCGACCAGATGGTAGGGACTCGTACCAATGAGTTTTTTTTTTTTCAAATCGAATGTTCGATTGGCTTGAACATAGAGACGGCGATAGGTTCACAACCCATCACGTTGAAACAAATTCATTACAAGGTGTGTCTAACGGACATAAATGCCTAGTACTCTTTCCATTCCAGTATTGGGAATAGCGTGAAATTATTTATTATTTATCCTAAATTTTCAGATCATCGTTGAGGTTAAAATCATTCAAATAAATAATCCTAATTCCGAATAATCGGTTCACTTAAGTCGATTTGTAAGTATGTACTACTTATAAACCTAACAGCGTGAAATAGTCCACTGCAGAACATAGGCTTATAAGGGATGATTTGCCATAATCGCCACGCTTAAGAAACGTATTGGCAATCGTACCACCAGACACTTCGCACCTTAACCCTGGCCTGACCGGCCCTGACCCTGGCCGAATTGCGGTCTCTTATTTTACATGCATTGGTCCCAAAGTAAATAGCTAAAGCACTTGTGTTACGAAATCGGATATAACGAAGCTTCAGCAAGTACCCAGACCCCAGAAAATGAAAAAAAGTATTTTCTACGTTGACCCGACCCTACGGGCTTGAATCCGGAACCTCTGCGATGGCGACCTTGAGAATCGGTATTTACGCTACTCGTCCACGGAGATCATCTATTTAGTTGTCCCTTACAAAAGTCACGAGAAAATTGGTTGCTTTTATTCTACATCAATGCCGCACGACAATTCATGGTACAGGCCCCGTATAAGACAGACAAACTGCAAAAAACAATCATACCAGGTGTGTCTAGTACGGATTTCTGGATAATGAGAAATGAAAAAGACATGATTGGAAAAGTATATATTAAGTAAACTCTAATAATTACGCTGGTCATCGTTTACAAATAAATAATTAAAAAAAGAAATAGTCACTTCTTCTTCTTCCTACCCTTATCCCATGTTATGTGGGGTCAGCACAACATGTCTTCTTCTTCCACTCTCCTCTATTTCCCGTCATCTCAATACTCACTCCTTTCTTTCTCATATCTTCTTTCACACAATCCATCCATCGTTTTTTTGGTCTCCCCATAGCTCTTCGTCCATCCACATTCATCTCTAACATTCTTTTGCCTATATTACATTCTTCCCTCCTCATTACATGCCCGAACCATGCTAACCAACCACTCTTCATTTTATATGTCACTGGTGCTACTTTCAAGCTTCCCCTTATATACTCATTCTTTATGCGATCTTTTCTAGTCACTCCACACATCCATCTCAACATTCTCATCTCTGCAGCATGCACTCTTCTTTCATCCGTCACTTTCGTTGCCCAGTACTCTGATCCGTACAATACGACAGGTCTCACGATCGTTTTGTAAACTTTGCCCTTAAGTTTAAGAGGCATGCGTGGATCGCAAGTTATTCCCGAGACCTGTCGCCATTTCATCCATCCCGCATTTATTCTATTCTTTACGTCCCGGTCGACATTGCCGTCATTTTGGATCACTGACCCAAGGTAACGGAATTCGGAGCAGACTGGTAGGAGAACACCATCCAGGGCAATATGAGAAAAACTGGATGGACTACTGAAGTCACAGAACATGTGTTCAGTTTTGGTTCTGCTTATTTTTAATCCGACACTTTCCAGTTTTTCTTGCCATTTTCCCAGCTTGCTCTGTACCTCAAATGCATTTTCTCCGACAAGCACAATGTCATCAGCAAATAGCATACACAATACAATTGGTTCTGTGTTACCTCAGTCTCCTCTCTCATTCGTTTTGCTATCACTTTTTCCCATATCTTCATGCTGTATGATATGAGTTTTATTCCCCGATAGCTGTTGCAATCTTGTACATCACCCTTCTTTTTAAAAACGGGCACCAGTGAACTGTTGCACCATTCATCGGGGATCACCTCTTCTTGCAACAACTTATTGAAGAACAAAGTCAGCCACTTCCATCCATCTGCTTTCAGATACATCCATGCTTCTACTGGTATACCATCTGGCCCTACTGCTTTTCCATTTTTCATACTCTGTACTGCCATCCTAACTTCGTCTTCAGTCACCTCTTTAACCGTGCCCATATTACTCCTAGCATCCTCTAGTACTCCATTCCACTGATTTTCCTTGCATTCCTTTCTCGCTCTCTAGATATTCTATAAAGATATTTTTGGAGTTTTGTGGAGTTTCCAAGAAATTGTACAGTTTATCCTGTACCTTAGCCCTTGCGATTGCAACTACTAAAAAGAAACTAACTACTAAAAAGAAGTAGTCACGATAGCCGTTATTCAGAGTTAAGAGACCCGAGTTCGATCCCCAGGTGGCAGGTTCATACCTAGTTTTCAAAAACTTAAGTACGAATTATACCGTTGTCGTGAACATAAAGATGGCAACGGGCTCACCACATGTCACGTTATCCCGAAAATATCTTCGGTGGAAGGTGGGTTGAAAATACTTTATTGTCTAGACTAAACCTCTGTATATCCCTGCGCTAAGATATTTATTTGAAATAATGACCATCTTTTTAACTGGGTTAAAAATAAAAATGCTTACACACAGATAATTCCGAGTGCATAGTTTTCAAATATTACACCAAGAATGTAATAAGTCACGACATACGTGTTTAGCTCAAACGACAAGACGTGATAGTGGGCTGTTCGTTTATATTGTTCCACTTAGGTTTTATTGCTCGGAGACCTCCTACGAGAACGATAGGAATGCGCTATATTCACCCTACATACATAGGGACAACATTACAGAGGTAAAAAAAATATAAATATCTTCACGCAATTCCCTATACAAGGGTAGACAGAGGTCTAGTCTTGACAATAAAGTATTTTCAACCCACCTTCCACCAAAGATATTTTCGGGACAACGTGACAGGTGATGAGCTCGTCGCCGTCTTAATGTCCAAGCCAACGATATAATTCGTTAATAAGTTTTTGAAAAACCCATTGGTCAGCCTGCCAGCTGAGGATGGAACTCGAAAACCTCTTGACTCGAAATTCCGACCACACAACCACTCGGCTATCGTGAGAATAGAATATAATGATAAGTTTAAATAATGATAAGACAAACATACGATAATTACCTGTTTTATCACCGTCACCGTCTTTATGTCCAAGCCAACGATATAATTCGTACATAAGTTTTTGAAAACCCATTGGTACGAGCCTGCCAACTGGGGATCGAACTCGGGTGTCTTGACTCGAAATTCGGACTACCCTACCACTCGACTATCGTGACTTATAAAGTCACGATTTCATAGGTGCATTGCTCTAACCCCAAAGTAGGTTTCTATGGCACTTGTATTGTGGAATCAGAAACAACGAAGATACCACAAACACCCAGATACGAAAAAAGTTAAGAAAAAGTGTTCTACATTGAACTGACCGGGAATTGAATCCGAGACCTCAGAGTGAACGACACCACGAAATCATCGATTTCATGGCAACTAAATTCAAACGGGACAGATAGATAAACATATATCTATTTCCAAATAGAAAATTTACAAGTTCTAAATCCTTACTGTAAGTGATTTTTTGTCCTGTGGTTAAGGCGTAAGAATTTATATTGAAAATATATATTGGAAATATATATTAAAATTTGTATGGTTTGGGTATATAGGTTATTGATTATTAATGATATGCTATACAATATTTTAGGAATTACTACATTTTACTGTGAATTTTACTCGGATAGTTAGACGTGGGTGTATGAAGAAAATGTTCAATTTGAAAGAAGCGAAAGAGGTATCTTTTCTCTCTGGCTACCCCGTCACAGACTACGTGAAGAAATTTATTTCTTACACCCTTGTGACATGAGCGTTTGTAATGGGTTACCACAAGAAGCAGCGTGTGCGCGTTTGTCCAGAATTTTACACATAAAAATGTATGTTTGTTGTATGTTCTCTCCGGGAGAACATACATTTATATTTTTTTAATGAAAAAGTTTTTGTAGTGCAACGAGCATTGTGCCTGTTCTGTTGTACGGACAACATTGTAATCTGCGTCAAAACTCGAGCTACGAAAACAATATGTTTTATTTGACATGCAGAGTGCTATTTCCTGTGTAACAAATCCATAGAGTTTATAAAGTGAATTTATCACGATATTTTCACTAACTTGTTTTGAATATACAGACTGTTAAATATTGTTTTAACAAATTTGTTGAATTGTATATATTGTCACTTTGTAATGCATTTAGATGGAAATAAAAATCTGGATATATTTATGTGCAGTATCAATCACGATAGCCGAGTGTTTGGAAGATTGTTGGATGATCGGAATTCGAGTCAAATATCCGTGTTCGATCCCCACGAATCATCGAGGACATTTTTGGGACAAGGTAACAAGTGACGAGCCAGTACCCGTCTTTATGTCCAAGCCAACGATATAAATCGTACATTTATATCGTTTGTTTAGTTTGGAAAAACCATTGGTACAAGCCTTAGGGATGAAACTCGGGTCTCTTGACTCTAATTCCGATCACCCAACCAATCGGCTAGCGTGGCTTCCCAGATGTTTAATTCACGTTACATAAATTAATCGCAAAACGGCACAATTACAAAGTTCTTGACAAAGCAATGCCTTGGGGATGAAACTTCGAGGAAGCCAAATTATGCTGGAACTTATTAATGCATTGGCAATTTGTCCGAACACCTAAGTTACTAGTGGGGCCCTGCATCGTTTCCATCTTTCTTAATTAATTTATGACGGGTGGACTTGTTGCTAGGACGTAACTCACCAATGAGCTACGATCTCCATGGACGAGTGGCGTTTCGTCTGGTGAGTGCAGGTAACCAGTGGCCCACACACCCTCCTCCCCCAATTCTGGGGGCGGGGGATCACTCTAAGGCCGGCAACGCATCTGCTATACCTCTGGTATTGCGGGTGTTCATGGGCGGTGGTAATCACTTACCATCATGTGAGCCGACTGCTCGTTTGCCTCCCTTTTCTATAAAAAAAATAATAATAACAATATTAAAAAGTAATTTCCTACCCGCTGAGAAACGTTGAAAAGCAAGTAACAATGATAATCAAATGATGTTGCCAAGCTTTGTAGCATTGTGAGTTGAGTGAAGGCCCCTTCATTAAGACGTATTGTCTTAAAGACAATAGGCGAAGAATTTAAAGTGCCTCGATTAACCGATACAAGAGGAAGATGTGATAATAATTAAAACCTTAATCTCGAATTGAATATCATTAGTAACGTCAGAATAAAGCGTATAATAATCTTGTTGTTTTAATTTAATTAATGATCGGAGAAAGTCTGTAGGAATTAGGACCCCATAACAAAGATATTATATAAGATAGGTAATCCATCACGTTACCCTAGTTCTGCAGCGGATGTCTTCGGTTATTATAAAAATATAAATAAATAAATATCTTCACGCAATTCCCAATACAGGGGTAGACAGAGGTCTAGTCTAAACAATTAAGTCTCTTCGGTACATCTTCCACCAAATACATTCTTAGGACAACGTGATCGGTGGTGAGCCCGTCGCCGTCTTTATGTCCAAGCCAACGATATAATTGTTATGAAGAGATGCGATTTCTTCGTAAAATGTGCGGCGTTACCTTGGCCGACCGGAAGCGAAACGAAGAAATTCGTAAAATGGTAGGTTTGAAAGATGACCTTATCAATAAAATTAATAACGGCGTGCTTCGATGGTTTGGGCACGTTGAGCGAATGAGCGAAGACCGAATGGTGAAGAAAATATATAGCGCGAAAGTTAATATTAAAAGGTGTTAAGGTAGGCCGAGACTAACTTTTAAAGACCATGTGAGCAAATTGCTCGAAGAGGGGAGGGTCAAGAATACTCGGATACCTCGACGTGCATGTATGAAGAAAATGATGAATCTGAAAGAAGCAAAAGAGGTATGTAAGGATCGTGACACTTGGCGATCTGTTCTCTCTGGCTTACCCGTCAGGGACTGTGCGTAAAGATAAGTAGTAAATAAAAAAAATTGATGAGTGCGATTCACACACGATAGAAGTGAAACTTCAGTAAATCAACAAAATAATGAGATGAATACATATAATTTAAACTTAATTTAACTTAAATTATAACAAGAGAAGAATAATTACAAAGCTTATTTATAAAATAGTATGTATATTTCTGTCTCATTTTTTACTGCGTCATTGTACACCGTTTTGTATTTATGTCTCTTACCTGTCGCTTTTTCCGTTGCATCCGGTTTCAAATCACAACGATTCTAAAGAAGTTTCACTTCAAAAAGTCACGATAGCCGAGTGTTTGTTTGGCTGATCGGAATTCGAATTGAGAAACCTGAGTTCGATCCCCAGTAGGAATATCGAGGAGATAGACCCCCAACGAGTAGGCGCTTACCAACGAGTTTGTTTTCAAATTTATGAAGGATTTATGTCTTTGGCTTGGATATACGGCAACAGGCTCACAACCTGTCACATTGTCAAAAAAAAAACTGTGTCGTTGAAAGGTAGGTCGAAACGATCTCGTCCTCTGTCTACTCTAGTATTGCGAATTGCGTGATGATAATTTTATAGCATTGTTTTTATTACAACATTCAGCCTTTCTTACCAACGTCTCGATTATTAAAACTTTTTGTAGCTAATGCCGCTTACCGCGGAGATCGTCAGCCAGTAATGGATGCGTCATTACCGCGTAATGATCTGTTCATGTCGAGAAAATCTTTTTTTTTTTTATTGGGATTTTCTGTTATTTTACTTGTTGTATTGTGTATGTGTGTATACACAATACATGTGTTTACGTATACATGTATATTTTATTTTATTTTTTAAACTTTTATACACAAAGTACATGATGGCGGACTTAATGTTGAGGGCATACTCTCCCTGTCAACCATTATGCTTTACAGAGATAAACATAAACCAAAATATATAATTCATACAAATACGTGATAAAAAAGAACTTATTATATGCATTTACATATAACTAAACAAAAAGAAACAGTATTATGTAACCATTAAATTTTGCAAGAAATTTCTAAAATGAACCCGGACCTTATTTTTAAACATAAATTTGTTAGACGCTTTTCTTATGCCAAAAGGAATTTGATTCCAGAGTCTTATAGCCGTGAGATTGTATGTATATCACGTTTATTAAAATAACATTTTTTAATAAGTCACGATAGCCGAGTGGTCGGGTGGTCGGAATTTCGAGTCAATAGACCCGAGTTCGATCCCCAGTTGGTAGGCTCGTACCAATGGGTTTTTCAAAAACTTATGTACGAATATCGTTGGCTTGGACATAAAGGCGGCGACGGGCTCACCACCTGTCACGTTGTCCCGAAAATATCTTCGGTGAAAGGTGGGTCGAAGGGACTTAATTGTCTAGACTCAGCCTCTGTCTACCCCTGTATTGGGAATTGCGTGAAGATATTTATTATTTATTTTACATTTTTTATTAATTTATCCTTATTATTTTTTTAGATTAAAATTATTAAGGCTAAATAAAATATTTCTATACAATATAAGCCCAAATGAAATATTTCTATACAATATTAGGCTACACTGCAATAGCTCTGCAACTTTCGTAACGCCAATGAATAGGTCTTTTGGCTGAAAATAAGTGCTGAGTGAGAGCGTACTCACAAAGCATATGCTGAGCCAACCCCTTTTCGGCACAATACGACTTGTTTGTTTTACTTTTTTAAACTTTATTTTGTTGTTGAAACGTATGAACTGTTTGAGCTAAATAAGTGTTTTTTATATATATATATATATAAAAACACTTTAATATATATATATATATATATATATATATATATATATATATATATATATATATATATATATATATATATATATATAAATATATATATATATATATATATATATATATATATATATACATATATATATATATATATATATATATATATATATATATATATATATATATATATATATATATATATATATATATATATATATATATATATATATATATATATATATATATATATATATATGTATATATATATATATATATATATATATATATATATATATATATATATATATATATATCATTATTATTATTTTTACTGTATTGGTTTCTATAAACCAAAATGAGTAGGCCATTTACTGTAACGGCGAATAGGTTACGTTCGGGACACTTCCGTTCAAATAAATTTGCTTACCTGATGGGGAAAATCAATTCTCCCTATTGTGACGTATGTGGTTTAGTAAAAGATGTACAGCACATACTTGTGGAATTTGTGACACACAACGGAGAGAGGGAATCATTGTTGCAAACATATTATGTAAATAGAGTGGACGTTGGGGGAGTTCAGGCAATATTAGCTGAACCAAGCTCTACAGCAGCGAAAATCATATTTGCCATATTCATGAAGCATCAATGACCCAATCTCTCCATTGTGGCATTCAGTTTTTCTTAATGTATATTGATTTAAAATTTTATATCAGGGTACGAAGGAGCTGGTATATCCAAAAAATAAAAGCCCCTATATAAAAAAAGATTTAAAAAAATTATTCTATTCTATTATTTCGATTGTTTCTTACGAAAAAAAATATGGTTGGTACTCGTTTTGTCAGTAAATAGACCATTTGATTATATTTTATTATTTTATATTCACTACCCGGTATTCGAATTGCAAGTGAACCTGCCTTCAAAGTTAATTGTTAGGTTACAAAACAAATATAAAATAAAAATATCTTCACGCAATTCCCAATACAGGGGTAGACAGAGGTCTAGTCTAGACAATTAAGTCCCTTTGACCCACCTTCCACCGAAGATATTTTCGGGACAACGTGACAGGTGGTGAGCCCGTCGCCGCTTTTATGTCCAAGCCAACGATATAATTCGTACATAAGTTTTTGAAAAACTCATTGGTACGAGCCTGCCACTTGGGGATCGAACTCGGGTCTCTCGACTCGAAATTCCGACAACCGAACCACTCGGCTATCGACAAAACAAATAAAAACCTAGATAAGAACAATATGACAAACATTGCTCTGATCCCAAAGGTAGTAGCTAAAGCACTTGTGTCATTGAATCAGAAACACAAAAATCCAAATAGGTACATACAGTGTAGTTTTCTAAATTAGTCCGTCGGGAAATCGAACACGGGTCATTGTAGCTGGCGACACCTTTAAACCCGGTGTGTACGCCGCTAGTCCACGAAGGACGTTGGAATATAGTCTAAATTTATGAACATAATGATTTCGTGTATTTATGCTACATATTTTAACTGTCAAGTTACAAGTCCCCCCCTGACCACGGATGCTGTAAAGCATCCGAAACGACGGGAAGTAAAAATAGTTTATTATAAACTAATTAAAACGCGATAAAATCCGAAAATCGTTTCATTTAAAATAAATTTATATAATTATATTTTTACGTTGGCTTGGTCATTAAGGTGGCAATAGGCTCACCACCTGTCACGTTTCCCGAAAAATAAGCTTCGGTGAAATTGGGTCGAAAGGATTTCATTGTCACCTCTGTCTTCCTCAATACAGGAAATTGCGTGAAGCTAAATAAAATCATAGTTGAAAAAGAGCCTAAAATCTGTGCGTTACCTTCATTTTCGAGAAACTCATTGGTCTCTTTTCTCTCTCCCTCTCTATTGGGTGAACTGAATTCGAATAACTCATCGTTATTCGAATTCTGATCACCCAACCACACGGCTATCATGACTTTTTACGCGTAGTTAGTTTTAAATGTGAGTTAACGCAGAATAACAAACTGCCACATAAATCATATTTATAATAAATGTAAAGTAAATTACATTCCAATGGGAATAACTTGAGCGTTATCGATGTGATAAATTCATTCCAAACCGCAATACTTCGTGCAATTTGTTTCGTAAAATAATTGACGTTTTAACATAGCTTAGTGTTTAAAAATACTCGCCAGTTTGTAACATTTGCTGGCTGTTAATGTGATTTAAAAACAAAATTTGTAATCTTAATAGTCTTTGTCTATTCCAAAACAGAGCAATAATAAAACATTTAAATTTGGAACGTATCACAGAATGTCATATAAATAAGACCGTCGAATTTTTCATTATTTTCCGAGATGTAATTGTTAGAAATTATCTTCACGCCATTCCCTATACTGAAGTAGACAAAGGTTCTGGACAATTCATATCTTTCGTCACCCTTTCCAAAGAAGACATCATTTGGGACAATTTGACAGGTGGTGAGTAAGTCGCCGTCTTTATGCAAAAGCCAACGATATAAATCGTACATAAATTAAAATAAATAACAATTGGTAGGAGCCTATTGCCAGGGGATCGAACTCGAGACTATTGACTTGAATTCCGATCACCGAATCGGCTATCGTGATTCATGACCCAATATTTCATGCCTCGAATTCTGCTTTCAAAGTAAAAGTGACAGACCGATATCGGCATGAAATAACTAAATTGCTATTTATTGCTCCGAGACGTGGAATAAAATAAAAGTAACATACGACAGCATTTATCTACACAGCTCACTTTTAGTAGAACTGACAGATAAGACAACGCAGTTTATCTAGATTGCAATAGAATTTCGGGGAGCCGTGAATTATTGGCTAGGCATGGTCTCTTCACCATCGAGGATATCAATTCTATTATTTGTGACAGTTTACGCGCTTAGATATTTTTATAGCGTGATAGTGTTGCCAACTGTATAAATAGTTTCTTAAATTGTAATAATTAGGGACGTGTTTGTGTGATTTTTAAATATAGAATATAATATATAGATTTTAAAATTTTAAAATCTTACTATAATATAGACTTTAAAATTTGGAATTGCGTGAAGATATTTATTTTATTTAACTAACTATAAGTTAAATAAAATAAATATCTTCACGCAATTCCAAATACAGGGGTAGATAGACACTACAAGGTAAATAAATAAATATCTTAGCACAGGGGTAGACAGAGTTCTAGTCTAGACAATTAAGTCCCTTCGACCAACATTCCACCGGTGATATTTCCGGGACAACGTGACAGGTGGTGAGCCCATCGCTGTCTTTATATCCAAGCCAACGATATAAATCGTTAATAAGTTTTTGAAAAACCCATTGGTACGAGCCTGCCAGCTGAGGATGGAACTCGGGTCTCTTGACTCGAAATTCCGACCACCCTACCACTCGGCGATCGTGACTATAGAATATAGTGATTAGTATAAATAATGATAATCACAAAATATAAAAGTAAGTAGTCCATTGTAAAATACCAGTTAATTATAAAACTTTAAAAATATTAAAATAATATCAATAATTGTTATGAAAAAAATAATATAAACTGTTGTAAGAATTTGTCAATCCTTTATTATAGGATATATAGACAAAGAAATGAAACTAACTAAGACGATGCACAGATCGCGTAATAACTGTATTGAGAAATACAAGACCAAATTAAAATATGAATAAAATTAGACAGGACGAGAGATAAACATTTATTTTGAATCTTTTTAAACAAAAACAAAACTTACCTTTACTTATTTTTAAACTGACTGGCTTACCACCTGCCACATTGTCCCAAAAATGTCTTCAGTGAAAATCGATTCAAAATGACTTAATTGTCTCTAGACCTCTATCTACCACAGTATTGGGAATGTCGTAAAGATTCTGCTCTTTTCACGAAACGTTGGAACGACTCGAAACTTTTTTCAATTATAATTAGAAACTGCACAAGTGATTTTCCCCGGGAGGGGAAACTTCGGGAAATTCAAATAACGCCCGAACTTCTAGAGGCATTCGCAATTTACTTCGCAATCTAAATTGGGATGATCAAGGCCTAAGAGCACTTCGATATCTGCTCAAAGTTTACGAACTAACATTTGAAACATTTTCAACGGTTATTAGATTGTCATTAACCGATGCTTCCTCGTCATCTACAGGTACAATACATAATAATAATAATAACATAATAATGACTTTATTGGTAATGATTTTGTAGTACGGCGATAGTAGACAGCGGTCTAGTCTAGACAATTAAGTCCCTTCGACCCACCTTCCACCGAAGATATTTTTGGGACAACGTGACAGATGTTGAGCCCCTCGCCGTATATATGTCCAAACCAACGATATGAATATTATAATAATTATTATACTTAATTACAATATTATGGTCACAATAGCGGAGTGGTTGGGTGGTCGGAATTTCGATTCGAGAGACCCGAGATCGATCCCCGGGTGACAGGCTCGTACCAATGGGTTTTCAAAAACTTATGTACGAATTATATCGTTGGATTGGACATAAAGGCGGCGACGGGCTCACCACCTGTCACGTTGTCCCGAAAATATCTTCGGTGGAAGGTGGGTCGAAGGGACTTAATTGTCTAGACTAGACCTCTGTATAATAGCCAAGTGATAAGATTAGGTATCCCCTTCCCAATCATATCCCATTCTGTATTTATTGAAGTGAAACTTCCTTCAAGTCGTTGTGATTTGGAACTCGAAGAAACAAAAATGCGTCACATTAAAGAAACAAACATAAGATAAGTCGTCGAGAGAATGACACAGAATACATTACACATTATTTTACATTCTCGATGTCTTCTTTGTTAGTGAAGTTTCCCTTCTGCATGATTTTTAATGTATATCTTTTATATATTTATTTATAGGAAAAGTCACGATATCTGAGTGGTTGGTTGGTCGGAATATCAAGTCAAGTGTTTGTGGTGCCTTCGTTGTTCCCGATTCCCATACCTCAAATGCTTTAGCATCAAACATTGGGATCGAATCAATGTTATGTTGTCCCTATCTATATATGTACTTATTAATATTGTAATTAAATAAATATAAATAAATAAATATCTTCACGCAATTCCCAATACAGGGGTAGACAGAGGTCTAGTCTAGACAATTAAGTCCCATCGACCCACATTCCACCGAAGATATTTTCCGGACAAAGTGACAGGTGGTGAGCCCTTCGCTGTTTTTATGTCCAAGCCAACGATATAATTCGTACATAAGTTTTTGAAAAACCCATTGGTACGAGCCTGCCAAATGGTAATCGAATTCGGGTCCTTTGACTCGAAATTCCGATCACATAACCACTCGACTATCGCGATTAAGAGAATCATAGTTAAATTGAACTTTGGAACCTGAGAAATATGAGCGCAATGCAGGACTCTGCTCGGCCGATCATTAATCGCTTTTGGCTTAAGCTCTGACTCCGCGTACGTGATGGGAATATCGTACAAATACCAAGAAGATTCTTACGAAATACTCCAATATCGTGAGTGCTCTTTTGTACTGTCTGGATATGATACTTAAAATATTTAACGCCTATAAAACTTTTATTATATTTACGTGTTCCGATTCGCTACATGTCATGCAATTTATACAATCCGAAACAAAATTTATTAATAGAATACGGAATACAAGATATGATTGTGAAAGAATATATCTTCACGCCTTTTTCAATACTGAGCTAGATATATGCAGACAATTAAATTCTTTCGGCCAACCATTCACCGAAGAAATTTTTTTTGAACAACGCAATGACATATCGTACATAAGTTTTGAATAAACACATTGGTACGTGCCTACAACATGGGGATCGAACTCTGGTCTCTTGACTCTGATCATCCAACCGCTATAAGCATGTGTTTTATCATAATATCTTAACAGCCTAACAGTAGTCCACTGCTGAACATAGGCCACCCCCAAAGATTGCCACATAGTGCAGTCCTGTGCCATCTCCATACATCGACTCTCCGCAACATTATGCAGGCATCGTTCCATCTTGTAGGGGCTCATCCTTCACTGCAATTGCCCGTGCAAAGTTAGCACTCGAGAACCATTCTTCCCCGTCAATTCTACGAGCTATGTGGCCGGCCCATTGCCACATACACATGCTGATCCTTATGATTATCTCGTCTCTGTTACGGATTCTATCACGCAAAGAAACATCGAGCATAGCCCTTATCATAGCGCGTTGAGCAGTTTTGAGCTTCCTCTTTCGGCCTGCATTCATTAAGTCCCCGAAATATTCGAACGTCGTCACACCGTCTTGTAAAATTACAAATAATAATTAATGCAGTATGGTGCAGTCGAAGCTTATTTGCTTGGTATAAGCGAAATATTAAGCGAATTTTATCATCATTTTATCAACATTACAGCCGATCTAAGTCCACTGCAGACCTCCGCAAAAGACTTCCACATAGGACGGTCATGTGCCTCTGCATCCATTGGCTCCCCACACTCCTGTAGATCGTCACTCCATCTTCTGTGGGTCAAACTACACTGCGTTTGCCTGTACGGGGTTGCCACTCGAGAACCTGTCTTGCTCAGAAGTTGACATTTCTACGAGTTATGAGGCCGGCCCATTCCTACTTCAGCATGCTGATCTTTTCTACTATATCGGATACCCTGATTCTGCTGCGGATGTCTTTTGATGCGAACCTTGTGGTAATTTTCTTTTATGGAAAAGGGAGGCAAACAAGCAGGTGGCACACGTGATGGTAAGTGGTTACCGCCGCCCATGAACATCTGCAATACCGGAGGAATAGCGGATGCGTTGCCGGCCTTTGAGAAAGGTTTAGGCTCTTTTCTTGAAGGTCCCTAAGTCGTATCGTTGTGGTAATGTATAATTAATAAATAATATGTATTAAGCAAACTAAAAACAAAATAAATGTCGGATACATATATCGTTACTTTAGAACGACTCGATCTATTAATATGATTATTTCGTGTCCGACAATGACGGGCTCACCACCTATCACGCTGTCCCAAAAAAATGTCTTCGGTGAAAGTTGAGTCGAAAGGACTTAATTGTCTAGACCTATTTCTACCCCAGTTTTGGGAATGGCGTGAAGATATTGTGAACACCACTCATCCACAGAGGTTGTGAAATTTACAAGCTACTGACAGATGGCGGGATGGAAATGTCAGAGAAATAGAAGACATATTGAACTATATACAGCTGTGGACTCTTACTAGCCATTGTGTGTGTGTGGTGTTTTGAAAAAAAAACAAGTGTGAGCTGCTAAGTACGGGATCAAAGCGATGTATATGATGTTATCCCTAAACTTCTTTATATTTAATGCACAAGAAGGATTTGTTACGCGCTATTACTCATTCAGTTAAAAAAAAAAACGATAGAATAAGTCAGGGCACAAAGAACAGACAAACATCGTCATAAAATATTCAATACGATGTCGTACAAACTGTCTGCGCTTACATAACAAGCGACGAGATGGTGTCCGTGTGGAACAATGCTGGTATCTAAACTCGTTTTTTTTTAAAAACATTCTTAAAGTGAATACGTATGAGGCATGCAAAGGTTTTATATTTCTTAAACAAATAAATTATAAACAACGCAATTACCAATACCGGGGGTTGGACAGAGGTCCAATCTAGACAATTAAGTCAACAAAGTACACTAGATTCCCTGTTTTTCATATGTTTTCACTCATGATAATTTCTTTGTATACAAAGTTTTAAAGTTGGCCTTAAGTGCTCCACCAGTAGTTGCTGTAATCACCGCGCCTGGAGAGCGGATTTGCGATCGCACACCTCGCAACTTAGACGCTTTTCAAGATAATTAATAAATAATAAACAAATTTATTAATATATTCACGCACTTTCCAATACAGGGGTAGACAGAGGTCTAGTCTAGACGCTTAAATCTCTTCGACCCACCTTCCACCGAAGATATTTTCGGACTGGTGCTGAGTCTATCGCCGACTTTATGTCCAAGCCAACGATATAATTCGTACAAAGGTTTTTCAAAAACCCATTGGTACGAGCCCACCATATGAGGATCGAATTCGGGTCTCTTGACTTGAAATTCCGACACAACCCAACCACTCGGCTATCATGATCTTTTTATATTTTCTAATGTAGGAATCATTAAACATCTCGCGGCAGGCGAGCATTTGCATGTATGCGCTTGTTACTATGCCCCGTCTATGAACATTTAATTCATATATTAATTGAGAGTCAGTCACGATACCCAAGTTGGGTGTCAAGAGTATCGAGTTCCATCTCCAGGAGACAGGCTCACATCGATGAGATTTCTTCAAAACTTAAGCACGACTTATATCGTTGGCTAGAATATAATGACGACGACAGGTTTTTCACGTTGTTCTAAAATATGTTCCGGTGAAATGTGGGTCGAAAAGGACGACATTGCCTCAACCTCTGCCTACCTAAGTGGGAGAAATTGAATGGAAAAAAGTATAGCGTAGACTTAAAAAACACATTTATTTATAGAACGGACTATGTGAACATCGCGCGAGCTAGGTCCGGGCTGTCTACGGACTGGCGCCAAATAGAAGTGCGCAGGGATCAGGTCTTCTTTTTGTGAACCAGTGCAGTTTTTGGTGTTTGTAAAAGATCAAAGCTTATTTCGTTTGATACTCTCACAAAAACTAATAAAAGGCTAAAGCGATTCGATTTTGTATTTTGATTTCGAAATATTTGAATGATATATGTGTATATATTATAAAATTAACAGAAGTTTAAAGAGGGTGTACTGTAAAAATTATCCAGTTTAAGTATGTAGGTATGAGGGTTTAAATATTACATAAAGTATCAGAAATTTTAAATAAAACTGCCAGATATCTATCGTAATTGTACATATATATATACATGTATATATATATATATATATATATATATATATATATATATATATATATATATATATATATATATATATATATATATATATATATATATATATATATATATATATATATATATATATATATATATATATATATATATATATATATATATATATATATATATATACATGTCTTTGTTTATAATTTAAGCAGTGACGATCAGTAAAAGGTTCGCTACTATATATTCAAAAATTAAGGTTACTAGTAACAATAAATCGTAAATTAAATCTCTTCGTAGTCCACGTGAAAAAGTAAATAAATTTAAAAACAATACTTTTTCCTTTATATTTATCCATTCTTTATAAATACGAGTAGAAAGATAGATAGAATACTCTTTATTGCCCACCGACACAGAAAATATACAATATTAAATTTTGTAAGATTATTTTTTTTTTTTTTTTTTTGGTTTTATTATGGTGACATAGATGGCGGTCTTATCGCTAAAAGTAATTTCTTCCAGACAACCTTTGTTGTAGCATTAGCTGTTCGTTACTGGCCATATCTTAAACCAAAAAACTTACTTACTTATCCCTAAGACGGTTGGAGTGGAGTTGGCATTATTCGCTGACGACACCACATTATTCACCACCAATTCGAGTGAATGCAGAAACTACATCCGTCTCCGGTACGCGATTTACATTCTTCTAAAAAAATATTTTCGTTAAGAGGTGGGTTAAAAAGACTTATTTGTCTAGATCTCTGTCAACCCAGTATTGGGAATGAAGTGAAGATACATACTGACTTGCACTGAATCGCCAATCTAATTGGTAAGCGTTGTAATTATAAAAAATTGCACTTTGCCCTCCGAAAAGCCTATGCGTGGTAGACTCATCTAATAGATGAAATAAAAAATATGAAAAAAAAAAGAATACTTTATTGGAACCTTAACGGGGGTCTCGAGAGATTTTGTCAATGTTACCGAAATTAACTTGTAACATTTTCATGATAATTTATTTTAAATCTCTATACGCTCATCGACTTTCATTATGTTTTTACAATGACATGGAAATACATTCCTTTTGATATGAAAATTGTTATTAGAATAAATAACATCAAAAGTTACGGGTTGCAATCCGGGAGTGCCGACAAAAGTCAAAAACTTATTTTACTTTTAGATAAAAATAAATGTTTTTTTATTTATCTAGACGCGTACACGGTCTGTTATATGAACCTGCATATATATCCACACTATAGCTGCGTCTCATAACCTAAATTTTTTAAGGCTACGTGACAGGTGGTGAGCGCGTCGCTGTCAAGTCAAGAATATAAATCATACATAAGTTTCTGAAAAAAACCATTGATACAAGCATTGGGGCATGAACTCGGGTCGCTTGAACCCTTACTCGAATTCGGAGCACCCAACCACTCACCTGTCGTGACTAAAATTGTTATTAGTATATATTATACTAGCTGAGCCCAGAAGCTTTACCCGTAGTTTAACATTTTAAGACAGTTTAACGATTTAAGACATACAGAGAGAAAAATGTTAATTAAAAATTGTAAAAAAATGTTTTATTAATGCAATGCAATTTTATTGATTTTTAAAGCATAAATTTTTTTAGTTTTTTCCATGATCATCAAAAATAAAAAATAAAACATTTTTATGTTATTAAATTAAAGAGAAAAAACTTAAAATTTAAACTGACTCGGGCGGGATTGTATTTTCATGCTTTTAAAATCAATAAAATTGCATAATAAAAATTAAATTATCGTGTTGATAATTCCTAAATGAAAAGTCAGGATTATCAAATTGTCACTAGGAAAAGGGATAATAGATGGCGCCTATGCCAATAAACAAGGCATAAGTAATATAAAAAGAATACAGAGTTAAAATTTCAACTGATGCGTGTAAGACACGGTGGCTCGGAGGTAAGAGCGTCGCCACGGATCGGCGAAGGTCGCGGGTTCATATCCCGCCCGTGTCAGTTGAAATTTTAACTTTTTTCTCTTTAATTTAATAACATAAAAATGTTTTATTTTTGATGATCATGGAAAAGACTAAAAAAATTTCACAAAGAAAGCCGGAAAGCCGGTTAACCAACACGAAATAATCATCTGACTGGCCTGGGCATAATTCTTCATTGACTCCAATTTCTTTAAGTGATTAGTGTTAAAAAAAGCAATTCAACTTTCCAACAATTCACCGTAAGATAAAATTCATAGAATAAATAACTCGCTCATACCACATCGTGTAAGGTTTGAACACGAGGTAATATATTAAGTGAAATGTTGCAATTTTTTTCATCTTATGCCACAAATCTAACGAATGCTAAGTCGTTAACTACAGAAGCAACTAGTTCCTCTCATTAAGAACTTTACGAAGCGTTTCGACTGTCGGGCTTCTTTGTTAAAATGTTTCCTCTTGTGTTATTTTCTTTTTCTAGTTAAAAAAGGCGGGGAGTTTTAAATAATGAATGACTTATATTTGCTTCGGAAGGAGAGAGACTAAGAGTTTTCGGATACCAAGACTTACGAGTATGAATAATATGATGATAATAAATCTTTATTGACTGTATAATATATGAAGAAAATGATAAATTTGCGAAAGAGGTATATAAGAAGGTATGTATGTCGACTATCGTGACAGTGTTCTACACTGTCACGATAGTCGAGTAGTTGGATGGTCATAATTTTGAGTCAAGAGACCCGAGTTCGATCCCCAGGAGTCAGGCTCGTACCAATGGGTTTTTCAAAAACTTATGTAGGAACTATATTGAATTGGATATAAAGACGGCGGCGGGCTTACTATCTGTCATGTTGTCCCGAAAATGTCTTCGGTGGAAGGTGGGTCGAAGGCACTTAATTGTGTAGATTAGACCTCTACCTTCCCCTGTCAATACAATGGAATTGCGTGAAGATATTTATCTATTATTTCTAGGTATGTAAGAATCGAGACACTTGGTGGTCTGTTCCTCTTGGCAACCCTGTAAGGATCATCTGATTATTGAATATTTATTTATTTATTTCCTTTATTTTTCGCATTTCCCAATAGTAAAGTAGAATATTGGGGTAGGTCAGAGGGCTAAACAGTTTAGCCCTTCTAATCCAAACCTCGGTGGAGCTTATTTGGGAGAAATTGACAGGTGTTAGAGGCAACTGTACAAATCATAGATGAGCTTAGAAAAACATTGATAAACACTTATTGGTGCAAGTCTTACACCGAAGGATCACAAAAGAGAAAGAAAAAATGAAATAAACAAGATACTTACAGAGTTTCTTTCATCAATTCATTCTCTGCAAATCTCCAAGACAAGTGTAATTTATGTTCCTATGTGGAAAAACAAAGAACGTAGAAAGAAAGAAATCACATCAGATCAGGATTAGATTTGATTTGTTAAATTATTTATTTGTCATTTATTTGGGGATGTTTGTAACATATATTACATCCATAGATCTTCATTTTTTAACTCTACAGTTCCTCTAAAGAAGAAACAGGCGAAAGAAACTCCCTAGGCGTCCTAGTTTTTAGCGTTTCTTTATAAAAACAACCAAATATCGTGGTATTATGACATGTAAGTTGATTTATTAAAATATATTTGAACAAAAATACTCGTAGTTTACTTCGTCTGAAACTCCTCTGATAACTATTTGTAGATAAATATTCATGTATCTACGTAAAATATATTTACAAAGTAAAATTTGTCACTTTTGTAGAAAGAAATCTGAAATTCAATATTTCAGTTTCTTATCAAAGCCATAAGACCATAGATAACAAAAAATATTTCGTGTATACATGTCATTTTACTTGTGCGAATTATCAGATTATAAGAGCATAGTAAGTTCTTAATGAATACATAAATATCTTCACGCCATCTCCAATACTGGGGTACGCATAGGTCTAGACAATTAAGTCCTTTCGACCCACCTTCCACTGAAGATATTTTGGGACAACTTGGCAGGTGGTGAGCCCGTCGCCGTCTTTATGTCCAAGCCTACGATATAAATTATACAATTTTGAAAAAAACTCATTGGTCAAGCCTGCCACCAGGGGATCGAACTCGGTCTCTCGACTCGAATTCTGACCCAATCTCTTGGCTATCGTGACTCTAGTATCTTCTTAAATTTGTTTCTAGTGTCTTCTTAAATTCACTATTTGATTTGTCGCTGATCCCGCTGTGAGAAAATATATTTGCGATGACAATGAATGTTTGTACTCTTGGAAGTTTATATGTTGATATAAATATTTTTCTATATCATTATATATTATCTATATATGTATATTCTATCATTGGCTAGGACCTCAAGGCGGCGACAGGCACACTAGATTATCCCAAACTAGACATTATCCCAAAACAACTACGATGAATTTGGTCGAAGGGACTGAGTCCAGACCTTTCTAATGCGAAATGTATGAAGATATATTAATCCACGGCCCTATAAGTCCATAAACATATTCTTTGAACTTTGATCCTACAAAGATATATTTATTTTTTATTTCACTAGTGTTAATTCTATTCTTTCCAAACAATAAACAATAATACGTTCTATGTCACCCCGGAGACCGACAACGATTTTCGCGAGGTATATTTCTTTAAGGCTCTCCTCCCTCGAGCGTCATTGGACGACACAAAAACAAGAAGAGTGGTCGTTTTAAAAAAAATATTTGACGACCGGTCTTATTAATATGTCCAATGGGACTGAATAATGTCAATGTAGTGTTTCCTATTCTTATACATTGCAATCTTAAACGAAGAAAAGATCGGGATAGTCGAGCGGTGATCGGAAATCGAAACTAAGGACCCGTCTTTGATCCCTAAGAGGTAGGATTGTATCAATGAGTTATTTTAAAAGCTTCTATACGATTTATAACGTTTGGAAATAGAGACAGGTGACACGCTCAAAATTAGTTACGATTTCCCAGATAAGCCTGAGTGAAAAGTGGGTTGAAAAGGACGTCATTGTCTAGACCTCTGCCTCCCTCAGAAGGAGAAATTAAATGGAAAAAAAAAGTTATAAAAACACATTTATTTATAGAACAGACAATATGAACATTGCGCTAGCTAGGGCCGGGCTGCCTAGGGACCGGCGCCAAATAGAAGGCAACACGTCTTCTTGTTTGTGAACCAGTGCAGTTTTTGATGTTTGTAAAAGCTTTGAGCAAGCCTATTTCGTTTGATACTCTCACAAAAACTAATGAAGGCTAAAGCGATTTGATTTTGTATTTTGATTTAGAAATATTTGAAATATATATGTATATATATTATAGAATTAATAGAAGTCTAAAGAGGGTTTACTGTGATTATTTAATCAGGAATTTTAAATAACACTGCAAGATATCTATCGCAATTTTACATAAATTTTGTTGTTTACACATACCTTTATGCATACATACAAATACATGTATTTGTTTCTATTTTAAGCAGTGACGAACATTAATAGATTCACTTCCATATATTCTAAAATTAAGATTACTAGTAAAAAAAATCGTAAAATAAACCTTTTTGAGGTCCACGATAAAAAGTAAATAAATTGAAAAACAATACTTTTTTCTTTATATTTATCCATTCTTTATATATACGAGTAGATAGATAGATAGATAGATAGATAGATAGATAGATAGATAGATAGATAGATAGATAGATAGATAGATAGATAGATAGATAGATAGATAGATAGATAGATAGATAGATAGATAGATAGATAGATAGATAGATGAATAGATGAATAGATGAATGAATAGATAGATAGATAGATAGATAGATAGATAGATAGATAGATAGATAGATAGATAGATAAATAGATAGATAGATAGATAGATAGATAAATAGATAGATAGAATACTCTTTATTGCAAACCGACACAGAAAACACACAATATTAAATTTTGTAAGATTATGGAGACACAGATGGCGGTCTTATCGCTAAAAACGATTTCTTCCAGACAACCTTTGTTGTAGCATTAGCTGTTCGTTACTGGCCATATCTCAAACCAAAAAATTTACTTACTTACTTATCTTCACGCACAACCCCTGCCGGGGTAGCCAAAGAAAATAGATCGCCAAGTATTACGATCCTTACATACTTCTTTCGCTTCTTTTTGATTCATCATCTTCATACATGCATGCTTCAAAACAAGAAACATTTAACTTAATAGTCAGTGGCGCGTGTTAAAAAAACATTTAGAAACAAAACCTTTTTTCTTTATAACTGATAGCATTGACTGTTCGTTACTGGCCAGAAACCTTTAACTTTAAACTAAGTTCTCTTCATAACGAGGTGAACACAATAGCGACAACTTGATACGATGTCGCTTCGAACGGCATTCGTTTCTTTGTCGGATTTTTACTTTAATCCATAAAAATATTATATACGTTACTCGTGGACGAGTAGCACACCGGTTTTCTTGTGGTGTCACCAGCTCTACAGTCGCGGGTTCGATTCCCGGTAAAGTCACTTTTTCTACATTTTCACGGGAGTGCGTGTTTGTGCTTCCTTTGTTGTTTCCGATTCCATAATACAATTCTTAAACTAATAACTTTCGGATCAGAGCATCGGAATGTCTATGATGTTGTCTCTATTTATGTATATATTTCTATCTGTAACGCATTCATGGCTTAACTACTAAATCTATTTTCATAAATTTTGACATAAAAGTTGCCTTAAGTCTTTTTTATTTTCCATCTTCTCACATTTTCCTATATTGTGATAGACTTACGTCTAGAGAAATTAATTTCATATTATATTTTAAAAATATATCTTCACGCCATTCCCAATACAGGAGTAGACAGAGGTCTATACAATTAAGACGTTTCAACCCACCTACCTTTAGATAATAGAAGATATTTTGGGAGAACGTGACAGGTGGTGAGCCCGTCGCCGTCTGAATATCCAAGCCTACAATAAAGTTTTTTGAAAAATTCATTGGTACGAGCCTGCCTCCTGGGAATCGAACTCAGGTCCCTCGGCTCAAAATTCCGACCACCCTACTCGGCTATTGTGGCTCAGTAATTTTGATCTCTTCACGCAATTCCCAATATAGGGGTAGACAGAGGTCTAGTCTAGACAATTAAGTCCCTTCGACCCACCTTCCACCGAAGATATTTTCGAAGATGAATGAATGAATGAGTGGTGGAATGAATGAAATAATACTTTATTGTAAATAAAAATAAACATATAAATAAATATCTTCACGCAATTCCCCCTTCACAGGGGTAGACAGAGGTCTAGTCTAGACAATTAAGTCCCTTCGACCCACCTTCCACCGAAGATATTTTCGGGATAACGTGACAGATGGTGAGCCCGTCGCCGTCTTTATGACCAAGCCAACGATATTCGTACATAAGTGTTTGAAAAACCCATTGGTACGAGCCTGCCAACTGAGGATCGAACTCGGGTCTCTTCACTCGAAATTCCGACCACACAATCACTTGGCTATAGTGACTTTATTGTAAATCATAAAAGAAAATAACACAGATGAAACTATTAAATATCAAGCTAAGTATACTATACAATTGGACGGTCTAATTGCTATTTAGCGATCTTTTTCAAACAACCAAAGGTGGATGGTACAATTTATTATTTTTGACTTGGACATTTTTGACTTGGACATAAAGGCGGCGACGGGCTCACCACCTGTCACGTTGTCCCGAAAAATATCTTCGGTGGAAAGTGGGTCGAGGGGACTTAATTGTCTAGACTAGACCTCTGTCTACCCCTGTAAAGGGGGAATTGCGTGAAGATATTTATTTATTTATTTATTTTTATTTACAATAAAGTATTATTTCATTCATTCCACCACTCATTCATTCATTCATATATACTTACATAGAGATATCTCTATATAAGTATATTGTGTCGTTATATTGGACTATAAGACGGGCTCTCTACTGCTCGGATAGATTCACGAACTGTCACGTGGGCCTAAAAAAGTTCAGTGAAAATTAGTTCGAAAGGACAAAATTATCTATCCCATATATCTATCCCAGTAATGAGAATATTTGTGAAGATATTGAGATATTTAGATGATTAAGTCCCTTCGAGCCACCTTCCACCGAAGATATTTTTAGGGCAACGTGACAGATGGTGAGCCTGTCGCCGTCTTTATGTCCAAGCCAATATACAACAAGTATACAGGTTTCTTAAAAACCCATTGATACGAGCCTGCCACCTGGGGATCGAACTCGGGTCCCTCAATTCGAATTCCGATTACCCAACCACTCGGCTATTTATTTGGTAAGTGCCTAATATTTTATACGTATTGAAACAATAAAGTTAATGGTATGAACTAAAAGATTCCTTATTAAAAATGTTATACAATCAACTACTATTTGACTGATAAAAAACAGTAATCTCGATTAATGTTATTTGCAAGGTAAATATATATTGATTAAAATTGACATGAATTTAAAAATAATTGACTTGATACTTTATAACTTTTAATTAAATTGACGTTTTCTCAATATTTTTTAGGTTTTAAATTAATTTGACAAATTAATTTCTTTTAGTTTATTAATTTCTCTCTATTTATAATTGAACTTTTCTTGTTTACATTTTATTAACTACTAAAATAACTGTAGTATTGGATTGCCTACTTGGTTAAAACATTGTACACAAATTTTCATGGACTGCTCCGGTTACCTGCACTCACCAGACGAAACGCAGAAATTTGTTAGACTTCTACTTCACGCCGGTATTTTCTGAGGTCGTGGTACTTCCCCGGTCGAGCCGGCACATTCATGCAACAACAAAAGCTGATGCGTAGCTCTACCACTGTGAATATTGGAACTCCCTTTCTTCCCGTGGGTTTCGTAAAAAGTGACTAAGAGAAACGGCCTTAATATCGTTGTGTCAACCGAAAAATGGCGGGATAACCATCGCCACAAATATCAGATCAATAGTCCTCCTCCGATCCGAATCCTCTAGGGCTATGTTCTGCAGTAGATTTTAAAAGGCTGTTATGTTTGTATGTATGTATGTAAGTGTAATTTTTACGAATTTTACGTGTTTACAACTCAGAATAAGGATATTAACAGGAAGTCACTAATTAGACATTATTTAATAGACAGACAACAGGAATATTTGTTGTTCTACTCATTGATATTGTCATAAAGCTAACTTAATATTATGATACTTATTTAATATTATATAATAATTTAGAGTTAACAATGCTTCTATGCGGTTTCATGGCAGGATCGCATGTATGTTGTACTGCGTATTCAGATTATATCAAGGCTGTTATGTATGTATGTATTAGATAATTTTTTATCTTTACAAAATTTCTGCTTTTTTTGTTCAACACTGCAAATTACATAACGAGTATACTTTATTAAAAAACCATAATTTCAGTGACAAAAACTATAATTATGTATCTACGTATCAATAATAAAACGCATTACATATAAAATAGATAGGGTACGGTCGGCAAAATATTTTGCCCGGATATAAATCAAGTTCGATCGACTGTATCAAGGGGCGGATCGCATCAATATACCGCGGTGTGTCATGGCTGGAACAATACCGGCGTCGTACGTTTCCTCAGAACCCGTCACGAATCTTTCGTAGAGGGTACTGACATCTCCGATTTATTTCCTCATGCTTATTCGAAGAGTTTCTTTTCGAAATATACATTGCATTACTTAACGGTTAAATATTTTACTCTGGGATATACGCCTCTTCCGGATTTGAAAAAAATTAAACATTTTATGGTGTCACGATAATAGGGTGGGTGATCGAAATTTGAGTCGTACCGATGGGGTTTTTCAAAACATGTGTACGACTTGTATCGTTGGCTTGGACGTAAAGACGTCACGTTGTCCCAAAAAATGTCTTCGGTGAAAGGTTAATCGAAAGGACTTGATTGTCTAGACCTCTGTCTACCCCAGTATTTGGAACAGTGTTAAAATATTTATTTAAATGGGTAACTTGTGTAACTTAATATAATTGTAATGAAAATAAATAAATAAAACTGAGGTTCCAATTTCGTAAAATGAAAAGATTGATTTGATTTAGTAAAATTAGTCATGACACGATCACTTTTCATAAGTTTCAAAACAACTACATTTAACCTTTCACCACTGCTGTCTGAAGCCTTCCCCATTGTCTTTTAGATAATGCAGATGAACAATAGAGGCTGTCATTATGTTCTCAACTGAAACACCCTTAGCGCCCGTTCGAACACGGTTATTATCGACTGCGTAATGTTAAAACTCTCACTTAATTACGATCTTTAGATTCAAATTAAATTTTAAATGGTGTTTTAAATGGTGGTGATTATTATTTACTACCATGTTCTATCTGATAGGCTATGTGCTATTAAATCAGAGCAATGTATTTGATGTGGTCCCCGTTTACGTATGTGTGAAATTACTTAAAGGAAACTACATTATCTGTGGTTATTAACAGGACAGCATTTTTGCAATCTCATATTATATACAATACCTTCGAGGAAAAAGTTGGCTCTATATACATTACATAAATCTTTTTACATTAAGTGGATAACGTTGTTAATTATGCATTTGTGTAGTTAAATTAAGTTTGTACTAATTATCTTTTATAATGGGTAACTGTTTATTTTTCCAAAAAATAAATAAATAAAAAATAAAAATTTGTAATTAAATTAAAGAGAAAAAAAAGAGAAAAATGTTTTTAAAATTTCAACGGGGATAAAAACATTTTTTCTCATTAATTTAATCACATGAAGTTCAGCATAACAAATATGCTGTAAAACTCAATAAAATTGAGCATATAATTTAGTAATAATATAATAAAACAATGTAATAGTAAGTAAAGTAAATTATGACCTTTTTTTAATAATACAAATATACTTTTTTTATATATTGCTCACCACCACCACATCCTCTGTAGATCACCAATTCTCATATTATCAAAAAAAAAATCCAAGGTAAAAGGTGGGTTGAAAAGACTTATTAGTCTAGATCTCTGTCAACCCAGTACTGGGAATGAAGTAAAGATACATACTGAGTGGCACTGAATCGCCAATCTAATCGGTAAGCGTCGTAATTATATCGAATTCCCCTTTGCCATCCGAAAAGCCTGTGTGCGGTGGACTCATCTGATAGATGAAATAAAAAGTATGAAAAAATACTTCATTGACGGGTGCCTCGAGAGATTTTGTAAATGTTACCGAAATTACCTTTGGAACATTTACATGATAATTTATTTTAAATCTCTATACGCTCATCGACTTTCATTATGTTGTTACAATGACATGAAAATACATTCCTTTTGATATGAAAATTGTTATTAGAATAAATAACATCAAAAGTTACGGGTTGCAATCCGGGAGTGCCGACAAAAGTCAAAAACTTATTTTACTTTTAGATAAAAATAAATGTTTTTTTTTATTTATCTAGACGCGTACACGGTCTGTTATATGAACCTGCATATATACCCACACAATTGCCGCGTCTCGTAACTTACATTTTTTAAGAAAACGTGACAGGTGGTAGGCGCGTCGCTTTCAAGTCATGAATATAAATCATACGTAAGTTTTTGAAAAAAACCATTGACATGAACCACAAGCATTGGGGCATGAACTCGGGTCGCTTGAACCCTTGCTCGGATTCCGAGAACCCAACTACTCGGCTGAAGTGACTAAAATTGTTATTAGTATATATTATATTAGCTGACCCATGAGGCTTTACCCGTGGTTTAACATTTTAAGACAGCTTAACGGTTTAAGACAGATAACAGACAGAAAAATGCTAAATAAAAATTGTAAAATAAGTTTTTTTTTATGATCATGGAAGACTAAAAAATATTCACAAAGCTACAGACAGAAAACCGGTAAAACAACACGTATATAAAATAACCATCTGACTGGTCTGGACATAATTCTTCTTTGACTTATTTATATGATTAGTGTTAACAAAAGCAATCCAACTTTCCAACAATCCACCGTATGATAAAATTTGTAGAATAAGTAACTCGCTCATACCAAATCGTGTAAGGTTTGAACACTAGGTAATATATTAAGTTAAATGTTGCAATTTTTTTCATCTTACGCCACAAATCTAACGAATGGTAAGTCGTTAACTACAGAAGCAACTAGTTCCTCTCATTAAGAACTTTACGAATCGTTCCGACTGTCGGGCTTCTTTGTTAAAATGTTTCCTCTTGTGCTATTTTCTTTTTCTAGTTAAAAAAGCGGGGAGTTTTAAATAATGTATGACTTATATTTGCTTCGGAGGGAGAGAGACTAAGAGTTCTCGGATACCAAGACCTAAGAATATGAATAATATGATAATAATAAATCTTTATTGACAATATAATAAATGAAGATAATGATAATTTTGCGAAATGTATATAAGAACATAGTCACTATAGCGATGTGGTTGGGTGGTTGGACTTTCGAGTCAAGAAACCTGAGTTTTATCCCCAGGTGGCAGGCTCGTACCAATGGGTTTTCTAAAGCTTATGTACGAATTATATTGGAATAAAGACGAATTATATTGGATTGGATATAAAGACGGCGCCGGGCTTACTACCTGAAGGTGGGTCGAAGGAACTTAATTGTCTAGGCTAGACCTCTGCCTTCCCCTGTATTGGGAATTGCGTGAAGATATTAACCTATTATTGCTGGGTATGTAGGAATCGAGACACTTGGAGGTCTGTTCTTCTTGGCAACCCTGTAAGGGTCATCTGATCATTGAATATTTATTTCCTTCATTTCTCGAATTTACCTATAGGTGGAATATTGGGGTAGGTCAGAGGGCTAAACAGTTTAGTCCTTCTAATCCACACTTCTGTGGAGCTTATTTGGGAGAATTTGACAAGTGTTAGAGTCAACTGTAGAAATCGTAGATAAGTATAGAGAACAATTTTTTGGTGCAAGTCTTACACCGAAGGATTAAGATAATCTGTATCACAAAATAGAAAGAAAAGATGAAAAAGACAAGACACTTAAAGAGTTTCTTTCATCAATTCATTCTCTCCAATTCTGCAAGACATGTGTTATTTATGTTCCTATGTGAAAAACAAAGAACGAAGAAAGAAAGAAATCAAATCCGATCAGGATTAGATTTGATTTGTTAAAACATTTATTTTTCATTTATTTGGCGATGTTTGTAATATATATTACATCCATAGATCTTAATTTTTTTAACTCTACAGTTCCTCTAAAGAAGAAACAGGCGAAAGAAACTCCGTAGGCATCCTGTTTTTTAGCGTATCTTTATAAAAAAAACAACCAACTATCGTGGCATTATGACATGTTAGTTGATTTATTAAAATATATTTGAACAAAAATACTCGTAGTTTACTTCCTCTAGAACTCCTCTGATTACTATTCGTAGATAAATATTCATGTACATATATCTGCATAAAATATATTTACAAAGTAAAATTTGTCACTTTTGAAGAAAGAAATCTGAAATTCATTATTTCAGTTTCTTATCAAAGCCATAGAACATAAGATTAAAAAAATGCATGTCATTATACTTGTGCGAATTATCAGATTATAAGAGCTAAGTATTTTCTTTCCAACATAGTGGTAGAGCCACGCATCAGTTTTGTTGTTGTATGAATGGGCCGGCTCGACCGGGGAAGTACCACGACCTCAGAGAATACCGGCGTGAAGTAGAAGTCTAACAAACTTCTGCGTTTCGTCTGGTGAGTGCAGGTAACCGGAGGCCCACACACCCCCCTGCCCCAATTCTGGGAGGGGGGATCACTCTAAGGCCGGCAACAAATCTGCTATGCCTCTGGTATTGCGGGTGTTCATGGGCGGCGGTAATCACTTACCATCACGTGAGCCACGTGTTCGTTTGCCTCCCTTTTCTATTAAAAAAAACAGAGGTCTAGAATATTTGGTCCCTTCGACCCACCTTCCACTGAAGACATTTTGGTAAAACTTGGCAGGTGATAAGCCCGTCGCCGCTTTATATCCAAGCCATTAATTATATGAATCGTAAATAGGTTTTGATAAAAAATGTATGGCTTGTCGCCCGGCAAGCATATTGGCGATCGCTGATCCCGCTGAGAAAATATATTTACGATGACAATGAATGTTTGTTCTCCTAGAAATTCTCTTGGAAGTTTATATGTTTATATAAATATTTATGTATGTCAGTATATGTTATCTATATATGTACATTTTATTTGGCTGGGACACCAAGGCGGCGACAGGCACACTAGACACATTGTCCCAAATCCACTATAAGGAATTGGGTCGAAAGGACTAATTTGTCCAGACCCCTCCTCAGCGAAATGTATGTAGATATTAATCCACGGCTCCATAAGTCCTTAAACATATTCTTTGAACTTTGATCCTACAAAGTTATATTTATTTTTTATTTCACTAGCGTTAATTCTATTCTTTCCAAACAATAAACAACAATACGTTCTATGTCACCCCGGAGACCGACGACGATTTTCGCGAGGTATATTTCTTTAAGGCTCTCCTCCCTCGAGCGTCATTGGACGACACAGAAACAAGAAGAGTGGTCGTTTAAAAAAATATTCAACGAGCGGTCGTTTTAATCTTTCCAATGGGACTGAATAATGACAATGTAGTGTTTCCTATTCTTATATATTGCAATCTTAAACGAAGAAAAGAACGGGATAGTCGAGCGGTGATCGGAATTCGAGACTAAGGACCCGGGTTTGATTCCTTGGAGGTAAGCACCGAGGAATGAGTTATTATAAAAGCTTCTGTACGATTTACATCGTTTGGACATAAAGACAGGGGTAGACAGAGGTCTAGTCTAGACTATTGAGTCCCTTTGACCCACCTTCCACCGAAGATATTTTCAGGACAACGTGACAGGTGGTGAGCCCGTCGCCGTCTTTTTTTTCATTTGGGGTTCGAACTCGGGTCTCTTGACTCGAAATTCCGACCAACCAACCACTCGGCTATCGTGACTTTTGGGAATGAAAAATTATTCATTTAATTTCAATAAATGCAAGCTTAAGCAAGAAAAATCTAACACAAATAAATAAACTTCAAAAAATATAACTGAATAAAGCAGATTACTATTTTTATCCTAAGCAAATAAATACGCGTCCCAACAACCACAAGTCAAACAACTCATAAAGGGCGGCTGAGCAATTTACAGATAAGGAGAAAAGGCTCTTTTATTTTTATAGTGCCTCTGAAATTCTGCTTGACATCTCTTTCAAACCATCAGCAGAATTAATTGAATAAACACAACCGTACAAGTTCTGTTTTCATGCATATTAAATTTTAGTGTATTTCATTTACCGTGCGGACGAATATAAAAAAATACATATACTAGTATAAATAGAGACAACATCACACACTTCGCTCTGATTCCAAAGTAAGCAGCTTAAGCACTTGTATTATGGAGTCGGTAACAACGAAGGTACCACAAACAGCCAGACCTGAGAAAATGAAGACAGAATGTTTTTCACATCGTACCTGTAACTTCAGACCTGAATACCAGCTAGATTCTTCCTTCCTGTTGGTGTCATAAGAGACGCTAAATGTGACCCTTGAAAACACAAATAGCTACCGACGAATGGTAATATCACCATAGGAAATAAATGCCAGAGTAGAATAGCACATTGACAGACAGCAGGATGTAAGCTGCGAGGAGTGCAGTACTGCTATCGTCAATCGGCTTGCCGAGCGTAACTTTTATGGTAATACCTCCGTACTAGCCTTACCTAAAGCTGTAGACACGATAGCAGAGTGGTTAGGTGGTCGGAATTCGAGTCAACTGGCCCGAGTTCGATCCCTAGGTAGCAGGCTCGTACCAATGGGTTTTTTCAAACACTTATGTACAGATGGGCTCACCACTTGTCACGATGCCCCAAAAATATATTCGGTGGATGATGGGTCGAAACGACTTAATTATCTAGACCTCTGTCTACCCCAGTATTGGGAATGGCGTGAAGCTCTTTTATACAGACCATTTATCTTGTTTGATAATTTTAAATAAATAACATGTGTACAGATAGAAAGAGGAATTAAAGAAATTACTTTAAGCGATAAGATTCTAAGCTCTAAATCAAATTTATATCGTATATTTTCCGTGTTATCTAGATAGGGACAACGTCACATACATAACTCTGATATCAAAGTAGGTAACCTTAGTAATTGTGTTATGGAATAAGAACCAACAAAGGTACCACAAACACTAACCCGAAAAAACATTAAAAAGAGATTAGAGAATAAATCTCTGTACTGACCCATCTGACAATTGAACCCGAGACCTCAGAACAGACATACAAAAACTGGGGTAAACATCACTCGTCCACATCGATAGTCAAATCAGAACATTACGTAAAACTGTCCCCACAGTTTTACATGAACGCATATTGCATGCCCTATTTCTAAAAGCAAAAGGGAGGGTCAACGGGCATTCGTTAGACGTAAATCTCTTCTGGACGACTGTAACTAGGGCAAGAGATTATCAATATCCCCGGCCGTCAAAAACACAACGTTTGCTCTCCGTATTTAGTTTTCACTGGCTTACAAGAAATTGTTTGTTTGTACTGTTTCCGTTACAATTTTTAAGTTATGTTACCGAACGGTACAATCATAGAAATAATTTCAATGCTGGGGTAGCTAGAGGTCTAGACAATTAAGTCCTTTCGACCCATCTTTCATAGAAAAATTTTTGGGTCTATTGACTCGAATTTTGATCACAAAAACACTCGGCTATCGTGAAAACATACTTACATACATACATACTAATACGGATAAATATTTTTGTATTTGCCACATTGTATTAGATCACTTTCTTTGATCAACTGCACTGCTACTACAGTTTATTTCTATTTAGCCTGATTTTTAGTTGACTGGTAGAGAATGCCGTATGGCATCAGGTCCGCCATATGTAATTCTTTCTGCTTTAATGCACAAAGAATTACAATTACAATGCTTAAATAAATAAAACATCACATAAATCGCTCCAATACCAAAGTAAGTAGCGAAAATAGTTATGTTATCAACGAAGTCACCACTAACACCCAGACCCGAGACAAGTAGAAAAATTTGTTTTCTACATTAACAAGTCCGAGAACTTAACCTGGGACTTAGGTACTGTTATCGAAAATCCGTTTGAAAAGCGCGGCGGCTACGGCAAACCAACCTCAATAGATAGCACTAAGTACAGATGTGGAGTTACCGGCCGTTGATGAAAATGTTGGCTCTATTTTACATCTTATTTGGTAATGTTACGCCAACATACACAGGCGGGGTAAGTATATATTTAAAAATTTTATGAATAAAATATTATAGTGTTGGTGAATCTTGTTTTTTCTCAATATAATTAGGTGTTGAATTTTTAGGAAATAGCCCGGTAATATTAAGTTATAAAAAAGTATAGTGTTAAGTTATAACTAATATTAAATTATAACTTGGAGTTAGTTTAGTTTTATAACGGTCACGATAGCCAAATGGTTGGGTAATAGGAATTCGAGTCAAGATTGGACTTCGGTCCCCTGATGGTAAAGCTCGTGCCAATTGTTTTTAACTTAGTATAGTTATAACTCCACTTGGACATAAATGCGGCGACAGGTTTGCCACCTGTCACGTTGTTTCAAACATATCTTTGGTGATAGGTGGGTCGAAAGGACTTAATTGTGTAGACCTAGACCTCAGTCTGCCTCTGTATTAGAAATGGCGTGAAGATATAAAAAAATGAGCTTTAAACGTAAGTCAAACTAAGTATAACGTTAATAATTCAGTATAGCCATTTAGATCGGAGTGCACTTCATACAGACTTGCTTGCACTATAACTTTTTGAAAAAAAAATGTAAATATCTTCACGCATTTCCAAATACAGGGGTAGACAAAAGTCTAGTCTAGACAATTAAGTCCTTCCACCGAAGATATTTTCGGGACAACGTGGCTGGTCGTGAGCCCATCGCCGTCTTTATGTCCAAGCCAACGGTATATTTCGTACATAAGTTTTTGAAAAACCCGAGTAAAGTACCAGCCTCCCACCTGCGGATCGAATTCTGGTCTCTAGACACGAAATTCCGACCACCCAACCACTCGGCTATCATGACTAAACTATAACTATACTTTTAACTATAACTTTTTAAAATTTAATATTTAATTCCCAATACAGAGGTAGACAGAGATCCAGACAATAAGGTCCTTTTGACCTTCCTTATATCGAAAACATTTATGGGACAACGTGAAAATAGTACGTACACCCGAGACGGATGACCAGGTAGAGTATCGATCTCAAGTTTCTTGACTCGAATTTCTTCCACCCAACACTGTTATCGCGAGCCTTAAATAATTTTCATTAAATGATTCATGTGTTTTTATTAAATAAAAAAATACGATAATAAGTAACTAAAAAAGAATATAAATATCTTCACGCAATTCCCAATACAGGGGTAGACAGGGATCAAGTCTAGACAATTAAGACCCTTTGACCCATCTTCCACCGAAGATATTTTCGGGACAACGTGACAGGTGGTGAGCCCGTCGCCGCCTTTATGTCCAAGCCAACGATGAAATTCGTACATAAGTTTTTGAAAAACTCATTGGTACTGCCACCTGGGGATCGAACTCGGGTCTCTCGACTCGAAATTCCGACTACTCGGCTATCGTAGTAAATAAAAAGTAGATAATAAAAAAGATAAAAAGTATATATATATATATATATATACATATATATATATATATATATATATATATATATATATATATATATATATATATATATATATATATGTATATATATATATATGTATATATATATATATGTATATATATATATATATATATATATATATATATGTATATATATATATATATATATATATATATATGTATATATATATATATATATATATATATATATATATATATATATATATATATATATATATATATATATATAAATATATATATAATGATATCGTTGGCTTGGGGATAAAGAAAATATCTTCTCTGGAAGGTGGGGCGAAGGTACTTAATTGTTTAGACTAGACCTCTATCTACCCCTGTATTGGAAATTGCTTAAAGATATTTATTTATTTTATTTTATTAAAAATATTATGCGCAGTAAAACTCTGTTGTCTTTTATTAATTATCACTTCGCCTCGCTTCGTATAAGAATCAAAGGGAATAGGTGAATGACAGAGGCTTTTGTTTGTAATGGGTAGTATCTTTACATCTAATAGCGTACAGCATTCATTTTTTATGAGCTACGAGGACGAGTGGCGTACACAGGCTTTCAGGGTGTCGCCAGATCTGAGGTCCCGGGTTCAATACCCGGATTTTTACATCGTCCGGCAATGTGTAAAAGAAATGTAAGAATTTCCTCAGGTTCGGTTGTTTGTAGTACCTTCGTTTCTTCTGATTTCATATCACAAGAGCTTAAGCTACTTACATTGAGATTAGAGCAATGTATGTGATGCTATCTTCTGCCAAACTTATGGGTATTACTATGTGTATGTATTTATTTAATTGAAATGAATATCTATGCATTAAAATCTCATATATCTGTATCTCCACATTTGAAGCTCGCTGACGGCGCTGACAGATTCAGGAAACAAATCGATGTCCTACATCACGCTATCAAAGTCCTTGCGACCACACATTGCCGATAGCCCACACTGTTGGAGAAACGTCGTCACCAGGTCACGAACACCCGACCTGGCCTGTTACGTTCATTCATCCACCTCTACGAAAGACGTAAATACCTAACATCTCTACAGTTACCGCAGAAAGCGGTATCAATGTCCGGGGAAGCAGCAGCCTCCTGAGAAGACCCCCAAGTCATGAGGCCACGCCTCGAAACTCGGGGGCCCTGTACAATCCATGAAACCATCCATATTGTACAGTACTGTACATTATCCGCTACAATCCCATCAGTGTCAGTGCATTCTTTAAATGTCTCATTTATTTATTTACGAGGATATTATTTATATTAAACTAAAGATATTATTAATTATATTAATGATATTATTTAACGATATTATTTATTATCCTTAAACATATATTTATATCTAAATGTATGCTAAAAAAAAGGAAATACACGTGGTCCGGAATTGCGAGATTAACCTTCATTTATATAAGATTCATTTAACTTTCGCGTCACAGCTAGTAGCGTTTTGTATTCTATATGCCCTTGGAGGCCACTAGCAGAACAAATTATGCACCATATTGTATTTGCACGGTAGTTTTATTTGGCAACACTGAAATAACTAATTATTTCGTTAATACTGAGATTACTTTATAGTCACGATAACCGAGTGGCTGGGTGATCGGAGTACGAGTCTAGAGACCCGTGTTCGATCTCCAGGTGATAGGCTCGAACCAATGAGTTACTATCAAAGCTTTTTCAAAGCTGATTTAAGATTTATATCGTTGGTTTGGACATAAATATGACGAACAGTTGTCACGATTTTGTCTTATTGGCTTAATTGTCTAGACCTCTGTCTACATTTGCTTTGGAAAATGCGTGAAAATATCACACATACCCTAGCTATTACGCTGAGTTGTGGCATGGGAATATACCACCCACTTTCATCCCCTGGGTGCAGTAAAAGGTGACTAAGGGAAAAGCCCTGACAAAATAATCAGCTACCGATAGATGGCGGGATAACCCTCTCGAACAAATATGGACCAAAATTCAAAAGACAAGTGCTAGGCAGCAGCGTCTAAGGTACGATGAGTCTGGTACTACGATCGCCAATTCAACGCATCTGCTATATCTCTGGTATTTTGGGTATACATGGGCGGCGGTAATTACTTACCACCGCACTTACCGCCTGTTCGTTTGCCTCCTTTTTCTATGAAAAAAAAAAACTAATTACGCCATCCGTTTTAACACAAAACTGTAGACTTCTTTTAATCCCCTAAGATATATTACGAGAAAGATAGAAAGAAATAGAAATGGAAGTATTTACGAAGTACACGATTCCCAATACTGGAGTAGACACAGTTCTAGACAATTAAGTTCTTAAGGAACAATGTGATAATTGAGACGGACGCCATCTTTTTGTCCAAGCCAACGATATAAATAAAAAAAAATATCTTCACGCAATTCCCAATACAGGGGTAGACAGAGGTCGAGTCTAGACAATTAAGTCCCTTCGACCCACCTTTCACCGAAGATATTTTCGGGACAACGTGACAGGTGGTGAGCCCGTCGCCGCCTTTATGTCCAAGCCAACGATATAAATCGTACATAAATTTGGAATAAACTCATTGTTTCGATCGAACTCGGATCTCTTGCCTCGGATTCCATTCACCCAACCACCCCACACACACTATAGTAACATTTTTTATATACTTTTATTCATTTTTTTCAAACATAACCTCAATTCATCACACAATACCACAATTAAAATAAATCAAACACTCACAGCATAACATTAACTTTCCAATTTCGTAACACGGTTTGCGTAAGCGAAAAATGGCGTTCCAGCATTATTGGCGCTGCCGATTCTCGCGCAATATCGATGCGGCCGGCCCTGGATACGGTCCGAATGTGATTTATGTCCGCCAAATATTTGCTGACAACCTTTTACGCGAGCAATACAGACGGGGACCATGCGGACGGAATCAGCGTTTATAAATGGCGAGTGGAATATCTGGTGTTGTTTGTTTTCGACGAATAAAAGGCTGACGGATAAAGCTCACTGAGTTGCTGGTATATTATCTAACGTACCTGTGTTACCAAGCTTTGTTTGGTATCGATAGATGTTTTAATATTAAGTAACTGCTTTAATAAAAATTGGAATTTGAATTTGAATTGTATTGGAATTTGCGTAAATATATTTATTTATTTATTTCATTAAATAATATTACGCGTAGTACAACTCTGTTGTTTTCTATTAATGATCACTTTTTCTATAATGGCTTCGCTTCGAATCGAAACAAACTGAATAGGCGAATGACATAGGCTTTGTTTTGTATCTGTACATTAAAATCTCATATACCTGTATCACCACATTTGAGTCACGATAGATGAGATTAGAGTCACGATAGCCGAGTGGTTGGGTGGTCGGAATTTCGAGTTAATAGACCCGAGTTCGATCCCCAGTTGGTAGGCTCGTACCAATGGGTTTTTCAAAAACTTATGTACGAATATCGTTGGCTTGGACATAAAGGCGGCGACGGGCTCACCATCTGTCACGTTGTCCCGAAAATATCTGCGGTGAAAGGTGGGTCGAAGGGACTTAATTGTCTAGACTCGACCTCTGTCTACCCCTGTATTGGGAATTGCGTGAAGATATTTTTTTTTTACCACATTTGAAGCTCGCTGACGGCGCTGACAGATCCAGGAAACTAATCCATGTCCTACATCGCGCTATCAAAGTTCTTGCGACCACACATTACCGATAGCGCATACTGTTGGAGAGACGTCCTCCCCTAGGTCACGAACACCCGACCTGGGTAGGCTTTATTCTGCGACGAAAGACGTAAATACGTAACATCTCTACAGATACCGCTTTCTGCTTTACACCCCCTGAAACGGTCGACCCGTACTGTACTGTAATGTACTGTACATCATCCGCTACAATCCCATCGGTGTTAGTGCATTTTTTTAAAATCTCATTTATTTATTAACGAACCATGCCAGTTTGTTAGATCATCCTTAAAAATATATTCATATGCAAATGTATGTTAAAAAAAAGTAAATACACGTGGTCCGGAATTGCGAGGTTAACCTTCATTTAAACAAGATTCATTTAACTTTTGCGTTACAGCTAGTAGCGTTTTGTATTCTATATATCCTTGGAGGCCACTAGCAGAACAAATATGCACCAAATTGTATTTTTCGGTAATTTTATTTGGCAACACTGAAATAACTAAGCATCTTTCTCGTCAATACTGATATTACTTTATGGTTACGATAAGCGAGTGGCTGGATGATTGGAGTTCGATTCTAGAGACCAGAATTCGATCCCCAGGTGATGGGCACAAACCAATTACAGCTTATCCGAAGCTTATGTAAAATTTTTATCGTTGGCACGGACAGAAAGACGGTGAAGAATTTTCACATTGTTCTAAAAGAGGCCACGGTGAAAAGTGGATCGAAAAGATGAGAACGAAAATTGTCTGGACCTCTGTCTAAATCTGCATTGGGAAATGCGTGAAGATATCACACACGCGTAGTTGTGGCGTGAGAATATACCACTTTGTTCCCGTCGGTGTTTTGAGAGGCAGTCAAGGGAAGATTCTTGAAAATACAATTAGCTACTGATAGATTCCAGGAAAACTATCTCGAAACTATTTGGTCCAAAATTCAAAAGACCGGTAACAGGCAGCAGCGTCTAAGGTACAATGTGTCTGGTACTGTGATCGCCAATCCTTTTGTAAAACTTGCTGATTATAGCAAACTCTGACGTACTAGAGACTGTTGACTGTAGACACTGTTGATGATGATGATATCCACGCTTCATCGGAGTTTATATTGGACAAACTTTTGAGTCCAATAAAACGATACAAATCATATATGTTTTTCGATAAAATTAATTGATCACGTGCCTTGCTCCCGGAGATGGTCGATTTACGATCACCCAATCACTCGTCTAGGAAGAATACATTTTTATTTAATTTTTATATTTTTTTATCTTCTCACACTTTTTCCTCGAACTAGAGTATAAGTCTAAACAATTATGTTATTTCGACCCAACTTTCTTTTAATTTCGTTTTTTGGGACAACGTGATAGTGAGTACATTCGAATGGTATAATAATATTAACACAAGTATATAGATAAATATTCATATATATACGGGCAAATTCCCAGCGGGATTTGAACCCGTAACTCTCAGATTCGAATGCAGGGTTACTACAAACTAGGCTATCGCGTCGTCATTAAATATTCTACAAACGAGTGTTTTTTCGGATCTAATTACGCCAACCATTTTAGCGCTAAACTTTTTTTAATCCCCTAAGACATATTACAAGAAAGATAGAAAGAAATAGAAATGGAAGTATCTTCACACTGTTCTCAATTCTGGGGTGGACGCAGTTCTAGACAATTAAGTCCTTTCGTTCCACATTGCGCCGGAACCTATTTTAAAAGAACGTGACAATTGAGACTGACGCCATCTTTTTGTCTAAGCCAACGATATAAATCGTACATAAATTTGGATTAAGCTCATTATCTCAATCGAACTCAGATCTCTTGCCTCGGACTCCATTCACCCAACCACCCCACACATACTAACGTGAAATGTTTTAAATAATAATAAATAAATAAATATCTTCACGCTATTCCCAAGACAGGGGTAGATAGAGGTCTAGTCTAGATAAATTAAGTCCCTTCGACCCACCTACCACCGAAGATATTTTCGGGACAACGTGTCTGGTTGTGAGCCTGTCGCCGTCTTATGTCCAAGCCAACGATATAATTCGTACATAAGTTTATGAAAAACTCATTGGTACGAGCCTGCCACCTGGGATCGAACTCGGGTAGAGACCCGAGATGACAGGTGACTCGAAATTCGGACCACCCATCGTATCTTTTAAACATTATTTAGAAATTTTATAAACATATATTAAGTTATTTCTTACATAACCCCAATTCATAACACAATACCAACTTGAAAATAAATCAACATCACACTCACAGCATAACATTAACTTTCCAATTTCGTAACACGGTTTGCGTAAGCGAAAAATGGCGTTCCAGCATTATTGGCGCTGCCGATTCTCGCGCGATATCGATGCGGCCGGCCCTGGATACGGTCCGAATGTGATTTATGTCCGCCAAATATTTGCTGACAACCTTTTACGCGAGCAATACAGACGGGGACCATGCGGACGGAATCAGCGTTTATAAATGGCGAGTGGAATATCTGGTGTTGTTTGTTTTCGACGAATAAAAGGCTGACGGATAAAGCTCACTGAGTTGCTGGTTTATTATCTAACGTACCTGTGTTACCGAGCTTTGTTTAGTATCGATAGATATTTAAATGTTAAATAAATAAATGCTTGAATACATATATAGGGGCAAAATAAAATAAAGTGCTCTGATCTCAAAGTGTGTTATGGAATCAGAAACAATGAAGGTACCACTAACATCCAGGCACGAGAAAATGTAGAAAAAGTGTTTTCTGTATTGACCCGACCGGGAATGGAACCCGGAACCTCAGAGCTGAAGACACCTTGAAAACCGAATTATACGAAACTAGTCTACGCACGTCATCTAACTTCTTCCACTTTCTTACATACTTTCTTTAAAATTTATAAATATCTTCATGCAAGCACGACTAGGTATCCGAGTACTCTTGACCCTCTTCTCTTTGAACAATTTGCTCACATAGTCTTGGAAATTTAGTCTCTGTCTACCTCGACATCTTTTATATCCAACGCGACGAAATAGTGTACCCCTTTTCGGTTTCAAAAATATCGTATATTAAAACTGTAAAATATATTCACAAAAAGAAACTTAAACTTTGTAAGGACGCCTTCGAGAAATGATTTGGTAGCGCAATACAAGACTTTTAATGTCTCATATAATTAAATCCGAAAGCACTTCTACGATTTCTGCATAAATACTTCACGACTTCTAATTAAAGCAAGTTGACGACTGGGTCCAATTAGTAAATTAATAAGAAGTCTCTGTAATCTGAAAGCCACAAGAAAATGAAAAGGCGCATTAGAAGAAATTATAACTTGATAAGTTTAAAGCAGAAACATTAACTAAGTTAACTAACTGAAAAACTTAACTAAGAGTTTTGCGCTCTCTAATATTTAGACTAGACTATTATTTTTATAAGTCGAATCGCCTTTAATTAGTGAAAACTTATTAGCTAATATGCTAAAGTTAAAGACGAGGTAGCCGAGTGGTTTGATGATCGGAATTCGAGTCAAGAGATCCGAGTTCGATCCCCGGGTGGTAGATTCGTACTAACCAGTTTTTTCAAAACTTATGTGTAATGTACAAAGTTAGCTTAGTCATAAGGACGGCGACAGGCTCAAAACCTGTCACGTTTTGTCAATTGTCTAGACAAGACTTCTGTCTACCCCTGTATTGGGAATTGCTTGAATATACTTTCCCTCGCACTCGTCTTTAAGCGTTCATAGCGACCGGTACTGTACTGTACCATACTGTACTATAGCGTACTAGTCGCTTGGAACGTTACTCTACTGTACTGTACTGTATTCTAAATATAAGGGCGTACCAATATGTATTTTCAAAAACCTATGTACGGGAATGGCGTGAAGATATTTGGTTTATTTAGATATTAAATTTTGAAGCTCTTACTTTGACACTTACTTTCACGCTTCGGCTGTAGTCACGAATTCAAATTCCGCCCTTGTCAGTTGATATTTTAAAATTTCTCTTTAATTTAATAATGTAAAAGTAAATTGCTTTTTAAAACTATTGTAACAACAAAAAGCTACAGTATCAAAATATGTATATTTTAATATGACATTTTAAAATATTAAAATTAATAGTAAAACGATATACATAAATAATACTTACACGTTTAACTTCGGAGTAATGCAGATGACCTGGAAATAAAGAAGAACAATTAGACAATGTGCTTTAAGTGGCCCTTCTTTCTGGGTATCCTACACGAGTCTCCCGATACGCTTTCCGACTACCTAACCCCTCGGCTATCATGGTGAACATGAATATCGTAATAAATAAGTAATAAATATTTTCATGCAATTCCCAATACAGGGGTAGACAGAGGTCTAGTCTAGACAATTAAGTTCCTTCGACCCACCTTCCACTGAAGATATTTTCGGGACAACGTCACAGGTGGTGAGCCCGTCGCCGTCTTTATGTCCTAGCCAACGATATAATTCATACATAAGTTTTTGAAAAACCCCTTGGTACGAGCCAGGCACCTGGGCATCGAACTCGGGTCTCTTGACTTTAAATTCCGACCACCCAATCACTCGGCTATCATGGTTAAATTATACATCTTCTTCTTCCTGCCCTTATCCCATGCTATGTGTGGTCGGCACAACATGTCTTCTTCTTCCACTCTCCTCTATTTCCCGTCATCTCAATACTCACTCCTTTCTCTCTCATGCCTTCTTTCACACAATCCATTCATCGTTTTTTTGGTTTCCCCATAGCTCTTCGTCCATCCACATTCATCTCTAACATTCTTTTGTCTATATTACAATCTTCCCTCCTCATTACATGCCCGCACCATGCTAACCTACCACCCTTCATTTTCTCTGTCACTGGTGCTACTGTCAAGCTTCCCCTTATATACTCATTCTTTATCCGATCTTTTCTAGTCACTCCACACATCCATCTCATCATTTTCATCTCTGCAGCATGCACTCTTCTTTCATCCGTCACTTTCGTTGCCCAGCACTCTGATCCGTACAATACGACAGGTCTCACGATCGTTTTGTAAACTTTGCCTTTAAGTGGATCGCAAGTTACTCCCGAGACCTGTCGCCATTTCATCCATCCTGCATTTATTCTTTACGTCCCGGCCGATATTGCCGTCATTTTGGATCACTGACCCAAGGTAACGGAATTCGGAGCAGACTGCTAGCAGAACACCATCCAAGGCAATATGAGAAAAACTGGATGGACTACTGAAGACACAGAAAATGTGTTCGGTTTTGGTTCTGCTTATTTTTAATCCGACACTTTCCAGTTTTTCTTGCCATTTTCCCAGCTTGCTCTGGACCTCAAGTGCACTTTCTCCGACAAGCACAATGTCATCAGCAAATAGCATACACCAAAGCGCTTCCTCCTGTATGTTCGATGTCAAAGCATCCATAATCAGAAGGAACAAATAAGGACTTAAAGCCGAACCCTGTTGTAAACCTACAGACACATTGAACTTGTCTGTGATTCCAGCCTCAGACCGGACGCTAGTATTGGCTCTATTTTACATCGCCTCAACAAGCCGCACATACTTCTCTGGCCGCCCTTTCTCTCTCACCTCCGTAATATACACATAGTTACTTTTAATATAATAAGCAATCACAAAAGATACCGAGTCTTAATTAAAGATTCGATGTATATTGTTGGCTTTCCATATATTCACAATATAATGAAATAAACATTTACTTAAGACAACATAATTAAATTAAAGTTAATTTTATATATGTACATCATACTATTATTACAAATTGTAAAGTATACCAAATAAATATCTTCACAAAGTTTCCTATAGGGATAGACAGAGGTCTAGTCTAGACAATTAAGTCCCTTCGACCCACATTTCATCAAAGATATTTTCGGGAGAACGTGACAGGTGGTGAGCCCGTCGCCGTCATTATGTCCAAGCCAACTATATAATTCGTACATAAGTTTTTAAAAAACCCATTGGTACGAGCCTGTCACCTGGGGATAGAACTCGGGTAGCTCGACTCGAAATTCCTACCACTCAACCACTCAACCACTCGACTATCGTGACTATAATACTACTTTCCCTTTTATGTGATCATTTACTCATCTATAAAATCATCTTCGAGCTTGGAGTACCAATGAATAAATAAATATCTTGTCTTGACCATTAAGTCCCTTCGACCCACCTTCCACCGAACTATTATTACAAATTGTAAAGTATACCAAATAAATATCTTCACAAAGTTTCCTATAGGGGTAGACAGAGGTCTAGTCTAGACAATTAAGCCCCTTCGACCCTCATTCCATCAAATATATTTTCGGAACAATGTGACAGGTGGTGAGCCAGTCGCCATCTTTTATATATTTTATTTTTTTCTTTATTTATTTAATTTACAAGAAAAACAGACACCAAACAAACAAAATATAGAAAAAAAGGCCAATTACATGTTTTTACACATAGCTAAGTTAAAATATTAGTACAACGTAAAAACACGAATAATACTAAATAGAACGTAGGCACAAAAGTAACACACACAGAGAATTACGTAAAAAATAATTTTTTTTTAGTTTTTCTGTACTAAATTTAAATAAGTCTACATGTTGGACCGCAGCATTGAAAGTATTACACGCCCGAATTACAGGCGCTTAGTCGGTATGAGTTCCTAGTAAATGGTACGTATAGGAGACTAGGTTTTCTAAGAGTGACTAAGGAGTTCTGTACTATCAACAGAACCGTGCATTATGCGAGAAAGAAGTGTTAAATTCGCAATTCGTTTCGCTCATCTAGTAGTAGAAAGTGAAATGGCTTACAACGTTTGAAATAATCTGGCAAGTATATTAAGTATATTTTACTTCGGTATTTTTATAGATTAGGGAGGCAAACGAGCAGGTGGCTCACGTGATGGTAAGTGATTACCGCCGCCCATGAACACCCGCAATACCAGTGGCATAGCAGATGCGTTGCCGGTCTCAGAGACCTCGCCCCCCTCCCCCAAAGTGGGGAGGGGGGGGGCGCCGGTTACCTGCACTCACCAGACGAAACGCAGAAGTTTGTTAGACTTCTACTTCACGCCGGTATTTTGTGGGGTCGTAGTACTTCCCCGGTCGAGCCGGCCCATTCATGCAACAACAAAAGCTGATGCGTGGCTCTGCCACTGGAAAATTATATAATATTGTACATATTTAAGACATTTTTCCTGTATGATTTCAATGCGATTGATATATATTTTATATAATGAATTCCAAACCTGCGAGGCAATTCTAGGTGGTTACGGACAAAGGCACAATATAGTAATTTTAATGTTTTAATACTCTTAAACGCGAACGAGATTCTCAGGATAAGCCCCAGTGCTGTAGAAGCTTTGCTGACTATGTTAGAATCATGTAAATTAAAATTAAGTTTTGAGTCAAAGGTAATTCCTAAATCTATTAAGTTATTTACCCTTTGCGATTGGAGTGTTTAAAAGTGTATAATTTGCAGATGATATTTTGCGAAACATTTAGATCAAGTTTATAAATTGTACAGTAGTATTGAAATGTATCCAAGCCAACGATATGAATCTTACATTGGTTTTGAATAAACCTGTCACTTGAGGATCGAACTCGGGTCTTTCGATTCGAAATCCGATCACCTAATCACTCGGCTATCGTGACTTCTTACTAATACATATATATTTATAACGACAACCCCGTGGACGAGTGGTGTAAACACTGGTCTTCAAGGTGTCGCCATCTCGAGGTCCCGGGTTCGATTCCCGGTCGGTCAATGTAGAAAAACCACTTTTTCTAAATTTTCTTTCTAATTTTCTCGGGTGGGCCTTCGTTGTTTCCGAATCCCATACTTCAAGTGCCTTAGTATAAATTATTATATTGGGATCGGAGCAATGTAATTGATGTTGTCCCTATCTATAAATGTATTTACTTATTTATAACTTAGATAGATAGACACTATATTCTTTATTGCACGCCAATACAGAAAATATACAACATAAAATTTATTAGAATAGCAAGGCTATGGTGACAAAAGTGGCAGTCTTATCGCTAAAAGCGATGTCTTCCGATTGGATAATTTAGTCCTAACTTTTTTTTAGGCCGGAAAAAGATATCAAAGAACAAAAATAAACAATTGAATATGAAGCATCAAACACATTCGTTTTGAAGACAACTTCTTAAGTGATAACTTCATATTTAAATTCCATTACAACTGACTGGAAATAAACGAAAAATATTTAAAAATGTAACATAAAATAACGTTATGGGAGATTGTATTCACAATCTGAAATTGCACATCAGTGCACCCCGCGACCTAAAAGAGAGCATTGCTCTATTACAAAATTCACTCGAACTGTATTAAAGTGAGAGGTTAGTTTTGTACTAGTTTCTTTACGTGACTTTATATGTGCAATATCTAGAAATTACTGTATTTTTTCTCGCCGGAGGCACAAATCATAATCCCTTAAGCAAAATTACATTCAGATCTCTAACATACCTTTACACCAATCCCAATACTTAAGTAAATATTTTCTGTATTGGCGTGCAATACAGAATATACTGTCTATCTATCTAAATTTTAAATAAATTAATACATATATAGATAGGGACAACATCACATAAATTGCTCCGATCCCAATGTAAGAAATAAAGGTCTCTACAATTTTTTTGGGACTGCGTGCCTGGTGAGCCTGTCGCCGTCTTTTTTTCCAAGCCAAGGACATAAATCGTACATAAATTTTGAAAAAAAAAACCATTGGTACGAGCCTTGGGGATCGAAATCGGGTTTTGTGACTCGAATTCCGATCACCCTACCAGTCGGTTGTCGTAACTTATAACTATATTTGTTGCTAAATATTATTTAAACTACTTGCGTTATTAAATAGTACATACTTTTACCATTATGTCACAATAGCGGAATGGTTGCGTGATTGGCATCCGAATCAAACGAATCGAGTTTGATCCCCGCATCTCTATATATGTATGGTGGAAAATAATGCCATTAACTATGTTTGTTTTGTCCAAGCCGGGTCCTTTGATGACGAGGCTGCAGGCTGACCTACATGATTTTTATTTAACAACATAAATAAATGTTTCAACTAATTTCCCACTATTTGAATGAAGGCAATTTGTTGGGTAGGACAAACTCGATCGAAATCCATTATTCTCAACGTCAATAACACTGATCCTATCTGACGGCAAATTAAATATTGATTGATATTACTTTTACAACAACTAAGGCTAGACCTGCCGTTCACTATGGTTAGTGAAGCATATGCATTTATCTCATGCGGATAGTAGCTGGCGGGAGGAGACTCGCAAGACTGCAGCCGAAAGCCGCACAACGTGGGAAACCATACCCTTGAAGTGAGCAGTAGACTTAGAATCATGTGTGGTGAGTTGGTGAGTCTACGGAAGGTATATTTTAGGGTGTACGTACGTACATACACTGGATTTGTCGTTGGTTTGTTTGAAATTTACTTCTGTATTTGTCCATCCGAGAAAAAACTTAAAGGAAAAAAATATCTTTAAGCCATTCCCATTACTATTTTTGGTTCTTGCGTCCACATTTTCAGGAACAACGTCATAGGTTGTGATGCTATCGTCGTTTTTATGTCCAAACCTACTATATGAGTCATACATCAGTTTTGAAAAAAAGCCTACCACTTGAGGATCGAACTTGGGTCTATTGACTCGAATTCCCATAACTCAATCACTTTGCAAAAGTGACTTTTAAAAGAACGTGCTTATTCAAGAAATAAAACGTTAAAAATATCCTATGTTACTCTGTCTACACCAGTATTGGAAGAAGCGTGAAGTTATTATGTCATAGATAAAGATGGGAAAATACTGTATTCGTAGATTTTAAACGTATTTATCCGGATTGCTATTCCTTGATGCTGGCTAGGCGCCAGGCAGTGTACACAATGTAGTAAACAGCATGTTACTGTTGTGGCCAAAACAAATTAGCGCAATTCTGGAAAATTTTCTAAGATGTTAGACTCTTTATCTGATGATGAATCGTCTTAGTAAAACAAAAATATATTCACGCCATTCCAAACACTGGTCAAACCAGAGGTCTAGACTATTAGTCTTTTCGACCCATCTTTCACCGAATAATTTTTTGATACAACGTGATAGATGGTAAGCCTGTTGCCTTTTTTAAGACCAAGGTAATGATCTAAATCGTACATAAGTTTTGAAAACCCATTGGTACGAGCCTGGGGATCGAACTCGGATCTTTCGACACGAATTCCGATCACCCAACCACTCAGCAGTCATAATTAATTACTGCTCATACTCTGCAGTTATTTCTAGCAGCGTTTTTAGCTGTAATTATAAAGATGAAGTTTGACGTAAATCTAGATTTAAATATAGAAATATAGAAATAAAATAACAGAATGATTTAGGACAAGCATTTGTTTGAATACAAGTACGTACAAACAAACAAAACGACGTTCTGTTTACGTTGATCTAATTTCGCGCTTTACCCGCCATAATCTATATATAAATATAAGTATAGAATATGTATGTCCGTTGTTGCAACTTGCCTTAAAGCATCTCTCGCAGTTCATGTTGTTTATTATATTTTCTTTTGTAGCTACCATTAAGTGTCAAGGGGAGATCCCTCTTTTTGACGGTTTGACGGACGAAGTCGTCACCAGCTCCAAGATGCCGGCTTCGATTTCTGAACGTGTTAATGTAGAAAACCGTTTTCTACATCATCTGACCTCGGGGTATTTGTGGTACATATATTGTTAGTGATCCCATAGCTTGTGCTTTAGCTGGTGCTTTAGCTACTTACTTTAGGATCAGAGCAATGTATTTTTAATATTGTAATAAAAATAAATATTTCCTCGTAATCCCCAATACAGGTGTAGACAGAGGTCTAGTCTAGATAATTAAGTCCCTTTGACCCACCGTCCACCGAAGATATCCTAACAGTGGTATAGCCACGCATCAGCTTTTGTTGTTGCATGAATGGGCCGGCTCGACCGGGGAAGTACCACGACCTCACAGAATACCGGCGTGAAGTAGATGTCTAACAAACTTCTGCGTTTTGTCTGGTAAGTGCAGGTAACCGGAGGCCTACACACCCCCCTCCCCCAATCTGGGGGGAGGGGCACTCTAAGGCCGGCAACGCATCTGCTATGCCTCTGGTATTGCGGGTGTTCATGGGCGGCGGTAATCACTTACCATCACGTGAGCCACCTGCTCGTTTGCCTCCCTTTTCTATAAAAAAAATATTTTCGGGACAACGTGACAGGTGGTAAACCCGTCACCGTCTTTGTGTCCAATCCAACGATATAATTCGTACATAAATTTTCCGAGAACCCATTAGAACGAGCCTGCCACCTGGGGTTTGAACTCGGGTCTCTTGACTCGAAATTCCGACCATCCAATCACTCAGCTATCGTGGCTATTATGCTTTTAGTTATGTTAATGTAAAGTGGTCAGCGTGCAGTAAAAAAAGTCATAACTTAAGAAGAAAAAAAAAACTAATTTTCATTTTTGGTGCGGTTCCAATTTAACGAGGTCGGTGGCACTCCATGCGAAAACTTGAAATATCGCTGCATAAAATTTTCCTTTTAAAGTTTGCGATAAATGTAAAAAAAGTCTTATTTCACCATCTCCTAAAAAAAGAAACTTCTGTGAACGGTCGGTCAAAAGGACTTTATTGTCTATACCGGGGTACCCTTTGTATACTTCGGTATAGGAAAATGCGTGAAGATATAAAAAAAAACTTTTAATGTCCGATGTTTAAGTTGGATTGTTAGATTGACCCGGTTTGACAGTTTGTTCCGAGTATAGACGACATTTCGAACGTAGTATCCCCAACAACATCCGGCATTGCTCTATTTCAAATTGTATATAAAAACAGAAATTTGAGATGCATAATAAAGTTACTTATATGTTCAAAGAACTTGTCAAATAAAGCACTGTGGCGTAATTAAAGCTAACCGAAACACGAAATAATTGACTTACCGGTAATCTAAACCAACCGGAAATGGAGCTTTCGGTTTGAGCAAATTCTACGGATGGAGTCTCCAAGCTTCTGTTTATTAAAATTGTATCTCTACAGAATCCAAAATTATGAGGATAAAATTTTAAAATTCGCATTGAACAACTTGCGATTAAGATTATTGATAATATTGTAAGGACCTCCGTGGACTAGTGGCGTGCACATCGGTTTTCATTGTCGCTAGCTTTGAGTGGGTTCGATTCCCGATTGAATCTATGTAGAAAACACTGTTTCTACATTTTCTTGAGCCTGAGTTTTTGTGGTAAGTGTTTAAGCTGCTTACTTTGGGATCAGAGCAATGTATGCAATATGGTCCCTATCTATGTATTTATAATTAATATAATAAATAGCGGAGTGGTTGGGTGATCGGAATACGAGTCAAAATACCCGATTACGATCCCCAAGGCTTGTACCAATGGGTTTTTCTAAGACTTATGTACGATTTATATCGTTGACTTGGACATAAAGATGGCGACGGGCTCACCATGTCACGTTGTCCTAAAAATGTTTTCGGTGGAAGGTGATTCGAAAGGCCACAGTGTACTCCTGTATTGGGAATGGCGTCGTAATATTTTTTTTTACTATCAGGTTGCTTCTGTAATGGTTTCGAATCAAATCTTTAAGTATTACAGTATAAATAAAAATGTATAGTACCATTTTATTTTATTTTTAAAGCATGCAAATCATGCTGGACTTTTTGATATTAAAATACAATACATTTACGGTATCCGCAATACAGGGGTAGACAATTAACCCAAACGCTCTGCTATCGTGACTCTACATAAAACAAATATATAATTTGGACACTAAGACGTTGTCCCAAACAGGCATCGGTGAAAGTGGGGTCGATAGGACTTAATAGCTTTTGCCTCTACCTACCTACATACATAAATATATACATACATATCGGCCTGTTAAAGTCCACTGCAGGACATTGGCTTCTCTCATACGGAGAATCCGCCATAATCGCCACGTCCGGCAAGCGGATTGGCGATCGCAGTACTAGACCACTCGCATCTCAGACGCTGCTGTCCATCTTCGGTCTGATAATTTTGGTCTGATATTTTTAGAGATGGTTATCCCGCCATCTATTGGTTGTCATAACGATATTCAAGTTTCCCTTAGGCGCCTCTTACGTCATCCTCAGGAAGAAAGGGTGTGGTGACATACATACGCCATTACCACACGAAAACCTACCTACTCTTCAGTATTGAGAAAATGCGAAAAGGTATAGAATGTTTTGGCTTATACACTCAACGTCTTTTTAATTACCCACTATCGGCCTGATTGTGGAAAAGCCGGAATCGCTCTAACAAATTGCCGGATCCCACATTCGCCGGGGCTCCCCGACGACTTATCTCGCCCAAGTGATTTATACTGCAAATCAATTCAAAGCCTAGCCGTTGGATTTTTTGAGACTAGATTTGGATTCAGTAGATAATAAACTAAAATGTTACAATTATTTATTCTTGTGCTTATAACTTATCTGTTTACTATTTTAGTATTTAATTTTTTATTAAGTAAGTTAGTTACGATAGCCAATTGGTCAGGTGGTCAGAATTCGAGTCAAAAAACCCAAGTTCTCACCGGGTTCACCACCTGTCACGTTGTACCGAAAATATATTCGGTGGAAGGTGGGTCGAAGGGACTTAATTGTCTAGACTGGACCTCAGTCTACAGGGGTAATTAGGTATTGGGTATTGCATGAAGATATTTATTTTTATTTATTCTCGCTGATTATAAATTGATGTTAATTTTCAATCCAAAAAATAGTGTGGTTACAAATTAAAACAGATATTTACGAAAATAAAATATATGTTTTATAAGCTAAAAATATATATTTTTAAAAGGCCGGCCATATAACTCGCAGAACTTACAACCGTTAGATAAGAAAGGTTCTCAGATAGCAACCTCGTATGGGGCAAACACAATGTAGAACGATCCCTGCGAGATGGAATGACGACGACTTGTAAAATTTTGCCGGAAGTCGACGGATGCAGGTGGCTGAGGGAGTGGTCTATGTTCAGCAGACTCTCGATAGGCTGTGAAGAGAGAAAAGAAAGAAAGCTAAAAAAATGTCGCCCAAATCACCATGGTCTGTGAACAGAGTAGCCAACAAACTTACGGAGATGCCAAGTTGAATACCCAGCGTGATGCGTTGACCAAAGTATGAACCAGAACTTGGCTGACAATCTACAACAATTGCTTAAACAATTTATCAAGAAACATATTTACAAGACAATCTCTCAAGCTAACAAAGTAACATTTACATAAACTAGATATAAAAAGGCAATCTTGTAACAGAGCGTCTCACAAAGACTGAATCGTAAAAAAGATTTATAGAGCAACAAATTCGACATTTATAAATTTTATCATTCTTTTACTTTCTTAACAAATATAAAAAGTGATATTTAAAGAACTTTTCTTTGAAAACTTTTCATTTTAAATAATATCTTTCTCAGTTTTCTTTCTTTAACTTTCGCTGGCATTCGTTTTGAACAATATCTGATTTAAGAGCCCTTTCACATATTTTCAGCAAAATTGATAACTTTGCCTTATTAATCTGCGAAATTAAAATGTATCATTAAAATGTATTGGACTCACCATCTGTCATGTTGTCCCAAAAATATCTTCGGTGGAAGTTGGGTCGTTAATTGTCTAGAATAGACCCCTGTCTCCCCTGTACCGTAAGAGAGATTTTCTAAACTCGCCATGCCTAGCAAGCCGATTGGCGCTCGCAGTATCAGACGCCACACAACATAGGCTTATTTTTCGATAACTTTATCACGTCATTTAAGAAAGGTTTTCTCATAAACTAATAAAGAAACAAGTGGACGTATATAATTTAGATTATACAAATTCATAAAAAATTGATATATAGGTGAGTTGGTGAGTGTGTAATAATGTTAAAGGAATTCAAATTCAAATAGCCTTTATTTCTGATAAACTAACTAATTGATAAATAAATATTTTACAGAGAAAATTTTGATTGTATTACATTAAATTCATTTGTCTTTCATTGTTATAATAACAATTTAAATAAAAATGCTACATACGCAATTTTTATTGACTTTTTAAAGCATATTTATGCTGAACTTTTATGTGATTATACCATTAATATTAATTTTAGTATTACAAAAATATATAATCTTCACGAAATTCCCAATACAAGGGTAAGCAGAGGTCTGGTCTAGACAATTAATTCTCTTCGACCCATCTTCCACCGAAGATATTACACCGTGACAGGTAGTGAGCCTGTCGCCGTCTTTATGTCCAAGCCAAGTATATATTTCGTACATAAGTTTTTGAAAAACCCATTGGTACGAGCCTGCCACTAGGGGATCGAACTCGGGTCTCTTGACTCGAAATTCCGACCACCCAACCACTCGGCAATCGTGACTTTTTTATCATAAATTATCAAATTGTGAAAAAAATGTATGTGTGTTCATCTTAAAATGGACCAGAAAACGCCATAAAAATATCAAAATAACATTTAATATAAAAAAATACTTTAGCTATTCCTTAAAATTATTACACGATTTAAAATACTGCTTTCTTCTATTTATTGTACATACTTATTCGAATAATTATGATTCATATCTAAGTAGTTTTTTTTTATAGAATAGGGAGTCAAACGAGCAAGTGTCACACGTGCTGGTGATTACCGCCGCCCATGAACATCTGCAATACCGGAGGAAAAGGTATAGGCTCTTTTCTTGAAGGTCCTTAAGTCGTATCGGTCCTGAAAAACCGCTGACGGCAGCTAATTCCATAAAGTGCAAGTGCGTGGCAGACAATTCCGCGAAAAACGCACTGTGGTGGAATGCCAAGCATCAAAGTGGTGTTGATGAAATTTATGACTATGCCGTAAGGTTCGATGATGAAATTCAGCGGCTGGGATTAATCCGAACAATTCCTCGTTATTTATTATCGCTATGTAATGTAGATTAAAATTATTCTCACTTTATATGATTGTAACGAAAAGTTTACAAGTTATAACCGATTGATATTAACTGCGTCGGAAAACTAAAGAGATGTACTTTTCCATTTTTAAGGCCAATCCATTTATGTGTGATGAAATTGATGCATATTTCTAGAGTTGTTTAAATAAAAAATCTGAGTTATTGCCCCGAAAATATCTCCGGTGGAAGTTGGGTCAAAGGGACTTAATTGACTAGACTTCACCTCTGTCTACCCCTGTATTGGGAATTGCATGGAGATATTTATTTATTATATTATTTTCAATTATTGGTGATAACTTATTCAAAAAAACAGTAAATAAGCCACTCATCATCGATGGAAATATATAATGAAAAATGAAAATCTTGACGCCATTCCCAATACAAAGGTAGACAGAGGTCTAGACAATTATTAAAAAATGGTAAACAGAGGTCTAGTCATTTCGACCCACCTTCCACCGAAGATATTTTTTTGGACAAAGTGACAGGTGGTGAGCCCATCGCTGTCTTTATGACCAAGCCAACGATGTAAATCATACATATATTTTCACGTAAAAACCACGGAACGTACTTTAATGAAACTGTATGTTAACACAGCTTATACGTCAGAATAGAACATTAGCTACAATTTAAATTTACAAATAATCGGCAATAGATGGATAAGAGTGCGGACTGCGAAACATAACGTCGCAGGTTTGAGTCCGTCATTCGACTGTTGTCGCAAACCAACTCCAGACACAAGCATCGCAGCTTACTTTGAGTCGTTAACATCAATACTAGTAATGTTATTTGACATTGACATTGACAATATTCTTCATAAAAAAATAAAGATTTTGTGTAATTTAACCACGATATTACGATATGTGTCACGAAAGGGTAAATAAATGAGTAAATAAATGTTGGGTAGACGAAGATACGCGGGTTATATAGTTTCGAATATACTGTAACAAATAAAGATTTCTTTAGTTCTGTCTAAAGAGTGTAGCCGCAAGCGACTCCTCTTAATAGGATTGCAGTAAATCGTAAACTGAAATAAAGATTTATAGCAAAATTCAATTGTACCTAAGAAACAATAGCGGGTGTAGGTAATAAATTTCCGTTACACGAGAAGGGATACTGTGAAATATATTGACATCAAGGTGACGGCCCGATAGCTAAGTCAGTAGTGACATTGCCTTTTAGCTAAGGGTTGCAAATTCGAATCCCGCTGAATGCAATAACTAAAAAAATATATCTTCACGCCGTTCCCAATGCCCCCTGCATTGGATCTAACGAGATTCACAAAGCGCGGAGATGAGTAAAAGATGTAAGAGACATTACATCTCTAACTTATTTCGGAGACCAGAAAAGTTAGCATATTCACATAGTGTCGGTCAATTGTACTTAAGTGTAATATTTAAATCACAAATTAATAAAAAATATTATCACGCCATTCCCAATACAGGGGTAGTTAGAGGTATAGACAATTAAGTCCTTTTGACCCGCCTTCCAACGAAGACTGTTTTGGGACAACGTGACAGGTGGTGAGCCCGTCTCCGCTCTTACGTCCAAACCAATGATGTAAATCGAATAAAAGTTTTTGAAAAAAGCCTACCCAGGTGTTTCGAATTCGGAACTCTTACCTCGAAATCCGATCACCCAACCTCTCGGCCAAACATTTTGTTAATTATGTATGATTGTTGTCGAGTTATCGCTTAAATCTTTACATAACTCAATAATGTGTCTTCGACTATAGCCCCAAGATATTCCGCCAACGTCGCATGTTGACAGGGCTACGGGAAAGCTCTCGCTCAAATCCGCGACCTCACCTGCGCAGTCCGCCCAAGACAGCGCCCCCTCGGGAGAAAATGACTCCTCTGCCTCTCCCACGAGGCTAGACGCGCCGGAACACTGACGCGTCAACCTCCTTAGCTTCCAAACCCACGTGGATGACGAACTCACCCGCTCCGAGTGCGCCACCCGGAGGCCATACGGCATCGGTACGAGGCTACGACCAGAAGATCAAAATCGAGTCTATTGATTAGAATTCCGATTACCAAAATAATGATTTTGCTCAAACATCCTTAATTAAACATATAAAAATCGAAGCCGAAATTGAAACTATTAATTAGATCCAAATAAAAAGACGGTCTTCTTTTGTTGTTGCCATCTCTTTCCAAAATACTGTCAACATGATGTCAGTCGTGATAATGACAAGGACAAATGTTCTTCCGTCAAGATCTCGACCGAGTTCGAAATTCCGAAGCCGGTACTTGTCTGTAACAAAGCCCGCGCACCCGATACCGTCGCGTTTCAATTTTTAATTATAAAACTGTACAAAGCTGATCTTCGGCCAAGTTTTAATAACGCCCTCCATTCTGCTTCGGATAACTTTACTACGCTTCTTACGGTAGGCAATGATAGAAATATTATTTTTATACGAAAAGGCGTAGTTACTTTTTCCAAAAATACATACTAAAATGGAAACTCAGCTCAAAAAAGAAAATTTATCTAGGTTTTAAAATAATCAAGGTTTTAAAATCCTTTTCTCGATTCTTTCGATTTTTGGACGCGTTAATCTATTTTTATATAAGCCTGAAAATATCTTCTTCTTTTTTAAAGCCTTTAAAAAATCCACTGCTTTACGAGCCACCTGCATCTATCGACGCCCCACAATGTTGTGCAGGTCGTCATTCCATCTTGTGTGGGGTCGAGAGTATTTCTTCTCCAACTGTTGCCAGTTCTGCGAGCTATGTGACCAGTCCAATGCCACTTCGCGTGCTGATCCTTATGGCTATGTCAATTACCCTGGTTCTGATGCGGTATCACCGTTGAAGATTCTGTCGCGTAGAGAAACCACAGCATAGACCGTTGCGTAATTTTAAGCTTCCTCATTCGGCCAACAGTGTTGTGGTTTGTTGTTGTTTGTGGTACCTTCATTGTTTGATGGCCTCAATGGACGAGTGGCGTACACACGTTCAAGATGTCGTCAGCTCTGCGGTCCAGGTTCGATTCCCAGTCGGGTCAATATAGAAAACACTTATTCAAAATTTTCACGGGTTTGGGTGTTTGTGGTACAGAGCAGTGTATGTAATGTTGTCCCTGTCTATGCATGTATTTAATGATTATTTACTTATTTATTGTTTCTGATTCCATAATACATAACGCAAGTGCTTAAGCTGCTTACTTCGGGATCAGAGTGTGTGATGTTGCCCCTGTCTATGTATGTATTTAATAATTATTTATTTATTGTTTCTGATTGCATAATATAAAACACAAGTGCTTAAGCTACTTACTTTAGGATCAGAGCAATATCTATGATAAATAAATAAATAAATATCTTCACGCAATTCCCAATACAGGGGTAGACAGAGGTCTTGTCTAGACAATTAAGTCCCTTTGACCCACCTTCCACCGAAGATATTTTCGGGACAACGTGACAGGTGGTGAGCCTGTCGCCGTCTTTTTGTCCAAGCCAACGATATGAATCGTACATAGGTTTTTGAAAAAACCCATTGGTACGAGCCTGCCACTTGGGGATCGAACTCGGGTCTCTCGACTCGGAATTCCGACCACTCATCCACTCGACTATCGTGACTAATATCTATGATGATGTCTCTATCTTAAGTCACGATAGCCGAATGGTTGAATGGTCAGAACTTCGAGTCCAGAGATCCGAGTTCTGTATTGGGAATGGCGTGCAGATATTTTTTTATTGTTTAATGTCTCTGATGATGTCTCTATCTTTAGCACGTTAGCTTTATTTATTTTCGCAGTAAACCTCCATCCGAAATGAAATAATAAGCATTGCGTGATATTGTATTTTTGCGTGACAATACGCATTTGTCAATTCAGTTAAACTAGAAAAATTAAAGAAAATATAGCGAATAATTTTATTGAAATAATCTATAAATGAGCCGAGAATTTGCGTCTCGCGTTGTTTTAGATTCCATTATTGTTTATTCTTTTTCTTTTGAAGGTTAGTAAAATTGTTTTACTTTAGATATTAAGGCGAAGATTTTTTTTGAGGAATTTTATGGTGAAGTTTGTCCCACCAATGTTGGATAGTTAATTGACTCAGGCGTCACTTTGCGGAAATTCATTATAAAGTTGTTATTGATAAAATTACTTCGCACCATTCCGCATGCAAATGCATTGGATGCGGAATGGTGCGAAGTTTTTCAATAACAACTTTACCGGTGTTGGAATCTGTCATCCTTTTTCTTCTATGGGCATTAAATGAGTAAGTAGCTCCCAATTCTACGGGAATGAAGGAGCTTAGACAATTTGAATCTTCTCCACCCACATTTCATCGAAGATTATTTGGTACAAAAGAGGTGGTGTGCCTATCGTAGTGTTAGACTAATTACATTATTTAGATTATCATAAGTCACGATAGCCGAGTTGTCGGGTGATCGTAATTTGAGTCACGTGACCAGAGTACGATCCCACGGAGGTACGCTCGTACCAATGAATTTCGGAACTTATGTACGATTTATGTCGTTGACTTGGACTGAACGTGAAGATCATCAAAATGGTAGACTGAAATCTGGATAAATAAATAGAAACGCCTCTTAATAACGTGGTGTATGAAAGCCACAAAGACAGACAGACCAAGATTAATCGAAACACCACACGTTTAAAATAGAAAAGCTTTATATCTAGATTTTTGCCTATCCCAGCATAGGGAAAAAAACTTCCTGGGTATACCTTTTCGTGATCTATGGGTTCAGCGTGAGAATCTCCTGTTCCGTGGGTGTAGTAAAAGGAAATGTCGAAAACTGCCGAAAATTGGCGAAAAAGACTCTACACCGTGGCTTACTGGCTTTGCCTACCTACAGTGAACTTCTAGAGTCCGTTAAGTAAGTAAGAATCAAGAGGATATGCCATTAACTCTAGTGACTCCTAAGGCATATCATATGTGGTGATTATGAAAACACTCTTATTATGAGGTACATGTGATGAAAAGAATTCAAATAGACAAGTCTATTATACCCTTGGCCTGGACACTAAGGTAGCGGAAGGTTTACCATCAGTCACGTTGTCCCTAGTCCCTATAATAAGCTTCAGTCAAAAGTGCTTCGAAAGCACCTCGCTGTTAGACATCTATCTAGCTCTAATATTAAGAAGAAGCGTGAAGACGTTAAATCAAATAAGTTAAAAAATTATATAATTTTTATCAACTGGACTTTTGACATAATTTTATTTTGTGTATATAAAAAATAGTGACGCTAAATATTTTTTTATCTTAGAAAATAATCTAGCCAGACTAAAGTTAATTAGTGCATACCTACCTAACCTACCTAATAGCCCGTTAAGTCCCATGCATTGAGGTATTGCCATAACCGTCACGCTTAGCAAGCGAATTGAAAATCCCAGTACCTGACCACTCGCACTACAGACGCTTCAACCCATTTTCGGCCTGATTACTTTGGTCTGATATTTTTTGATATAGTTCTCCCGCCATCTATCGGTTGCCACAATGATTGTCAAGGCTGGTGCTCTTAGTCGCCTCTTACGACACCCACGGGAAGAAAAGGAGTGGCAATATTCTTACGCCGTTACCACACGACATAGCTACATACATAGATAGATAAAATCAAGTCGCCTTCGAAGACTAATTAATAATGAAGAATGTATAGACTGCGGGACAGAATCTTAAATTAGTTCTGAATTTGTGCAGTTACGTCATTGTACGAGAAATGGTTCGGTCGATGTAGAATATTCTAGAATCTTACATGGGTTTTGGTAAAATATTTGAATTAATGAATATGTTTTATTATGTACCAAAACAAAAGCATAGCAATCAAAAGCGTAAAGATATACGTCAAAGACCTAAGGTAGGTGGTGCAATATGTTTGTGCGTTAAGATAAAAAACACTATAATGGTTTTAATAAATCGTTGAAGTCACGATAGTCGAGTGGTTGAGTGATCGGAACTCGACTCGAGAGACCCGACGAGTTCGATCCTCAGATTGTAGGCGTACCATTGAATTTTATCAAAAACTTATGTACGATTTATATCGTTGGCTTAGACATAAAGATGAAGACAGGCTCAACACTAGTCACAAAAAATGTATTCGGTAAAAGGTTGGTCGAAAGGACTTAATTATCTCTGTCTACCCCAGTATTGGGGTTTTAATAAAATCGAGTAATTTCTGTTGAAAGTTAATTATTCACGAGGCAATTGTGAACCAATCTTTTGTATGTAGACGTTGAATGCTTTCCGGATTCAAACGTGCAAACGTAAATTCTTTCTGTTTTTTCTACATTTCTTCGTAATCTTACTTCATGTCTGACAGGTCTTTCGGAACCTATTCTTTATATTCGAAGGGGGATGACTTACTTTTAGGCGTGGAATATTACCCAAAATATACCGCATACTTTTACTACAATAGCATACTTTTAGGCGTGGAAAAATACCCAAAATATACCGCAACCGCAGGGACAAACACGGATGGTGCTAGGTCGCAACGACTAAAACCCAACGGTATTCCGCCATCGCCGTTGGCTGAGCCGCCAAGGCAGCCCACCTCTAGAGAGAATGACTCCTCCCTCTCACACACCAAGCTGGACAGGCCGGAACACGGACTAGTCTAACTCCTTGGTCTTCAAATCTACGTGGGTGACGATTATTTTTCGAGATTGTTATATCGCCATCTATCGGTAGCCAATAATATTATAAGGCTTCTCCTCGGAACATCCACGGAACAAAGGGAAGTGGTATATTCTTACGCCGATAAATTTATACATCAAAATTTAGCAGACCATTGTTTGTCTAAAGTGAAATATTTATGGACAAACAATCGCCATTTCGCTAGCCAAATTTCCTTAGCTATGTATTAGGATACTACAATCTGAAAAAAAAACACATTCTCGCATTCCCAATACCCACCGAGGTAGACAGAGGTCCAGCCTAGACAATTTAGTCCCTTGGACCCACCTTCCACCGAAGATATTTTCGGGACAACGTGACAGGTGGTGAACCCGTCGCCGTCTTTACGTCGTCCAAGCCAACGATACAGTTCGTACATAAGTTTTTGAAAAACCAATTGGTATGAGCCTGTCACCTGGAGATCGAACTTGGGTCTCTCGAATCGAAATTCCGACTACCCAACCACTCAGCTATCGTGACTTTTTTTAGTAAAATCTGACGCTGGTATTTTGCGTCGTTACCAATTCTATTATAATTTTAAAGTACTATATCAAATCCATTTCATTAATGGACCGTCACAATATTTGCTCTTTTCTTTTACATTCTACTTCACTTTGCATTCAAAATTTAGATCCCATTCATTCATTACTTCCATTGCAATCGTTAAAGCACTTAGTTGTCTCTGTATTCTTTTTCTATTCCTACTCTACAGTTCATTTTATCACAAAGCTTTGTTTATTTCTCTGTACACTTTAGTCTACTCTGTCTATTTCAGCCATTTCTAATGCTTCTATTGTTTCTTTCACGGACTGTGATCAGGTCGAAGCTGGATAAAGGTCTGCAGGCGAATAGATTTAATCGATATAATAAAGTCTTAGGTTGGCGATTGAAGTTATATGTATATTTCATATATTATCTATTAAGTTTTCTCTGTGATGTATTTATTCCTTGTATATGCGTGGTGTACAATAAAGTATATTCTACTACTATACTACTACTACTTCCTCAGGCTACTATTTCGTCGTGCTAAGGTGCTAGACAAGTTTCAAAATTACATCAAAAATCACTATCTATCCTTCTGTAATAGTAGATTTCCATTGTCAATTCAGGTTTATTCTCCTCTCTTGTATTTATTTATTTAATGTATTAAATTTTTATACGATGTATGTTTATGCATTATATTTTAAATGTATTATATGAATTATATTTATTTATGTTTATATAGGTTTGATTATTTTAGTTTATTCTGGAATTATCAAGTAAGTACACCACCTCGCAATATTCATTACTTTAATTTTCCATGACCTGAGGTTGTCTGGAAATGATCGCTCTTTAGCGATAACTTTGTAAATCTATAATGTAGAAGTTATAAAGGGGGCTATTCCTGCTAATTTAATATTTTATTTAAAACTTTCACTACCTGGCACGATGTTGCAAATAAGTTTAGGTTTAAAGTGGGACAAAAATGCTACATCGACTAGACCTATGCCTGCCCCAGTATGGGAAATTGCGTGAAGAATACATGTTTTATTACAGTAATATACTTATCTACCTACAATATTTATTCATTATATACCAATATATGTCAATACCAATATGTACATAAAATTATGCATAATGTTAGATGAAAGTAAATTAGACGAAATAAATATATTTACTTATGTTCCTAATACAGCGGTAGGCAGAGGTCTAGACAATTAATCCCTTACGACTCACCTTCCACTAAAGATATTAGTGCCTTCAAAACTAAGGGCCTAAAGTTCTATATATATATATATATATATATATATATATATATATATATATATATATATATATATATATATATATATATATATATATATATATATATATATATATATATATATATATATATATATATATATATATATATATATATATATATAATAATACAATAAATAAGTCCCTATCGTTATCGTACATAACTTTTGAAAAAACCCATTGATTTGAGGCGGCCATCTGGGAATCGAATTCGGTTTTCATTACTTCAAATCCGATCACCCAACCACTGGCCTATCGAGACATATAAGTATTTGTTTCAAGAAATTAAAAAATCCCGCATTAATTTAACGAAGTCACGGGAACACTCTAGTCTTTGTTAACTCCCTTGAAACTTAAATCATTAACATGGAATGTCGTGTCTAGACTCACTTTCTTTTATTTAAATCGGCTTCCATCAAACGAAACCAATTTCCAATTTAATCATAAACTTGTTAATTTGAATTTTACGTACGGAAATATTATCGTGACCTGATTCTACACAGTCAATTAAGATCTATTTGGCGATAACATAATGGATTCCCATTGTTATAGTTAATAGTACATACAAAGAACGTAATCATACAGAATTCTTCAACTGTTTCTTTTCAATACTTTCCAAAAAGTCCACTACTGGACATAACAGTATAATTAGAGCAGAAAGGTTTTCGGTTGGGCAGCCTCGCACAGGCAACGTTAGACGACCCCCCACTTAGCGAGCTTTATGGCGGCGTTGATAACTTCCGTGCCAGCTATAAGTTCCCGGTTCTATTCCCGATCGGGTAAAAGTAGAAGATGCTTTTTCTACATTTTCTCGGATCTGGGTGTTTCTGATACTTTCGTCATGTCTGATTCCGTAATACAAATGCTTCAGCTGCTTACTCTGGGATCAGAGCAAAGTGTGTGAGAGTGTGTGAGTGTCGTAAAAACTGGCTGAGTGCAAAAATGTCATTGGCTATCGACCGATGGCGGGATAACCACAAAACATACTAGACCTTTTATTGATTAACTCAATAAAATATTTTAAGATACTACGAAAAAAATCTTTAAAATCATCATGTACCAATGATGCCCAAATGTGAAACAGCCCGTAGGGCTTCATTTAAGCGTTCGCTCATTATATAATAAATATAACCTTCATGTACTGGCGTAGATGTATGTAATTTAACTAGGTTGTGATATAATTACATTTAATTAGAATCTTCGATTATTATAAATAATTCCAATCCAACACATATATTACTTCAATCCAACTGGTAGAGTGAGTCTCTCCATCGAAGGTAACCGTTGCGGGTTCGAATCTGTGTGAAATTTGTGTGATGAATATGAATGTTTTTACTGTAAGTTATGGAAGTATGTAATTAATGGATCTTAAAATATAGTAAATATTCATATATGTAAATTTATATCGATTTAATTGTATTGTAAGTAGTCCCTTTGGCTTTGACAACAAGATGATGATAGACTCACCACCTTGTCATCATATTGTCCGAAACAGGCTTTGTTCACCAAAGAGATGAATTTTCTAGAGGTCTGTCTATTATATCTTTATTGGGAATATACGTGAAGATATTTATTTTGTTTTATTTACTTTCATGTGTTTTATTTACCATTGTTTTATTTATGAATAAATTTTGTACATAAAATATCTTCACGCAATTCCCTATATACAGGGATAGACAGAGGTCTAGTCTAGACAATTAAGTCCCTTCGACTCACCTTTCACTGAAGATATTTTTGGGACAAAGTGACAAGTGGTGAGCCCGTCGCCATCTTTATGTCCAAGACAAACGATATAATTCGTACGTAAGTTTTTGAAAAACCCATTGGTACGAGCTTGCCACCAGGGAATCGAACTCGAAATTCCGACCACCCAACCACTCGGTTATCGTGACTTACATGACTTACATGTACGTTACGTATTGTAATAAAACATGTAACTTTCTCGCAATTAGTATGGGAAAGAAGTATGGGAATACTGGGGTAGGCTGAGGTCCAGACGATGAATTCTTTTCGTCCCACTTTCAATCTAAACTTATTTGGGACAACACAGTAGTGAAAGCTTTAAATAAAATATTAAGTTGGCAAAAGTACCTCCTAAACAGCCTTCTTTACAACTTTTGTGCTCTACAAACTTACAGATTGGTAGTGAATGCCTTTTATATTTAATTCAATTCTATAATGCACGTCTTTTTACGATAAATCGATATTTTCCATAATCACCCTGTTTCTTTTCTTGGGAACTTATAAAAAATTGTTTTTTTTTTACTCTTATTTCGTAAACGCATTTTTTTAGCTTTTTAAACCATTAATGATTAATAATTAATTTATCACATAATTTATCATATTATTGTACTCGTATTGTCATAGAACGTTGATCGAAGTTTCAATTCAATCCCACGTTTTAAAACGGGTGAAAACTTTATAAAAAAATTATATACATAATAACCACGAGAGCCGAGCGGTTGGGTTGTTGGCAGTTCAAGTCGAGAGACCCGAGTTAGATCCCTAGGTGGCAGGGTCGTGGCAAACCAATGGGGTTTTCAAAAAACTTATGTACGAATTATATCGTTGGCTTGGACATAAAGACGGCGACGGGCTCACCACCTACCATGTTGTCCCGAAAATATAATAAATAATTTACTTTCTTTATTCATAAAAATTACATACAAACAAACAAAGAATAAGCTAATAAAGATGTATTAAAAACAAACTTATTTAATGAACAAATTTACCTGTAACACGTCTGAGCGGTTACCAAGATACCATTCTAGGTATACATTCCTATACTCAATGAAGATGTTTATTAATATTACATATTATTCCTGTATATATTACCGCTGAAATTCAGAGGGTTGGCAAACGCCCCGTATTACTCGACTACGGAGTCCATAGTACCGTTAATTCAATATAGCTGCACTTAATTAAGTTCGTTGATTAACTCTCCAATTTAAATGTTCAATTTGTGTTTGCGTAGATGACAACTTGTCCAGAATTCCGGCGGCGGTGTTGTTGGTTTCATTTCGTGTGAATTAATGAGAGACAATGTGTTTTTTTTTTTTTAATTGAGTTCGTTACAAATATTACATACATAGATATTCATTAATGAATGTTATATAAATATTCCTTTATATTCATATTAGACCTATGATAGTCGAGTTTTTGGGTGATCGGAATTCGAGTAAAGAGACCACAGTTCGATGCCCAAGACTCGTGTTAATAGGTTTTTTTTTTTTTTTTTTTTTTCAAAAACTTAAGTACAGATTATATCGTAGGCTTAGGCATTAAGACGGCGACCGGGTCACCACCGGTCACGTGGTGCTAAATAACCTTCGGAGTGGAATTCGAAGTGTATCGAATAAACTTAATTGTTCCTCTGTCTTCGTGAAAATGCGTGAAGAATATAAATATATATTCTTGCCGAGGAAAAAAATAACTAAAGTACCACGAATACCCAGACCCGACACAATTTAAAAAAGGTGGTTTTCTACGTTAACCCTTTCGAGAATCGAAATCGAGAGACAGCTGAGGACATTGTTTGAACCAGTGTATACGACACTCGTCCCCAGGGATGGTTAAATATAACGTCATTATATTTTACAAGTTAATAGTTAGCACTAATGATACCAGCTTTCATATTAGGAATCGAACTCGGGTCTCCTGACTCGAATACCTATCACCCAACTTGTCTATTGTCCTTTCCTGTAAAGAGAAAAAAGGTTAACGACATTCCTAAAATCATTTAAAACTTATTAAGCGAAATTTAATTTCACCGATGGATGTTAGCACGCCTCCGTCGCCGATGCTAATTGTGTAATCAGGACCTTGGGGTCCCCATAATGTCCAATTAACATGGCCGCCAGCGTAAAGGGGGGCCCATGATGTCTTTTATCAATACTCGTTCGAAGTAATTCGATTTCCGCTAAAAATAGAATGAGTAAGAAAGCCCCTGGGTCGTTACAATGGAAGGTATATACAAATGTGATTGTTTTTCGAACTTAGTATTTTCGAACCACATTTCACTGAATCTTATTTTTTTTTACTAAACGTGACAAGCGGTGAGCCTGTCGCCGTCTTCATGTCCAAGTCAACGATATATATCGCTTATAAGTTTAATTAAAATCATCGGTACGAGCCTGTCTGTTGGGAATTGGACTCAGGTCTCTTAACTCGCACTTGAATCAGCCAACCACTCGGCTATCGGATATATTATATCACAAATTCATAATAATACATATCTTCACGCAATTCCCAATACAGAGGTAGACAGAGGTCTAGTCTAGACAATTAAGTCCCTTCGACCCACCTTCCACCGAAGATATTTTCAGGCCAAAGTGACAGGTGGTGAGCCCGTCGTCGTCTTTAACATTACAAATTCAAATTTAAATATCGGATTATATTAGAAATCCAAACTTATTTCTTAAGCCACATATGGTTTTATAAGCTCTTCAAGTTTCCGTTAAGTCGAAATTAAAACTTTCTAGACGAGTTTTAGATAAAAATTTTCGAGATACTTTCAACAAGTTGCCAACCCCTATGACATCACTAAGTGAGTAAGCAGGTTCTATGTAAATGTTGAATAATAAGTAACCAAGTAACCGAGCCAAGTTTATAAAACGTTTCGTTCGTTTTGATGTCGGTAAGTTAACGTTTTATAGTCTTCAAAGTGGTTCTAAAAAAACTTTGGTTTTTTTTTAAGTGAACTTCTTTAGGATGTCAGGCGATTTAAGAGTATAAATATTGTAATGGCCTATGTGTAATATAGGCTTGATTTGTAATATACACATGTTTATGATGACCTCTGTGGACGAGTGGTGAGTTCGCGGGTGTGATTCCCGGTCGGGTCAATGTAAAAAACATTTCTACATTTCCTCGGATCTAGGTGATTGTGGTTCCTTCGTTGTTCTTTTTTGTTGCTTACCTTCGGATCAGTGTATGTGATGTTGTCCCTATCTATGTATAGATTTATTTAATATTTTGTATATTACAACTTAGTTACTTACAACCATAGCTAGTATGGTCACCATCATTTAAGTGTTATATCGTTTGATGCTTGTTATTTAAAAGAGAAATCAATTAAAGAAATTTTTATCACATCAATGATAAAAACTTCTTCTGATCCTGCAAAATACTGATTACTGTTTAACAGTTTTTTTTCAGATTCATATGATAGCACATGAGCTTCAGATATTTACTTTGAAATCGGTGCAATGTGTGTGATACTGGGTATACAGAGGTCCAAAAAATTAAGTCCTTTCGACCCACATTTCACCGAAGACATTTTTCGGGAGAACGTTACAGGCGGTGAGCCTTCCGCTGCGTTTATGTCCACGCTTACGATGTAAGTAAGCCTGCTTCCAAGCTAAGGTTCGAATCCAGGTAGGGGCAACAATTTATGTTATAAATAAGAACTTGTGTTCGAGTTATGGATATAATATAGGAATATTTATCTTATTTAATTAATATATTTATAATAACATTTTGCCGTTGGCTCACCACCTGTCACGTTATCTCAAAAACGCTTCGGTGAAAGGCGGATCAAAATGACTTCTTTGTATAGACATCTGACTACCCCAGTACGAGAAATTGCGTGAGAAAAAAATATAAATTCACGTAGGGTCAGATACAGTTATTCTTATCGAAGATTAATTGACATAATTAATGGATATTACAAACACACTGTCGAAGCCCGTAACAATATAATCGACATAGTCGATAGGTCCCCGGACTTGGTCCGAGCTGGAATCATAAGTTTGCACGCAAAACAAACGCCAGCGCCATTCTGCCGCGCCATTTGTCCGTGTCGGACTGTGCGGAGGGGACAGTAAAAAGAGATTGTTTTTTTTTTTCTAAACGAATACCATGTTACGAACGATTAATAAGGAAATAAGGGGCTCCGTGGATGAGTGGCGTTCACATTTTCGGTCGGGTGAGAGGGTCCGATTCCCGGTCGCACGAGTTGCGTACACGTCGGTTTTCAAGGTGTCGCTAGCCCTAAGGTCCCGGGTTCGATTCCCGTTCGGTTCAATGTAGAAAACACTTTTCCTCATTTTCTCGGGTGTTTGTTGTACCTTCATTGTTTCTGAATCCATAACAAGTAAGTTTAACCTCTGGCCTCAAAGCAAAATTTATGTACCATTTTTTCGAAACCTTTGTACTATATCGTTGGCTAGGACATAAAGACGGCGATAACCTCACCTCCTGTAAGGTTGTCTCACAAACATAAGTCTTCTCATTTTGAGAAACAAACATAGTCACGATAGCCGAGTTATTGGGTGGTCGGAATTTTGAGTCGAGAGACCCGAGTTCGATCCCCAAGTGGCAAAGTACCAATGAGTTTTTCAAAAACTTATGTACGAATTTCATCGTTGGCTCGGACATAAAGACGGCGACGGGCTCACCACCTGTTGTCCACACGTTATCCCAAAAATATCTTCGGTGGAAGGTGGATCAAAGGGACTTAATTGTCTAGACATGACCACTGTCTACCCCTGCATTTGGGAATTGCGTGAAGAAACAAAATGAGCTCCAGTGAAATATGGGTCGAAAAGGCCAAATTTTCTACACTCTCTTTTATCCAACGAACTTGAAGAAAAGAAAACTCATAAGGTTAAAAGGTCAAAACCACTAATGATAAGACTCCAGCAATATCTACAGAGTCAATGTACCTTTTGAGCGTTGAAATATAGAGAAGATAAAAATGCAGTGCTACCCCAATGAAACTGGTGGAAATTAGGAAATATCCATTTTACCAAGTAACTGTTGCAATGTGGTTTGAGTTGGAGTATACAGGGGTTGGTTTGAACTGCGTTCCTTTTAACAAGGTAAGGTAAGCGGTTTATTAACCTTAACTTTACGTAGATACTCATCTGCTTACACTGTTATAGCGAAAGATTTCCAGTGATAAAGGAGAACAAAGACGCTTTAATGAAAATACAGTACAGCAGTGTTTACATTCGTAAGCATCAAAAAACTGTAAAGAAATAAATACATAGACAGGGACAAACAGACGCAAATCAGTTTATGGAAATTCCTCCTTACTGATGTTGCCTACCTGCAGTGAAATTTTCAAGGCCATTTGCTAAGTATATCATATAATGACGAAGATGTCATCAACCGTAATAAATAAATAAATGAATCGACAGGGACAACATCACATTCATTGCTCTTATCCCAAAGTAAGCAGCTGAAGTACTTGTGTTATGGAATCAGACACAACTAAGGTACCGCAAACACTCAGACCGGAGAAAATGTAAAGAAAGTGTTTATTATACATTGACCCAATGATAGCAACAGAAGAATTTGAGGTATGATAAATTCTTCGTAAGAGGTGCGTAAATAAAGCTTTTCATGGTGCCGCCAGCTCTAAGGTTCCGGGTTCGATTCCGGTACGGGTCAATGTAGGAAGCCACTTTCTCTACATTGTGTTGAATCTGAGTGTTTTTAGTACCTTCATTGTAACCGATTCCATATTCGTATGTTACCCGTATGAAAGTATGTATATTATTTCACCTCTTATACTTATCTGCTTACTCTATTAAAACGGACCATATTCATTTTTAATTAAATATATAGTTTAATAAAAATACAATACAGCAGTTTTTACACTAGTAAGTATCAAGCAAAAATATCTGCTTAAAGAAAAATTTAAGTTATCTGAATCTGTTGATGCAGGAATCATAGTGGAATAAAACATGAACACATTAAAGTTCTGAAGGTTGCTATTATAATTGTAATACCTTTGATAATGCCATGAAGGCGAAACCGGTGAGGTACTTTAATAGAAATAAATGTGGTATAAGTAATAGTGAACTTTAATGTATTTAAAGATGAAGTTAAACCAAGAGACAACAATCGTGAGTATTTGATGAAAATAATTACTTTCTATTTTTTTCTGTAAATAATAAACAAATATATACCACGATGGAGAACTTCATCACACACATTGCACGGATCTCAAAGTAAGTAGCTCCAGCACTTGATGGAATCGGAATTTGCATCGGAATAAGCACTAATGGAGACAATATAGAAAAAGTGATTTTCTATATTGACTCATCTGGGAACCCCTTAGAGCTAGCGGCACCATGAAAATTGGCATGTACGCCATATTAGCATCTCGTTCGCGAAGGTTAAAAACTGGCAAAGTATTATTTACAATGTTTTAGCAAAATACTCATAGATTCAGATTGGATTAGTTGCGGATTTTGTCACATTTTTATTTATTTTCCATTTAAATAGAATAAATACTAATAATTATCTTCACGCAATTCCCAATACAAGGGTAGACAGAGGTCTAGTCTAGACAATGAAATCCGTTTGCCCCACCTTCCAGGAAAGATATTTTCGGGAGAACGTGACATGTGGCGAGCCCCTCGCCGTATTTATATCCAAGCTAACGATATAATTCGTACAAAAAGTTTCGAAAGACCCATTGGTACGAGCCTGCCACCTGGGGATCGAAATCGGGTCTCTTGACTCGAAATTTCGACCACCCAACCACTCGGCTATCGTGACCTCTGTGAAAAACAGTTAAAAAATAAATGAACAAATACATACATAAACAGCAATAAACAGTCGCAAATCAGTTTATGGACATTCCTCCTCACTTATGTTACCTACCTGCTGTGAAATTTTCATCATTCATACATACTCATAGATTCAGGTAGGATTAGTTGCGGATTTTGTCACATTTTATTTAAATAGAATTATAATAATATTGAGATCCGTGAGCGATAGTTTTGTCCCACATTTATTTTTATTTTATGTTTGAAGATAGCTTAAAAGAGACTGGGTACCCTAAACCTTTTAGGGGATTTTCGATATTTCATGATGTAAATTTGTATGTTATTTTTATGACATATTTCCAAAAAAAAGGACATAAAGACGGTGACAAGCTCACCACCTCTCGTGGTCCAAAAAAATGCCTTCAGTGGAAGGCGGGTCGAAATGAATTGATTGCCTAGATCCCCGGTTTACCCCTGTGTTAGGAATGGCGTGAACATAATTGACACGATACGCATAAATGTATTCGTGATATAAAGGTATAGTTTGCACAAACTCCTTAAAGACAGATGTAGGGATCGAACATTTCGTCATATTGAGGTTACACTTAGCCCTTTACGCCAATTCTCCAATCCGTAGCTAATAAAAAAGCTATCAATCTATAAACATATTTGTCGTGTGGTTTTGGAGTAAGAATATATCAACCAGTTTCTTCCCGTGGGTATCGTAAGAAGCGATTTAGTGGAAACCTTGAAATATCATTGGACACCCATAGATGGCGGAGTAACCTTCTAGAAAACTACCACATCAAAATCAATCACCAGACCGGTGACGGGCAGTAGCATCTAAGGAGCCTGGTGCCGCGATCGCAAATCCGCTTGCTAATCTTGGTCACATAGCTGAGTGGTTGGGTGTTGGTCGAGTCAAGAGACCCGAGTTCAATCCCCAGGTATCAGATTCGTATCAATGGGTTTTTCACAAACTTATGTACAAATTATATATTTGGCTTGGACATAAAGACGGCGACGGGCTCACCACCTATCACATTGTCCCGAAAATATCTTCGGTAGAAGGTTGGTCGAAGGGACTTAATTGTCTAGATTAGACCTCTGTCTAACCCTATATTGGGAATTGTGTGACGATATTCATTTATTATATATTTATTTAATCTTGGCGATTAAAGCAAACTTTACGGTAGAGGTCTGTCCTTATGCCCTGCAGTTGACTTTTACGGGATGTGAGTATGTATGTTTACATACATATATATATATATATATATATAATAAACAAACATACATACTCCACCCAGTAGCTAAATGTGTAACTAAATAGCCACGGAATAATATTATTCGTTTATCCCGCCGTCTATCGCTAGTCATTAACTTAGTCGCCTCTGACACCACCGGGGAAAAAGATACATCCATCTTTTTCCAGTTAAACCCCGTTAAGCCATAAAATTTTAGTGAATTCTCACTTAAACCCATGTAATCGCCAATTAGCTGAAACCTAAATTGGAAGGCGTATTATCGAACTAACATTATCATTATTTTTAACGTTATCGATTTTTATATGCGGACTCAGCAATTAGAGCTAATGCTACAATAACTATTCAAGTAGTTTTCCAATACTTACACTGATTATTAAGTCACGATAGCCGAGTGGTTTGGTGATCGTAATACGAGTGATCCGAATTTGATAACCAGCTCTAAAAAATATCAGCCCAATATAATCAGAACGAAGATTGGCAGCAGCACCAGAGCTGTAAATGGTCTGCTACTGCGATCGCCAATCCGCTTTCCAAGCGTTGCAATTATGGCAAATCCTCCCTATGGGAGAGGCCTATGTCCTGCAGTGGACTTTAATAGGCCGTTATGTATGTACGAGTATGTATGTAATTAAAACACGTTAAAATATGTTTTATGTAGTGCTTTTTTTTACAGATAACATATTTTAACGAATAATCCTTTTATTCCGTACATCTCGTCTATTTACGAGGCATATAAAGGGCTACGACTCGAACAAATGGCGCCCATGGAAAATCTCTATTTTTCACACCACCGAACTGTCAAATATAAAAGGCGCTGCGAATTAGACGTGGCAACAAAAGAGAATTAAGTAATGTTTGCTGTTACCAGTCAGTGTTATTGTTGCCAAAGAAAGAACGAATATTGGTAACCAAAAAAAATATTATCCTCTATTCAATATTCTTTTCACATATTTATCCCATGGTCTTATAAAACTATATGATAATCAAAATAATTGTGAATGAACGAATAAAAAAAAACAAATAAATATAACAAAGTAAGTAGACTGTACAATTTGGCGGCTTTGGCAACTTAAGGCGTAAAGAGATATGACATATTTTTCAGGGTGCTATATATTCCGGGGATCTCAACGCTGGTGACACAATGAAATCCAGTGTTTGCGCCACTAGTCCAAGGTGGGCGTCCAAATATAATGCCAATTGATACAAATTTAATTAAATAAATACATAGATAGGGATATGCCGGCCCACTGCTTGCAACTTTATAAAGCACAGGTTCGGCTGCACATGGAGTACTGTTCTCATCCCTGGGCGGGGGCACCCCAGTGTCATCTCCTTCCATTGGACCGTATCCAACGAAGAGCGGCTCGAATCATCGACGACCATCTATCCGATAGGCTAGATCCCCCTGGCTTTGCGAAGAGATGTTGCATCTCTTTGCATTTTCTACAAAATCTACTACGGGGAGTGCTCCGAGGAATTGTTCGGAATAATCCCAGCCGCTGAATCGTACCTTAAGGCATAGCCAAAAATTTCATCAACACCACCTTGATGCTTGGCATTCCACCACAGTGCGCTTCTCGCGGATTTTTCTACCACGCACTTGCATTTTATGGAATGAGCTGCCTTCAGCGGTTTTTCCGGACCGATACGACTCAGGGACCTTCAAGAAAAGAGCCTATACCTTTTTCTCCGGTATTGCAGATGTTTATGGGTGGCGGTAATCACTTACTAGCACGTGTGCCACCTGCTCGTTTGCCTCCCTTTTCTATATAAAAAGGGACATTACATACATTTTTCTGAACCCAAAGTAAGCAGCTTAAACACTTGTATTATGGAATCAGAAACATCGAAGATGCCACAAACACCCAGATACATTGAATTCCTATTTATGTCTATATAGCTGCAAAGCTTAATATAAGAATAACTAAGACATACCGCCAGAGAGTAAGTAAATAAAATACATATCTTCACGCAATTCCCAATGCAGGAGTAGACAGAAGTCTCTTTAACTCACGTTCCATTGACGATATTTTCGGGAAAACATGACAGGTGGTGAGCCCGGCGCCGTCTTTATGTCCAAGCCAACGATAATTCCGACCACCCAACCACTCGGCTATCGTGAATTATCGTGTCTCTTGGTTTTTGAGAAATGTATTTGATATGTCCGTTGTACTATTCAGATGTTAGATATAGTTATATAATATCCGACAAAAATCGCCAACGCTGTCTTGTAACTTGCATTGAAAATAAATTGATAATGATTTTATAGTTACTCTTTTACATTAGTATTATTTACACTTTTATGTACTCTTTTCAATTTAAAAAAATTAAGACTTGCCGACTTGAAAATTACATTTAAGTTTCACAACTATTTCAATTATCGAATTGTCCTATTAACAACACACACACACATACATGTTCCATTAGTTACGCACGAGCAGTCACCGAAAAAGAATCACTTAATTTACGGTGTTTACAACCGTCGAGAGGAACCGTCGATCAAAGAACGATTAGCCGCGAACCTCCACGGACTTGGCAGCCAGCCAGTTTCGTTTACAACAATATAGTCACTTGCTTTTAAAAACAAAATAGCATGCCGGTAATATATAAGAATAATAATAAAAAGGCGGAAGCGTCTAAGGTGCGAGGTGTCTTATAATACGATCGCCTGAGGTTTCCCAGCGTAGGGATTATGACAAAACCCTCACACGGGAGAGACATATGTCCAGCAGTGGGCTATAACAACCCATTATTTATGTTAGTAGAAAAATACTATATAATAAGGTGCACATATAGACAAGTCAAAAAACAAAATTCATTTTAAATCAGAGCTATAAATTGTTTCATTTAAATTACAGTCATATTGAAGTTGATTCACTTATTTACACATCAGGTATTTCTTAGGTGTAATACATATAAATATTGATTAAGTTTATTTTGTTATAAACATGTGTATATACATCACATCCCATTTTCCTCGTATTTAAATCTATCCTTAGTCTCTGGTGGTATCTGGAAGAGATCGCTCTTTATCAATAAGGTATTGTACTTACCCCCTAAATCTTTCTTACTTTCTGTATTGTATCTTTTTTATATGTTGGTGGTCTAAGGCAATTATAACATGCATATACATTCATCATACCATACTAACACTAATCTGACGAATTATTTGAACCTACGTACCACAATGAACAATATATCAACACGCCGAGTTTTCATCACAATGGTCTATATTCGGAGCATTTAAATAATTCATCCGCTCATGCATCTTTCATTGCCTCCAATTCTCGCACATTCATTCGTTCGGCATTCCATTCGCGGGGGATACTGAACGCATTAAAACCAGCGCTTAATTAAAAATTTAATACTGCATGAGTTATTCTGCCGTGCTGTGTCTGCGTAAGAAATTAACACCAATTTTTTTACCTTTCGGTGTCGAAGAGGCGAAGGAAAAAGCCCTGAAAATGGAAAATTATACCGAGAGATGGCTGGATCTCTAAAAATACCAGACCTAAAAAAAAATTATATCTACAATTCAAATATATCTTCACGCCATTCCCAATACGGGGGTAGACAGAAGTCTAGACAATTAAGTCCTTTCGACCCACCTTCCACCAAAGATATTTTTGGGAGAACGTGACAGGTGGTGAGCCCGTCGCCGTCACAATGTCTAAGCCAACGATATAAATCGTATGAAAGTTTTTGAAAAACCAATTTCGGCATCCAACTCACCCACGGTCTCATGACTCGAATTCCGATCACCCAAAAATAAAATATAAATAAATAAATAGATAAGGATAACATCGGATACATTACTCTCTTCTATATATACTCTGATGCCTAATTAAGTAGCTATAGCATTACTGTAACAGAATCAGAAACAACGAAGGCACCACAAACACCCAGACCCCGAGAAAATGTAGAAAAAGTTTTTTTTTTTTTTGGTTTACCAAGACGTTTGGAATGGCGACATCATAGAATCTGATAAGTACGCGAGTCGTCCACGGAGGTCGTCTATAACAATAAAAAAATCGAAAAGAGTCACGATAGCCGAGTGATCGGAATTCTAGTCGTAACCCTGGGTTCGTGCACAAGGGGTTTTTCAAAAAACTTATATTTAAAATATATAGTTGGATTGGACATTAGGAGGGCGACAGGCTCACCACCTGTCACGATATCCCATAAAATGTCTCCGATGGAAGGAGAGTCGAAAGGACTTAATCATCTAGACCTATCTACCCCCGTATAGGGAATGACGTAAAGATATTTATTTGAAAATAAAAAGTGTTTTCATTTGGAAAAGAATAAAAAAGCAATTATTACGTAGTTCTGCCTTGAGTTACGACGATAGGCGATATGCATTTCCCGATTTCAATGAATCGCTCTTCCCCCCGGAGCGAAGTCAATCTGACTATTGAGCTATAACGAGCTCTTATTAAGAACTATCCTTCCTGTTCATTAAACGCAAATGCGTAATCAATTTGCAACACGATATTTATTTACAAAAATTATCTGAACGCTATTCCCAATATAGGGGGTAGATAGAGGTCAAGACAATTAAGTCCTTTCGACCCACCTTCCGCCGAAGACATTTTTTAGGATAACATAACAAATGGTGACCCCGTCGCCCTCTTTATGTCGCCGTCTTTACGTCCGTACCAATGAGTTTTTCAAAAAACTTATGTACGAATTTCAACGTTGGCTTTGACATAAAGGCGGCGACGGGCTCACCACCTGTCACGTTGTCCCGAAAATATCTTCGGTGGAAGGTGGGTCAAAGGGACTTAATTGTCTAGACTTGACCTCTGTCTACCCCTGTATTGGGAATTGCGTGAAGATATTTTTTTATTTTTTATTTTTTTTTAGATTTCCATGGGCTATGGCTACTTTTAGATAGTTTTCCATTATACTTCCAGAGACCCGAGTTCGATCCCCAGGTGGCAGACTCGTACCAATGGATTTTTCAAAAAAGAACTTATATACGAATTATATCGTTGGCTTGGACATAAAGTCGGCGACGAGCTCGCCACCTGTCATGTTGTCCCGAAAATATCTTCGGTGGAAGTTGGGTCGAAGGGACTTAATTGTCTAGATTAGACCTCGGTCTACCTCTGTATAGGGAATTGCGTGAAGATATTTATTTATTTATTTTATTTTATGGCATTAGCTGAGTCAGTCTGATTGCCTATTGCGCCTCGACTCGCGAGACAATGATAAACATCTGTTATTTTTTTTCTAGTGTAATTTTTATATTTTTTAAAAGGTATTGTCATTAGTCTAATGACAATCAATTATGATTATGAATTAAAAAATGTCAATTAGTCTAATCACCTCTAACTTTGTTTGTCTGTCACAAATAAACTCAAAAAGGAAAGTATTAGATTTTTTTAAATTATAACATTGTTTCAAGTCACGATAACCGAGTGGTTGGTCGATCAGAATTCTAGTCTAAAGGTCCAAGTACATTCAAAACTTATGCACGAACTTGTGAAAGACGGCGACAGGCTCACCTCCCTGTCACGCCATCCCAAAAAAATTACTTCGGTAAAATAGTGGGTGGAACGGACTTAATTGTCTAGATCTCTATCCACCACAGCGTTGATAATGGCGTAAAGATATATATTATTATCAAATTATATTTCGTAAAACATTTCATAGATAATCTAAGTAACATCAAATTCGATCACGAATAAATCGCATATTGAATCACGTAGTGTAACCAATCATCCATAATCTGTTACAAATATATTTACCCGAGTAATACAGCTAGCTTATATACGACCAAACTTGTAGCTAAACTAATTCAGATTGTAGTTCAACAACTTCTTCCTTTCTCCTGTAATCCCCAACTTCGGTACTTATCCAGATTCACAATAATGAAAGAAAGTAAAATGGAACTTTAGTAATTTTCTCGTCGCATTATAGTCACTATTGGTTCCACCCCCGCCGACGCCCTTCATTATTGGGATTAGCCGTGAAGATACAGAGTAATGAGCCCTCATTGACCCGGTTAAAGATCACCCGGTCAGTCCGGGTTGGAGCGGATTACATTGCCAGCTCGTACCGGATAAATCAGGATTAGTTTAAGTGCATAAGATACTATCGCGGCATGGGGATGCCTTGTAATGTATTTCAACTTACTTTAACAGAGAAAGAATAATGGTATCTATTACAAGAGCAGTGAAGCTTACTCTCCTTTGTAAAATCAGCTATTTATTTCTATTAGGGTTGACAAATGCGACGCGAAAATTTCGCTAAAAGCAGTGCTAGTCAAAATTCAATTTTATATTTCACTAGCAGCCCCCCTCGGTTTTGCCCGCAGTTTAACACTTAACGCGAATCCATAATTATTTTTCTAAAACAAAAGTTAGGAGAGTAAGTTACGAGCCTATGTTACTCCTTATGACATTAGCTATCTGTTCAGCCTTTTCAGAGATTAGCCAGATAAAACAGAGAGAGAGAGACAAAATTTCTAAAAAAATGTTATTTTGGAGTATTAGCCGTATATACTACTATACATATGTTAAAAACGCTTATTTCAGTATTACAAACAAACATTCCAATTTTATTTATAAGACGAAAAATGGAATTGTCAATAAGTACATACTAAAAAGAAATCTCTATGCCATTCCCATTTCCCGGATAGATAAAAAAAAGTAAATAAAAAAAAAGATATAGAAAATTAAGTCCTTTCGACCCACCAACCACCGGAAACATTTTTCAGGGACAACGTGACTGGTGGTGATCCCGTCGCCGTCTTTATAACCAAGGCTACGATAGAATTCGTACTTAATTTTCTTCACGATATTTCCAATAGAGGGCTAGACAGAGGTCTAGACAATTAAGACCTTCCGACCCAGTTTCCACTTAATATTTATATCCAACGATATAATTCGTAGTTAAGTTTTTGAAAGAACCCCTTCAGTACGACCCTGCCACCAGGGATCGAATTTTAAGAGCAGAGTATATTACGGAATAAGTGAAAGTGATTTTCAAAACGATTTAATTCATGACTAGTTTTTACATTGTATACTCCATTGTTATGATACATTAAGGTTCTATATTAAACATCCGTTTGCTTCGCTTTGTAGATATTAAACAGTAAAGGTTAACCAAGGAATGTAAACATTTTATTCAATTCTAATTCATACAATAAATATGTACGGGCATCCATTAATAAACACAAAAGCCTCACATTAACACCGTTTAACAATAGCTGAGGTTATCGCGGGTTGAAATGCGATAATTAAAATTGATCGTTATAACGTTTTCAATAGTCACGATAGTCGAGTGTGTGATCGGAATTCGCTACAAGATACCCGAGTTCGATCCCCAGGTAGCTCGTAACAATGGGGTTTTTCAAAAACTTATGTACGATTTATATCGCTGACTTGGATATAAAGGCCGCGACGGGTTCAACCCTATCTCGTTGTCCCAAAAATGTCTTCGGTGGAAAGTTGGTCGGAAGGCCTTAATTGTCCAGACCTCTTTCTACCCCTATATTGAAAATGTGAAGATATCCTTTAACCGAAAGTCACGATAGCCGAGCATTGGATAATAAGAGACCTGAAACATTAAGAATACGTGTCGCAGTGTGTACGCAGTTTTCACCGAAGCTTATTTGGGAGAACGTGATAGGTGGTAAGTCTTCCGTTAACTTAGTGTCCAGGCCAATGGGCCGGGACACTAAGATAACTAAGTACCATTGTATAATAGCATTGTATAATAGACTAGTCAATTTAAATTCTTTTCGTCACATGTCTTTCATAGTCACGATAGCCGAGTGGTTGGGTGGTCGGAATTTCGAGTCAAGTGACCCGAGTTCGATCCCCAGGTGGCAGTACCAATGAGTTTTTCAAAAACTTATGTACGAATTACATCGTTGGCTTGGACATAAAGACGGCGCTGGGCTCACTACCTGTCACGTTGTCCCGAAAATATCTTCTGTGGAAGGTGGGTCAAAGTGACTTAATTGTCTAGACTAGACCTCTGTCTACCTCTGTATTGGGAATTGCGTGAAGATATTTTTTTTATTTGTATGTCTTTCATAGTGAGGGTTCAAAAGTAAACTGTAGGAAGGGTAAGCAAGTAAATTTTTATGGCCATAAACTGGTTTGCGATCGCCGTACCAGAATCTTTGCATCACGATGTAGTATCACTGGTGTGATAAGTTTTAATCTTGTTTTTTTACTACACCCTCAGCAAAGGAATAGAAGATTCTTACGCCGACACCATACATCACAAACCTATGATAGGGACAGCATCACATACTGTGACACCAAATAAGAAAAGTGGTTTAATCACTTATGTTATGGGATTACGAAAGTACAACAAACACCCTATGTAGAAAAACGATTCTCTGCATGGACCCGTTCGAGAATCGAATGTATAACTCTGTTTCTCTGTCAAAACCAGTGTGCACGCCCCTCATCCACTGAGTCCGACGTGGGCAGGGTAGCTAAGGTTATTGTACTACGTTCGCCAATCCACTCGCCAAGCTTGCGACATGTCGACTTTTTTTATTACGATTCGACATTTTGATTATAACAATATAATAATTATCATAATAATAATTGTTATTGATTACGCCAATTCCTTACGGAAGAAGCCTATGCTATGAAGTGTACATGACATTATGTATGTATGAGTGTGTATGTAAATTGCATAGTTTATGAGAAAATACGTTAGAATAAAATTTAAACAGAAAGCTTGCGAGGATTATTCGCCAGAGCTTCGCCCGCTGCGTTGTTAGCTCGGTATTTGGAGGATTTTTCATATTATTTAAGCTTTTCGAGCAAATTGGCTAAGCACGAAGACAAAATATTGTTCGTTTTAAAAATGTTATCAAGCAAATTGAGACATGTATAACGCAATTTTTATAAAATTTTAAGTATGAAAGTTTAAAGCATGTGACGCTTTCGAGAAGTGTTGGAGCGCATGTTGGGAATACGCTGGACAGACAAGCGCACAAAGCAGTCTATACAGTCACAACTCTGAGCTCAGAGTTGTGACTGTATAGACAGGTTTGTGCGCTAATATGAGACTCTCCTCTTTATGCAACCAACGAGAGAGTATATCTCTTACTTCGGGCGCATTAGGACCGTAAAAATTAGTTCCTTCTGATGACTCCGCTAGAGATAATGCGTGAAGATAAAAAAAAATATCTTCATTCCATTCCCAACTGGGATTGAAAGTGGTTTATACAATACAATAAAGTCCTTTCGACCCACCTATCACCAAAGACATTTTTTGGAGATAACATGGCAGGTGGTAAGTTTGTTCACCGTCTTTATGTTCTAGCCAACAGATTATTTCGATTAATCTGTTATATAATCTGTTATATAAGTTATAAGTTTTGAAAAACTCATTGGTACTCGAGCCTACCACCTGGGGATCGAAGTCGTGTCCCTCTCCTCGAATTCCGATCACCCTCGATCTCAGCTATCGTGACTAACAAATTTACAGATGTGATTCTTAATATTTCCTATATACAAAAATATCTTCAAAATTATTTTTATAAACCAATATTTATAAACAACTTCCTTGTGTTTTCTTTGAAGTGAAGTCCCTAACCTATTAAAGAAAAGGTTTAATGTTTATGGAATTTTCCCTCACAATAAAAATGAAAGGCGTTGTAGTAACGTGCATAAAAGTTTTATTTATGATAAAAAACATTCATTCATATGAAGCAGTGGAGACTAGGGGAAAAGTTTTTAAAATGCAATTGGCTACCTACAGATGGCAGAATAACAATTTCGATAAATACCACACCAAAAATTAAGCAGATCGGTGAGGAGCAGCAACGCCTGAGGTACAAAGTGTCTGGTACTGCGATCGCTAATCCGTTTACCAAATGTGGTGATTATGTCAAATCCTCACATACGGGAGAGTCCTATATCCTGCAGTGAACTTTACAGGTAAGTCACGATAGCCGAGTGGTTGGGTGGTCGGAATTTCGAGTCAAGTGACCCGAGTTCGATCCCCAGGTGGCAGTACCAATGAGTTTTTCAAAAACTTATGTACGAATTACATCGTTGGCTTGGACATAAAGACGGCGATGGGCTCACCACCTGTCACGTTGTCCCGAAAATATCTTCTGTGGAAGGTGGGTCAAAGTGACTTAATTGTCTAGACTAGACCTCTGTCTACCTCTGTATTGGGAATTGCGTGAAGATATTTTTTTTATTTGTATGTCTTTCATAGTGAGGGTTCAAAAGTAAACTGTAGGAAGGGTAAGCAAGTAAATTTTTATGGCCATAAACTGGTTTGCGATCGCCGTACCAGAATCTTTGCATCACGATGTAGTATCACTGGTGTGATAAGTTTTAATCTTGTTTTTTTACTACACCCTCAGCAAAGGAATAGAAGATTCTTACGCCGACACCATACATCACAAACCTATGATAGGGACAGCATCACATACTGTGACACCAAATAAGAAAAGTGGTTTAATCACTTATGTTATGGGATTACGAAAGTACAACAAACACCCTATGTAGAAAAACGATTCTCTGCATGGACCCGTTCGAGAATCGAATGTATAACTCTGTTTCTCTGTCAAAACCAGTGTGCACGCCCCTCATCCACTGAGTCCGACGTGGGCAGGGTAGCTAAGGTTATTGTACTACGTTCGCCAATCCACTCGCCAAGCTTGCGACATGTCGACTTTTTTATTACGATTCGACATTTTGATTATAACAATGTAATAATTATCATAATAATAATTGTTATTGATTACGCCAATTCCTTACGGAAGAAGCCTATGCTATGACGTGTACATGACATAATGTATGTATGAGTGTAAATTGCATAGTTTATGAGAAAATACGTTAGAATAAAATTTAAACAGAAAGCTTGCGAGGATTATTCGCCAGAGCTTCGCCCGCTGCGTTGTTAGCTCGGTATTTGGGGGATTTTTCATATTATTTAAGCTTTTCGAGCAAATTGGCTAAGCACAAAGACAAAATATTGTTCGTTTTAAAAATGTTATCAAGCAAATTGAGACGTGTATAACGCAATTTTTATAAAATTTTAAGTATGAAAGTTTAAAGCATGTGACGCTTTCGAGAAGTGTTGGAGCGCATGTTGGGAATACGCTGGACAGACAAGCGCACAAAGCAGTCTATACAGTCACAACTCTGAGCTCAGAGTTGTGACTGTATAGACAGGTTTGTGCGCTAATATGAGACTCTCCTCTTTATGCAACCAACGAGAGAGTATATCTCTTACTTCGGGCGCATTAGGACCGTAAAAATTAGTTCCTTCTGATGACTCCGCTAGAGATAATGCGTGAAGATAAAAAAAAATATCTTCATTCCATTCCCAACTGGGATTGAAAGTGGTTTATACAATACAATAAAGTCCTTTCGACCCACCTATCACCAAAGACATTTTTTGGAGATAACATGGCAGGTGGTAAGTTTGTTCACCGTCTTTATGTTCTAGCCAACAGATTATTTCGATTAATCTGTTATATAATCTGTTATATAAGTTATAAGTTTTGAAAAACTCATTGGTACTCGAGCCTACCACCTGGGGATCGAATTCGTGTCCCTCTCCTCGAATTCCGATCACCCTCGATCTCAGCTATCGTGACTAACAAATTTACAGATGTGATTCTTAATATTTCCTATATACAAAAATATCTTCAAAATTATTTTTATAAACCAATATTTATAAACAACTTCCTTGTGTTTTCTTTGAAGTGAAGTCCCTAACCTATCAAACAAAAGGTTTAATATTTATGGAATTTTCCCTCACAGTAAAAATGAAAGGCGTTGTAGTAACGTGCATAAAAGTTTTATTTATGATAAAAAACATTCATTCATATGAAGCAGTGGAGACTAGGGGAAAAGTTTTTAAAATGAAATTGACTACCTACAGATGGCAGAATAACAATTTCAATAAATACCACACCAAAAATTAAGCAGATCGGTGAGGAGCAGCAACGCCTGAGGTACAAAGTGTCTGGTACTGCGATCGCTAATCCGTTTACCAAATGTGGTGATTGTGTCAAATCCTCACATACGGGAGAGTCCTATATCCTGCAGTGAACTTTACAGGTCGTTATTATGATATGACGTAGACAAAGTTGTATTGTATCACAATTGCAAATCCGAAGTCACGATAGCCGAGTGGTTGGATGGTCGGAATTTCTAGTCGAGAGACCCGAGCTCGATCCCCAAGAAAAATTCAAGAGGTTGTTCGCCTTAATTCAAGAAACTGTTATCTAGAATAACAATTACATTTTGAAGATCTTCGTGGACATGTGGCTTACACACCGTTTGATTCCCGGTCGGGTAAATGTTGATAAAGTTTTCTATGTTGACTCCGGTATAGGAGGTACCTTCGATGTTAGCGATTCCATAACACAAGTGCTTTACCAAGTAACATAGGGATCAGAGCAATGTATGTGATGTTGTCCCTATCTATATATCTAAGTATGTATTTGGATAGCTGAGCGGACATGTAAAGATTACAGCCTATAAAGGTCCTTTGGGGAATATAGGCCTCTCACATAGGCTCTCCTATGTGATAGTCCTATGTTCCCCAGTGGTTTGTTGGTTTAGCAAGTGGATTTGCAATCAAATAAAATAAATAAATCAATATCTTCACGCAATTCCCAATACAGGGGTAGACAGAGATCTAGTCTAGACAATTAAGTCCCTTCAACCCATCTTACACCGAAGATATTTACGGGACAACATGCCAGGTGGTGAGTCCGTCGCCGTCTTTATGTCCAAGCCAACGATATAATTTTTACATAAGTTTTTGAAAAACCTATTGGTACGTGCCTACTACCTGGAGATCGAACTCGGGTATCTTGACTCGAATTTCCGACCACCCAACCACTCGGCTATCGTGACAAACTATTTTTAATAAATAAAACAACGCGATAAAATCCGAAAATCGTTTTATTTTAGACGTGCAATTCTAGATTTTAATTCTGAATGATGAATATAAACAAAGTTCCCATCGTAATACGATTTAGCTCATTCACTGAGTTATTCAAAGACAAACCCCAGTGCGGTGACTAGTGCCAACCAGACCATAAACTAATCGACTTCCCGGTGAGCCGAGCGGAGTGTAACTTCGAGCGGACGGTTCTGTACACATTGTGCTGATTGATCCCGCAAATTCCCTACAATTATTGACTATGCTGTTCCAATATTTATGTAACTAATGATTTATTATTTATTTGAAAAAAAAAATTTGTGTTTGCGCTTTTAGCACTACTGAGGTAGACAGAGGTGCTGACAATTAAGTAATTTCGGTTTTCACCGAAGATATATTTTTGGGACAACGTGACAGGTAATGAGCCTTACGCCGTAATTACGTAAGCAACGATATAAATCGGACATATCATTGGTACGAGCCTATCACCTGGAAATTGAACTCGGGTCTCTCGACAAGAAGTTTGACAATAGATACAAGCTAGGAGACTGAAACGGCGATGGAGTCACCACCTGTCACGCTGTCCCAAGTAACCTTCGGTGAAAAATGCGATGAAAGGATTTCATTGTCTAGACCTCTGCCTACACCAGTATGAGAAATAACGCGAAGATAAAAAAAAAACTATAGATATAAATCAAAAAAGCTAAAAGAAAATTGATATTACTAATATTATTATATTATGATATTACTAATATCACGATAGCCGAGTTGTTGGGTGGTCGGAATTTCGAGTCGTGAGACCCGAGTTCGATCCCCAGGTGCCAGTACCAATGAGTTTTTCAAAAACTTATGTACGAATTTCATCGTTGGCTTGGACATAAAGACGGCGACGGGCTCACCACCTGTCACGTTGTCCCGAAAATATCTTCGGTGGAAGGTGGGTCAAAGGGACTTAATTGTCTAGACTTGACCTCTGTCTACCCCTGTATTGGGAATTGCGTGAAGTTATTATATAAAATTGATATTACACAACATAGATTGAAATAAATAAGTCAATAAATATCTTCACGCAATTCCCAATACAGAGGTAGACAAAGGTCTTGTCTAGACAAGTAAGTCCCTTCGACCCACCTTCCACCGAAGATATTTTCGGGACAATATGACAGGTGGTGAGCCCATCGCCGTCTTTATGTCCAAGCCAACGATATAATTCGTACATAAGTTTTTGAAAATCCCATTGGTACAAGCCTGCCAGCTGGGGATCGAACTCGGGTTTCTTGACTCGAAATTCCAATCACCCAACCACTGGCTATCTTGATACATAGAATAACATTGTACTAATAAAAAAAGAACAGAAGAAGAACGCGTAGAACCGATGGCCGATGGGGCAGAAAGGTTCTGGAATGGCGGCCACGTACCGACAAGCGCAGCGTCGGACATCCACCGACTAGATGGTCGGACGACTTGACCAAGGTCGCGGGAAGACGCTGGATGCAGGCCGCAAACAACCGGTCATATTGGAAATCTTTAGGGGAGGCCTACATCCAGCAGTGGACTTCTTGCGGCTGATATGATGATGATGATGAATAAAAAAGATAAAAATAATAAAACTCTGAAAGGCAGTAAAGACAATTCATGGGCTGGACTCAGTAATAATCCAGATAGAGAAACATCAATTATTCTGACTCCGACACTAGTTTTCAGTCCAGACTGCAATACGGGACAACTTGGACGACTGCGTTAGTGCACATAGATGGATTATTGGATCGATAGATGCTTATTAAGAAATCTACTATCGTCAGAGGGATCTGAAAGATGATTTTGGTAAATCAAATAGTTAAAAACTCATTCCACTCACCCTGATGAAGTACCTCCGATAGGTGCGAAACTAGTCGGTACCCACACCGATTATTATAACGTGAGTTTAGCCGTTTCTAACTATTGGACTAATATTATATCACAAAAGTTTTAATAATTTAATTTTGGTAAATGTTTGTTTTTGTCTGTTGTTATATTTATTTATTTATTATACAATTATTTCATTGTACACTAATTAAGCTACACAAGTTTCATCACAATAAAGCAATTAAGCTTTATTTTACAGTTGCAGGACATGTGTCTAAACGATAAAAATGTATCTGTGTTTCAGACCACATCGCTCTTCCCATACTTGAGATACAATTTAAAAAAAAAAGAAACTAAAATATCTTAACGCCATTCCCTATACAGACGGAGGTCTAGACAATTAAGTCGTTTCGACTCACCTTCCGTCTTAAAGTCCGTTCGTCTTAATGTCCAAAACTAAGGGTAAAATATATACATAGGTAAATATTTACGTATAAACCAGTTCAGATTTTTTTCAATATCTTTACCTACATATCAAATGTTTCTTTGAACTTCCCGATTCGAGGAAATATCTTAACTATTCGAACATTTCGTGGATAAGGCCCATCAAAAGAAATGACGTCTATATAACTGCGTCTAGCTTCTGATGGAATTTTGTTTGTCATGGTGGCATTCGCATACAGATAGTGTTTTGCCCATAAATTCGGGTACGTGACATTTTTAAGGGAACGTAAAACTGAGTAATGGCCACTAATAAAAAATGAAGATAGCAGTTTTACTTTTAAAAACATTATGGTAATTAAAATACGATTATTTTCACTTAACTCTATGGTTAATAATACTGGTATCAAATAAGAATAGTATTGTTACCACTTTACGCCAGCGATTATGCACCCGCAGTATTTCGAAATTTCCGCAGGATTCCTTGATTTCTCGGGGTAAAAGTTGCCTATGTCTCTCACCTGTCCTCTAAATTATCATAATGGGAGGTCATAGTATAGTATCCCGACCTGTTTCGGCCACAGCGACTTGGACTATTTTCGTTTAATGTGAGGTCATAATTCACAACACACAGAAGTCATATTTGTTTTTCTACTTAAATATAAGAATGCTGTAGTATGTTCTATTAGCTTACAACTGTAAAAAAAAGAATACACGATAACCGAGTGGTTGGGTGGACAGAATTTCGAGTCAAGAGACCCGAGTTCGATCCCCAGGTAGGCGGGCTCGTACCAATGGGTTTTTTTTTCAAAACTTATCTACGAATTATATCGTTGGCTCGGACATAAAGACGGCGTCGGGCTCACCACTTGTCACGGTGTCCCGGAAATATCTTTGGGGGAAGGTGGATCCAAGGGACTTAATTGCCTAGACTAGACTTCTGTCTACCCCTGTATTGGGAATTGCGTGAAGATATTTTCAAAATTGAACTTTGGCAATTACTGTCACTGAATTGACTAGACTAAGACCTCTGTCTACCCCTGTGCTGGGAATTGCGTGAAGCTTTTTTTATTTATTTATTATTATAAATATAAACCTAAAATATTGTAAAATATGTACATAAAATATTACAACAAAAGGATACCTACGCAGTTTCTTTCACCTATTTCTGATTACAAAACGGATTTAAATGGAGGCTCTGAATCAATTGTATATTTAAAAATAAAATCAAGAACTGTTCTTTCCTCCTACTGTTTCAATTTTTAAGAAACCTGTAAGAGATTATACTTTACAACTGTTACTATTAAATGCCTATTTCATGTATATTTATATATGTGTATGTATTCGTATATAGTATATACGTATGTCTATTTTTAGTAACGTACGCACTAAGTTTGCCATACATCTCTCCTTTATGGGATTACTGGGAGATATTTCATTTCAGGAACAAGTAGTGTCCATATACAAATATTATGTTTTAATTATTCTTTGTATTGTGGTGTGTACATAAATAAATTAAAAAATAGAATCCGTTGAAAAGTCACGATAGCCGAGTGGTTGGGTGGTCGGAATTTCGAGTCAATAGACCCGAGTTCGATCCCCAGTTGGTAGGCTCGTACCAATGAGTTTTTCAAAAACTTATGTACGAATATCGTTGGCTTGGACATAAAGGCGGCGATGGGCTCACCACCTGTCACGTTGTCCCGAAAATATCTTCGGTGAAAGGTGGCTCACGTGATGGTAAGTGATTACCGCCGCCCATGAACACCCGCAATACCAGAGGTATAGCAGATGCATTGCTGGCCTTAGAGTGCCCCTCCCCAGATTTGGGGAGGGGTGTGATACGATGTTATATAGCTCAATCGCTCTTTCAAATTCCTCATTTTCTTCATAAACGCACGTCTAGGTATCTAGTACAGTACAGTACAGTACAGTACAGTAGAGTACTCTTGACCTTCTCCTCTTTGAAATTCTTTGAAATTTAGTATCGGCCTTTCTAGCTTTTTATTATTTACCCCAGCGCTATATATTTTTTACTCTTCGGTCTGTACAAACATAAACAAAAAGTGCAGCATAATTTTTATGCGTATAAAAATTGTGTACAATTATAAAAATTGTGTACAATTATAAAAATTGTGTACAATTATAAAAATTGTGTACAATTATAAAAATTGTGTACAATTATAAAAATTGTGTACAATTATAAAAATTGTGTACAATTATAAAAATTGTGTACAATTATAAAAATTGTGTACAATTATAAAAATTGTGTACAATTATAAAAATTGTGTACAATTATAAAAATTGTGTACAATTATAAAAATTGTGTACAATTATAAAAATTGTGTACAATTATAAAAATTGTGTACAATTATAAAAATTGTGTACAATTATAAAAATTGTGTACAATTATAAAAATTGTGTACAATTATAAAAATTGTGTACAATTATAAAAATTGTGTACAATTATAAAAATTGTGTAATAATACAACTTAGTAAAATTTTAAATATTTTTCCTCATTAATCAAATTGTACAATTACTTTACATACTTAATTGTCATTTATAAACATATAAATGTCCACTGCAGAAAATATGCCTCTACCGTAAACGCAAAGCTTGACAAGCGGATCGACGTTCGCAGTACCAGACCTCTTCCACCTCAGACGCAGCCCGTGACCGGTCTGATTAATTTTGTGTCGAATATTTAAATAGTCACGATAGCCGAGTTGTTGGGTGGTCGGAATTTCGAGTCGAGAGATCCGAGTTCGATCCCCAGGTGGCAGTACCAATGAGTTTTTCAAAAACTTATGTACGAATATCGTTGGCTTGGACATAAAGGCGGCGATGGGCTCACCACCTGTCACGTTGTCCCGAAAATATCTTCGGTGAAAGGTGGGTCGAAGGGACTTAATTGTCTAGACTCGACCTCTGTCTACCCCTGTATTGGGAATTGCGTGAAGAATCCGTCGTGTACTCCAGTGTGCGTGTGTGAAGAAAATGATGAAACTGATGGAAGTGAAATAGATATATAAATAGCGTGACACTTTATATTTGCGACAGCAGCGTCGTGATAGCGTGACACCGGCGTCATGTTGATTCTAGCTACCCTATCTGGAATGACTTGCATGACTTTTGTGTTAATTTGTAGCCTTGAACGTCAACAATAATGAGAATTCGATTAAAAAAATGAAGACGGAATAGCCTAGTTTTTAGTGACCCTGCCCACGAAACTAAGTAATGCGGGCTCGAAAACCATTCATGGCTAATTTTTCTGTGATGATATGTGTTTTTCTCGATCATCGATTTCTCGAGTCATGCATGTCGTGTCAATGTCATTTTATGCATGTCAGTTTATATGTATGTAATTTTATTGTACCGTTAGCTTGGACATGACGACGACAGGCTCACCACCTGTCACGTTATCCCAAATAAGCTTCGGTGGAAAGTGGATCATATTCACCTCTTTGTGTAGACATCTGAATACTCCAGTATGCGAAATTGCGTGAAGATGAAAAGAATACTAGCAATATCAGGTAACATTACTAGTATTCCTGTTAACCACTCCAACTAAGCAATGCTTGCGTCTGGAGTGGTTCACCACAATACGAACCTGCGACATTGTGTTTCGCATTCCACACCACAAACTATTAGACTATTGACGTTTCAAGTTTTATTACGTTATTTAGTTTAACCATTAATGTTAAATATCTGATTGTAGGGAAGTCGAGATCGCTTTTAACAAATAGTCGGATTCTCCGTTCGCCGGGGCTTTATTCTCGGCTTATCTCTGGAGATTTATACAGCTAAACAATTCGAGCTATGCGTTATTACAATTAGTTTCTATGTTTGGATAGTTTGTCTTTGGTGATATTCACGTTTATGATTTCAAATAAAATAATAAATATGTATCTTCACGTATAATCCTAGACGAGATAGCTAGAGCACAGATCGTTAAGTGTCACTTTATTTTTATAGAATATGGAGGCAAACGAGCAGGTGGCTCACGTGATGGTAAGTGATTACCGCCGCCCATGAACACCCGCAATACCAGAGGCATAGCAGATGCGTTGCTGGCCTTAGAGTGCCCCCTCCCCCCAGATTTGGGGGAGGGGGGTGTGTGATACGATGTTATATAGCTCAATCGCTCTTTCAAATTCCTCATTTTCTTCATAAACGCACGTCTAGGTATCTAGTACAGTACAGTACAGTAGAGTACTCTTGACCTTCTCCTCTTTGAAATTCTTTGAAATTTAGTATCGGCCTTTCTAGCTTTTTATTATTTACCCCAGCGCTATATATTTTTTTACTCTTCGGTCTGTACAAACATAAACAAAAAGTGCAGCATAATTTTTATGCGTATAAAAAATTGTGTACAATTATAAAAATTGTGTAATAATACAACTTAGTAAAATTTTAAATAAAGTCCGCTATTTTGCAGATTTGTAATGTGAAAATAAAGTATTGATTAAAAAGGTTTAAAAAATCACGTAAAAATGATTTAATTGTAATTGTAAACAATTTTATATACGCATAAAAATTATGCTGCACTTTTTGTTTGTGTACGGAGGTATGAGCGTTGTCACGGTACAGCAAAAGTCGCGGGTTCGATCCCACCCGTGTCAGTTGAAATTTTAAATATTTTCCTCTTTAATCGAATTGTACAATTACTTTACAAACTTAATTGTCATTTATAAACATATAAATGTCCACTGCAGAAAATATGCCTCTACCGTAAACGCAAAACTTGACAAGCGGATCGACGTTCGCAGTGCCAGACCTCTTCCATCTCAGACGCAGCCCGTGACCGGTCTGATTAATTTTGTGTCGAATATTTAAATAGTCACGATAGCCGAGTTGTTGGGTGGTCGGAATTTCGAGTCGAGAGATCCGAGTTCGATCCCCAGGTGGCAGTACCAATGAGTTTTTCAAAAAACTTATGTACGAATTTCATCGTTGGCTTGGACATAAACGGCGGCGACGGGCTCACCACCTGTCACGTTGTCCCGAAAATATCTTCGGTGGAAGGTGGGTCAAGGGGACTTAATTGTCTAGACTTGACCTCTGTCTACCCCTGTATTGGGAATTGCGTGAAGATATTTTTTTTTTTAATATTTAAATAATTCTAAATAAGACAACGTAACGTCATATATCTTGAATAGATATCTTTGTCATCGTGGTGGTGATCGAAAATCCGCTTGCCAAGCGTTACCTTTATGGCTAAACAATGGCCTTTATGGCTGACAAAATTCGAACGTGTGCTATGGCCTATTTTCTTGCAATGATTTTCATAAGTCGTTAACTAAGTAGGTATTGTTATAACTCCGTAACAATTTCATATTCATATAAATGTACATGTAAACCTATACATACATAGACCGGGACAAAATCTAATCCCTAACTAATTAACTACAGGAATTGTGACGGAATTTTATTGAACTTTTTGTTATTGAATGAAAGAGAAAAAATATTTTCAGCTTATCCTTTAAAATCAATAAAAATTTCCATAATAAATTAGTTGGCGTTATCTTATTAATATTTCCTGACTAAAAAGTCATGAATTTTAAGCTGTCATTTGCAAAAGTGACAGTAGATGGCGCCAATGCCTAAAAAAGAGGCATAAATAAAGAAAGAGAACAAAGATTTCAAATCATGCGTGTAAAACATGGTTGCTCAGAGGTAAGAGCGTTTCCACGGTTCGGGTTCGAGTCCCACCCGTGTCAGATGAAATTTAAAAAAAAAATCTTCTCTTTAATTAAAACTTAAATAAATAAATCTTCTCGCGATTCCCAATACAGGGGTAGATAGAGGTCTAGTCTAGACAATTAAGTCCCTTTGAGCCACCTTCCACCGAAGATATTTTCGGGACAACGTGACACGTGGTGAGCCAGTCGCCGTCTTTATGTCCAAGACAACGATATGATTCGTAGATTAGTTTTTGAAAATCCCATTGGTACGAGCCTGCCACCTGGGGATCGAACTCGGGTCTCTTGTCTCGCTATTGTTGCTTTTGTTATGAAATCAGAAACAATGAAGGTATCACAAATACGCTGACTGAACAATACAGAAAAATAGTTTTCTACATCGGAAATCGAACTCGATACCTCTGAACTAGCAACTGCTACCGTGTTTTATGCCACACGTTCACGTAGATCATATACAAGCATGCAGTGTATCTAAAACCGCAAACAAAGCTCATAGTTTACAGTGAACTACAATTCAATTGAGTGATGAATCATTCGCTCTCCATATCAACGCTGTACATTCAATAAATGAAGCAGGGTTGCGCGTTCAATACGTACAATGTGCACAAGTCAATAGCCCGTGTCCCGACGAGATCGGTTTATCCGATACTCGTTAATGTTATGGTTTGGTTTATACTAGTTAGCATATCGTTATCAGGTTAGTGTTCTAAATTTAAGTAAGATTGCGATATTTTCTATCGACAAAAGAATCTGCCGACTCTTACAGCCTTCAGGTTACTGATACATATATTATAATAAATGAATACATAGATAGGGACAACTTCACACACATTGATCCGATCTCAGAGTACGAAGCTAGAGCTGTTGTATCGAGTCTTAAACATCCAGACCCGAGATATGACATAAGTATAGTGTTAAATACTCCATCACCATAAGGTTTATTCATTAACATTCAACGTACATAGAAATATCGAATCAGTTATATTTATAAAGAATATAATGTAGTTTAAATAAATAAGTATGATTTATCAATAAATAAGGATATTGTCAAGAGATTAATGATTTTGAAAATTAAAGATAGGATGATATATAATATATATAAGTTATAGTTATATAATATATATAAGTTGATATTATGACTATTTTAATTTATTAGTGTAAAAATAGGCTATATAAAACAGTGTCATATTTGTATTAGGGTCATATTTTGTTAGAACTATTCGTCGTTACGCTGCTCAAATATGTAGTATTACTACAAGTTTTCATGTGTTTTATTTGTCATTCGATCTACATACATAACACTAGTTTTCTACATTCACTCGCCCGGGAATCGAACCGGGACCTCTGAGCTGGCTCACGAGATCGTCAAATACGTAACGGCTCGAAAACCAATGCTGGACATAGGCGTATCTCGAACGGTACGGTTCGCCATAATTGCCAAATATCTCGAACGGTACGGTTCGCCATAATTGCCTAATGTGGCGAAATTTCGTAATTCGATTGTTGACCGATGTATGAGAAAAATGGCGCCATCGACACCACTGCTCGTCAGCGTCAGCTGCGTCGTCTGGAGTTTTTGTTAATATTATATCATTAGCAATACAGCCAGTAACACTCCATCTGCATCTATCTCTCTCAAATCCCAAAAGAATCTATCAAATCTTCTTTACTTTTACAGTTATTTTATTTGACAAAGTATTTGTTATTTATATGTATCATAAATTTAGTTAGAAGTGCATTCTAAATGAAATAGAGTCAGGATAGCCGAGTGGTTGGGTGATCGAAATTCGAGTCAAGAGACCTGAGTTCTTTTTCTTTTTGTTTTGAAATGACTTCATACCTTTATTTATTTCAATACGATATAGGTCCCGGTAGTCAAGTGGTTGGGTAATCGGAATTCGAATGAGGAGACTCATGCTCGATTCGCGGATAGTAGGCTCGTACAAATAAGTTTTTTCAAAACTAATTCACACCTGTCACGTTGTCCCAAAAATGTTTCCGGTGAAGGTGGGTCGATGGGACTTTATTTTCTGGACCTCTACCCCAGTACTGAGAATAGCGCGAAGATATTTATTTTAAGTCACGATAGCCGAGTTGTTGGGTGGTCGTAATTTCGAGTCGAGAGACCCGAGTTCGATCCCCAGGTGGCAGTACCAATGAGTTTTTCAAAAAACTTATGTACGAATTTCATCGTTGTCCCGAAAATATCCTCGGTGGAAGGTGCGTCCAAGGGATTTAATTGTCTAGACTAGACCTCTGTCTACCCCTGTATTGGAAATTGCGTGAAGATATTTATTATTATATTTATTCTTGAAATATTTTTTTTCCTTTACATATATGAAGGACTTGATGCTTGAATAGATTGGATGGGTACCGACCGTGGATTTATCATCGTTAACTATTCAGACAGAGATAGCATTGATCGTAATGAACCTGCCTTCGACTCTTAGGGTTGCCGGTTCAAATTCCGCCATGGAAAAATATTTTTGTGGTGAATATGAATTTTACTCGTACTTGTACTCGAATTATGGGTGTTTATAAGTACATGTTATGAATATTTATCAAAAATGTATATGTCCATTGATGTACACTAAGACGGCGAAAGGCTCCCCACTTGTCACGTTGTCTCAAACAGGTTTCGGTGAAAGGCGGATCGAAGGGATTTAATTGTCTAGATTTGCGTATATTCCAGTATCGAGTTATAAATAATATAAAAAATATTTCTTTAATATTATTTAATAAAAATCTCACTGTCCCACCTTCCACCGCACATATTCTTGGGACAAAGTGACAGGTGTTGAGCCCATTGCCGTCGTACAAGCTAACGATATAAATCATACACACATTTTTGAATAAACCCATTAGTATGAGCCTACCATCTAGGGATCAAAGTCTAGTCTCAAATTCCAATCACCCAAGCACTCAACAATCGTGAATCTAAATAAAATAATATAGATATAGATGAATACGATGAATAAACTTCGTGAGTTAATATCATTTAGTTTTCAACTTCGAAACTAACAGGACATTGATATCGGCCAGTATTTCCATTTCGGGCCCGAGTGGTTCGGACGACGAACGTAACAAACCAGATATATGAGCGTCGCTACACCCCACATCAAACCGATATACAGTGTAAAGACTACATGATATTGCAATAGAACTTTTGGCACCCTGAGACGTTCTCTTCCTATCGACTTTACATTTTTCACATATTTTTTATCTTTAAGCATTTTTTCAAAACCGAAAGAGACAGATGTCTACACAAAGAGGATTAAAAATAAGAAATAAATATCTTCACGCAATTCCCAATACAGGGGTAGACAGAGGTCTAGTCTAGACAATTAAATCCCTTGGACGCACCTTCCACCGAAGATATTTTTTTTTTAACATTATAAGCTAGCGTTTAACTACAATCCCACCTGATGGTAAGTGGCGATGTAGTTTTTGTTGGTAGGCACACTAGCTTAGAAAGAGCCTATTCACTCTACTCTTGAAGACACCCACATTGTAATCGGACGGAAAGACTGATGCAGGCAAATTATTCCAGTCCTTTGCTGTACGCATTATGAACGACGAAGCAAAACGCTTCGTCCGAATGCAGGGTATATCGACAACAAAAGGATGGAGACCCGACGTGCGTCTTGTTGTCCGATGATGGAAAGGGAAGGGGAATTAACTCATGTAATTCCTTCGCACACTCTCCAAAATGTAACCTGTAGAACACCGAGAGACTGGCCATGCGACGTCTGTGTTCGAGACTGGACAAATTGGTAGTAACCAAGTCAGGATCACCGATTAGCCGCTTGGCCCGTCTCTCCACAGAATCCAAGGCTGCCAGTTGATATTTAGGAGCACCAGCCCATATGTGGCAGCAGTACTCTACAGCCGACCGGACCTGAGCTTTATATAGGGTCAGAAGCTGTCCCGGAGTAAAGTAACGCCGCACTTTTGCAAGAACTCCCAATCTCCTTGCAGCGGCTTTAGCCTTAGACTCAATGAACCGCCCAAAGTTTTGACGTGATTTCGACTCCTAGTAACTGGAGGCGGTCGGTGTATTCCAGAGATACATTCTGAAATTTAGGAGCCAAGGTGAACTGGCTCCTTTGGCGGAGAACAGACACGCTTGCGTTTTGGTGGCATTGAATCTCACAAGATTGGTATTGCCCCAGTTGGAAACTGCCTGTAATGTAAGATTCATACGCTCTACCATGGCCTCCCGAGCAGACTGTACTTGATCCTGTCTGGACTGAACACGCGCCAGATATCTCTCCACAACTGTGCTGTCATCTGCATACCCAAAGAGACCGGGCTCGAGCAGGTCGTTTATGTGCAGCAGAAAGAGAGTTGCGGACAGAACAGACCCTTGAGGAACTCCGACATTAATCGCCATAGCCTCCGATGAGCAGCCGTCAATGACGACTCGCAAAGACCGATCCCGCAAAAGTCTTCTATCCAGGCTATCAGTCCAGGGATATACCATATAAAGGAAGCTTATTGATAAGGCTAGCATGCCAGACCCTGTCAAAAGCCTTCGAGACATCGAGCGAAACCGCGAGTGCTTCACCACTATTCTCGAGGGCCTCACCCCACAGATGTGTGACATACACTAGAAGGTCCCCAGTCGACCGATTTCGGCGAAACCCGTACTGTCGATCGCTAAGGAGATCGTTATGTTCTAGGTATGCCAAGAGGTGCGAGTTCAATATACGCTCCATAATCTTACAGAGTATGGAGGTAATTGAAATAGGTCGATAATTGACTGAGTCAACACGGCTACCTTTTTGGGCACGGGCTGCACGTTAGCAAGCTTCCAGGATTTGGGAACTATTCCAGTCTTCAAGGAGAGGCGATACAAGCGTGTCAGAACAGGAGACAACTCGGGTGCACAGGTCTTAAGCACTATGGCTGGAATACCATCAGGTCCACTGGCTTTGTTCACGTCCAGATGTCGCAACGTTTTGAGAACCTCTTTGTTAGTGATGTGGACCTCTGACATTGAAGAACCACAGGGAGGTAGGGAAGTTGGAACTGCGTTGCTTGTGTCCAGACGCGAGTTGCTGGCAAAGAGATTCGCGAACAGTTCTGCCTTCTCTTTTGCCGCATGAGCCAATGTCCCGTCGGGCTTAACCAGCGGAGGCAGTGAAGGTTTACAAAAACTCGCCTCGACCGCCCTGGCAAGAGACCAAAAAGCTCTACTGCCAGATGGTTGAGCAGAGAGCTTCCTGCCAATATGCCTAATGCGGTCGATACGAGCCTTCCGCAACACCTTTCTGTAAGTCTTGGCGGCTTGATTAAAGGCTCTCTTCTTGGATCTGACATCCGGAGTTTTACGGTTTCGAGCGTCAACCCATGAGAGGTACGCCAAATGTTTAAGGTTTTCGGCTTGGGAACATTCGGCGCTGAACCATGGGCGAGCTTTGCCACCAACGGGTACATCAGCAAAAGGAATAAAATATTCCATAGCTAAACATACCACGTCAGTTATAGCAACCGCGCATCTCGATGGATCTCCGGAAGAGAAGCAGACCTGCCGCCAAGGATAAGATGCAAAGAAGTGTCGCATCTCATCCCAATCTGCTGACTTGTATCGCCACACTCGCCTAGTACCATGTGGGTCGAGGTCTGTTGGCATGTAAGACGATACAGATTTCACCAGACAGTGATCAGAGGTTCCTAGTGGAGAAGCCACCTCTACCTCATATCTGTCAGGATCAGTGGTCAGCAGGAGGTCTAGACAATTGGCTGTATGACCTTCAACGTCTGGCACCCTAGTAGCTTGCTTTACCATCTGGGAGAGGTTTAGCGATAAGGCGAAATTCCTCATTTCCTCCCAGCATGGTCAGTCTTCTGGTATGGGAACAGTCAATCCTGGTGAGAGGCATTAAAGTCTCCCAGAAAGACTAATTGTGCGGAGGGTACCGATGCTGGGCCAAATCAGCGGCCTCACTTAGATATTCGAATAACCGAGTTGTCTCCTGGTCACCGCTGTGCGAACGGTAAACACATGCATAAACGATCTCATCGTCACCTGTGTCCACCAACACCCAAATGGTTGAAAAAGTGGGGTCTTCAAGGTGACGGAGACGCTGGCAGCAGATGTCATTGTTGACGTACACACAGACTCCGGCACGAAGGTAAAAGTTGTGCTCCAGCGAGAACCCTGGGTAGTCAAGGTACGCCACATCTAACGGACATCCAATTTGCGTCTCCGTCAGAAAAAGTAGGTGCGGCTTCTCAGTCTCAAGATGGTGATGGACTGCGTTGAGATTTGAGTGCAATCCTCGGATGTTAGAGAGGTGCACTTTCAAGGAGAGGACGTGCAACCGCTGTTTAACCTTACTTTTCTTTTGGTACTTTTCATAAATGATAAGGAGTGAAAAGGGAAGGAAGATGGCAGTTGAACGAGGCGTTGCTTTGATGACCCAACGACACGAAAAATTTGTGTGCCTGTGGGAGCTTGACTTGGAGACTGCGGGGACGCCCGAACCCCCCCAGAGATCGCCATCGGGTCCTCTCACCCGGTCGCTAACCGGCACGATGGAGCCACCCTGGGATTTTTCGCTAGTTGGCGGGGCAGCCTTTCATGAGTAGCTAGTTCACTAATTGGGCCCCCTACTACCTGCGGTCGGCCAGCGGAGCACCGTGCTTCGGATCCCGCTACCCTCCACAATCAAGCACCCGACACAGCAAAAGTTGACGTGTCGTACCCGGTTCACATATGCAACGCAACTGTTCAGACCCAACTTCCATAAGGCTTCACCAAGCATCTTGCCGGAACACGTCCGAAGTCACTTGGCGGCAAGGCTTTGCTTAGGTGGGTGGTAACTTAAAGCCTGCGACCGAAGCCTACCACCGGAAAATAATCTTTCAATAAATAATCAGAAAATTTCGGGACGACGTGACAAGTGGTGAGCCCGTCGCAGTCTTTATGTCCAATCCAACGATATAATTCGTGCGTAAGTTTTTGAAAAACCCTTTGTTACCAGCCTGTCAACTGGGGATCGAACTGGAGTCTATTGACTCGAAATTCCGATTACCCAACCACTCGGCTATCGTGACGTACGTTTGGCACCTTGATATGCTCTCTTCCTAACGACTTTACATTCTTCACATACTTTTATCTTTAAGATTTTTTAAAAAGTCACGATAGCCGAGTGATTGGGTGGTCGGAATTTCAAGTCGAGAGACCCGAGTTCGATCCCCAGGTGGCAGGCTCGTACCAATGGGTTTTTCAAAAACTTATGTACGAATTATATCGTTGGCTTGGACATAAAGACGGCGACGGACTCACCACCTGTCACTTTGCCCCATAATATCTTCGGAGGGTCGAAGGGACTTAATTGTCTAGACTAGACCTCTGTCTACCCCTGTAATGGGAATTGCGTGAAGATATTTATTTATATTTATTTTATTTATTTTAAGAATTTTTAAAACCGTTATAGACAGGTGTCTACACACAGACAACCTGTTACGGAATATGGAGCATTTCATTTCAGTCCTCGTTGTTGACAACCATTGACTACTTCTGTGGACAAGCGTATACGCCAGTTTTCAGTATGTGATGTCGTCAGTGAAGACGGCCTAGCAGGCCGGTTAAAGATCGCCTTCAGAATCAATATGTTCCGCCATACGACACCCGGTTAAAGGCTTTTTCCACATCTAGGAAAACAGCCGCAGTTGTCTCCTTTTTCTTATTCTTCTTCTCCTTCCTGTTCCGAGCGGTTGTAACATGGTGCAGCACTCTGATGAGCTGCCCGATTTTCGAATGTTCCGCCCTGAATCGGAACTGATCCGTTCATAGGTTAAGATGTGATGGCAGCTTAAGGTTACGTTTCACCGGCTGGTGGTTCCAGGTTCTATTACCTTTAAAAAAACGCTTTTAAGCGTTTTCTTGATTCTCGATATTTTTGGTAAATTCATAGTTCCCGATTCTATAGCACAAGTGCTTACACTACTTACTTTGTATCAGTGCAATGCACGTGATGTTGTACCAATCTATCTATGAACATTGTTCCACGTGTCTACGTTTAAGGTGGAAATTGTTTGCATATGTTCATACGTAACATTAGTCATTTACAATGAGATGGACAATCACCGATTTGTCACTCCAAAGCTATTAAAGAACAAAGAAGACCCGCCAACCTTCACTTTGTATTCGAAGTGCCAATATTACGAATAGAATAAATTTATGTATCCGAACGAAAATCATCCGTCCGTACGTCGACCCAGATCTTATAAATCAGCATTTGTGAAGTGGGCACCCCACTATTCAAATTGACTGCAATTGATTCACAAAGCGAGTCGCGGAGATGAGTTAAAGATATAAGAAGCTCTTATATTAACAGAGTGTCGGTCGATTGCGGTTAAGTGTACTATTTAAAATATAAATTAATTAAAAAATATCTTCACTCCATTTCCTACAGGGTAAGACAGAGGTCTAGACAATTAATTCCTTGCAATCCACCTTCCACCGAAGACATTCTTTAGGACAACGTGATATATGATGATAATGATGTATAAATCGTAAACAATTTTTGACAAAACCCATTGGTACATGCCTGCCATCTAGGGAGCGAACTTGGGTCTCCTGACTCAAATCCTGATCACCCAACCGCTCGGCTGTCGTGACGCTTAATAATATTATTAAAGTTTTATTCTGTTAAATTAAGTTCAGCTTATTACTGTACTCTGCTGGCCAGAAATAAGGCCTTTCTTAAATAAGAGTGATTAGAACTGAAGAAAGTCTAGTGCGGGTTGGCTGACTTCATAAATTTCCGTGAAATTCTTTTATTATTATTATTACTCACATGAAGTTTTCCTCGCGATATATAAAACTGCATTTATAATCGACAAGCGGCCTACCGAGGCTTAAAAACGAATTTTAAAGAATTAAAATTATACTGACTATAGTCTATGGTTGCGGGCTAGAGTCCCGCTAGTGCCAAATATTTTTGTGATAAACCTTAATGCTTATATTCGAATTATATTTTTTATAAATAAATAAATAAATATCTTCACGCAATTCCCAATACAGGGGTAGACAGAGGTCAAGTCCCTATGACCCACCTTCCACCGAAGATATTTTCGGGACAACGTGACAGGTGGTGAGCCCGTCGCCGTCCAAGCCAACGATGAAATTCGTACATAAGTTTTTGAAAAACTCATTGGTACTGCCATCTGGGGATCGAACTCGGGTCTCTCGACTCGAAATTCCGACCACCCAACAACTCGGCTATCGTGACTTTTATATTATATTTTTTTATTTTTATATTATCTTTTCTTTTATCAAAATATGAATATTTGTAATTATTTTTATATTTATCTATGTAAGTAATGTATAAAGTCACGATAGCCGAGTGGTTGAGTGGTTGGAATATCGAGTCAAGAGTTTACAATTAACGTTATAATTTAACGTAATTATCACATTAACGTACTTACTTATTTATCTTCACACACAATCCCCGACGGGGCAGCCAGAGAGAACTGATCGACAAGTGTCACGATCCTTACATACCTTTTTCGCTTCTTTCAGATTCATCATCTTCTTCATACATGCACGTCGAGGTATCCGAGTACTCTTGACCCTCCCCTCTTCGAATAATTTGCTCACGTGATCTTCGAAAGTTAGTCTCGGTCTACCTCGACACCTTTTAATATCAACTTTCGCGCAATATATTTTTTTCACCATTTGGTCTTCACTCATTCGCTCAACGTGCCCAAACCATCGAAGTACGACGTTATCAATTTTAGTGACGATTGACATTTCAGTCACGTTATCTAGATAATACTATATTATATTATATTTATATTATATTATATTATATATTTACTAATACAACCAACCATAGAATAATTAATGAAACTAAATAAATAAATAAAATAAACTAGACACGTTTATTGCGTGGCATTCTAATAATTTAAGTGGCGTTGAAATAACCTACCGTATCTTTGAAACTATAAACATATGTCTTAAAATTGTGAAAAACAAAACAGCTAATGACGTAATAGAAAAATTTATTGTTTTGAAATGACTTCATACTTTTATTTTGTTTCAACACGATATAGGTCCCGGTAGTCAAGTGGTTGGGTAATCGGAATTCGAATGAGGAGACTCATGCTCGATTCACGGATAGTAGGCTCGTACAAATAAGTTTTTTCAAAACTAATTCACACCTGTCACGTTGTCCCAAAAATGTTTCCGGTGAAGGTGGGTCGATGGGACTTTATTTTCTGGACCTCTACCCCAGTACTGAGAATAGCGCGAAGATATTTATTTTAAGTCACGATAGCCGAGTTGTTGGGTGGTCGTAATTTCGAGTCGAGAGACCCGAGTTCGATCCCCAGGTGGCAGTACCAATGAGTTTTTCAAAAAACTTATGTACGAATTTCATCGTTGTCCCGAAAATATCCTCGGTGGAAGGTGGGTCAAAGGGACTTAATTGTCTAGACTTGACCTCTGTCTACCCCTGTATTGGGAATTGTGTGAAGATATTTATATATTTTAATTTAACAATTAAAATCAACCGTAGTATAATTAGAGCGTAAGAATATACCATCACCTTCATTCCGTGAATGTCGTAAGAGGCGGTTAAGGCTTAATAAATAATAAGGCTTAATAAATAATAATTCAATATTCTCACGGCAGATGCGGGAAAACAATCTCAAAAAATTAAAAAACCAATTGCTACCAAACGAATGAGATATAGAGAATAACAGGACAATAATCATAATATTACCTTGCTTTCCATAGCACAATTGAATCAAAAATTATCAAATAGTGATTAAAGATTTACGCAAATAATGTTAGCAATGCGCAGTCACACCTGAAATCTTTAGAAATAAAATAAAAATATGTTGAATACTCACGATTTTTGTCTCCTAGTGGAACTTCATAATTCACTTTTACTTATTCCTCATTTATGAAATAAGTATAACAAATATAAAGGTGGAATAAGTAAAAGTGAATTTTAATGTGTTCAAATAAAAATTTCTTTACGCCATTCCCAATATTAAGTAGACAGCTGAGGTCTAGACAATTAACACAACGTCATAGGGGGTTTTAAGTTGAATTATATTCAAGCCAATGGTATAAATCGTACATAAGTTTGTGAACCACCAACTGCGAATAAATTCGGGTCTGTCGACTCGAATTCCGATCACCGAAATCGAATTCGGGTATGTCAATTACAAGGTTATCGTGATTGATAAATTTAATAATTTTAATATATGCAATTTTATTAATTTTTATTGCATGTTTGTGCTAAACTTTTATGTTATTAAATTAAAGAGAAAAAAGTCTCTTTAATTTAATAACATAAAAATTTTAATAAATATATAAAAAGTCACGATAGCCGAGTGTTTGGGTGGTCGGAATTTCGAGTCAAGAGACCCCAGTTCGATTCCCAGTTGGCAGGCTCGTACCAATGGGTTTTTTCAAAATATATGTACAAATTTATCGTTTGCTTGGACATTGAGACGCCGACGGGCTCACAACCTGTCACGTTGTCCCGAAAATATCTTCAGTGGAAGGTGGGGTCGAAGGGACTTAATTTTCTAGACTAGAACTCTGTCTGCCCCTTTATTGGGAATTGCGTGAAGATATTTTTTTATTTTTTTAATATACATACATACATAAGGACAATCGGCGATCTATTCTCTCTGGCTACCCCGTCAGGAATTTTGCGTGAAGATAAATAAATAAATAAATATCTTCATATCTAATCCTATATAGTCTATTTATATGTAGGTATTATTGTACCGGGATATTTATATGTAGGTATTATTGTAGAGGGCGATGGGCACACCTAGTCATGTTATTATCGGAAGAAATTAATTGTGTAGATCTCTATCTGCCCCAGCTACGGGAAAATGCGTAAAGAAAAAAATAATTCTTACCTAATATACATCCTTTTTTCTACCATTATCTTTATAGACAATCTCTTTGTACCTAATATTTCTACATACTCGATTTATTAACTTCCCAACTATATTAGGAGGGCATAAAAGAAAGAAAATCATTTCCAACCATACACAGCAGTTCAGTAAATCCTTTTCCGTACATAAAACGTCGTAAAATTGAATACTATAAGGCTTTACGGCCTATACAAAGGAATACAGTTCGCATGCGACGGCGTATGACATTACATTTATTACGAAACAATTCCGATGAATAATAAGCGTTATTTGTAAACTAAATTCAATGCCGAGTGGTTGGGTGGATCGGAATTTGAGATATCTGGTACTGTGAACGTCGATGGGCTTGTCAAGCTAATGATAACCGCAAGTCCTCACGGGAGAAGCTTAGGTTGTGAAATGGACTTTTACAGCCCATAAATGTATGTATGTGTGTACATAAATTTCATTGTTTATGGGACAATATTATTAGAGGATGAAACATAAACCGGCAAATATGTAATTGTAATATTTTAATAAGCACTCCTAACTAAAACTACATAATGTTTTTACAAAATAAACAAATTTCTTTTATAGAATTAAATTTGTATTATTTGGCATTACAATTTTTTCGACGACCTCCGTTGACGAGTGGCTGTACGCCAAGGTCGCCGGCTCTGAGGTCCCGGGTTCCCGGCTCAATATAGAAAACACTATTTCTACATTTTCTCTTCATTCTTCTGATTTGGGTGTTAGTGAAACCTTCGGTATTTTTGATTCCATAATACAAGTGTTTAAGGTGCTTACTTCAGGATCAGGGCAATGTGTGTAATGGTTTCCCTATTAATGTATGTATTTACTTATTAAATAAAATTTATCACGATAGCCGAGTGGTTGGGTGGTCGGAATTTCAAATCCGAGACCCGAGTTCGATACCCAGGTGGCAAGCTCGTGCCAATGGATTTTCAAAAACCTATGAACGTGTTATATCGATGGCTTGGACATAAAGTCGGGCTCACCACCGTTCATGTTGTCCCGAAAATATCTTCGGTGGGTGGTGGGTCGAAACGACTTAATTGTCTAGACCGCTGTAATGGGAATGGCGTGAAGATATATTTATATTTATTTACATAATTAAATTGGTATTATTTGTAATATTAATTACAATTATATAATCAGTTAAGATCTAAATGATATTTGTCAGAATGAAAACATTTCTTGAGCAATCAAGCAAATATTTTTGATTACTTAATATACTTAACAACCAAAGAAACAAAATATGTTTTTGTCTTCACGCATTTCCTAATACAGTAGGTAGGCAGAGGTCTAGACAATTTCATTGACATGACAAGCTCATTGACATGAGCCTACCTTCTGTGAATCGAACTTAATCTCTTGACTCGAATTCCGATCATCCAACCACTCGGCTATCGTAATTATTAGCTACAATATAATTAATAACCAGAAAGAAAATATCTTCACGCAATTCCCAATACAGGGGTAGACAGAGGTCAAGTCTAGACAATTAAGTCCCTTTGACCCACCTTCCACCGAAGATATTTTTGGGATAACGTGACAGGTGCTGAGCCCGTCGCCGCCTCCAATCAGTCCAAGCCAACGATGAAATTCGTACATAAGTTTTTGAAAAACTCATTGGTACTGCCACCTGGGGATCGAACTCGGGTCTCTCGACTCGAAACTCCGACCACCCAACAACTCGGCTATTAATAACCAATACCTTTTAACTGAAATAATTAAACATATAGTGGTTATTATATAGATATAGTCTAGTATTTAGTTTTTTTTTTTTTAAGAATACTAGCAATGGCGAATAACATTACTAGTATTCCTGTTAACCACTCCAATTAAGCTGCAATGCTTGTGTCTGGAGTTGGTTTACGTCAATAGTCGAATGGCGGGGCCCGATACTGCGACGTCATGTTTCGCAGTCCGCACCGTAAACCATTAGGCTATTGCCGCTAAAGTATTTAGTTAAAACATATATTTCTGTAAATGTTAGTTATCCGAAAGTGTCACGATAGCCGAGTGGTTGGGTGATCGGAATTCGTGTCAAGAGACCCGATTCGATCCTTAGGTGGCAGACTCATACCAATGGGTTTTTTTTAACTTATGTACGATATATATTGTTGGCTTGGACGTAAAGACGACGACGGGCTCACCACCTGTCACGTTGTCACCAAAAATGTCAACGGTGGAAGGTGGGTCGCAAGGACTTAATGGTCTAGATCTTTGTCTACCCCAGTATTGGGAATGGCTTGAAGATATTTATTTACTTATTTCATCATCCGAATTTATATTTAATTAATTTAACATACTAGCGTCCTACCTCGGCTTTGCACGGTTAGCAGTCATAGTGTCGTAAACTTTATATAAAAAGCTTTGAATTTCATTCTTGTTCCTTTAAAAGTAACGAACTTTCAATTTAAACTTTCAATTCATAATTCACCCTTAAGGGTAAAATTTTGAAGAGCACCAATGTAAGGGTATTTATTTCTAACTAGAAGATAACCAGAAATTTCCTGCTTCTTTGAGATTGACGGTCGTGAATACAACCTTTGATCCCTTATTTCACCCTTTTCTACTCGACTTTCGAAAATTCCTTCGCTAGTGGTTGCGTATAGAAAAGGCATCGATTACCAATTTTTACATCGTTTATACTGTTTAGGCACAAGTTATTTTATACTATATAGCATTTATTACTTACTTACTTACTTACTTACTTACTTACTTACTTACTTATCTTCACGCACAATCCCTGACGGGGTAGCCAGAGAGAACAGATCGCCAAGTGTCTCGATCCCTACATACCTCTTTCGCTTCTTTCAGATTCATCATCTTCATACATGCACGTCTAGGTATCCGAGTACTTTTGACCCTCCCCTCTTCGAGCAATTTGCTTTTTATTAGAAATTCCAATACTGATAACCCATATTTATATTCTACATCTCGCCATTCCCAACACAGGGGTAGACTGAGGTCTAGTCTAGACAATTGATTGTCTTTGACCCACCATCCCAAGATATTTTCGGGACAACGTGACAGGTGGTGAGCCCGTCGCCGTCTTTATGTCTAACCCAACGATATAATTCGTAAATAAGTTTTTGAAAACCTCATTGGTATGAGCCTGCCATCTGGGTATAGAACTCGGTCTCTTGACCCGAAATTCCGACCTACCTACCACTCGGCTATCGTGACTTAAAGTTATAATACTGATAACCCATATTTATATTCAAAGGCGTTATATTATTTATTGTAGTATGTATACTACAATAAATAATTAAAATAGTTTTAAGAATTTTAATTTTAATTTTTTATTTAATAAAATAGGTGGTATGGACCCCCTGCTTTTGTTCTATCCCTCAAGCATATGCCTCTGATGCAAAGGGACGAGGGATAAAACCCGGCAGGGGTAAGCATTTGTGCGGTAAATATGAATGTTTGTTCTAGATTCATGGATTTTTATATGTTGAAACAAATATTTATATACGTAAGTATATATCTATGTAAGTATATTGTATTGTATAAAAAGTCACGATAGCCGAGTTGTTGGGTGGTCGGAATGTCGAGTCGAGAGACCCGAGTTCGATCCCCAGGTGGCAGTACCAATGAATTTTTCAAAACTTATGTACGAATTTGATCGTTGGCTTGGACATAAAGACGGCGACGGGCTCACCACCTGTCACGTTGTCCCGAAAATATCTTCGGTGGAAGGTGGGTCAAAGGGACTTAATTGTCTAGACTTGACCTCTGTCTACCCCTGTATTGGGAATTGCGTGAAGATATTTTATATTTTTTTTATTTTTTTAGATTTCCATGGGCTATGGCTACTTTTAGATAGTTTTCCATTATACTTCCAGAGACCCGAGTTCGATCCCCAGGTGGCAGACTCGTACCAATGGATTTTTCAAAAAAGAACTTATATACGAATTATATCGTTGGCTTGGACATAAAGTCGGCGACGAGCTCGCCACCTGTCATGTTGTCCCGAAAATATCTTTCCTGTATTGAGAATTGAAATATCCTGTATTGAGAATTGCGTGAAGATATTTATTTTTATTTTTATATTGTATCGATGATATGTATATGAGTTTGTAAGTATAGTAAGTGATATGTATATGAATTTGTAAGGAGTCACGATAGCCGAGTTGTTGGGTGGTCGGAATTTCGAGTCGAGAGACCCGAGTTCGATCCCCAGGTGGCAGTACCAATGAGTTTTTCAAAACTTATGTACTAATTTCATCGTTGGCTTGGACATAAAGGCGGCGACGGGCTCACCACCTGTCACGTTGTCCCGAAAATATCTTCGGTGGAAGGTGGGTCAAAGGGACTTAATTGTCTAGACTTGACCTCTGTCTACCCCTGTATTGGGAATTGCGTGAAGATATTTTGATTTTTGATTTTGTAAGTATAATTGTATTAATAAGTATACATATACCGACTACCACCGTGGACGAATGGCGTACACACAGGTTTTCAATGTGTCGCTAACGTTGAGGTCACAACTTTTTCTTCAAAGTCTCGGATCTGGGTGTTTGTGGTATTTTCGTTGTTTCATAACACAAGTGCTTAAGCTGCTAACTTTGCGATCAGAGCAATGTATCTAATGTTGTCTCAATCTGTATATAAATACATATACATATATAGACAGGGACAACATTACATACATTGCTCCGATCTCAATGTATGATGCTAAAGCACTTGCGATATGGGAATATGAAACAACGAAGGCACCACAAACACCTACACCCGAGAAAAAGTAGAAAAAAATGGTTTTTCTACATTGACCCGACCGGGAATCGAACCCGAGACCTCGAGACGGGGACACCTTGAAAACCGGTGTTTACGCCATTCTTCCACGGAGGTCGTCTATCTATGTACCTATGTATGTATAATACTGCTCCGTATTCATCAAAAAACAATACTTTTCCTCGTATCCTTGTACCGATGGCTTGGGAACTAAGCCGGTGACAGGCTCACCTATTGTCACGTTATCCCAAATAAGCCGCGGAGAAATATAAATTGATAGGACCAAATGTCTATACCTCTGACTGTCCCATTATTTTGAATAATTACAACAATAAAAAATCTATTTTTAAGTATTTAGACTTATTTTTCACAATGCCGACATAAACTAAAAACATAATAAAATAAATTTTAAATATTTTCCTCAATAAATACAATCATTTATAATGCGTATTCTTCTAAACTAATTTTAATTTCTCCTAACCTAAATCTTTTGTGTTGCATTTATATTAACAAAATATAAGTATTAGTATAAATCTCATAAACAATTTATTATTATTATTTTTTATAATTTTTAAATATAAAAATAAACAATCTATGGCAGTATTTCACAATTATCGCAATAAAAATATCTGTTTTAAAAACAAAAGAGAATACAAGAAACACAAAGGCCTAGAGATATTTTTATGCGTTTATATAAAAAATTTGAACTAGATTATAACATAAAAAATATCATGCCCATACAAATACCTCTAAAACTTGCCAGGACAGAACCTACGAATATTTCAGTTATATTTACGTGAAAACTGAGATTGTAAATAAGATCCGTAATGAGAGAACTTCACAAGGTCGTGCGAAATCTCCCTAATCCGTTGCGTATTAAAATAAGTACTTACATCGGTCCGGACCGCGGATCAAGAAGCTTAGAACATCACTATAGCACACACATTAAACCATCACTGTTAAGATACTTGACGGATTTTAGTGAGGAGACACGATATCGGAATCCCGGGAGAGGCTGGCGTCGATCGCACGCCGCGACTTCACGTATGCGACTGACCAATTGGGATGATAATGTGGCCGTGTTTAAGGGAGAATTGTTCCTATTATTTTGGGGAAAATATCAAATGTTGATAATGTAATACAACACTTTGTTATTTAAATGCATTACTGGAGACTGCGACTTTATGTAAAGACTTAAATTAGCTTTTGTTATGAAAATAGGTATCGCTTGTTAAAATTCAGTTTCAATAGTTGCTTATTGAAATATTTCCTTCATAGAAATAAAAGGTCTACATATACACTTTTTTTATATTTATCACTTTCTCACCATAATTTTAGAAGTTCATTAGATTTTCCTTTAATAGTAATGACAAATATTAATTTATTCGTCTTTAAACAATCTTCTATTTCAAATACATTAACATAACCTTATGTTGTAGAATTTCTGCAAAAATCACAATTAGTAAATAACGAAAATACAAACTACATTTTTCGAAACATTTTCCCCAAAACGTAGGGAAATCCTCCCGCCCTGACATCCCGCCCTTAGAAAATGGCGGGAAGTGGCGCCTGCGTGGACCCCTCCCCCGTTGCCGTCTCACCCCGCCGGCGAAAACTTAGCGCCAATCGAAATAACGAATTAGGCCTGCACATTGCATCTCACCGAAACAATTTTAAAAAAAAAAATCTTCACGAACTAATCCGGAAACTTTTTATCCATAACACAAAAGCTTTTCTTCTTTCTTTTTCGAAACTTTTCAAAGTATAAGTCGAGTAACTTTTATGTCATGAAATCGTGTAAACTCTAACTTTTTTCACAATTTTTTTTTTCATAAAAATTATGACGACCCGATAGCTAAGTGGGCTGCGGGTTCGAACCCGGCTAGTGATAAACATTTGTGTGATAGATACGAATGTTTGTACTTGAGTCATTGATGTTTATTTGAATATTTATCTATGTATTAAGTCACGATAGCCGAGTGGTTGGGTGGTCGGAATTTAGCGTCAAGAGACCCGAGTTCGATCCCCAGGTGGCAGGCTCGTTCCAATGGGTTTTTCAAAAAACTTACGTACGAAGTATATCGTTGGCTTGGACATAAAGACGGCGACGGGCTCTCCACTTGTCACGTTGTCCCGAAAATATCTTCGGTGGAAGGTGGGTCGAAGGGACTTATTTGTCTAGACTAGACCTCTGTCTACCCCTATATCGGTAATTGCGTGAATATATTTATTTATTTATATTTATTTATTATTTATTTATCTACGTAAATATATATGTATTAAAGTATACTGTACAGTAAACTTGGACATTAGGACGGCGAACCGCGACGGCTCACCACCTAACACGCTGTCTCAAATAACCGTCGATGGAAAGTGGTTCGTAAGGACTCCATTTAGACTTTCAGCCTAAAAATGGTAAGTTTCGAGAAAATAAAAAAAAGAACTTTTCAAAAGTGAGCTGTCAATACACTAATAGGTCAGCTTTCGAAGGTGAGTGACACAGTTTCGTTTCTCGGGTCGACAACGCTGACATTGTTAGAAGCAATTTTAAATTCATCAATCACCAATACCTTGGTGGCGGAGGAATAACATCATGTGATACTGGATACGAGGATGTTGGAAATCTGTCACCTGTAATGCCAAAAGAATATTTAAGATACATAAAAAAATATCTTCATGCCGTTCCCACTACTGGGGTAGACAGAGGTCTAGACAGTTAAGTCCTTTCGGCCCACCTTCCACCGAAAACAATTTTTGGGACCATGTGACAGATAGAGAGCCCATCGCCGTCTTTGTGTCCAAGCCAACGATATAATTCGTACTTTAGTTTTGTTTTAAAAAAAACATTGGTACGAACATACCACCTGGGCATCGAACTCGGGCCTCTCGAATCACTATGACCCAAAACTTGGATATCGTGACTTTTTTTAAGATAAATAAATAACGCAATTTTATTGATCTTTAAAGCATACTCGTTATGCTGAACATCGGAGGTAAGAGCGTTGCCACAGTTCGGCAGAGGTCGCGGGTTCGATACCCGCGAACGCAATAATTAATTTAAATTAAAAAAATCTGTTTTTTTTTCTTTTTAATTTAATCACATAAATAAATGATTAAAAATATTAAATGACAAATTCAATCAACAATATAATATAATCATATTATATTTCTCTGTATCAATACGTAGATACAGATAATATAATGTATAGAATAATACAATGTGTAGATAGGTACAATATCGCATACGTTGCTCTGATCCGAAAGTAGCCAAAGCACGCGTGTTTGGAATCGGAAACAACAAATATACCACATACAGCCAGACCCGAGCCTATGTAGAAAAAGTAAATTCCTACAATTGACCCGTTCGGCAAACAAACCCGGAACCTTAGAACCTCCTTAGCTGACGAAAACCAAAAGTCCAGTGTGGCTTTCCGCCACTCGTCCACAAAGATCTTGTGTAATCAATATTAATGAGCAGGCTCTGTATATTTAGTGGGATTTAATTATGGAAACGTGTACACCTAATAAACAAGTTACTTACTCAACACGCCATTCCCAATGCAAGGGAAGACAGAAGCCTAAACAATTACGTTCTTTCGACACACTTTTCACCAAGAGAAATTTTGAGACGTTACAGGTGGTGAACCTGACGCCATCTTTTTATCCAAGCCAACGATATAAATCCTACATAAGTTAAAACCCATTGGTATGAGCCTCACCCAACCACTCGCATCACGCACTTACATGCATCGATCGTCATTTTTAATCCGTAGTGGATTTATATCCGTTTCGTAATTAGGTAACAGATAAAAGAAACTCCGTAGGTATCCCCTTTTTTAACAAAAGAAAAGTAAAAAATTTAACATAAATTTATTTCATGGATTAACATAGTCAATATCTTCATTTATAACCCTTATAGCAGTGTGGTAACGGCGTAAGAATATCACCACTCCCTTTCTTCCCGTGGGAGTCGTAAGAGGCGACTAAGGGAAACAGCCTTGAATATCGTTATGGAAACCGACAGATGGCGGGATAACCATCTCTAAAAATATCAGACCAAAATGATCAGACCGCAGATGGGCAGCAGCGTCTGAGGTGCGAGTGGTCTGGTACTGCGATCGCTAATCCGCCTGCCAAGCATGGCGAGGGAGAGGCCTATGTCATACCGTAGACTTAAAAAGGCCGTTAGATATGTATGTAATAACCCTTTTTTAAAATAAATGTCTTAAACCTGTTAATAAGGAAACGTTGCACAATTAACGGGATTCTCTTGTAGAAGCGTCCGCGCCACCCCATAAACCTTAACTCCTTAAACCTTACTCTACGGAGTCTAGTAAATTATTTCAAAATATACTTTCTATAGTTTTGCAAACTTTTTATAACTATACTTATAACTATACTAACTTTTAATAACACCATTTTAATATTTTTTAAATGTATCTAACAAAGTTTTGAAAATCATAATTTTATATTTACTGGCTGAGCAATCGAAATTCGTGTCAAGAGACCCGAGTTCGATCCTTAGGTGGAAGGCTAGTACCAATGGGTTTTTTAAAAAATGTTGTACGATTTATATCGTTGGCTTGGACATAACACGGCGATGGGCTTAACACCTGTCACGTTGTCACAAAAATGTCTTCGGTGAAATGAAAACAAAAAGGCGTTGAGTATTTTTTTTTCTTTTTTTATTAATTATTCCTTAATACAAAAGTTATACAAAGGGCAGGCGCAATACCTTTAGGCATCCTCTGTCAGTCAACCTGAGGCCTGGAGAAATATTTTTGAGGTGCTTTAAAATGACTTCAACATAAGTAAGGTGATAAAAATATGTATCTATAGTTGATAACATACAATAATACGATGGCTTAACAAACAAATAGTGTAAAAAATGGCTTTAGACAACAAATATTTAAGGAAAATTTTCGCATTTAACCGCATCTTTTTTGATAACGTCATATAAGGCTACGTGTTAGGTGATGAAGCTACCGCTGTCTTTGTGTCCATGCAAAATTAACAATATTATTAGAAACATAAAACTTAATGATTTCTTTGTATTTACACGAATACTACACATTTAAAATAAAACCATTACCGTTGTCACGATAGCCGAGTAGTTGGGTGGTCGGAATTTCGAGTCGAGAGTCCCGAGTTCGAGCCCCAGGTGGCAGGCTCGTACCAATGGGTTTTTCAGAAACTTATGTACGAATTACATCGTTGGCTTGGACATAAAGACGGCGACGGGCTCGCCGCCTGTCACGTTGTCCCAAAAATATCTACGGTGGAAGGAGAGTCACTTTTTTGACTTTTTCTTTTAAAATAAAACGATTTTCGGATTTTATCGCATTTTTAATTAATTTTTACAAACTATTTTTATTTCCCGACGTTTCGGATGCTTTACAGCATCCGTAGACACTTGGGGAGTCCCCACCGTAAAACATACAACTTAAATGAGCCGATAACCGAGTTGGTAGTGACCAAAGCAAAGGGTTGTGGGTTCGATTCTAGCTAGGGGTAAACATTAGACAATGAAGTCCTTTCGAGCCACTTTTCACCGACATCGAGTGGTGGTGCATCCTTCCACATTCGTGGAAGGGACGGTAGTAGTTGTTCTCTTCGGAACAGGAAACATATGCCATTTGTTTTAGCATGGTGCAACATAATTTTATGACAATATCTTTGTAATTGGGTTCTAATCAGGTGACTCAAGTTACTTACTTTAAGTAGACTATAACAGACTAATGTATTTGCTGTTGTCCCGGTCTATGTGTGAAGTACGTACCTACGAGTTAGGTCTTTGGACACTAATGATGACAGTTTCTTTATCACGTTGTTTTTAATTACCTCTGATGGGTCGTGGTTTACTCTCTATTTACTCTGTATTGGGTGTACGCAATTTGTTTTCTTTTTTTGTACATCCTATTTCTCATACTGGAGTGGGCAGAGATCTAGAGAATGAAGTTCTTTCGACCCACTTTGCATGCAAACTTATTTAGTACCACGTGGCTGATAGTGAGCCCATCGTCATCAAAGTCACGATAACTGAGTCGTTAGGTGATTGGAATTCGTGTCAAGAGACCCGAGTACGATACCCAGGCTTATACCAAAATGTAGGCTTTTTTAAAAAACTTATGTACGATTTATATCGTTGGCTTGGACATAAAGACGGCGACCGACTCACTATCTTTCAGGTTTTCCCAAAACCTCTCAACAGTCTCTCATGGAAGGTGGGTCGAAAGGTCTTAATTGTTTACCCCAGTATTGGGAATGGCGTGAAGATATTTTTTTAAATAGATTAAATACGAACAGTACTTCGCACATAGCCAGGCATGCTATTATCATAGCAATGAAATGTGAACGAATCAAAAATCGATTTTACTTTGAAGTAACTTTATAACTTTTAAATTGGCAGAACCTGCATTGCCAGTTAGCAAACTACACTCACATAGTAATTTTGCGAAATTCGTGTGTGTACAGGTTTATAGAGTACAATAAATTTATATTGCTTGAACACTGGTCGTATTGAAGCGTGTGTAAAAATAAATGGTTTTGACGTTTTATTATTTTCAATTTTCATTTGTTTTCGTTAAATACTGGTGCTAAAAATTTATTATCTGTTCCATTTTTTCAGCATGGGCTTTCATCTGTATAAAAACCGATATTAAAACCAATTTATCACTGTCGATACCACAGATTAAGACCTTGTCCTAGCCGGTATTGAAGTTTTGATATTCCAACTCATCCCATGCTGTAAATATTAAAAATAATGATTGAATTTAAACACCCCTTATTCTGATATTCTCTAGAATATTTGTATTTGTATTTATTCATGACAATTTGGATAAAATTTAATTGATAATTCTTGACTGTCTTTTTTGTGTTTTTAAGGTAACGCCTGTGGGCGCAACTATCTATGCGGCCAAATCGGGTTTTCTTACTGTTGATATAAATAAAAAAAATTGCTTTTTTTTGTTTTAAGTCTATAGTTCCCTCTAGAGGGCGCCAAATGTTTCTTACTATGAATTGTCAATCTTCATACATTTTATGCAAAATTTTGTTATGTCTCTCGATGTATATTTAAATATACGTATGCAGCGTTTATACATTTTCAAAGGACATAAAGAGAGAAAGCGTAAATCTGTGCCACTGAGAATCGTATAATTTAGAGTTATATGGAAAATATTTCATTAAAAATTGATTTAGAGACATTTTCCTGGGAAAAATTTTGCTAAACTTGTGCTCTTGGAAATTTGGATTTATCCAATATTAGTAAAGATACAAGAACGCGACGACCTCTGTCAGCTTTCAATTTTCTTTTCTATTAGTATTTAGCGATCCGCTTCCGAACACGAAGGATATTTTCGAATGTATCCTAAAAATAAGTCCCAAAACTAGGTATATATTTAGATTTCTTTTCTGCTGCCTGATTTTTGGGCTTTAATTTAAACACCTTGGGTGCAACACAAGCTATATATGTGTAGATATATAGCCTCATGTCATCCATTCACTCGTCTATTGTTTTCTTTTTTATAGAAAAGGGAGGCAAACGAGCAGGTGGCTCACGTGATGGTAAGTTATTACCGCCGCCCATGTACACCCGCAATACCAGAGGCATAAGAAGGGCTTTGAGTAGCGTTGCATCGGTGGACTTTGGAACGTTTCGAGCAGTACAAGTCACCTCGGCAGCCGTCACTTCGAAGAGCTCGGTGGATAGGCAGAAAGGTTGAGTTTCACTCCCTAGTCGCTGTGAAGCAAGAGGCTTTGGGTGACCTCACAGTACAGTACTGAGGCTGTACTTGGCAACTTTGGCACCTCCGGCAAACAATGCCACTGAGAGAGGTGTACAACCCTCTCAGAATAAGAAGAAGAAGAGGAGGGGTAAGAAGAAAAATAAGGGAGCAGCCACGTTCGAGACCGTAATATCCTCCACACCCCATCCCCGCCCCATCGTTGCCACCGCTGAAGGGCCTAGGACCAAAAAACGGGCCAGGAAACCTCAGCATGCGCAAGTGCAACAAGCACAGACCGCACACACCGTAAGGGGGAGAACCGAGGCCTCCCCCCAACAACACACGCCACCGACGACGATCGAAGAAGCACTTGAGCAATTGGTCACCGTCGTTATCAAGATCCTGGGAGACGTCGTCACGGCGATGACCACGGGAGCTGACCCCTTAACAGCGGTAGTTACCGCACTGGCCCGTCTGACTACGGCTAAAAATGGCTGAGCTGAAGGTGCTATACTGGAACGCCGACGGTATCAAGAGCCACACCGCCGGCCTAAGAACCCTTGTCCAGCAGTACCAGGTGGTACTGCTGGGAGAAACAAAGCTTAGACCAACTCAGTCATTTAAACTCCCTAATTTCTTCGTGTATCGACGCGATGAGATATCTCCCGAAAGCATAGCTTATCGAGGCGTAGCTGTGTTAGTAAGGAGAGATCTAATACACGAAGAATTAGAGCTGCAGCCGTATGTCTCTACAAGGACGATAGGTGTACGCCAACGGATAGCCGGAGAGGAGCACAGGATATATGCAGTTTATAGCCCTCGCGGTTCCCCCCTAAGCCGCTCGGACATCCACTGCATCTTCGACGGGACATCGCCTGCCATAATTGCCGGGGATCTCAACGCCAAGCACACGGCATAGGAGTCGAACACCATATCCCCCAATGGCAACGCATTATACGAGGATGCAGAGAAATGGGGATATGAAGTGTTAGGCACAGAATCACTTCACCATATAGCAGGGAGAGGACTCCGTAGCGCCCAGAGGAACAAAGAAGAAAACCGACTGGGACACCTACCGAAGTGGACTAGCGAATATCGGATACGGCGCGCCAATAACGACAGCGGACGACGTAGAAGTGGCCGACAAATGTATTAGAGATAAGATACATCAAGTGTATCTGTCGGCCACTAAGACGGTACCTGTAGCGCGCCGTAAGGATGAACTACCACTTCGGTTGAGAACATTACTTAGAGAAAAAAGAAACACCAGGTAACTCTGGGCGTGCACATGTTGCCATCTACTTAAAACCAAATTAAATCGGCTAACGGAGGAGCTGTCGGAAGGGATTCATGCTCACCGTAGTCACACATGGGATAGTCGTATAGAAGAGAGCGCTGACTATCCCCCATCTTTACACCAACTTAACCGACAGCTTCTACGGAAACCACCTCCGATTTGCCCACGAGTGGACAACGTGAGCAACCGGTATTACGGAGCCAAGGACCGAGCAGAGATCCTGGCACAACATCTCGAGGGGCAATTCAAGCCTAACACTGCTGCAGCCGTCGCCGCAGAATTCCACAAGCTAGTCGAGCAAAGCGTACAGGAGTTTATGGAAGCTACGGTGCCGCCACTAAGCGGGGATGATTTTATTTCCCCCGCTGAAGTGAGAAAAGTGGCATTGCGCTTGCCACTGCGCAAAGCGCCTGGGCACGACTCGATAACGACCGTCGCGTTAAAACAACTGCCGAGAAAAGGATTTGTTGCGCTATCCTGTCTTTACAACGGGATATTGCGCACACAACACTACCCCACAGAGTGGAAATAGGGCAGAATAGTCGTACTGCCGAAACCCGGGAAAGACAGGAAGTCTCCGGCAAGCTACCGCCCTATTACATTGCTATCGTACGTAGCAAATTTATTCGAGAAATTACTGCTACGGAGGTTCCGCCCGCTTGTAGAGCCACGTGTAGAACAACACGGCTTCCGTAGCGGTCATTCTACATCGACGCAACTGGCCCGTGTGTTACACTACTTAGCGGTCGAACAACATCGCGACCGCTGCTGTCTGGGGGTCCTACTAGACATGGAAAAGGCCTTCGACAGAGTGTGGCATACGGGACTAATCTACAAGCTACTACAAGAAGAAAAAATACCACCTGCCTACGTACGATTAGTAGAATCGTTCTTAGTAGGGCGTACCTTCTACGTCACCGTCGAGCAAGCCGATTCGGCGGTACGCACTATAGAAGCAGGCGTCCCATAGGGCAGTTGTCTTTCTCCTTGCCTGTACGCAATCTACACCAACGACATCCCCACGCTCGAGGGTCGCGTACGAGAGTGGGAAGACGATGTCATGCTCGCACTCTACGCGGACGACAGCGCGTACTTTACATCGTCCCGTCGGGCAAACATCGCTGCCAAGAAGATGCAGTGACTGTTGGACCTACTACCTGAATGGTTGGATAAATGGCGGATGACTATTAATGTCGGGAAGACATCCGCCATAATCACCAATCGCCATGGGCGCGTACCACCACAACTCGAACAGAGAGGACAGACGATCAAGTGGCAAAGCACCGTTACCTATCTTGGTTGCCGGATAGACAAATCGCTACGCCTCACCGCGTAGGTGGACTACGCGATAAGCAACGCGAGAGCAGCGAGGGCGGTTCTCTATCCGGTACTTTCGACAAAAAAGTTACCTATAAAAACCAAGATAGGTATATACAAGACCTGCATTAGATCAAGATTAACTTACACGGCGCCTGCGTGGTACGCGTTCACTTCAACATATCAACGTCGGCGACTACAGGTCCAACAGAATATAGCACTACGTACTATAGTTGGAGCGGGTCGCTTTGTACGCAATGATGTCATCGCCAGGGAGCTCAAAGTGGAATCTCTGGAGGAATTCGTGGTCCGGGTGTCGCGCGGAATACCGCCGCTGTACGACCGCGCTGACAACGGGCCACACGAACACCTACATCGCCTGGCGATCACCCAGGACAGACTACCGCTACACGCTCGACCACCGGAGTGGCGACCCCTCCCGAGAGATATTCTCTCATTGCCACCCGGCCCGGGGGGGACCGGGGAAGTGCAATAAAGTCCCGACATAAAACGTAAAGTACGTAACACGCCTACAGGCGCTGAAAGGCGGTACCCAAGACCGGGGGAGCAGCAGCCCCCTGAGAAGACGCCCGAGACATGAGGCAATGCCTCGTAACTCGCAACCCATAAGGGGGAGCCTTTTACACCCCCCTGATATGGATGACCCGCACACCAGAGGCATAGCAGATGCATTGCCAGCCTTAGAGTGCCCTCCCGAATTGTAGACAGGGGAGTGTGGGCTTCCGGTTACCTGCACTCACCAGAAGAAACGCAGTAGTTTGTTAGACTTCTACTTCACGCCGGTATTCTGTGAGGTCGTGGTGTGGTCGAGCCGCCCCATTCAAGCAACAACAAAAGCTGATGCGTGGCCCTACCGCTGTTAAAATGTGTGACGTTGTATGTATACAAGTTAAATTTTATATAATTTATATATCTCTAATTCATGTATCAACAACAGAGGTAAAAAATTAAAACAGAGTATCTCTTCATTTGTGTGATTTCAATAAATTCAGACGCAATTTCGTCCCCCAGGGAATACGGGATGCCTCATAGCCTGTAACTACATTGGCTTTATATACCCTTCAAAACGGGACACAACTGTTGTTTTCACAATGATTGGTGTTTTTATATCTTTATATAAAATTTTTTAAGCTTTCCTAATGGTAACGCAAGGCGGAACTAAGAGAAAACACTTTAAAATTATAACGGATTGAATCAGAAACTTACCATACCAAAAAACCGGTCCAATCTATTTAGGACGTGACAGGTGGTGAACCTATCGCCATTTAGTATGCAAGTCAACGTTATTCTTACATACATATATATAGTGAGATACCAATACTTAGCTTCGAAGGCTCAAATTAGGCTATTTTATTATATTCACAATCCAAAGTTTGACAGAAGTCTAGGTAATGAAGTCTCTCCGACCCACCTTTTTTTTAAAGAATACTGGCAACATGCCAACCGAACCTGCGACGTCATGTTTCGCAGTCCGCACCCTAAACCATTAGGCTATTGCCGCTCTAACCTTTTACGGAAGACTATAAGAAAAAACGCGATAAAACCCGCAACCCTTAACTTCTGAGACGAACGAATTCTGAGTCTCTATTTTGCATTTAATAAAAAAATTAAATGCAAATCATTCCCAATACGGGGTAGTCAGATGTCTAGACAATTAAGTCTTTTTGACCCACCTTGCACCGAAGACATTTTTAGGACAACGTGATCGATGCTGAGCCCGTCGACGTCTTTATGTGCAAGCCAACTATATAAATCGTATATAAGTTTTTTTTAAATAAACTATTGGTACGAGCCTTGGAGATCGAATTCGGGTCTCTTGACACGAATTTCAATCATCCAACCATTCGGCTATCGTGGCTTATTAAAGGATTTGATTTAATTAAAGAGATATATTTTAGATATAAATAAAACTTCAATCAACAAATTACAACATAGCGTCAGAGTTGAAGCGTGGCCCCTCGTGTGACGTAGTTCGTAACTAGTTCACTCGCAATTAACACAAGAATATGTGACGGCTGTAAATGAAGCATCCTCAGGAGAAATCGACTGCGAAGCTATCTCACGCAGACAGACCTGTGATGTTTGAGTGTGAACATTGTAATTAAAGTTTGAGTTTTGTTTGAGTTTTAAGGGCTCGGTCTCAGATAAAGGCGGCACGATAGGCGGAGAGGCGCGCGGTGGGTCTGCCGCCGCGGTGACGTGTCGTGACAAGTCCCTCAACAATGTACGTGGTAGCTGAACACTTCTATTATAACGTAGTGATTATTTATTCTTTGGCTTTCCAGTCAGAGACAGAGTTTCCGTTTTCGATTATATTTAATTTACGGCTTTTGAGTTTATTTATTTTATATTTTGATTAAATTTAATAGTCACCATAGCCGAGTGGCTAGGTGATCGCGATTCGGAGTCAAGACACCCGAGTTCGATTCCCAGGTGGTAGGCACGTACCAATGCGTTTTTGCAAAAAACTTAAGTAAGATTTTTATCGTTGGCTTGGACATTAACACCACTTATCACGTTATCCAAAAATAGTTTTGGTGAAAGGTGGGTTGAAAGAACTTAATTTTTTAGACATCTATCTATCCAGTACTGTAAAGACGTACGTAAAGACGTTTTTTTATTTTAAATCTATCGTCCACAGTAGGACATAATCTCTCATAATGCCACGCTTGACAAGCGGATTGGCGATCATTGTACCTGACACTGCCTTAGACACCATGGACGCTGCTGCTCATCATCGGTCTACTTAGTTTCTTTCTGGTACTCTTCGTGATGGATTACTTGGTCACCTCTTACGACACCTACGGAAGAAATGTGATGCCTAGTTCTAATATAAAAATTAGGATACCTACTTCATTTCCTTCGCCTGTTTCTTCTCGATGAAAACGATGGGATGTAATCAAAAAATTACAATCTACTGATGTAATGTATGTCATTTCAATCGACGAATAACTGATTTGATTTGATTCTAGTGCCAGTTTCATACAGCTCTTTATATTTTTTTTACTTTTTTGAACTTGACACAAAAACTTGAAACAAAGTTATTGAAACCCTAACTCTCATTCGGATCTACTCCATAGGATAAACGCTTGCTCCAGAAATCATCCCATTTCAATTCCATCATCCCATTTCAATTCGAAATGAAAATTTAAGACACGTTCGTGACATCGAACATGACTGAACAACCGACAAATCAAATATACTTTTCAAAAATGAAAAGTCACCATAAGTCACTTCAATGAATGAATTCGCGTCAAGAGACCCGAGTTCGAACCCTAGGTGGCAGGCGCGTACCAATGGGTTTTAAAACTTAAGTACGAATTATATCGTTGACTTGGACATAGAGACGGCGACGGCCTCACCTGACATGGTGTCCCAAAAAATGTCTTCGGTTGAAGGTCGGTTCGGTCGAAAGGACTTATTTGTCTAGACCTCTGTCTTTTTTTAATAACCAAGAGGAAGGCACGCAACAATGAGTTGTTTTGTACTCTTAAATGGCGACAGGCTCACCATCTGTCGCAATGGAATAAGCCCTGATGAAATTTAGTTTGAAAATACTAAATTTTCTAAACCACTTATCACTCCAGTATAAGGGAAACCAACGTTAGTCTGTTTAATTTTTATGACCTCTGTGGGAGAGTAGCGTACACGCCGGATTTCAAGGTGTCGCCAGCTCTGTGGTCCCGAGTTTGATTTCCAGTCCGGTCAATATAGAAAACACTTTTTCTACATTTTCTCCGGTATGGGTATTTGTGGCACCCTCGCCGATTCTGACTTTATATTACAAATGCTTTAGCTACTAACTTTAGGATCAGAGCTATGTAATGTTGCCCCTATCTACGAGTATGTTTATATTATTTTATTTAAATTTTTGTTGAGCGAATGAATAAAGACCGAATGATGAAAAACATATATAGCGCAGAAGATAACACTCAAAATTGTCGAGGTAGGCCGAGACAAACTTTCGAAGATCATATGAGCGAATTGCTCGAAGAAGCGAGGGTCAGGAGCACTCGGATACCTACACGTGCTGTATGAAGAAAATGACGAATTTGAAAGAAACGGAAGAGGTATGCAAGGATCGTAACACTTGGCAATCTGTTCTCTCTGGCTACTCCGTCAGGGACTGTACGTGAAGATGAGCTATCAACCTAAACATAGCTATCCTCAACGAATAATATAACGAATATTGTATGACGACCTCCGTGGACGAGTGGCGTAAACACTGGTTATCAAAGTGTCGCCATCTGAGGTTCATCTCGTATCGTACATAGGTTTTGAAAAAACCTATTGGTACAAGTCTGTCACTTGAGGATCGAACTTGGGGCTCTCGATTCGAATTCCGATCACCCAACCACTCGGCCATCGTGACTTCTTACTAATAAATATATTTATAACGACAACCTCCGTGAATGAGTGGCGTAATCACTGGTCTTCAAGGTGTCGCCATCTCGAGGTCCCGGGTTCGATTCCCGGTCGGGTCAATGTAGAAAAACCACTTTTTTACATTTTCTCGGGTCTAGGTGTCTGCTGTGCCTTCGTGGTTTCCCATTTCCATACCTCAAGGTCTTTAGCATCTTACATTGGGATCGGAGCAATGTTTGTGATGTTGTCCCTATATATGTATATTTTTATTTATTTATAATATTATCGGACAGAACTTGGCAAGTATAACAATTGCACCGGCATTTGAGAGTGCATGGAATAAAACATACTACGAACACGAAGTACAATCGGTCCCGGAGGTGTATACTTGGTATCTCGAATAAGTTTACACAGGAATTTTAGGTGTACAAAGTTTTGCGCTTACAAAATAAAATTCTTTATACTGGTGTAGATATGAAGCAATGCAATTTAGTCCAATCTACTTTTCATCGAAACTTATTTGAGACAACTTGATAAGTGGTGACTCTATCCCGACTTAGTGCCGAAGCTTAAGAGTTAAAAAGAAAAGAAATATATATTTTAAGCATTCATAACTCGCCTACAAACATTCGTATCATCACGTTTGTCTCTAATAGGATTCGAATCTTTAAGCATTAGATTTAAAAAGACGGTCATTGCCAATGAGGCTATCGAGTAAGTGTATTTTTCCATAATTTTAACATATTTTCAATGCATAGCACATTGTATGTCTAAGTTATAAAAAATTTCCATTGTATATCTATATCAAAGTTATAAACAGTGATCGTTATGTCCATAACAACTATGTATCATATAAGTTTTTGCAAAAACCCAAAGGTACGAGCCTGCTACCTGGGGATTGAACTTGAGTCTCTAGACTTTAATTCCGATCACCCCACCATCTTCGTTAGTTTATTGGTTGATGAGTAATATGAGTTTCATTCTCATCCATCCACACATCCATGAGCTCATAAAATTACACCGCTTGTTACAATTGATCCTGAGAATCTTCTTTTTCGAAGAAGATTCGAGTAAAAATTCTTGAAACTGTCTACGTGCATATTCTAAATTCTATTACACGTTCGTCTGCAATATGTGAGTTTTAAGGTGACTGTCGAATTCACAAAATTTTACTTTTCTACAATTTTGAAGGCGAAATGTGCAACAAAACTTACGTAGTAAACTGATCATTATCTAATCTTTGCCAAACCAACGTTAGCATCCTGTTTAAATGTGGAACTAATTTTATTAATTTCGTAACATGTATGACGAAAGCCGTGGTCGATTTACGTACACACCAGTTGTCATAGTGTCGCCAGATCCAAGTTTCCCGTTTCGATACCTTGACGGGCGCAGAACACCACTTTTGCAAAATCTGTGGACATTTCTATGTGTGGACATTCTTTGAACATACAAATGTTTCATGTCTAGAGAACCCGTGGCTACTGCTACCAAATAACATCACCAACATTCCCACATACAATTCCATTTTTATATAATATTAAATTTAGAATAGCACAAGAGTCTGCGTTCCGAACCTACTCAAATATAGATTATGACAAGACGTGTAGAACATGACAGGGCATTATGCACGCAACGCATTCTCCAAAGCGTGGCTGCACTGTCCTGAGTCGACTGCACCAGCCGAAGGAGCCCCGTGGCTCTGCTACATAAACAACATTGTAACATTGACCTCTCCCGGATGACTTCTAACTCACCGAGTGTTCATAACGGCCTTAAAACTACACTGCTGGACATCGACCTCTTCCGTGCAGGAAGGTTTGCAATAATCGCCACGTGGATTGGCGATCGCAGCACTAAGCTCCTTGGAAATTAGACGCTGCTGCCCGTCACCGGTCTGCTGAATTTTGATCTTCAAGTTTTGGAGGTGGTTATCACGGTATACGATCCGGTATGAGGCCATTGTACTGCAGCAGGTACTTGCACCTAATCCTAAGCACCTAATAACCAACTAGACAATCATATCGTCTTCAAGCAATTTTATCTATTGTATTATTAGAAATCGCACCTATAATTTAGAATTAATTTCTCAACGAGCCTTAATAAGTCACGATAGCCGAGTCGTTGGGTGGTCGGAATTTCGAGTCAAGAGACCCGAGTTAGATCCTCAAGTGGCCGTACCAATGGGTTTTTCTAAAAACCTATGTAAAAAAAAAACAACAAATAATTATGTATACTTTTATTAAAACAATCGCATCAATGCTTTAGAATTAATATCCTTTTAAAAACAGTTTGGTATCAAGTCAGATCGTATTTCCCTCTCACAACTGCTTGAGCATTTGAAATTCTATTTTACGTTTCTGCGACTTAAATATGGCAGCGCAAAGATGGCTGCGAATTTTTAAATTTAAATTATTCGATATTGCAGAAATGACGTTGAAAAATACGGTAATATCGAAAATGTATAAGTTCTGTTTTTTTAGTTACGGTTATACATTTAATATCACGTTAAAATTAACATTGCGTGTTGACAGTCATAATACTGTTAATAATTTTAGTGGTACTGGCCCAGGAATCCAACCTACTTCCTAACTGTACACACATACACGAAAGCCTTGACTATTAAATTGCCGGGGCCCTGAGTAAGAATAGCTACAATGAAATACTTCAACAAATTGAACTACCCTCACAAGCAATAAAAAATAATTTTCTTACTTTCTTTTATTCTTTTTGGTGGCTTATTGGCTAAAGGCGGTTAAATTTATTGAAAAAATATACCAAATAAAAGTTGCTGTTAGACCACAGTTAAAAGCAGTAGGAATATTCCAACGAACGGCGGGATATCGCGAAAAGAGAGAGGGAAGATCAGTCTCGGGCAACAACGTCACAGGTGTGACAAGTAAGAAAGAAAGAAACATTTATCACACAAATGTCTAGTACTGCGATTGCCAATCCGCTTGCCAAGGATATGATGATATGATATATCAGTGTACGTATTTATACATACATAGGGAAAACGTTACATACATTGCTCTGATCCCAAAGTAAGCATCTAAAGCACTTGTGTTATGGAATCGGAAACAACGAAGGCACCTCAAGTAAACAGATCAGAGAAAATGTAGAAATATTGGTTTTTCTACCCCTCCGGGAATCGTACCCGGGGCCTCAGAGATTGAAAACCGGTGTGTACGTCACTCGTTCACAGAGGTCGGCAACTTATTTGGATCCACTTCCAGTATCGAAGGGATGGCATCACTGATCCTAGCGGACCTCGTCTACATTATTGTGCTACAAAGAGCGACACCTAAAAGTATCTTCCAATGAGTTACGCGACGGCTTCTCATTTGTAGCATTTTGCTGTATTTGAAATCACTGTAAAGTAACGGTACAACAAGTAACAGTCACCTAAGGGGAAAAATATTACACGCCCGCCAATCATTTGGGCGTCCACTAGCAAGAGAGATATTACCATCCTGAAAAGTACAGGCAACGTCGCTGAAAAAGCGATACCGTGGTAAAATAATAATAATAAATATCTTCACGCAATTCCCAATACAGGGGTAGACAGAAGTCTAGTCTGGACAATTAAGTCCCTTTGACCCACCCTCCACCGAAGATATTTTAGGGACAACGTGACAGGAGGAGAACCCGTCGCCTTAATACCGTTGTCCGTTTCGTGTTAAGGGATTATTCCCATAAGTCGTATTGACCTACCTTTCAACTTCTTTTAAGACAACGGGACAGGTGGAGAACCTTCCGCCGTTATGATGTCCAAGCCAACAGTACAATATACTTACAAAATATGTATAAGTACATGACGCTAATACTAATATTTATATTTTTAACTCAAATGTCGAACCCGCAAACTAAACTTCCTTTAAACTCTATCTTCAACGACAGGGTCACAACCAACAAGGCTATATTGGGTATTGACTAGTTAAAATTAGTTAAAAATATACTACTGATTTGACTTGTTAAAAATGTTTCGTCATTATAAAATCGCAGAGAAAATGACATGTAAGAACGATACTTATACGGTGCGACTGAAAGTCAATAGTAGAAAAGTCCCACTAACAGGCGGCTGCATCAAAGGGAACGGCAGCGCAACAACACTTAAGAGAGGATTTTTGCAAACAAAACGGCTAATGGTGCTCCTATCACACCGAAGTTCGGATTCAACACGTAAATTTTAAGGTATAAGCATATTGGTAGCGACGTTGTTATAAAAAACTCGATGAAACAAAAAAAATGCAGTGTCGTTACGGCTTAAGGATCTTTTAAAGGATATGGGTCTATGGCTGCCCACAGACGGCGGAATAACCATTTCAAAAATACCAAACCAAAGTTCAGTGGAACAGTGAGGGGCTGCAGTGTTCTCTGGAGTGTGGTATTACGATCGCCAATCCGTTTGCCAGGCATAGCGTTTATCACCCTCACTTTCGAAAGAGGCCTATGTCCTGCAGAATATTTAAAAAGGCCGTAAAGTATGTAGGTATTATTTTGTGAACTGAAACTCAATGTAAAAAAAAAGACGAACACACATCTATAGAAAAAGCCCTGAAGAGAATGAGATGCACACATCAAAATTTATTTTTCTGTAGGTATCACTTCTACCACGTGTATTGAAAGCATAGTTTGTTTATTTTGCATTATTAGGTGTGTTTCAGTGTTGGATCAAATGCCATGCTTATTTTTTTATCCCTAAGGCATCTTTCCATATTATTTCATAATAAACCTTATCTTCCCTTACCGAAATAACGTCTTCATACAACCGAAACAAATTACGCTACGGTGTAAATGCGTTCTTAGGCTATTGCGGTTCCAAATGAAAACGTTTCATGCTGCGAATGAATACAGAATCCACGTTCTTAAAGCGACGGCAGCTGGAGACTTATAAAATGCAGCTTTACTACTTTACTTGGCTTTAATATCACATTGAAGTCTCCGATTCACTCGGCGTAGCTTAAGCCGATTAAACAAGGACTTCGCTTTGAAGTTCCGCGCTGCGCAATGGCATCACCGGCAATGACCGGCCGAGGCGTATTGTAACTTTCAAAATAAGTTAGCATTGTATTAAGTTACATTAATTACTCCCGGCAGTGATTATGTAATTATGTAGTGAGGTTTTGGGTTGCTGTTTGAGCTAATGTTGAATTTACTTAATTTTTTAACGATAGAATGGGATTGCTTTCCACAAAAATAAGGGTGGGAGGTGATATCTCTCACAGAGTGCTTAACTTAATAGTCAATTTATCTTTCAAAAACAAACACTATGGAACGTAAAAATATTTTTTAATCGGTCTGGTAGTTCCACAGATTACACTACAAATAAAAATACAAAAACACAAAATCCCAGACTATTCTGTTTCCATAATAATTAATGCTTACGCCACACTGAAAACATTCGACTGTGTTTCAAAAATCCGCTTGGTTTTAAAATCCTTTTGGAAATATTTTTACGTCATTGGTCCCTTTGATCAGCCGTCCGATGTGTTTGACATTTTAGCGTATCGCCGAAGTCTAATTTGTCACTATTTAATGTTGGATCTTCTGTCTACCTGATTATTGGGAGATCATTGTGTAATCCTTTACATGAAGAACTTATGTACGAAGAACTGTGTAAAGCATGGAGAGCGGTGCGAAGGCAACGACGCAAACACTTCCTCCACAGCCCACCAACACGCATCTGAAGTGGAATGACCAACGTTAGGTCGGCGATGTAGGTTTATCTTGGTTCACCATGCCAAGCCACGGTTACAAAGCCCCACCGCCACGACAAAGCGGTGACATGTTCGGGAGCAATGCAATATACATGATTTACCAAATCTTTTTTTATAGATCGTCTAGAGTAAACACATCTAACGTCTAGGGTACATCACAACAACACGTCTAGGGTACATCTGTTAGCTAAATGTTTGTGGTTACATTTATTGTTCAATATCGACAAACAGAAACGCTCCCGCGTGCTGCATCAGTATTCCTCGGCAGCCGGTCAGCGCCGGGTTGCACTGCGTGCAGCAAATGCACCCCCGTCTGCAACAGTTCCCGAAGGCGTTGCACGTGGCGCCGGGCATTATTCACGTGTATTTGCTTGCGGCGATATTCTATAAATATGATGCTTCGTGACTCTGACACGAACTGGAATCAATTTAAAAATGTATTTTGTAGACGTAACGAATTTGTTGGTTACTTACTTGTTTAGCTTATTAAACAGTCAAAGTCCACCGCCACGACAAAGCGGTGACATGTTCGGGAGCAATGCAATATACATGATTTACCAAATCTTTTTTATAGATCGTCTAGAGTAAACACATCTAACGTCTAGGGTACATCTGTTAGCTAAATGTTTGTGGTTACATTTATTGTTCAATATCGACAAACAGAAACGCTCCCGCGTGCTGCATCAGTATTCCTCGGCAGCCGGTCAGCGCCGGGTTGCACTGCGTGCAGCAAATGCACCCCCGTCTGCAACAGTTCCCGAAGGCGTTGCACGTGGCGCCGGGCATTATTCACGTGTATTTGCTTGCGGCGATATTCTATAAATATGATGCTTCGTGACTCTGACACGAACTGGAATCAATTTAAAAATGTATTTTGTAGACGTAACGAATTTGTTGGTTACTTACTTGTTTAGCCGATTAAACAAGGACTTCGCTTTGAAGTTCTGCGCTGCGCAGTTGTAACGGTTTGATAACCGGCCGAGGCGTATTGTAACTTTCAAAATAAGTTAGCATTGTATTAAGTTACATTAATTACTCCCGGCAGTGATTATGTAATTATGTAGTGAGGTTTTGGGTTGCTGTTTGAGCTAATGTTGAATTTACTTAATTTTAACGATAGAATGGGATTGCTTTCCACAAAAATAAGGGTGGAGGTGATATCTCTCACAGAGTGCTTAATAGTCAATTTATCTTTCAAAACAAACACTATGGAACGTAAAAATATTTTTAATCGGTCTGGTAGTTCCACAGATTACACTACAAATAAAAATACAAAACACAAAATCCCAGACTATTCTGTTTCCATAATAATTAATGCTTACGCCACACTGAAAACATCGACTGTGTTTCAAAATCCGCTTGGTTTTAAAACTTTTGGAAATATTTTTACGTCATTGGTCCCTTTGATCAGCCGTCCGATGTGTTTGACATTTTAGCGTATCGCCGAAGTCTAATTTGTCACTATTTAATGTTGGATCTTCTGTCTACCTGATTATTGGGAGATCATTGTGTAATCCTTTACATGAAGAACTTATGTACGAAGAACTGTGTAAAGCATGGAGAGCGGTGCGAAGGCAACGACGCAAACACTTCCTCCACAGCCCACCAACACGCATCTGAAGTGGAATGACCAACGTTAGGTCGGCGATGTAGGTTTATCTTGGTTCACCATGCCAAGCCACGGTTACAAAGCCCCACCGCCACGACAAAGCGGTGACATGTTCGGGAGCAATGCAATATACATGATTTACCAAATCTTTTTTTATAGATCGTCTAGAGTAAACACATCTAACGTCTAGGGTACATCACAACAACACGTCTAGGGTACATCTGTTAGCTAAATGTTTGTGGTTACATTTATTGTTCAATATCGACAAACAGAAACGCTCCCGCGTGCTGCATCAGTATTCCTCGGCAGCCGGTCAGCGCCGGGTTGCACTGCGTGCAGCAAATGCACCCCCGTCTGCAACAGTTCCCGAAGGCGTTGCACGTGGCGCCGGGCATTATTCACGTGTATTTGCTTGCGGCGATATTCTATAAATATGATGCTTCGTGACTCTGACACGAACTGGAATCAATTTAAAAATGTATTTTGTAGACGTAACGAATTTGTTGGTTACTTACTTGTTTAGCTTATTAAACAGTCAAAGTCCACTGCAGTACGTGTTATGTACTTTAATGGAGGTATGCCATGATCGGAATATTAGACGCTACTATCCGTATTTTCGAAATAATTTTTTTTATTGAAAAGGGAGGCAAACGAGCAGGTGGCTCACGTGATAGTAAGTGATTACCGCTGCCCATGAACACCTGCAATGCTAGAGACATAGCAGATGCGTTGCCTCCCTTAAAGTGCCTCCCCCCAGAATTAGGTGGGGCTCCGGTTACCTGCACTCACCAGACGAAACGCAGAAGTTTGTTAAACTTCTACTTCACGTACTTCCACTTCCGGTATTCTGTGAGGTCGTGGTACTTCCCCGGTCGAGCCGGCCCATTCATGCAACAACAAAAACTGATGCGTGGCTCTACCACTGTTGCTGTTGAGTAGTAGTCACGGTAGAGTCCTTAAGCGAGTGGCATACACAGTGGTTTTCGTGGTGTCACCAGCTCTAAGGTGCCAGGTTCGATTCCCGGACAACGTAGAAAACACATTTTCTGCTTTCTCTCGAGTTTTTTTTACTGTTTATTTTAATTCCATCATGCAAGTGCTTAAGCAGCTTACTTGGATCATCAGAGGACATAAAGTATGTAATGTTGTCCGTATTTATGTATGGTGGGCGAGCGGTAAGGTGATTGGAATTCGAATCAAGAGACCCGAGTTCATTCCACTGGTGCTAGGCTCGTACCAATAGGTTTTATTTTTCAAAACTATTAACGATTTATTTTGTTAGCTTGGACATAAAGGTGGCAACAACAACAATAACGACACGTTGTCTCTAAAACATGTCTTAGGTGAAAAGTGGGTTAAAAGGACTTAATTATCTTGTCTTGTCTTATCTGTCTACACTGAATAACATTACTAGCAGTCATGTTAACAATGCAATGCTTGTGTCTGTAGTGGTTTATGGCCATAGTCGAAAGGCGGACCCAAACCCCCGATTTAGTTTCCTAGTCCGCACCCTAAACCATTAGGCTATTAGCGCTTTATGTTTATCTATTCGTAGCCACTACCATTTTTCGGACTTTGCTCTCAGTCGTCTCTTAAAACAATTACAAAGAAGTTGCCAAATTCTAAAATTAAGCACTAAGCCATAGTTTTCCGCAAGTATCAGCTGGTATTTTTCATTTTCCTTTCATATTAATAACAAAACCCTAGCATGTTCTACATATTACACCATACATATGAAAATGTGATGTTCTTCCGCAGTCCGTACATTTACAAATGTTGCGTTGTACATTTACTTAAAGTCCTTATTTTAAGTAAATATATATGTGTAATATAATATTTCAATGTTGTTTTTATTGACACGGAGGTCGTCGTCAATCAATAACACAAAGAGCTCGGTTACAAATAAACTATAAATAGATAAGAAAGATATTTTTAAAGAAATATATTCCTTTAAAAAGCAATTAGTTAAATTTGCTAGCAATAAAACTATTATCTTTGCGAGGAACCATTTTTAAAATAAATATTAGCGCAGCTGCGGCGCCCCGTTGTTACTGCGGCAATTCTTATACTTTCTAGAAAAATACGGAGTCCTTCGGAGATGTTTCAGATGTGATATGTTTGGTATTATACAGTGAAACTCAAGTTTGAGCAGCTAGCATCTAATAGAGTTCATGTTTTACGGTTTAAAATATCTCTCTTGTAAGATCGATAGACACGATAGCCGCGTGGGTGGTCGGAAATTCGAGTCAAGAGACCCGAGTTCGATACCCAGGTGGCAGGCACGTACGAAAGCACGTACGAAAACTTATGTACAAATTATTTCGTTGGCTTGGACATTTAGATGGCGACGGGCTCACCACCTGTCATGTGGTCCCAAAAATATCTTCGGTGGATGGTGGGTAACCACTTCTGTCGTCTTCTAGACCTCTGTCTATCCTCTGTATTGTAAATGGCTTGAAGATATTTACCTCTGGATATTGACCTCTGGTTACCGCGGGAGTTTTCAGTTATCTTTAATAACACTGATGTAGTCGCGGGATGTAACAAGTATTACACAAAACAAAGGGGTCTCGCCATTTTGTAATTACACATTTATTTCTTTAAATAAAAAATTACTGGTAGCTTAGTTAGAAGTGTAACCTTGCCTTGGAAAGTGAGAGTAGCGGGTTTGAATCCCGTTGACCACTTAAAATTTTTAATGTTTTTTTTTATTTTTATCTATTTATATGTACACTGCCGTCTTGTTATTATACTATAGTTCTTTTCCATCCCAATGTTGCCAGGAAGAGGTCACTTTTAGTGATAAGGCCGCCCATTGTACTGTTGTTCATTTTAAGTTTGTTTCTGTGATTTTTAAGTTTGTTATAATGTAAAGCTATCTTTAATTTATTATAAATATGCATGTAAGTATATTACACAACAAAGGCCTCTCGCCATTTTGTAATCAGACTTTCTTGAAGCTACAATAAATGTTTATTTCGCAGGTAACGTTAGATAGAATAAGAAATATATTTCGACTTGATTAAGTAAAATGACGCGCCGTAATTGTTCCACGCGGTGAACGTGTAATTTTATTCCGAAGCAGTTGAACTCAAATTATGAATGGGCAAACGAGGCGTTCTCAAGAGAAATCGGCCGCGAAACTATCTCGCAAACGATGACCTTGTTACGACTGAGAATATTGTAATTACGCTCCACTCGTTGTATATTTAAAAATATTGCCCCGCCATTTGTTTGTTATAATTGTTTATTTAATCTGCCTGTTTATCTTCAGCTGGGCAACTTTTAACTTTTCAGACTTTGGACATGGAGCCAGTGTTGATATTTGATATGATAAAATATGACTAACGATTTAGGCATCGGTGTACGAATTTGCCTTTTTCCATTTGTTCGTTACATGTTAATTTTTGATGTGAAACATCTATAGCCGCACGTAAAACCGATTTATGGCGAGGCGACGCATGCCGTGCACGTACGTAGTAGTGTTTAATTATAAACCTTAATACTTAGGTAATAGGGTGTAAATTAGTATACCTTTATTATGCACGTTATACAAAGGTATACTAATTTACACCCTATTACCTGAGAATTAAGGTTTATAATTAAACACTGAAATCCCTTTTTATATTTAATTAATTATATTCATATTATTCATATTAGTGACTATGTAAATTATATTAAGATTTCATTTTTACATGAAAGGTCATTTCCTTATAGTCAAAAATGTTCAATAATTTTTAAAACGAATAAACATAAACTACCATTGAAATTAGCTGGAGATTTTAATGTAAATTTGCAAGAGCTGAATCACTGCCATTAATGACATTTCTTCAAAAAGAATTTCAATTGCAAATCAACAACAATCCAAAAGAATCTACTACCAAATATGGAACAACTATAGATGCTGTAATTGTGAGATATCTTGATAATGTTTCATCCAATACTTTTGTAACGTATTAAATAAATATATAAATATCTTCACGCAATTCCCAATACAGGGGTAGACAGAGGTCAAGTCTAGACAATTAAGTCCCCATGACCAACCTTCCACCGAAGATATTTTCGGGACAACGGGACTTCACTACTACGGGACTTTTGTAACGTAGTTTAGTTATCATCGACCAATCGTCACAGTAATACCGGCAGAGGAAACATCGAATATAACTATAACTGAAGTCACAGAGAGAGAGAGCAAATATTTAAATTGTGGCCACTTGATATTAATATCGAATTTTTATATCAAATGCAAATAAATGTGTATTAAATAAAGTTACCATTTTCTGTAAGAAATTCGTAATACTTCATTTTTTCATTAGTATTTTGTTAGTACTTCATTTTTTCATTCCTGTAATAATATTATCTTTTATGCATATTACTTGTACACACACGATGTTTCACATCTGCCAGGTGTCCCATGATGGCTCACATTTTTGTTTATCTGCCTGTTTATATCAGTTGGATGTAGACCTTCGACAGGGAGTCAGTGCCCTGATAATAAAAAAAATAATAATGATTTTACCATGTGGTATCGGAGTAAGAATTTAAAAAAGATAGAGGTCAGTACTTTCTTCTCGTTAGTGTCATAGGAGACGAGTAAAAGGAAGCGTTTATTACTGCGTTTGCCAAGTGTGACAATTGGAAAATACACCCGTAAACAAATACGTCTATGTTCAGCAGTGGAATTTTACAGGCCGTTCTAATGACGTTGATTGATTTTTAAAATAAATACATAAATATAACAATCTTCACGCAATTCTCAATACAGGGGTAGACAGAGGTCTAGACAATTAAGTCCTTACGACCCACTTTCCACCGAAGGTGGAACATGACAGGTGAGCGACAACATGACAGATGAGCCCGTCACCATCTTTATGTTCAAGCCAACGATATAATTCCTACAAAAGTTTTTGAAAAACCCATTTGGTACGTACCTGCCACCAACACCACCAACGACCACTCGGCTATCGTGATTTTTTATTTTAAAGCTTTTCTATGAGTCGTAGAAGAAGAAATATGTGTGATTAAATTAAAGAGATAAAATGTTTTTAAAATTTTAACTGACACAGGCGCATTTCGAACCCGCGACCTCTGCGATCCGTAGCAACGCTCTTACCTCCGAGCCACCTTGTCTTGCACGCATCTGTTAAAATTTTCAAAAATTTTGAAATTTTCTTAGTTAATTATAAAGAAAACATTTTCTCTTTAATTTAATCACATAAAAGTTCAACGTATTTTGAAATATTCGTAAATATATTAATTTTATACAGTTCCTAACGCATTAAAATAACAATAACAGATACCTAAAAGCTTAAAACATTTCGCATGATAAATAAACAAACAAATATCATAAATTATGCATACAAGCTAAGCAGCACCGTCGGTCTGTAACCGCAAATTCAGTCGTTAGCATCAAACGCGCATTACACCGCGTCACTCGCAAGTGGCGACCGTCGCATGACGGCACTTCCGCCGCAACTGACAAAGGCAGCTACGTTATGGCGCGACGTTACGTGACGTATGTTAACGACGTGTGTGTAATACACGCCTGCGGCAACTTTGAACATTATATCAGGATTGATCAACGCGTACAATCGACGACCTCCGTGGACGAGTGGCGTACTCACCGGTTTTCAAGGTGTCGCCAGCTTCGTGGTTCCGGGTTCGATTTCCCGATCGGATCAATGTAGGAAATACTATTTCTATATTTCCGCTTGTCTGACTGTTTGTGATACCTTCGATCTTTTGCATAATACAAGTGCTCACACTGTTTACTTTGGGATCAGAGCAATGTATGTGATGTTGTCCCTATCCATGTAGGTATCTAAGTATGTATCGATACAAACATATACGTAAGGACCTAAGGAGGTCCGCTGCAGGAAATAGGCTTCGAGGGTTTGCTACAACCGCCAAGCTTTGCAAGCGGATTGGCGATAGCTGTGAGAAAAATAGAAAAGTTGTATTTATCACACACACACATGCGTAGGTACTGACAACTGTTACAAACAACATAAACAAAACATAAGGTTTGTTGCTAGACACCGCTCACCTTTTATGCTGCTGAAAGGCCTCGGTCTGTTAAGCTTTTGTGAGATATTTTTCGAGATAAATATAGCGCCATCTGTCGGTACCCAAAGACGACCGGTAGCCCAGTCAGTAGTGAAACTGCCTTCGAAGCGTTGTAAGTTCATGTTCCGCTAGGGGCAACCATTTGTGTGAAGAATATTAACATTCATTCCACACATGTATGTTTATATGTATAAATTGGATATTTATCTATCAAAATATTTATGTAATTATATTTTTTCGACAGTTTAGACACTGAGACGGCAATCGGCTTACCGCCAAATTACTAGACATATGCGTATCCTAGAAGTGGGAAAAAGCATAAAGATATTAGAATAAAATAATAAATTAATAAATATCTTTTTCAAATTCTTTTTCATTTAAGCGTTCTCTCATTATATAATAAATATAACGTTCATGTACTGGCGTACTTGTATGTAATTTAACTAGGTTTTGATATATTAACATTTAATTAGAATCTTCGACTATTATAAATAATTCCAATCCAACACATATTCACAACAACACAATTCAATCCAACTGGTAGTGACTCAGCCATCGAAGCTAACCGTTGCGGGTTCGAATCTGTGTGAAATTTGTGTGATGAATATGAATGTTTTTACTGTAAGTAATAGAAGTATGTAAGTAACGGATCTTAAAATATAGTAAATAATCATATATGTAAATTTATATCGATTTAATTGTATTGTAAGTAGCCCCTTTGGCTTGGACAATAAGATGGTGATACACTCACCACCTTGTCATCATATTGTCCGAAACAGGCCTTGTTTACTAAAGAGATAAATTTTCTAGAGGTCTGTCTATTATATATTTATTGGGAATATACGTGAAGATATTTATTTTGTTTTATTTACTTTCATGTGTATTATTTACCTTTGTTTTATTTCTTAATAAATTTTTAGGTATAAATTTTGTACATAAAATATCTTCACGCAATTCCCAATACAGGGGTAGACAGAGGTCTGGTCTAGACAATTCAGAAGCTTCGACCCACCTTCCACCGAAGATATTTTCGGGACTGCTGCTACTTATCCCGTCTAAGTGCCTAAGCCAAGGATAAAATATGTTTACATAGATATTTATAAAAACATGTATAAACATTCGTATTCATCACAGAAGTTAGCTCCTAGGCGGATTTGAATCTACAAGCTTAAGTTTTAGAACAATGGACACGGAGAAAGTATTTTCACCGATGCTATTTTGGAACAACGTGACAAGTGGTAAGCCAGTTATCATGTTAGAGTCCAGGCCAACGGTTCAAATCGTATGTCGAACTCGGGTTATAAAGTTATTATAATCGGGCTATAAAGAAACTTTCAATAGGTGAGATATGGGGGCTATGAGGTGAAAGTGTCACCATGGCACGTCGGTGATCACGGGTTGTAAAATCTTCCGTGTCATTTGAATATTGAAAATCTGCCATTGATTATAAACAAAATTCAAAAATTAATGTTTTTTTGTATTTTGTTTTAGCATTTTTCGTGAACAACTTCGTTAGTTTATTATGAGATGAGTGATATGAGTATTCGTAAATTTGTATTGTTATTTGTTTGTATAATTTATTAATAAGTCCCGATAGCCGAATCGGAATTTCGAGTCAAGCGAGCCGAGTTCGATGCCCAGTGAAAGGCTTGTACTAATAGGTTTTCAAAACTTACGTACGAATTACATCGTTGGCTTGGACGTAAAGACGGCGAAGGGCTCACCACATGTCACGTTGAAAAATCTTCGGAAATATCTTCGGTGGAAGGTGGGTCGAAGGGGCTTAATTGTCTAGACTATTATGTACTACACTGTCTACCCCTGTGTTATGAATTGCGTGAAGATATTTATTTATTTATTTATATTATAAAAAGGATTGACCAAAAAGTGGATACCTACGGAGTTTCTTTCGCCAGTTTCTTCTCCAATGTACATTCTTATGTCGAAGAATAAATGATTTGATTTATTTAAATGCATGAAATTTGTTCCCATGGTTAAAATTGATCCTAGGAATCTTCTTTTTCAAAGAACATTCAAATATTTTTTAAAACTATCGAAGTGAACATGCCAAATTCCATTGAACGTTTGTTTGCAATATGTGAGTTTTAAGGTTACTGGTGAATTCACAAAATTTAACTTTTCTATAATTTTGAAGGCGAAATGTGTACCAAAGCTTACGTAGTAAACTGAGCATTGTCTAATCTTTGCCAAAGCAATGTTAGCATCTTTGTTTAAATATGAGACTAATTTAATTAATCTAATATCATACAAGACGAAAGCCATGGTCGATTTGCATACACACTGGTTATCAAGGTGTCGCCAGATCCAAGTTTCCGAGTTCGATTCCTTAGAACACCACTTTTTCTATTACTGTCTCTAGTGTCTGCTAGTGTTTGTTAAACATATCTATTCGTTAAAAACTTGCACATAAAAATGTTTTATCTCTATAGTGGGACTTTTCTACCATTGACTTCGTGCCGCACCACATAAGTATCTTTGTTACATGTTATTTTCTCAGCGACTTTATAACGACGATACATGTTTAATTAGTCAAGCAATAGTGAATACCCGATAGCATAGTTGGTAATGAAATATATAAATTCACGCCATTCCTAATGCAGGGATATATATATATATATATATATATATATTTATATATATATATATATATATATATATATATATATATATATATATATATATATATATATATATATATATATATATATATATATATATATATATATATATATATATATATGTATATATATGTATGTATATATATATATATATGTATATATATATATATATATATATATATATATATATATATATATATATATATATATATATATATATATATATATATATATATATATATATATATATATATATATATATATATATATATATATATATATATATATATATATATATATATATATATATATATATATATATATATATATATATATATATATATATATATATATATATATATATATATATATATATATATATATATATATATATATATATATATATTTCATTACCAACTAAGCTATCGGTATTCACTATTGCTTTGACTAATTATTGCTTTGATTAATTAAACATGTATCGTTGTTATAAAGTCGCTGACTCTTATGTGCAGGCTCTTTATATGGCATATTTATCAATATTGAAAAGACTCCACTTAACTATCTCTGACTTTGCGTCAAAGGGAACGGCAGCGCAACAACACTTAAGAGAGGATTTTTGCAAACAAAACGGCTAATGGTGCGCCTATCACACCGAAGTCCGGACTAATACGTCTTTTTTGAATAATAAGTGAATATTAGTAGTTACGTTGTGATTTAAAACTCGATGAATCGAAAAAAATTACACTCTGGTTACGGATTCTTAAAGAAATCTTCTTAAAGATTCTTAAAGACACGGATACTTAAAGATTTTTTAAAGGCTATGAAGCTTTGAAAATGCAATTGGCTGCCCACTGACGGCGGAATAACCATCTTAAAAATACCATAACAAAGTTCAGTGGAACAGTGAGGGGCTGTCATGTTCTCTAGAGCGTAGTACTGCGATCGCCAAACCGTTTGCCAAGCAGGGCGTTTATCACCCTCACTTTCGAAAGAGGCCTATGTCCTGCAGTGGTATTTAATAGGCCGTTGTATTTGTAGGTAGTAGGTAAAAAAGGAACACTAAAAAAGACAAACTCACACATCTATAGAAAATGCCCTGAAGGTAATAAGATGGCATACATCAGAGTTTATTTTTCTGAAGTTTTCACTTCTACCACGTTTATGAAAGCATAATTCATTTGTTTTGCATTACTAGGTGTGTTTCAATGTTTAATCAAATGCCACGCTCATTATTTTACCCCTATGGCATCATTCCATATTATTTCACCATGAACCTTAACTTCTCTTACCGACATAATTCCTTCACACAACCGAAACAAATTACGCTACGGTGTAAATGGAGTTTTCGGCTATTGCGGTTCGAAATGAAAACGTTTCATGCTACGAATGAATACAGAATACACGTTCTTAAAGCGACGGCAGCTGGGGACATATAAAATGCAGCTTTACTACTTTACTTGGCTATATCACATTGAAGTCTCCGATTCACTCGGCGTAGCTTAAGCCGATTACGCAAGGACTTCTGTTTCAAGTTTCTGCGCAGTTGTAACGGCTTGAGCCGAGGCGTATTGTAACTTTCAAAATAAGTTTGCATAGTATGAAGTTACATTAATTACTCTCGGCAGTTATTATGTAATTATGTATTGAGGTTTTGAGTTATTGTTTGAGCTACTGTTATTTACTTAATTTCTTAACGATAGAATGGGATTGCTTTTCCAGGAAATTAAGAAAAGGAGGTCCCCAGGTGATATCTCACAAAGAGTTCTTAACTTTATAGTCCATGTATCTTCCAAATATGTAAACAATCAAACGTAAAAACATTTGATTAAATTAAAGATAAAAATGTTTTTAAATTTTTTTCAATTCAGGAATAATAATATTTTCAATTTTAGGAATATCAAATTGTCACTTGCAAAAAGGGACAATAGATGGCGCCGATGCCAAAACAAGAATACGTAAAGAAAATAAAAGATATAATAAAATATATAATAAAATAAAAGATATAAAAGATATTGTTGTTGACAGAAGTCTAGACAATTAGTTCCTCCGATCCACATTTTACATAAGACTCTTAGGAAAGGCCCGATAGAACTCGCACCCCTTAACTTCGAATTCTGAGTCATTATTTTACATTTAATAAAAAAATATCCCCACGCCATTCCCAATGCAGGGTAGTCAGAGGTCATTAAGTCTTTTCGACCCACCTTCCACCGAAGAAGTAATTTTTAGGACAACGTGACCGATGCTGAGCCAGTCGACGTTTTTGTCCAAGCCAACTATATAAATCGTACATAAGATTCTTTGAAATAAACCATTGGTACGAACTTTGGGGATCGAACTCTTGTCTCTTGACTCGAATTCCAATCATCCAACCATTCAGCTATCGTGGCTTATTAAATATTGGATTTAATAAAAGAGATATATTTTAGATATAAATAAAACTTCAATCAACAAATTATAACATGTACGTCAGAGTTGAATCGCATCCCTCGTGTGACGTAGTTCGTAACTAGTTGACTCGCAATTAACACAAGAATATGTGACGGCTGCAAATGAAGCGTCCTCAGGAGAAATCGACTGCGAAGCTATCTCACGCAGACAGACCTGTGATGTTTGAGTGTGAACATTGTAATTAAAGGGCAAGCGGTTTGAGTTTTTAGAGCTCGGTCACAGATAGAGGCGGCGCGACATGCGCAGAGGTGCGCGGTGCGTCAGCCGCCGCGTTGACGTATCGTGACAAGTCCCTCAACAATTTACGTGGCGGCTTAACACTTCTGTTATAACGTAGTGATAATCTACTCTTTGGCTTTCCAGTCAGAGACAGAGATTACCGATGACCGATATCGATGATATTTAATCTACGGCCTTTGAGTATATTTATTTTATATTTTGATTAAATTTAATAGTCACCATAGCCGAGTGGCTGGGTGATCGCGATTCGGAGTCAAGACACCCGAGTTCGATTCCCAGGTGGTAGGCACGTACCAATGGGTTTTGCAAAAACTTAACAATTATTTAACAATTTTATCATTGGCTTGGAAATTAACACCGCTTGTCACGTTATCCATAAATGGTTTTGATGAAAGGTGGGGATTAAGGAACTTAATTTTTAGACCTCTATCTACCCAGTACTGTAAAGACGTACGTAAAGATATTTTATTATTTTAAAACGATCGTCCACAATAGGACATAGTCTGCTCTCTTGAAACGAAGTTATTGAAATGCTAACTCTCATTCGTATTTACTCCATAGGATAAATAACTATTCATTCAAATTACCCGATAGCCTAGTTGATAGTGACCCTGACTTCGAAGCTTATGGTTGAGTGTTCGAATCCTGCTAAGGACAACATCTGTGTGATGAATACGAATATTTGAACTTGGGTAACTTATGTTCATATTGTTATATGAACATGTGTTTGTCTATGTAAATATATTGAATCTTTTGATTTGAAGAAGAAAAAGTCACGATAGCCGAGTTGTTGGGTGGTCGGAATTTCGAGTCGAGAGACCCGAGTTCGATCCCAGGTGGCAGTACCAATGAGTTTTTCAAAACTTATGTACGAATTTCATCGTTGGCTTGGACATAAAAGGCGGCGACGGGCTCACCACCTGTCACGTTGTCCCGAAAATATCTTTGGTGGAAGGTGGGTCAAAGGGACTTAATTGTCTAGACTTGACCTGTGTCTACCTCTGTATTGGGAATTGCGTGAAGATATTTATATTTATTTATTTATTTATTTTTAATTTGACATTCATGCGACAGGCTCACAACATTGTTCGAAAAAATCTTTAGTGGAAAGTCGAAAAGACTTCATTCTATAGACCTTCATCTATCGTATTCGGTGAAACATGGGAAAGTGCGTGAATATATTAAAAAAACTAGCAGTCACTTTCAAAAGCAGCAACAACACTCTGAACGAGGTGCGGTACAAACGAGCTGTACTTTAAAATTCCAGAACAATTCTTGAATACTTCTTAATTGTTACAGTTTCTGTACGCCAGGTACCTTTAATGCTTTCCTAGCCGAGAATTCCGTCGACAAGTAAGCGACGTCTTTGTCGTTTAAAAAATGCACCTGGCAACTATAACAATTGCACCGGCATTTGAGAGTGCATGGAATAAAACATACTACGAACACGTAGTACAATCGGTCCCGGCGATGTATAAGTGGTATCTCGAATAAGTTTACACAGGAATTTTAGGTGTACAAAGTTTTGCGCTTACAAAATAAAATTCTTTATACTGGTGTAGATATGAAGCAATGCAATTTAGTCCAATCTACTTTTCATCGAAACTTATTTGAGACAACTTGATAAGTGGTGACTCTATCCCGACTTAGTGCCGAAGCTTAAGAGTTAAAAAGAAAATAAATATATATTTTAAGCATTCATAACTCGACTACAAACATTCGTATCATCACGTTTGTCTCTAATGGGATTTGAATCTAATGAATGAAATCTAACGAATGACCGTGTTTTTAAATCTAATGCATAGATTAGATTTAAAACACGGTCATTGCCAATTAGGCTATCGAGTAAGTGTATTTTTCCATAATTTTAACATATTTTCAATGCATAGCACATTGTATGTCTAAGTTATAAAAATTTCCATTGTATATATTTATCAAAGTTATAAACAGTGATCTTTATGTCCAAACCAACTATATATCATATAAGTTTTTGCAAAAACCCAAAGTTACGAGCCTGCTACCTGGGTATTGAACTTGAGTCTCTAGACTTTAATTCCGATCAGCCAACCACTCGGCTATCTTCGTTAGTTTATTTGTTGATGAGTAATATGAGTTTCATTCTCATCTATCCACACATCCATGAGCTCATAAAATTACACCGCTTGTTACAATTGATCCCGAGAATCTTCTTTTTCGAAGAAGATTCGAGTAAGAATTCTTGAAACTGTCTACGTGCATATTCTAAATTCTATTACACGTTCGTCTGCAATATGTGAGTTTTAAGGTGACTGTCGAGTTCACAAAATTTGACGTTTCTACAAGTTTTTTTTTTGTTTTTCATTTATTAACATGGACCGCAAACAGGTTAACAATATATTTTTAAATTACAATAGAGACACAGATAAAAAGATAATTTCATTGTGAACCCAACACTGATAGTCACAGCTTTGATTAAAAACAACATTTGATTAAAAGGAGCAAATAAAGGCATGTGTAAACTTAACAAAATATGTACATTTGAAAGTGATATTATATATATATATATATATATATATATATATATATATATATATATATATATATATATATATATATATATATATATATATATATATATATATATATATATATATATATATATATATATATATATATATATGTATATGTATATATATATATATATATATATATATATATATATATATATATATATATATAGCAATTATTTCTGTGTGTATGTGTGCATGTGCATGCGTGTAAACATTATATGTGCATGTGTATGCTTGCATCCAGTAAGTGAGAAATGTTTATTATATTAAATTATTAAGGTAGTGTATTATCTTACTCCTATGAATACAGGGCCGTAGGTAAAAATGTCAATTTCATTGAAGAATTTGTTATGAGTGGACAACATACGATTGATGGGACACCTAACTCCAGCATTAGTTCTACATAGTGCGGTAGCAAATAAGTCATGATTACGCGAGGATCGCATGTGTGGCCTTGATGGAATTTTGTAATCTAATTCATTGGTAAGTTCAATACAATTAAATTTGTTATGGCACATATTGTATAAAATCATTGCATCTAATTGAATACGTCTAGATTTTAAGTCTAACAATTTATATTCATATAATAAGTTTTTATAAGACAGACGTTTTTTATTGCATTTATAGTTAATATACCTAAGAAATTTCTTTTGTACTCTTTCGATATTGTTTATATAGGTATAGTAAATAGGACTCCAAATAGACACTGCATATTCTAGTTGGGGTCTTACTAGCGATTTAAATAAATACAAATATGTAGTAGGATCATTGAAAAATTCTCCGGAGCGAATAACAAAGCCATACATTTTATACGCCTTATTAACAATATTTTCTATATGTATATCAAAATGTAATTTAGAATCTAGAGTAATTCCAAGATCCTTAACTATATTGTTTGTTTCAAGAATGGCATCGCAAAGATTATATTGATATGTAACATAATTCTTTTTTTTGGTAAAAGTTATGCTCTTACATTTATTGAGACTAAGTTCTAGCTTATTTTCATAGCAGTATGCAGAAAAATTATCAAGATCCTCCTGAAATCTTTTGTAGTCATCTGAATTATTAATAACCGAATAAATCTTTAGGTCGTCTGCATACAGTAAGAAATTACAAAACTTAAAACAGTTGTTGACATCATTTATAAATAACAGAAATAACAAGGGACCTATAATGGAACCTTGCGGTACTCCAGAAGTGACGGGTTTATAATTAGATTCATAGCCCTTCAATACAACTTTTGCGTTCTATTAGTTATATATGATTTAAACCAACGCCAAAGATTACCTCTTATGCCATTGAAAGCCAATTTTTCAAGTAGTATTTTATGAAGGCGAAATGTGTAACAAAGCTTACGTAGTAAACGTATTAACAAGACGTGTAGAACATGACAGGGCATTATGCACGCATCTGGATAAGTGGAAATACGCGCAAGATTTTTATAGAAATAATTCTGATTTCTCATCGATTAGATGTTATTTCTGTAGTATTTTCTAATCTACTAAGATAGACGATTGGTTGAGTGATCTGGAAGGTTAAGTTCGATCTCTCGTCGAATCCACTTGCTTGGCTAGTAAGGATTATGTAAAACGCTTCTGTAAGCGAAAGGCTTATATACTGCAGTGAACTTTTACAGGCCGTTATGATTACGAGTAACGTACACAGTTTACAAGGTGTCGCTATCTCTGAAGTCCTAGATTCGATTCCAGGACGGGTCCATATAGAGAACCACTTTATCTACATTTTCTCGGGTCTGAATGTTTGTGGTGCTTTTGTTGTTTCCGATTCCATGATACAAGTGCTTCATATTTGGGATCAGATCAACGTATGTGATGTTGTCCCTAAGTATGTTTGTATATATAAATAAGTAACTGAGGTATCATATCATCATATCACCGGCCCGTAAAAGCTATCCCGTAAAAATCATGTCCCGAAAGAGAGGGCTTGCCATAATCGCCATGCTTGTGAAGCCGATCAGCAATCGCAGTGCAATAGCCGAGGACGGGTCAGTGCATGTTTATGATACCTTCGTTGTTTCCTATTCCACAACACATGTGCTTTAGCTATTTACTTTGGGATCAGAGCAATGTATGTTATGTCGTCACTATCTATATATGGGCTGTATTCATTTGGGTCTCCGGTTATTTCACTTTTCTTATTCACAACTTAACGAACCGCAAGCAGCACATGACGCCTTTACTTCTCGCTCGCATTCTCCAAAGCGTGGCTGCACTGTCCTGATTCGACTGCACCTGCCGAAGGAGCCCCGTGGCTCTGCTACGTAAGCAACATTGTAACATTGACCTCTCCCGGTTGACTTCGAACTCACCGAGTGTTCATAACGGCCTTAAAACTACACTGCTGGACATCGACCTCTTCCGTGCAGGAAGGTTTGCAATAATCGCCACGCGGATTGGCGATCGCAGCACTAAGCTCCTTGGAAAATAAGACGCTGCTGCCCGTCACCGGTCTGCTGAATTTTGATCTTGAAGTTTTGGAGGTGGTTATCACGGTATACGATCCGGTATGAGGCCATTGTACTGCAGCAGGTACTTGCACCTAATCCTAAGCACCTAATAACCAACTAGACAATCATATCGTCTTCAAGCAATTTTATATATTGTATTATTAGAAATCGTACCTATAATTTAGAATTAATTTTCTTTCTAAACAAGCCTTAATAAGTCACGATAGCCGAGTGGTTGGGTGGTCGGAATTTCGAGTCATGAGACCCGAGTTTGATCCTCAAGTGGCCGTACCAATGGATTTTCTAAAACCTATGTAAAAATAAAACAACAAATAATTATGTTTACTTTTATTAAAAGAATCGCATCAATGCTTTAGAATTAATATCCTTTTAAAAACAGTTTGGTATCAAGTCAGATCGTATTTCCCTCTCACAACTGCTTGAGCATTTGAAATTCTATTTTACGTTTCTGCGACTTAAATATGGCAGCGCAAAGATGGCTGCGAATTTTTAAATTTAAATTATTCGATATTGCAGAAATGACTTTGAAAAATACGGTAATATCGAAAATGTATAAGTTCTGATTTTTTAGTTACGGTTATACATTTAATATCAAGTTAAAATTAACATTGCGTGTTGACAGTCACAATACTGTTAATAATTTTAGTGGTACTGGCCCAGGAATCCAACCTTCTTCCTAACTGTACACACATACACGAAAGCCTATTAAATTGCCGGGGCCCTGAGTAAGAATAGCTACAATGAAATACTTCAACAAATTGAACTACCCTCACAAGCAATAAAAAATAATTTTCTTACTTTCTTTTATTCTTTTTGGTAGCTTATTGGCTAAAGGCGGTTAAATTTATTGAAAAAATATACCAGATAACTGTTGCTGTTAGATCACAGTTGAAAGCAGTAGGAATATTCCAACGAACGGCGGGATATCGCGAAAAGAGAGAGGGAAGATCAGTCTCGGGCAACAACGTCACAGGTGTGACAAGTAAGAAAGAAAGAAACATTTATCACACAAATGTCTGGTACTGCGATTGCCAATCCGCTTGCCAAGGATATGATATATCAGTGTACTTATTTATACATACATAGGAAAACGTTACATACATTGCTCTGATCCCAAAGTAAGCATCTAAAGCACTTGTGTTATGGAATCGGAAACAACGAAGGCACCTCAAATAAACAGATCAGAGAAAATGTAGAAATATTGGTTTTTCTGCCCCTCCGGGAAACGTACCCGGGGCCTCGGAGATTTAAAACTGGTGTGTACGTCACTCGTTCACAGAGGTCGGCAACTTATTTGGATCCACTTCCAGTATCGAAGGGATGGCATCACTGTTCCTAGCGGACCTCGTCTACATTATTGTGCTACAAAGAGCGACACCTAAAAGTATCTTCCAATGAGTTACGCGGCCTCTCGTTTGTAGCATTTTGCTGTATTTGAAATCTCTGTAAAGTAACGGTACAACAAGTAACAGTCACCTAAGGGGAAAAATATTACACGCCCGCCAATCATTTGGGCGGCCACTAGCAAGACAGATCTTACCATACTGAAAAGTACCACTTAAGAGAGGATTTTTGCAAACAAAACGGCTAATGGTGCTCCTATCACACCGAAGTTCGGATTCAACACGTAAATTTTAAGGTATATTAGTAGCGACGTTGTTATAAAAACTCGATCTCTTAAAGGATATGGGGCTATGGCTGCCCACAGACGGCGGAATAACCATCTCAAAAATACCAAACCAAAGTTCAGTGGAACAGTGAGGGGCTGCAATGTGCTACTGCGATCGCCAATCCGTTTATCACCATAGCGTTTATCATACGTTTACCGTTTATCAGCATAGCGTTTATCACCCTCACTTTCGAAAGAGGCCTATGTCCTGCAGAATATTTTAAAAGGCCGTAAAGTATGTAGGTATTATTGTGAATTGAAACTCGATGTAAAAAAAGACGAACACACATTTATAGAAAAAGCCCTGAAGTGAATGAGATGGCACACATCAAAGTTTATTTTTCTGTAGGTATCACTTCTACCACGTGTATTGAAAGCATAGTTTGTTTATTTTGCATTATTAGGTGTGTTTCAGTGTTGGACCAAATGCCATGCTCATTGTTTTATCTCTATGGCATCTTTCTATATTATTTCATCATAAACCTTATCTTCCCTTACCGAAATAACGTCTTCATACAACCGAAACAAATTACGCTACGGTGTAAATGCGTTCTTAGGCTATTGCGGTTCCAAATGAAAACGTTTCATGCTGCGAATGAATACAGAATCCACGTTCTTAAAGCGACGGCAGCTGGAGACTTATAAAATGCAGCTTTACTACTTTACTTGGCTTTAATATCACATTGAAGTCTCCGATTCACTCGGCGTAGCTTAAGCCGATTAAACAAGGACTTCGCTTTGAAGTTCCGCGCTGCGCAGTTGTAACGGCTTGATAACCAGCCGAGGCGTATTGTAACTTTCAAAATAAGTTAGCATTGTATTAAGTTACATTAATTACTCCCGGCAGTGATTATGTAATTATGTAGTGAGGTTTTGGGTTGCTGTTTGAGCTAATGTTGAATTTACTTAATTTTTTAACGATAGAATGGGATTGCTTTCCACAAAAATAAGGGTGGGAGGTGATATCTCTCACAGAGTGCTTAACTTAATAGTCAATTTATCTTTCAAAAACAAACACTATGGAACGTAAAAATATTTTTTAATCGGTCTGGTAGTTCCACAGATTACACTACAAATAAAAATACAAAAACACAAAATCCCAGACTATTCTGTTTCCATAATAATTAATGCTTACGCCACACTGAAAACATTCGACTGTGTTTCAAAAATCCGCTTGGTTTTAAAATCCTTTTGGAAATATTTTTACGTCATTGGTCCCTTTGATCAGCCGTCCGATGTGTTTGACATTTTAGCGTATCGCCGAAGTCCACTTTGTCACTATTTAATGTTGGATCTTCTGTCTACCTGATTATTGGGAGATTATTGTGTAATCCTATACATGAAGAACTTATGTACGAAGAACTGTGGAAAGCATGGAGAGCGGTGCGAAGGCAACGACGCAAACACTTCCTCCACAGCCCAACAACACGCATCTGAAGTGGAATGACCAACGTTAGGTCGGCGATGTAGGTTTCTCTTGGTTCACCATGCCAAGCCACGGTTACAAAGCCCCACCGCCACGACAAAGCGGTGACATGTTCGGGAGCAATGCAATATACATGATTTACCAAATCTTTTTTATAGATCGTCTAGAGTAAACACATCTAACGTCTAGGGTAGATCACAACAACACGTCTAGGGTACATCTGTTAGCTAAATGTTTGTGGTTATATTTATTGTCCAATATCGACTGTGTCTTGGTGCCGTAAACGGTCAAAGTCCACTGCAGTACGTGGTATGTCCTTTAACGGAGGTATACCATGATCGGAATATTAGACGCTGCTATCCGTATTTTCGAGATAATTATTTTTTAGATGATTTTTTTTTTTTTTTTGAAAAGGGAGGCAAACGAGCAGGTGGCTCACGTGATAGTAAGTGATTACCGCCGCCCATGAACACCTGCAATACTAGAGACATAGCAGATGCGTTGCCTCTCTTAAAGTGCCTCCTCCCAGAATTGGGGGCTCCGGTTACCTACACTCACCAGACGAAACGCAGAAGTTTGTTAAATTTCTACTTCACGCCGGTATTCTGTGAGGTCGTGGTACTTCTCCGGTCGAGCCGGCCCATTCATGCAACAACAAAAGCTGATGCGTGGCTCTACCACTGTTGCTGTTGATTAGTAGTCACGGTAGAGTCCTTGAGCGAGTGGCATACACAGTGGTTTTCGTGGTGTCACCAGCTCTAAGGTGCCAGGTTCGATTCCCGGACAATGTAGAAAACACATTTTCTGCTTTCTCTCGAGTTTTTTACTGTTTATTTTAAATTCGTCGTTTCTTATTCCATCATACAAGTGCTTAAGCAGCTTACTTGGATCATCAGAGGACATCAAGTATGTAATGTTGTCCGTATTTATGTATGGTGGGCGAGCGGTTGGGTGATTGGAATTCGATTCAAGAGACCCGAGTTCATTCCACTGGTGCTAGGCTCGTACCAATAGGTTTTTTTTTTTTCAAAACTATTAACGATTTATTTTGTTAGCTTGGACATAAAGGTGGCAACAACAACAACAACAACAACGACACGTTGTCTCTAAAACATGTCTTCGGTGAAAAGTGGGTTAAAAGGACTTAATTATCTTGTCTTGTCTTATCTGTCTACACTGAATAACATTACTAGCAGTCATGTTAACAATGCAATGCTTGTGTCTGCAGTGGTTTATGGCCATAGTCGAAAGGCGGACTCAAACCCCCGATTTAGTTTCCTAGTCCGCACCCTAAACCATTAGGCTATTAGCGCTTTTTACTTATCTATTCGTAGCCACTACCATTTTCGGACTTTGCTCTCAGTCGTGTCTTAAAACAATTACAGGAACAAATAAGTTGCCAAATTCTAAAATTAAGCCCCAAGCCATAGTTTTCCGCAAGTATCAGCTGATATTTTTCATTTTCCTTTCACATTAATAACAAAACCCTATACATATTATACCTTACATATTAATATGTTATACATATTACACCATACATATGAAAATGTGATGTTCTTCCGCAGTCCGTACATATACAAATGTTGCGTTGTACATTTACTTAAAGTCCTTATTTTAAGTAAATATATATGTGTAATATAATATTTCAATGTTGTTTTTATTGACACGGAGGTCGTCGTCAATCAATAACACAAAGAGCTCGGTTACAAATAAACTATAAATAGATAAGAAAGATATTTTTAAAGAAATATATTCCTTTAAAAAGCAATTAGTTAAATTTGGTAGCAATAAAACTATTACCTTTGCGAGGAACCATTTTAAATTAAATATTAGCGCAGCTGCGCCGCCCCGTTGTTACTGCGGCAATTCTTATACTTTCTAGAAAAATACGGAGTCCTTCGGAGATGTTTCAGATGTGATATGTTTGGTATTATACAGTGAAACTCAAGTTTGAGCAGCTAGCATCTAATAGAGTTCATGTTTTATCTCTCTTGTAAGATCGATAGTCACGATAGCCGAGTGGGTGGTCGGATTTTCGAGTCAAGAGGCCCGAGTTCGATACCCAGGTGGCAGGCTCGTATTAAATGGGTTATTCAAAAAACTTATGTACAAATTATTTCGTTGGCTTGGACATTTAGATGGCGATGGGCTCACCACCTGTCATGTGGTCCCAAAAATATCTTCGGTGGATGGTGGGTAACCACTTCTGTCGTCTTCTAGACCTCTGTCTATCCTCTGTATTGTAAATGGCGTGAAGATATTTACCTCTGGATATTGACCTCTGGTTACCGCGGGAGTTTTCAGTTATCTTTAATAACACTGATGTAGTCGCGGGATGTAACAAGTATTACACAAAACAAAGGGGTCTCGCCATTTTGTAATTACACATTTATTTCTTTAAATAAAAAATTACTGGTAGCTTAGTTAGAAGTGTAACCTTGCCTTGGAAAGTGAGAGTAGCGGGTTCGAATCCCGTTGACCACAAACATTTCTGTGATAGTTAGTAATGTTTGTACTGTACTGTACTGTTAATAAAATTTTTAATGTTTTTTTTTTATTTTTATCTATTTATATGTACACTGCCGTCTTGTTATTATACTATAGTTCTTTTCCATCCCAATGTTGCCAGGAAGAGGTCACTTTTAGTGATAAGGCCGCCCATTGTACTGTTGTTCATTTTAAGTTTGTTTCTGTGATTTTTAAGTTTGTTATAATATACACAACAAAGGCCTCTCGCCATTTTGTAATCAGACTTTCTTGAAGCTACAATAAATGTTTATTTCTCAGCTAACGTTAGATAGAATAAGAAATATATTTCGACTTGATTAAGTAAAATGACGCGCCGTAATTGTTCCACGCGGTGAACGTGTAATTTTATTCCGAAGCAGTTGAACTCCAATTATGAATGGGAATATGTTTCAGCAAACGAGGCGTTCTCAAGAGAAATCGGCCGCGACACTATCTCGCAAACGATGACCTTGTTACGACTGAGAATATTGTAATTACGCTGCACTCGTTGTATATTTAAAAATATTGCCCCGCCATTTGTTTGTTATAATTGTTTATTTAATCTGCCTGTTTATCTTCAGCTGGGCAACTTTTAACTTTTCAGACTTTGGACATGGAGCCAGTGTTGATATTTGATATGATAAAATATGACTAACGATTTAGGCATCGGTGTACAAATTTGCCTTTTTCCATTTGTTCGTTACATGTTAATTTTTGATGTGAAACATCTATAGCCGCACGTAAAACCGATTTATGGCGAGGCGACGCATGCCGTGCACGTACGTAGTAGTGTTTAATTATAAACCTTAATACTTAGGTAATAGGGTGTAAATTAGTATACCTTTATTATGCACGTTATACATAGGTATACTAATTTACACCCTATTACCTGAGAATTAAGGTTTATAATTAAACACTGAAATCGCTTTTTACATTTAATTAATTATATTCATATTATTCATATTAGTGACCATGTAAATTATATTAAGATTTCATTTTTACATGAATGGTCATTTCCTTATAGTCAAAAATGTTCAATAATTTTTAAAACGAATAAACATAAACTACCATTAAAATTAGCTGGAGATTTTAATGTAAATTTGCAAGAGCTGAATCACTGCCATTAATGACATTTCTTCAAAAAGAATTTCAATTGCAAATCAACAACAATCCAAAAGAATCTACTACCAAATATGGAACAACTATAGATGCTGTAATTGTGAGATATCTTGATAATGTTTCATCCAATACTTTTGTAACGTATTAAATAAATATATAAATATCACAAATTCACACAATTCCCAATACAGGGGTAGACAGAGGTCAAGTCTAGACAATTAAGTCCCTATGACCCACCTTCCACGGAAGATATTTTCGGGACAACGGGACTTTACTACTACGGAACTTTTGTAACGTAGTTTAGTTATCATCGACCAATCGTCACAGTAATACCGGCAGAGGAAACATCGAATATAACTATAACTGAAGTCACAGAGAGAGAGAGAGAGAGAGAGCAAATATTTAAATTGTGGCCACTTGATATTAATATCGAATTTTTATATCAAATGTAAATAAATGTTTATTAAATAAAGTTACCATTTTCTGTAAGAAATTCGTAATACTTCATTTTTTCATTAGTATTTTGTTAGTACTTCATTTTTTCATTCCTGCAATAATATTATCTTTTATGCATATTGCTTGTACACACACGATGTTTCACATCTGCCAGGTGTCCCATGACGGCTCACATTTTTTTTTATCTGCCTGTTTGTATCAGTTGGATATAGACCTTCGACAGGGAGTCAGCTTACGATATAGTTCGAACATAAGTTTTTGAAAAACCTATTGGTACGAGCCTGCTACCTGGGGATCGAACTCGGATCTCTTGGCTCGAAATTCCGACCACCCACCCACTCGGCTATCGTGACTTTTATGAAGATATTAATAAAAAGGAACGATATTTTGACATGACCCTGTGTTTGTTCAAATTCCACGTCCATTTCGTCTGTACGTACATCAAGTATAATTTATATTTGTTCGCTATGTTTTCGACACCGTTTTCATTAAGTAAAGTACTTAGCAAATAGTCCTTTGGAACTTAGCAAAATATAGATTAATGGACTGTCGAGCTCTAGATGCCACATGCAAATGTTAATATTATTTAAGGATATTTATATAAACATTCATCGATTCAGTAATAAATTGAATTAAATAATAGAATTAGTAATTTCTAAGATAGCAGTTTCAGATCATGACGCTTTCATATATTATTTTAATCTTCAGGCATTTTCACGATATTGAGTTAGACAGAGATCTATATAAATATGTCCTTCTCTTGATTAATTCCCTTTCCTTCTTTCTTAAATAGATCACACTCATCCTAATCCTAAACCGACCAAGTTTTGTGTAATCTTGTATAATAGTACCTACCTTAATAGTAGTAATCAACGCACGTTAACATGTCATTAATATCGATAACAGCGTAAGAAACATCTTTGACCGTGTCTGCTACCTATCCCGTCTAAGTGCCTAAGCCTAGGATAAACTATGTTTACATAGATACATATACAAACATTCGTATTCATCACAGAAGTTAGCTCCTTGCCGGATTTGATTCTACAAGCCTAAGTTTTAGAACAAAGGATACGCAGAAAGTATTTTCCGGTGAACCACATTTCACCGATGCTTTTTTGGAACAACGTGACAAGTGGTAAGCCAGTTATCATGTTAGAGTCCAGGCCAATGGTTCAAATCATATGTCGAACTCGGGTTATAAAGTTGTTATAATCGGGCTATAACGAAACTTTCAATAGGTGAGATATGGGGGCTATGAGGTGAAAGTGTCACCATGGCACGTCGGAGATCACGGGTTGTAATATCTTCCGTGTCATTTGAATATTGAAAATCTGCCATTGATTATAAACAAAATTCAAAAGTACATATAAATGTTTTTTTTTTTTTTTGTATTTTGTTTTAGAATTTTTCGTGAACAACTTCGTTAGTTTATTATGAGATGAGTGATATGAGTATTCGTTAATTTGTATTGTTATTTGTTTGTATAATTTATTAATAAGTCGCGATAGCCGAGTCGGAATTTCGAGTCAAGCGACCCGAGTTCGATGCCCAGTGAAAGGCTTGTACTAATAGGTTTTTCAAAAACTTACGTACGAATTACATCGTTGGCTTGGACGTAAAGATGGCGAAGGGCTCACCACACGTCACGTTGAAAAAATCTGCGGAAATATTTTCGGTGGAAGGTGGGTCGTAGGGACTTAATTGTCTAGACTATTGATGTGAAACATCTATAGCCGCACGTAAAACCGATTTCTAGCGTGGCGACGCATGCCGTGGCTATACAAAGGTATACTAATTTACACCCTATTACCTGAGAATTAAGGTTTATAATTAAACACTGAAATCCCTTTTTTATATTTAATTAATTATATTCATATTATTCATATTAGTGACTATGTAAATTATATTAAGATTTCATTTTTACATGAAAGGTCATTTCCTTATAGTCAAAAAGGCTTTCGTATTTCGTGTAACGTAATTTACACCCTATTACATGAGGATTAAGGTTTATAATTAAACACTGAAATCCCTTTTTAAATTAGTGTACGATTGTTCATTGGATTAATCATTTTAAGATTTATCAATTTTTGAGAAAGTCAAAATACTCAGGAGCGCTCTTGTACTCTTGTTAGAATATCATAAAATATTATTAAGATTAACAGCTGTTTTAAAAAATGCTCCGAACTCTGAACGATACGTTAGTTTCTTATTACTTATACATAGAACCATATCATAGCAATCTTATAGAAAAGATTAAAGCAAACTTATAGATTTTGAAGTTAGAAAATTTAATACTTAATTGAGTCTAGTTTTTACATAAAAAACAAATGGTCCATATAATAAAATATTATTACGACGAAAGGTACTGTTTTTCTGCAAAATAAAAAAACACCATAAATTAAACAGCAATCTGCGTATTGAAAAAGCAAATTGTTCATAAGCGACATCTACAGGATTATATCAATAATAATATGTTATAACAACATAACTTCTTGAATTTCATGAGTTTCAAATCGTTTCGCTACATGTCGCTTCAAAGTAACATAAAATACAAAACATCTATAGGCTCACTTGAAAACCGAATAGTTGGCGTGGCGACGCTTGCCGTTATATCAAATGTAAATAAATGTTTATTAAATAAAGTTACCATTTTCTGTAAGAAATTCGTAATACTTCATTTTTTCATTAGGCTATATTTAAAAAAAATATCTATATTATATAAAACATATATTTAATACCCGTAATAATATTATCTTTTATGCATATTACTTGTACACACACGATGTTTCACATCTGCCAGGCGTCCCATGACGGCTTTTTATGTACTACACTGTCTACCCTGTATTATGAATTGCGTAAAGATATTTATTTATTTATTTATATTATAAAAAAGATTGACCAAAAAAGTGGATACCTACGGAGTTTCTTTCGCCAGTTTCTTCTCCAATGTACATTCTTATGTCGAAGAATAAATAATTTGAAATTTGTTCCCATGGTTAAAATTGATCCTAGGAATCTTCTTTTTCAAAGAACATTCAAATATTTTTTAAAACTATCGAAGTGACCATGCCAAATTCCATTGAACGTTTGTCTGCAATATGTGAGTTTTAAGGTTACTGGTGAATTCATAAAATTTAACTTTTCTACAATTTTGAAGGCGAAATGTGTACCAAAACTTACGTAGTAAACTGAGCATTGTCTAATCTTTGCCAAAGCAATGTTAGCATATTTGTTTAAATGTGAGACTAATTTAATTAATCTAATATCATACATGACGAAAGCCATGGTCGATTTGCATACACACTGGTTATCAAGGTGTCGCCAGATCCAAGTTTCCGAGTTCGATTCCTCGACGAGCATAGAACACCACTTTTTCTATACTGTCTCTAGTGTCTGCTAGTGTTTGTTATGGGATTGCTTTTCCAGGAAATTAAGAAAAGGAGGTCCCCAGGTGATATCTCACAAAGAGTTCTTAACTTTATAGTCCATGTATCTTCCAAATATGTAAACAATCAAACGTAAAAACATTTGATTAAATTAAAGATAAAAATGTTTTTAAATTTTTTTCAATTCAGGAATAATAATATTTTCAATTTTAGGAATATCAAATTGTCACTTGCAAAAAGGGACAATAGATGGCACCGATGCGAAAACAAGCATACGTAAAGAAAATAAAAGAAGAGTAAAGAATACAGATTCAAAATTTCAACTGATGCGTGTAAGACACGGTGGCTTAGAGGTAAGTTGCCACGGATCGGCAGAGGTCGCGGGTTCGAATCCTGCCCGTGTCATTTGAATTTGAAAAAAAAAATTCTATTTAATTTAATTACATGCAAGTTCAGCATAACAAATATACTTTAAAAATCAATAAAATTGCGTAGTAAAAATATTTTTTGAATCGGTCTGACAGTTCCAAAGATTGATTCATATCGTTGGTTTGAACATAATATGTTCAAACCAAGGCTCACCACCTTTGCGTTGTCCTGAAAATATCTTCCGTGGAAGGTGGGTCAAAGTTTGGGACGTGTCAGGTGGTAAACCTATCGCCATTTTAATGTGCAAGTCAACGTTATTCCTACATACATATATATAGTAAGATCCCAACACGCAATATTTAGCTTCGAAGGCTCAAATTAGGCTATTTTATTATGTTCATAATACTGGTGTTGACAGAAGTCTAGACACTTAGTTCCTCCAATCCACATTTTACATAAGACTATTAAGAAAAGCCCGATAGAACCCGCACCCCTTAACTTCGAATTCTGAGTCATTATTTTACATTTAATTAAAAAAAAAATATCTCCGATAAGGCGATAATAGAGGCGGCGCGACACGCGCAGAGGTGCGCGGTGCGTCAGCCGCCGCGTTGACGTATCGTGACAAGTCCCTCAACAATTTACGTGGCGGCTTAACACTTCTGTTATAACGTAGTGGTAATCTACTCTTTGGCTTTCCAGTCAGAGACAGAGATTCCGATATCGATGATATTTAATCTACGACCTCTGAGTATATTTATTTTATATATAAAAGTGGGTCGAAAGGCACTTAGTTTTATGGATCTCTGGGAAATTGCGTGAATAAAGAAAGTATTGTAAAAATATTTCATAAAGTATTGTTTGTTTTCTAAAAGCAATTTACTGTAAATCACTTTCGTATCACACAGCAATGCATATGTATTATATTTATTTATTTATCTTCACGCACAATCCCCGACGGGGTAGCCAGAGGGAACAGATCGCTAAGTGTCACGATCCCTATATACTTCTTTCGCTTCATTCATCATCATTCGCTTCATTCATCGCATTCATAATCTTCTTCATACGTGCACGTCTAGGTATCCGAGTAGTCTTGACCCTCCCCTCTTCGAGCAATTTGCTCACATGGTCTTCGAAAGTTAGTCTCAGTCTACCGCGACACCTTTTAATATTAACTTTCGCGCTCTATATTTTCCTCACAATTCGGTCTTCACTCATTCGCTCAACGTGCCCAAACCATCGAAGCACGCATGTATGATACATAAATAACAAAGCAGCGCATGCATTCGTCCCATTTCAATTCGAAGAGAAAATTTAAGACACGTCCCGGTTCGTGGCATCGAACACGGCAGTTTATGATGCATACATCTGAACAGAACAACTGACAAATCAAATATGTTTTTCAAAAACCGAGTGCCACGATAAGTCACGATAGTGAGCGTTTGGGTGATCGGAATTCGAGTCAAGAGACCCGAATTCGATCCCCAGGTGGCAGGCTATACCAATGGCTTTCTTCAAAAACTTAGCGATGGTATAAGCTCTGATGAAATTTAGTTTGAAACGACTAAATTTTCTAAACCGATTAGTAGTTTAAAAAATTTAGTCTTCTCAAAATCCAGTATAAGGACAACCAACGTTAGTCTGTTTACTTTTTGTTTTATTTTATGACCTCCTTGGGCGAGTGGCTTACACACCGGTTTTCAAAGTGACGTCGGCTCTGAGGTCCCGGGTTCTATTTCCGGGCGGGTCAATGTCGAAAACACTTTTTCTATATTTTCTCGGGTCTGGGTATTTGTGGTACCTTCGTTGTTTCTGACTCTACATTACAAATACTTTAGCTGCTTACTTTAGGATCAGAGCAAAGTATGTGATGTTATCTCTATCTACGAATATGTATATATTTAGTTACATATTTTAATTTCTTGTTGAGCGAATGAATAAAGATTGAATGGTGAAAAACACATCTAGCGCAGAAGTTAACATTTAAAATAGTCGAGGTAGGCCGAGACAAACTTTCGAAAATCATATGAACAAATCGCTCGAATAAGCGAGGGTCAAGAGCTCTCGGATACCTACAAGTTCTGTATGAAGGAAATGACGAATTTGAAAGTAGCGGAAGAGGTATGTAAGGATTGTAACACTTGGCGATCTGTGCTCTCTAGCTACTCCGTCAGGGACAGCACGTGAAGATGAGATTTCAACCTAAACATAGCTATCCTCAATATACGAATATTATCAGACATAACTTGGCAAATATAACAATTGCACCGGCATTTGAGAGTGCATGGAGCAAAACGTACTACGAACACGTAGTACAATCGGTCCCGGCGGTGTGTACGTGGTATCTCGAATAAGTTTACTCAGGAATTTTAGGTGTACAAATTTTGCGCTTGCAAAATAAAATTCTCTATATGGGGTAGATATCTGCTTTTTTTAAGTTTATATCTAACTGGATTCGAATCTATAAGTCTTAGATTTAAAGACACCGTCACTGCCAATTAGGCTATCGAGTGTCAAATAAAGTATTTTTCCATAATTTTAACACATTTTCAATGTATAGTACATTGTATGTCTTTACTACTATAAAGTTATAAACAATGTCCATTGTATATCTTTATCAAAGTTATAAACAGTAGATTGGGATCTTTATGTCCAAGCCAAGCCAAATCAAAAAATATATATCATATAAGTTTTTGCAAAAACCCAAAGGTACGAGCCTGCTAACTGGGGTACTTGACTTGAGTCTCTAGACTTTAATTCCGATCACCCAACCAATCGGATATCTTCGTCAGTTTATTGGTTGATGAGTTATATGAGTTTCATTCACATCCATGAGCTCACAAAATTCTCACCGCTTGTTACAATTGATTCTGAGAATCTTCTTTTTCGAGGATGATTCGAGTAAGTATTCTTGAAACTGTCTACGTGCATATTCTAAATTCTATTACACGTTCGTCTGCAATATGTGAGTTTTAAGGTGACTGTCGAATTCACAAAATTTAACTTTTCTACAATTTCGAACGCGAAATGTGTAACAAAGCTTACGTAGTAAACTGAGCATTATCCAATCTTTACCAAAGCAATGTTAGCATCTTTGTTTGAATGTGAGGCAAATTTAATTAATCTAACATTATACATGACGAAAGCCATGGCCGATTTGTACACACACCGGTTTTTAATGTGTGGCCAACTCTCGAGTTTCCGAGTTCGATTCCTGGACGGGTGTAAAACACTACATTTCTATACTTTTGTTTCTAGAGTCTGCTAGTTTTTGTGGAATATATCTGTGCGTCATTACCTTGCACATAAAAGTGTTTCACGTATTGACTAGAGAATCCGTGGCTACTGGTACCAAATATCACCACATACAAAGTATTAAATTCCACCTTTCTATAATAAGTGAAGAATGGCACGAGAGTCTACGTTCCGAACCGACTCAAATATAGATTATGACAAGACGTGTAGAACATGACAGTGCATTATGCACGCGACTAGATAAGTGGAAATACGCGCGAGATTTTTATCGTGTATTATTCTGATTTTTTATCGATAAGCCGTTATTTTAATACTTATTTTGCTGACATAGACGAATGGTTGAGTGATCAGTAGCCCTGTGTTCGATGTCCGGGTTCGCAACAAATCCGCTTGCTTGGCTAGTGGGGATTATGAAAAAACCCTTCTGTGGCAAAAAGCGAGAGGCTTATATCCTGCAGTGAATTTTTACAGACTGTTGTGATTATGATAACTATCTTCGTGGACAAGTAAAATACACCGGTTTCAAGGTGTGGCAATATCTGAGGTCGTAGGTTCGATTCTCAGTTAAATTAGAAAAACCATTTTTTCAACATTTCTCTGGTTTGGATGTTTGCGGTACCTTTGTTGTTTCCGATTCCATAACATGCGTGCTTTAGCTATTTACTTTAGGATCAGAGCATGGAAAGTATTTGTGTGGGTTATCTTACTAACCTAACGATAGATAGATAATTATTAGTTATTTTATTATATGGTGTGTTTATTATATTAAAAAATTGCAACTATTCTTTAAAATTAATATCTTTTTTAAAAACATTTTGACGTCAAGCCGGATCGCATTTCCCTCTCAAAACTGCTTGAACATTTGAAATTCTATTTGACGTTTCTGCGACTTCAACATGGCGGCACTAAGATGACTGCGAATTTTTAAATTTAAAATTGTGCCAATATCGAATATCTATACTTTCTAGTTATTTAGTTACAACCATTGATTTAATATCAAGTTGAAATTGGAAAAATAAAAATAGAGAAGCTTCGTAAATGGCACACTAATTTGGTTACAAAATAGAGATTGAAGAGAACACGAAAGAGCGAAAGTAAATCGCAACATTCCTGCGGTGCGAGTTGGCGGACATAATACTATTAAAAATTTTAATAGTAATGGCGCGGGTATTGAGCCAGGGCCCGAGCCGTACCCATTTCATTGAATCAAGGGTTCAACACTAGACTATAACGTCTCTGGGTAACAATGGTTTTAATAATAAATAAATAAAATTCTTTAACAAGAAAATATATTTGTATTTTCTTATTTTGGAGACTTGTTTTATCTGAACACAAAATTACATTACTGTAATTTTAAATGAAAGTTCCGAAGTTCTTCGGAAAAGCCGAAAGTTTTCGACGATTAAGAGAAAAACCTTGGCAATTGATATTGTCCTATATGTTGTTCTATGTGTTGTATGTGTGGTGTTGACAGAAGTCTACAAAATTAAGTCCCTTCGACCTATTAGAATTCTATTAAGTCAAAGTCTATTAGAAAAACGCGATAGAAGCCACATCCCTTAACTTTGAATTCTTAGTCATTATTTTGCATTTAATTAAAAAAATATTTCCACTCCATTTCCAATACATAGGTAGACGGAGGTCTATACAATTAAGTCCTTTCGACCCACCTTCCACCGAAGACATTTTTAGGATAACGTGACAGGTGCTGAGCCTGTCGACGTCTTTATGTCCAAACCAACTATATAAATCGTACAAAAGTTGTTTTGAAATAAACCATCGGTACGAGCCTTGGGGATCAAACTCGAGTCTCTTGAATCGAATTCCAATCATCCAAGCATTCGGCTATCGTTACTTATTAAAGGCTTGGATTTAATTAAAGAGATATGTTTTAAATATAAATAAAACTTCAATCAACAAATTATAACATGGCGTCAGAGTTGAAGCGCGGCCCCTCGTGTGACGTAGTTCGTAACTAGTTCACTCGCAATTAACACAAGAATAAGTGACGGCTGCAAATGAAGCATCCTCAGGAGAAATCGACTGCGAAGCTATCTCACGCATACAGACCTGTGATGTTTGAGTGTGAACATTGTAATTAAAGTGCTAGCGGTTTGAGTTTTAAGGGCTCGGTCTCAGATAAAGGCGGCGCGACACGCGGAGAGGCGCGCGGTGCGTCTGCCGCCGCGGTGACGTGTCGTGACAAGTCCCTCAACAATGTACGTGGTAGCTGAACACTTCTATTATAACGTAGTGATTATTTATTATTTGGCTTTCCAGTCAGAGACAGAGTTTCCGTTTTCGATTATATTTATTTTACGGCCTTTGAGTTTATTTATTTTATATTTTGATTAAATTTAATAGCCACCATAGCCGAGTGGCTGGGTGATCGCGATTTTGAGTCGTGACACCCGAGTTCGATTCCCAGGTGGTAGGCACGTACCAATGGGTTTTTGTAAAAAACTTAAGTAACAATTTTATCGTTGGCTTGGAAATTAACACCGCTTGTCACGTTATCCATAAATGGTTTTGATGAAAGGTGGGGATTAAGGAACTTAATTTTTTAGACCTCTATCCACCCAGTACTGTAAAGACGTACGTAAAGATATTTTATTATTTTAAAACGATCGTCCACAATAGGACATAGTCTGCTCTCTTGAAACGAAGTTATTGAAATGCTAACTCTCATTCGTATTTACTCCATAGAATAAATAACTATTCATTCAAATTACCCGATAGCCTAGTTGATAGTGACCCTGACTTCGAAGCTTAGGGTTGAGTGCTCGAATCCTGCTAAGGACAACATCTGTGTGATGAATACGAATATTTGAACTTGGGTAACTTATGTTCATATTTTTATATGAACATGTGTTTGTCTATGTAAATGCATTGAATCTTTTGATTTGACATTAATGCGACAGGCTCACAACATTGTTCGAAAAAATCTTAAAAATTCCAGAACAATTCTTTAATACTTCTTAATTGTTACAGTTTCTGTACACCAGGTTCCTTTAATGCTTTCCTAGCCGAGAATTCCATCGACAAGTAAGCGACGTCTTTGCCGTTTAAAAAAATTGGCGATACCTGTCATGTTGCCCTCAATAAGCTTCAGTGAAAATGTGACGAAAGGGATTTAGTTGTCTGGATCTCTACTCTACGATTACTCCAGATATTGCGTTAGAATATAAAAAAGGCTCACCGCCATGCTCGCACGTTGTTCCAAAAAAAATTCGGTGAAATATGGGTCGAAAGGCCCTTAGTTTTTTTGGATCTCTGGGAAATTGCGTGAATAAAGAAAGAATTGTAAAAATATTTCCTAAAGTATTGTGTGCTTTCTAAAAGCAATTTACTGTAAATCACTTTCGTATCGCACAGCAATGCATATGTATGATAAATAAATAACAAAGCAGCGCATGCATTCGTCCCATTTCAATTCGAAGTGAAAATTTTAGATACTTCCCGGTTCATGACATGAGTTGTTTTGTACTCTTAAATGGCGATAGGCTCACCACCTGTCGCGATGGAATAAGCTCTGAAGAAATTTAGTTTGAAAAGACTAAATTTTCTAAACCACTAATCACGCCAGTATAAGAAAAACCAACGTCAGTCTATTTAATTTTTGTTTAATTTTATTATCTCCGTGGGAGAGTAGCGTACACGCCGGATTTCAAGGTGTCGCCAGCTCTGAGGTCCCGACTTCGATTCCCAATCCTGTCAATGTAGATAACACTTTTTGTACATTTTCACGGGTCTGGATATTAGTGATACCTTGATTGTTTCTGATTCTATATTACAAATACTTTAGCTGTTAACTTTGGTATCACAGCAATGTATGTGATGTTGTCTCTATCTACGAGTATGTATATATTTAGTTACATATTTTAATTTCTTGTTGAGCGAATGAATAAAGATCGAATGGTGAAAAACACATCTAGCGCAGAAGTTAACATTAAAAATAGTCGAGGTAGGCCGAGACAAACTTTCGAAGATCATATGAGCAAATCGCTCGAATAAGCGAGGGTCAAGAGCTCTCGGATACCTACAAATGCTGTATGAAGGAAATGACGAATTTGAAAGAAGCGGAAGAGGTATGTTAGGATCGTAACACTTGGCGATTTGTTCTATCTGGCTACTCCGTCAGGAACTGTACGTGAAGATGAGCTATCAACCTAAACAAAGCTATCCTCAACGAATGATATAACGAATATCCTATGACGACCTCCGTGGACGAGTGGCGTAAACACTGGTTTTCAAAGTGTCGCCATCTGAGGTTCATCTGTCTCCCGGGTTCGATTCCCGGTCGGGTCAATGTAGAAAAACTACTTTTTATACATTTTCTCGGGTCTGGGTGTTATTTATAATATTATCAGACTGAACTTGGCAAGTATAACAATTGTACCGGCATTTGAGAGTGCATGGAATAAAACATACTACGAACACGTAGTACAATCGGTCCCGGCGATGTATAAGTGGTATCTCGAATAAGTTTACACAGGAATTTTAGGTGTACAAAGTTTTGCGCTTACAAAATAAAATTCTTTATACTGGTGTAGATATGAAGCAATGCAATTTAGTCCAATCTACTTTTCATCGAAACTTATTTGAGACAACTTGATAAGTGGTGACTCTATCCCGACTTAGTGCCGAAGCTTAAGAGTTAAAAAGAAAAGAAATATATATTTTAAGCATTCATAACTCGACTACAAGCATTCGTATCATCACGTTTGTCTCTAATGGGATTCGAATCTTTAAGCCTTAGATTTAAAGACACGGTCATTGCCAATTAGACTATCGAGTAAGTGTATTTTTCCATAATTTTAACATATTTATCAAGGTGACATAGGTATCAAGTCGGATCGTAAGTAAGTTTTAAAAAATGTCCATTGTATATCTTTATCAAAGTTATAAACAGTGATCTTTATGTCTAAGCCAACTATATATCATATAAGGTTTTGCAAAAACCCAAAGGTACGAGCCTGCTACCTGGGGATTGAACTTGAGTCTCTAGACTTTAATTCCGATCACCCTACCACTCGGTAGACGTATAAATTCTATTACAAGTTCGTCTGCAATATGTGAGTTTTAAGGTGACTTTCGAAATCACAAAATTTGACTTTTCTACAATTTTGAAGGTGAAATGTGTAACAAAGCTTACGTAGTAAACTGAGTATTTCCCTTTAGGACGAGAATGAGCTCTTGTTGCAGGTCTCGATGTCGTGACGGTTGGGAATTCCCGCATTGGACGACTACTCTATAGGATATAGTGCTTTGCAGAAATTAAATTAATAAACGCACCATGGCAAAATATATACGTATATGTAATTAGCAGCATAATACAGGTATATACATAAATACTTCAGTAAGCTATAAATCATTATACAATAAGCTCTCCACCTGTCAGGTTGTCCCTAATAAGCCTCGGTAAAAAGTGGGGCGAAAGAATTTAATTGTCTAGACCCCTGTCTACCCCAGTATAGTATTTTGAATTATTAATAGTTTATTTAGCAGCAAAAACATGCCTTAGAACAGATATATTGTATGCCTTGGAATAGGTAGTATTCGTGAAGATATTGATTTTATAAAGTTGATAACGTATCCGTGGGCACGGAGACTACCCCCCATGACCACGGATTTGGGACGGACCCGACGTTTCGGATGCTGTATAGCATAAATAAAAATAATTTGTAAAAACTAATTAAAAACGCGATAAAATCCGAAAATCGTTTTATTTAAAATGTGTAGTATTCGCGTAAATACAAGAAATAATTATAGTTCCTAACGCATTAACATAACAATAACAGATACCTAACAGCTTAAAACATTCCGCATGATAAATAAACAAACAAATATCATGAATTATGCATACAAGTTAAGCAGCACTGTCGGTCTGTAACGACCCATGGAGGTCCGCAGCAGGAGATAGGCTTTTAGCGTTTGCTACTATCGCCACGCTTTGCAAACGGATTGGCGATCGCGGTGAGAAATAAAGAAAGAAAAGTTATATTTGCCACACACACACAATACACACGCATAGGTACTGAAAACTGTTACAAATAACATTAATATAATATAAGGAATGTTCCTAGGAACTTCGCACCTTTTATGCTACTGAACCGTCTCGACCTGTTAAGCTTTTTCGAGATATTTTTTGAGATGAGTATAGCGCCATCTGTCGGTACCCAAAGACGTATTAAAGGCGGAAACGGGAGGCCACGGGGAAATGGGAGTGACATATTGTTACGCTGACAACATATAGCCATTAATTAAAATGTAGTTTTGAAATAAAATGTTAAATTGTAATAGCTTTAAAACAATTTAAAAAATACCCATTCTAACACACTTCAAATTCAAACACCTTTCATACCAATTTTAAATTAAAAAAACCGATAGCCTAGTCAGTAGTAGCCCTGCCTTCGAAGCTTAGAGTTGCGATTTCGAGTGCTGCTAGGGACAAACATTACTGCGATGAATATGTTTGTACTCCAGTCACGAATGTTTATATGCATAAATTGAATATTTATCTATCAAAAATATGTGAATATATTTATTTATTTATTTATCTTCACGCACAATCCCTGACGGGGTAGCCAGAGAGAACAGATCGCCAAGTGTCACGATCCCTACATACTTCTTTCGCTTCTTTCAGATTCATCATCTTCTTCATACATGCACGTCTAGGTATCCGAGTACTCTTGACCCTCCTCTCTTCGAGCAATTTGCTCACATGGTCTTCGGAAGTTAATCTCGGTCTACCTCGACACCTTTTAATGTTAACTTTCGCGCTGTATATTTTCTTCACCATTCGGTCTTCACTCATTCGCTCTACGTGCCCAAACCATCGAAGCACGCCCTTATCCATTTTTGAGACAAGGTCATCTTTCAAACCTGCCATATTGCGAATATCTTCGTTTCGCTTTCGGTCGGCCATGGTAAGGCCGCACATTTTACGAAGAGATCGCATCTCCACTGCATTCAACCTGCTTTTATGCTTCTTCTGGAATACCCAGGTTTCGCTGCCATATAACAAAGTCGGTACCAACACTGCGTTATGTATTGCAAGGCGTGCACTTTTCCCAACGCCTTGCCTTTTGATTAACGCAGTCAGGGCACCATTGACTTTGTTCCCGGCAGCGACACGCCTGTCCACATCTAAATCACATCTTCCATCCCGGCTAAACGCACTCCCCAAGTATACAATTTCATTCACCTGTTCTAGACATTCCTGATTTACCCAAATTTCGCACTTCGTTCTTTCTTCGTCCCTTTCAAATACCAGAACCTTAGTTTTATTAGCATTCAAACGGAGACCATTAATTTCACATTCTTCTTTCATACACGTGACTAATGCCTGCAGTTCTGCCTCTGATGGTGCTATAAGCACTGCATCATCAGCATAAAGCAGACAATTTACTTTTATGTCACCCAATTTCACACCCAAACAGCTATCTTTCAGCTTCTGTAAACAGTTGTCGAGATACAGTATGAATAGCCAGGAAGACATGACACAACCCTGTTTTACGCCCGTTTGGACGCTAAACATGGGTGACAGGTCATGCCCTACCCGCACACAGGCTTTACAGTCACAGTAAAGTGACTGCACAGCCCTTAGCAATCGACCATCCACAACATACCCCGGCAACAGTTCCCACATTTTCTTCCTTACAACCTTATCAAATGCTTTCTCAAGATCCACAAAAGCTACAGAAAATCTTCTGGTTAGCAGCCAGAAGCTTCTCCGTGATCATGCGGAGAGAAAACATTTGATCCGTGCATCCTCTTCCAGGTCTAAATCCGCATTGTGCCTCCCATAGAAATCTTTCCGATTTATCTTGCATCCTACGTGTCAAAACCTTCGAGTAAACTTTACTTGCTAAACTGGTCAAGCTGATCGCCCGATAGCACCCGCAGTCATAATGTGAACCTTTACCTTTATATAAAGGCACAATGACCGCGGATCGCCAATCATCCGAAACAGCCCCCGTTCGCCAGCACAAATTGCACAGCAGATGAAAGCTGTCCCAGACGCGTGGCCCACTATACTTGACCATTTCAGCAGTAACTCTGTCTAGTCCCGCAGCCTTACCACATTTCAAACTTCTAATCGCACATTCAATCTCTTTCATACTGATGACCTCAGTGTCATCGAGGTCCGAGTCTGGCGTACCAGTCACGGCGTCACCCTCGGATCCCTCACTAAGATCATCACACGCATACATCTCTCTATAAAATTCGCTCCATCGCTGCATGACGTCCGATTTTTCTGAGAGGACGTCATTGGTTCCCGAAAGCACTTTATTCATTCTTAAGGCTGTCGCACCACTCCGGGTCCTTCCAACCTCTTTCCAGAAGAGTTTGGAGTTCTCCTTGAAGTTGTGCGACAACCTTTCGTCCGCTTCCATTCTACTCCTTTCACGCACTTCCTCAATCAATGCTTTCGTGTGAACTTTCTGGAGCTTATATCTTTCTTTCCTCTTCTCTCTCATATCCTTATCATTACTAGAGGCCAAGTAGTCTAACCATGCTTTCTTCTTCTTATTTACAGCTTCTTTCACTTCGTCATTCCACCATGCATCACCCTTTTTACTACTACCTCTTTTCACAGTTCCACACACGTCTTCCGCTGCACTAACCATTCCATCTCTAAGGCTCTGCCATATTTCTTCCACACATTCTTTCCTAACACCAATGCTGTCCAGCTTTTCGGCTACCCTTGCTTGATATTTATTCCTAGTGTCCGCTTCCTGAAGCTTCCAGCTTCGGATGCTACCGACCGACTGTGGTTCTGGTATCGCCGTCCGGTGGCGCCAACCTGCGAACAGACCCCTAAATCTAGTAATCACTAGGTAGTGATGGGTTCTCAGGTCAGCACCTCGGAACACTCGCGTATCCATCACCTGTTTTCGCAGTCGGTCATCCACCAGGAATAAATCGATCATACTTCTCTCATTCTCTCTTGTTCTTAGTATACATATGGATTTTCTTGTGACTAAACATAGTGTTTGTCACAAGAAGACCCTTTTCCTTGCATACAGCCAGTATAAGCTTGCCAGCATCGTTAACCCTTTTATCGCCAAACATTCCAAGCACCGACTCGTACCCTGGCCGAGCGGTACCAACCCATCCATTCAAATCACCACATACAACAATTCTTTCGTTTCCTCTAACCAAGTCTAGGACTTCTCTTACATTCTCCTGAAACTCCTCCAGCTCAGCTCTGACGACGAAGCCACCGGCGCATAAACAGCCAAAAGGAATAACTTCGTCAGTCCCAATTTAAAGCGAACCCAGAGAAGTCTCGAGTTCACAACCTTATATTCAGTCATAACATCGACCAACCGAGACGACAGCAGCACCCCACTCTCTGGCAGGCGCTCTCGCTTTCCGGGACTCCGGACCATAGAGCTAACGCCCCGCCAGGGAGCTCTTCAGTACCACTGCCCTTCCGCTTGGTCTCCGACAAACACACGACATCTAATTCTCTTTCTTTCATTATTTCAATCAACTCATTCGTCTTATCTCTCATGCCTCCTCTAACATTCCACGTGCCAACTCTGCACTCCGTCCTCCACCTTCCGCCGTGTCGGGCTGTGCGTGACGGGTGGCGGTCCCCATCGCCGCTTTGCGCGCTGCATTTCACACCAACGGGGACGAACTGGTGTGCGTCGCCTTGGGGGGACGCCCTAACCCTCGTTGGCATGGGTGCGCAGCTGTGTAGAATTGCAGCCCTGAAAAGGGCTGGCAGGGGTCGCGACGAGCACGCTTCTACAATGAATATGTAATGATATTGTACGATTAGTTTAGACACTAAGACTGTCAAGTTGTCTCAAATAGGCTACAGTGAAAAGTGAGTCGAAATGACTTAAATTACTAGACCTATATCAATCCTCGAATAAAAATCTATATCAATCCTCGTGTAACGTAATATGCATAAAGACATTAATAAAAATATAAATAACATTAGAATTCATATTTGACGACTAAGATATTTTGATATGTTCCTCTGTTTGTTCAAACTCCCTGTCCATTCCGTCTGTACGTACATCAAATATAATTTACATTTGTTCGCTATGTTTTCGACACCATTTTCATTAAGTAAAGTACTTAGCAAATAGTCCTTTGGAACTTAGCAAAATATAGATTAATGGACTCTCTAGCTCTTGATGCTACAAGCAAATGTTAATATTACTATACATATTATGTTATCTATACATATAAATAAAATCGGAGTGTCTGTTTGTAATATGGAAATAACGGTTTTTACTACATTTATATGAATATATACGGTACATACACCAAAATAACATTTTTATAATTAAAATTTTTGTCTGTCTGTCTGTTTGTACCGGATAATCTCTGAAACCGCAGGACCGATTTTAACAGGACTTCCACTGACAGATAGCTAATGTTAAAAGGAGTAACATAGGCTACTTTTATTTTAAAACCATAATTAGGGTTCCGCGTTAAGTCTTAAACTGCGAGCAAAGCCGCAGGGGGGCAATAGCAGTTTGTTCAAACTCCCCGTCCATTTCGTCTGTACGTACATCAAGTATAATTTACATTTGTTCGCTATGTTTTCGACACCATTTTCATTAAGTAAAGTACTTAGCAAATAGTCCTTTGGAACTTAGCAAAATATAGATTAATGGACTCTCTAGCTCTTGATGCTACAAGCAAATGTTAATATTACTATACATATTATGTTATCTATACATATAAATAAAATCGGAGTGTCTGTTTGTAATATGGAAATAACGGTTTTTACTACATTTATATGAATATATACGGTACATACACCAAAATAACATTTTTATAATTAAAATTTTTGTCTGTCTGTCTGTTTGTACCGGATAATCTCTGAAACCGCAGGACCGATTTTAACAGGACTTCCACTGACAGATAGCTAATGTTAAAAGGAATAACATAGGCTACTTTTATTTTAAAACCATAATTAGGGTTCCGCGTTAAGTCTTAAACTGCGAGCAAAGCCGCAGGGGGGCAATAGCAGTTTGTTCAAACTCCCCGTCCATTTCGTCTGTACGTACATCAAGTATAATTTACATTTGTTCGCTATGTTTTCGACACGATTTTCATTAAGTAACTTTACTTAGCAAATAGTCCTTTGGAACTTAGCAAAATATAGATTAATGGACTCTCTAGCTCTAGATGCTACAAGCAAGTGTTAATATTACTTAAGGATATTTATATAAACATTCATTTCATTATAAGCATTCAAATTCAAGGTAACAAATTGAACGAAATTATGTAATAGATAATTTCTAAGATAGAAGTTTCAGATAATGACGCTTTTACTCGTATATATTTTTTCAAACATCTCGCATATTCACAATGCTAAGTTAGACAGAGATCTGTATAAATATGTCCATTCCTAACTTAATTCCCTTTCTTTCTTACCTATGTAGATCACACTTGGATGAGATGATACAAAATGTGATTGGCGAATTGTCAAAGTTATACTTTTCTACAATTTTGAAGGCAAAATGTGTACCAAAGCTGATTACTACTGCTGAGTATAACTGGGTATTATCTAATCTTTGCCGAAGCTGCTTTAGTATTCTGTTTAAATGTGGGAATAGTTTAATTAATCTCATATCATATATGACTCCTTCGTCAAGTTACATATTCACCGATTTTCAAGGTTTCGCCGGCTCCAAGTTTCCAAGTTTGATTTCTTGTTTTTTTTTTTTTTTTGATTTTTCTATATACACTCAGTGAATTAAATTAAATTACCCTGAAGTGCACTGAACAATATTTAAACCAAAAATTAATGCTTACTATAAGTGGAGAGAAAAATTAGTATAACCATAATATAGAACCATATATTGAACCATAAATGTTATTGTCATACTCATGTCAAAATTAAAAAACAAAAGACTGGCCATGTTATCTGCTTAAAATATGCTTTTTTTCGTGGATGACGTAAGAGACGATTAAGGGAAAAACCTTGGCTATTGATATTGTTTTAATATCCATTAATATGGATAACGTCAAATGTCAAGGTTCAGCAAACCCAGATAAGCAGCAGTGTTCTCAGGTGCGCGATGTCTGGTACAACGATTGCCAAACCACTTGTCAAGCATAGCGACGTCGTCTAGGTTATTGTGGTACAAAGTAGTGGCAGCTATTCGTATCTTCCAATGAGTCCGCGTCGGCTTCCAGCTTGTAGCATTTTTGTTATATTTCGAATCAAAATAAAGTTTCTGCTACAACAAGTAACAGTCAACTAAGGGTAAAGAATGCGCCGTTACATGCCCACTCATTAATTGGGCGGCTACTACAATAACAGACCTTTCCATGTTGAAAAATTCACAAGATTACTGAAAAAGCGATACCCAAAACCTGGGGAGCCGTAAAACGATTATTTCCAATAAGTCCTTTCGACCTATCTTTCACCAAAGCCAATTTAAGATCTGGTGTACCACCTGGTGAGCCCACCGCCGTTTAAGTGTTGCTAGTAGTAAGCCGGTACAATGTACTTACATAAATATTCACATAGATCACTCAGAAGTCGTAACCCCAACTTTAAACCTCAGTTTCAAAAGCAGAGCCACTGCCAACTCGGCTATCGGTATTCACTACTGCTTTGTCTAATTAAACATGTTTCGTCGTTATAAAATCGTAGAGAAAATAACATATAACAAAGATACCTATGTGGCGCGGCACGAAGTCAATAGTAGAAAAGTCCCACTAACAGGCGGCTGCATCAAAGGGTATGGCAGCGCAACAACATTTAAGAAAGGATTTTTGCAAACAAAACGGCTAATGGTGCTCCTATCACACCGAAGTCCGGAGTAACACGACATTTTTAAAGTGAATATTAATTAGAGACGTAATTTAGACGGCGATAAAGAATGCAGATGTCAAACCCTCACTTTCAAGAGAGGTCCTATGTCCTGCTGTGACATTTAACAGGCCGTTGTATTTGTAGGTATTATTGTGATGTAAACCTAGATGAGAAAAAGGAACACTAAAAATAGCCTAACTCACACATCTATTAAAAATGAATGAGATGGCATACATTAAAGTTTATCTTTCTGTAGGTTTCACTTCTGCCACGTGTATGAAAGCATATTTTTTTGTTTTGCATTACTATGTGTGTTTCAATATTTCTTCAAATGCCAAGCACATTATTTTATCCCTGTGGCATCTTTCCATATTATTTCACCATAAACCTTACCTTCCCTTACCGACATAATCCCTTAATACAGCCAAAACAAATTACACCACGGTGTAAAAGCGTTCTTCGGCTATTGCGGTTCCAAATGAAAACGTTTCATACTGTGAATGGATACAGAATCCACGCTCTTAAATCGACGGCAGCTGGGGACTTATAAAATGCAGCTTTACTACTTTACTTGGCTGTAATATCACATTGAAGTCTCCGATTTACTCGGCGTAGCTTAAGCCGATTAAGCAAGGACTTCGCTTTGAAGTTCAGCCCTGCGCAGTTGTAACGGCTTGATAACCAGCCGAGACGTATAATTACTCTCGGCAGTTATAATGTAATTATGTATTGAGATTTTGATCTACTGTTTGATTTACTTAATTTTTTAACGACAGAGTAAGATTACTTTCCACGTAATTGAAGAAAGGTGATATCTCTCACAAAGTTCTTAACTTGACAGTCGATGTGTCTTCCAAACATGTACACTATCAATTGTAAAAATATTTTAATAGTTAGTAGTGGTAGTTCCACAGATTACCCGTGCCCTACAAATAAAAATACAAAAACACAAAACAACAGACTATTCTGATTCCATAATAATTAATTCTTACGCCACAGTGAAAATATTCGACTCTGTTTTAAAAATCTGCTTTGTTTTAAAATCGTTTTGAAAAGATTTTTACTTCACTGTTCCCTTTTGATCTGCCGCCCGATGTTTTGACATTTTACATATCGTAGAAGTCTAGTTTGTCACTATTGAATATTGGACCTTCAATCTACCTGATTATTGGGAGATCATTGTGTAATCCTATACATGAAGAATGTATGTAGGAAGAACTGAGGAAAGCTTGGAGAGCGGTGTGAAGTCAACGTAACAAACACTTCCTCCACAGCCCACCAACACGCATCGGAAGTGGAATGACCTACGTTAGGCCGGCCATGTAGGTTCCTCTTGGTTCACCATGCCAAGCCACGGTTACAAAGCCCCACCGCCACGACAAGGCGGTAATCTATTCGGGACCAATGCAATATACTTGACTTACCAAATCTTTTTTTATAGATCGTCTAGAATAAATATTAATGGGTACATCTAGGGTACAGTTAGCTAAATATTTGTCGTTACATTCATTGTTCAATATCAACAAACAGAAACGCTCCCGCGTGCTGCATCAGTATTCCTCGGCAGCCGGGCAGCGCCGAGTTGCACTGCGTGCAGCGAATGCACCCCCGTCGGCAACAGTTCCCGAAGGCGTTGCACGTGGCGCCGCGCATTATTCACGTGTATTTGCTTGCGGCGATATTCTATAAATGGGATGTTTCGTAACTCTGACACGAATGGGGATCAATTTAAATATGTCTTTTGTTGGCGTAAGGAATTTTTTGGTTACTTACTTGTTTAGCTTACTAAACGGTCACAGTCCACTGCAGGAGATGGTACGTCCTTTAATGAGGATTTACCATGATCTGCCCGCTTGGCAAACGGATTGACGATCGTAATATTTTAGAAGCTGCCGTCCGTATTTTTCGAGACGATTACTTTCTAAGATGATTAGTAGTCACGATAGCATACGTGGATGAGTGGCTTACACACAGTGGTATTCGTGGTGTCGCTCTGATGTCCCGTGTTCGATTCCCGTTAAATGTAGCAAAAACTTTTCCTGTAATGTCTCGGGTGTGAGTGATTGCAGTGGCTTCGTTGTTTCTGATTTCATAATACAAGTGCTTAAGCTGCTTACTTAGATAAACAAGCAAATAAAAAAACAATTTTAACAAACAAATGGCGGCGCAACATTTTTAAATATACAACAAGTGGAGCGTAATTACAATGTTCTCAGTCGTAACAAGGTCATCGTTTGCGAGATAGTTCCGCGGCCGATTTCTCCTGAGGACGCCTCGTTTGCCGAAACATATTCCCATTCATAATTTGAGTTCAACTGCTTCGGAATAAAATTACACGTGCGCCGCGTGGAACAATTACGGCGCGTCATTTAACTTAATCAAGTCGAAATATATTTCTTATTCTATCTAACGTTAGCTGAGAAATAAACATTTATTGTAGCTTCAAGAAAGTCTGATTACAAAATGGCGAGACGCCTTTGTTTTGTATAACACTAGTTACATCCCGCGTCTATGTGTTATCTAAAAACATCCAGAGAAATCCAGTTAGTATCCAAATCAAAATCAAAATCTGTTAAAGTCAATCATTTATTCTCCATTTTATATCAAACTGAAACCTTACATTATTCCGGAATAAAAGCCATAGAACATAGGCTATGCTGTATCCCTGTGCAAAATATTATTCAGATCCGTTCAGCCGTTCTGACGTGTTTATGATTTTTTTATAGAAGAGGGAGGCAAACGAGCAGGTGGCTCACGTGATGGTAAGTGATTACCGCCGCCCATGAACACCCACAATAACAGAGGCATAGCAGACGCGTTGCCGGCCTTAGAGTGCCCCCCCCCCTCCAGAATTGGGAGCGGGGGGGTGTGGGCCTCCGGTTACCTGCACTCACAAGATGAAACGCAGAAGTTTGTTAGACTTCACGCCGGTATTCTGTGAGGTCGTGGTACTTCCCCGATCGAGCCGGCTCATTTATGCAACAACAAAAGCTGATACGTGGCTCTACCACTGTTATTTCACAGTCAGTGGTAAGATCAAAACCTTGTAGCTAGTCATACGCCCCTCGTCCACGAAATAAATAAACTATAAAAATCGAACGTAAGAGATCAAAAGATTGAAAGATAAGTTTAAAGAAATATCTTTATTTAAAAAGCAATGAGTTAAATTTGCTTGCAATAAAACTATTATCTTTGCGAGGAACCATTTTTAAAATAAATATTAGCGCAGCTGCGGCGCCCCGTTGTTACTGCGGCAATTCTTATACTTTCTAGGATAATACAGAGACCTTCGGAGATGTTTCAGATGTGATACGTTTGGTATTATACAGTGCAACTCAAGTTCGAGCAACTACCATCTAATAAAGTTCATGTTTTACGGTTTAAAATATCTCTCTTGTAAGATCAAAAGTCGGGATAGTGGTTGGGTGGTTGAAATTTCGAATCAAGAGACCCGATTAATCCCAGGTGGCAGGCTCGTACCAATGGGTTTTTCAAAAAACTTATACATAAACAAAAAAAATATATCGTTGGCTTGGACATTTAGATGGCGACGGGCTCGCCACCTTCAATGGGTTTTTCAAAAAACTTATTCAAAAACAAAAAAATTATATCGTTGGCTTGGACATTTAGATGGCGACGGGCTCGCCACCTTTCCAATTTTTCCCAAAAATGTCTTCGGTGGAAAGTAGGGAAAACGACTTAATTGTCTAAACTCTGTCAACCCCATTGTTAGGAATGGCATGAAGATATGTATTAAATATTTAAGTTCGAAAGGACTTTAATTGTGTATACGTCTGATTATCCCGGGAGTTTTCAGCTATCTATTATAACACTTTGATGTAAAAATTACCTGATAGCTTAGTTAGAAGTGTGACCTTGCCTTGGAAGATGAGGGTAGTGGGTTGGAATCCCGTTGACCACAAACATTTCTGTGATGGATAGTAATGTTTGTACTGTACTGTACTATAAATGTGGATATAAATATTGGTATATGTCTTTATTTTTTTTTATTTCTGTCTATTTATTACGTATAAATATAATATTTTTCATTGATTTTTAAGTTGTTGCAATATAAATTTATATTTAATGTATTTTAAATATGCATGTTAGTATATTACAAAACAAAGGTGTCTCGCCATTTGGTAATCAGACTTTCATAAAGCTAGCTACAATAAATGTTTATTTCTCAGGTAACGTTACATAGAATAAGAAATATATTTCGACTTGACTAAGTAAAATGATGCACAGTAATTGTTCCACGCGGTGCACGTGTAATTTTATTCGGAAGCAGTTGAACTCCTATTATGAATGGGAATATGTTTCGGCAAACGAGGCTTCCTCAGGAGAAATCGGCCGCGGAACTATCTCGCAAACGATGACCCTGTTACGACTGAGAACATTGTAATTACGCTCCGCTTTATATTTAAAAATATTACGCCGCCATTTGTTCGTTGAAATTGTTTTTTAATCTGCCTGTTATCTACAGCTGGATAAAGGACATTCGACATGGAGCCAGTGTTGAGATTTGAGATGATAAAATATGAATAACGATTTAGACATCGACGTACGAATTTACCTTTTTCATTTGTTCGTTACATTTTATTTTTTTTTAGGCTTTACCTGATATAAACAGGTAGATACCTGTTTATATCAGCTGGATAAAGGACCTTCAACTGTGGGCCAGTATCTCGATTATAAAAAAATTATAATAATTTAACCATGTGGTATCGGTGTAAGAATTTAAAGAAGATAGAGGTCAGTACTTTCTTCTCGTTAGTGTCATAGGAGACGAGTAGGAGGAAGCGTTTATTACTGCGTTTGCCAATGCGTTTGCCAAATATGGCAATTGGAAAATACACCCGTAAACGAAGACGTCTATGTCCAGCAGTGGACTTTTACAGGCCGTTTTGATGATGTTAATTGATTTTAAAATAAATAAATATAATAATCTTCACGCAATTCCCAATACAAGGGTAGACAGAGGTCTAGTCTAGACAATTAAGTCCTTAGGACTCACCTTCCACCGAATATATTGTCGAGATAACGTGACAGGTGGTGAGCTCCCGCCATTTTTATGGCCAAGCCAACGATATAATACGTACAAAAGTTTTGTAAAACCCGTTAGCTACGAGCCTGCCACCAGCACCACCAACAACCACTCGGCTATCGTGATTTTTGATTTTAAAGCTTTTCTATAAGTCACGATAGCCGAGTAGTTGGGTGGTCGGAATTTCGAGTCGAGAGACCCGAGTTCGTTCCCCAGGTGGCAGGCTCATACCAATGGAGTTTTCAAAAAACTTATGTACGAATTACATCGTTGGCTTGAACATAAAGGCGGCGACGGGCTCACCACCTGTCACGTTGTCCCGAAAATATCTTCGGTGGAAGGTGGGTCGAAGGGACTTAATTGTCTAGACTAGACCTCTGTCTACCCCTGTATTGGGAATTGCGTGAAGATATTTATATTTATTTATTATTTATTTCTATAAGTCGTAGACGAAGAAAAATGTGTGATTAAATTAAAGAGAATTTTTTTTTAAATTGAACTGACATGGGCGAAATTCAACTGACAAGGGATTGGAACTGATACGTGTAAGACACGGTGGCTCTGGGGTAAGAAAGAGCGTTGCCACGGATCGACAGAGGTCGCGGGTTCGAATCCCGCCCGTGTTTTTTGAAATCTTAAAAACATTTTTTCTTTTTAATTTAATCAAAATTGCGTAAGAAAAATTTGCTTTATAACAACACAGTTCTAACAGGACAATAACAAATATTTTCCACATAAACATCTACCGAGAAAATGGTATCTTAATAAAATAAAAAATATCCTCACGCAATTCCCAATACAGGGGTAGATAGAGGTCAAGTCTAGACAATTAAGTCCCTTTGACCCACCTTCCACCGAAGATATTTTCGGGACAACGTGACAGGTGGTGAGCCCATCGCCGTCTTTATGTCCAAGACAACGATAAAATTCGTACATAAGTTTTTGAAAAACTCATTGGTACTGCCACCTGGGGATTGAACTCGGGTCTCTCGACTCGAAATTCCGACCACCCAACAACTCGGCTATCGTGACTTTTGAAAATGGTATCTTCAGACAATTAATCTTCACTTGATATTGATAAACAGGTGTTGTGGCCTTCGAATGCTTGCCTTCAGTTGTTACGTTTGATGTCAATAAATCTAATGCTTCATACTCATGAATGCTTCATACTTCATAATGATTTCAACTTGTGTGCCTTCAGAAGAATCTAAATAGGAGCAAGAGAAGGTCATAAAATAGTGTAAAGAAATTAATTTTTACGTATTATTCCCAATACTAGAGGTCTATACAATAAAGTCCTATCGACCCACCTTTCACTGAAGTTAATTTGAAAACCGTTACAGGTGGTGCGCCTATCGCCATCTTGGGCTCAATTTTTTTTTTAAATATTCGTGAAGATATTAATTTTATACAGTTCCTAACGCATAAACATAACAATAACAGATACCTTACAGCTTGCAACATTTCGCATGATAAATATAAATAAACAAATGTCGTGAATTATGCATACAAGCTAAGCAGCACTGTCGGTCTGTAACCGCAAATTCAGTCGTTAGCATCAAACGCGCATTACACCGCGTCACTCGCAAGTGGCGACCGTCGCGTGACGTCACTTCCGCCGCAACTGACAAAGGCAGCTACGTTATTGAGCGACGTTACGTGACGTATGTTAACGACGTGTGTGTAATACAAGCCTGCGTCAATTTTGAAAATTATATATGGATTGATAAACGTGTACATTCGACGACCTCCGTGGACGAGTGGCGTACTCACCGGTTTTCATGGTGTCAGCTCTGTGGTCCCGGGTTCGATTCCCGATCATGTAAATGTAGGAAATACTTTTTCTACATTTTCGCAAGTCTGGCTGTTTGTGGTACCTTCGTTGTTTCTGATTCCATAATACAAGTGCTTACGCTGCTTACTGTGGGATCAGAGCAATGTATGTGATATTGTCCCCATCTATGTATGTATCTATACATATATATACGAGTATATAACAACCTGTGGAAGTCGAATAATACAGTAAGAAGTATAGGCTTCTAGGGTTTGCTACAAAGCGTGGCGGGCTTTGTAAGCTGATCGGAGATCGCGGTGAGAAAGAAAGTTGTATTTATCTCACACACACACACATACGCATAAGTACTGACAACTGTAACAAATAACATAAATATAATATATGGAATGATGACACTTCGCTCCTCTTATGCTGCTGAAAGATCTCGATCAGTCAAGCTTTTGTGAGATATTTAGTGAGATGAGTATAGCGCCATCTGTCGGTACCCAAGGACGTATTAAAGGCAGAAAGACACGCGGGCGGGGGCCACGGGGAAAAGGGGGTGATATATTGATATTTATCTATTCAAATATATAAGTATGTAATAATATGGTACCGCTGGCTTAGACACTAGGATCACGATAGGCTTACCACCTATCATGTTGTCAAAACTGGGCTTCGGTGAATAGTAAGTGAAAATTACTTAAATTACTAGACCTATGCTTATCCTATTGAGTCACGATAGCCGAGTGGTTGGGTGGTCGGAATTTCGAGTCGATAGACCCGAGTTCGATAATCAGGTAGCAGGCTCGTACCAACGGTTTTTTTTTTCTCAAAACCTATGTACGCTTCATACGGCTTGGACATAAAGACGACAGGCTCACCACCTGTCACGTTGTCCCGTAATATCTTCGGTGGAAGGTGGGTCGAAGGGACTTAATAGTCTAGACTAAACTTCTGTCTACCCCTGTATTGGGAATGTCGTGAATATATTTTTGTTATGTTTATACTAGTATTGGTAAAATGCATGAAGAAATTAATAAAAAATATTAACAACATTAGAATTCATATTTGACAGCTGAGATATTTGGACATGTTCCTCTGTTTGCACAAACTCCCCGTCCATTCCGTCTGTACGTACATCAAGTATAATTTATATTTGTTCGCTATGTTTTCGACACCATTTTCATTAAGTAAAGTACTTAGCAAATAGTGCTTTGGAACTTAGCAAAATATTGATTAATGAACTCTCTAGCTCTCAATGCTTCAAGCAAATGTTAATATTACTTAAGAAAATTTATATAAACATTCATCAAATTTAGTTACAAATTGTATTAAACGAAATTATATTATCTATACATATATATAAAATTGGAATATCTGTTTGTAATATTGAAATAACCGTTTTTTACTATATGTATATTATAAAGTCACGATAGTTGAGTGGTCGGGTGGTTGGAATTTTGAGTCAAGAGACCCGAGTTCCACATGTCACGTTGTCCCGAAACCTCGGTTGAAGGTGGGTGGAAGGGACTTAATGTCTAGACTAGACATCTGTCTATATTGGGAATTGCGTAAGACATTTATATTTTTATCTATATATACTACTTGTATATGAAATTATACGATACATGCACCAAAGTAACATTTTTGTATTTACAATTTTTGTCTGTCTGTCTGTCTGTTTGTACCGCCTAAACTCTGAAATGGCTGGAACGATTTTAATAGGACTTACACTAACAGATAGCGAGTAATAAGGAGTAACATACGCTAATTTTATTTTCGCGTTAAGCGTTAAACTGCGGGTAAAGTCGCGGGGGGGGGAGTACCTTGTAAAAATATGTATATGTAATATAAATAAATATGTCCTTCCCTCATTTATTTCCTTTCTTTCTTTCTTAAATAGATCACACACTCACCTTAACCATTCAAGTTTCGCGTGGTTAAGGTGTGAATTGGGTAATCTTACATAATTTAGAGACGATTTGCTGCCCTCTATGTTTTTTTTTGTTTAATTTTTTTGTTTTAAGCACCGCCCTGATTTTTTTTCCTTATATACTCCTGGTTGACTGGTAGATAATGCCTTTAGGCATTAAGTCCGCCAATTGTACATTCAATTATGTGTGCAATAGAGTTTTTTAATAATAATAATAATAGGGAGCTGAAGAGCAAAATCTAGATGAAATACCATTGTAGTAAAATGCAACTAAAGGAAAATTGTAAATTTCCGTTATAATGGCGGGATAACCAACACAAAAAATACCAAACCAAAAAAAAAACAGATCAGAGAAGTGCAGGGTATCTGGTACTGCGATCACTAAACGTCCTTACGAAATAGACCTGGATCCAACAGTGGACTTTTACAGGCCATTAAGTTAAAAAAACTTTAGTACCAAAGTACAATAACTTTACTAAAATAGTTTCAACCTTCACGATAACGGAGTGCTAGGGTGGTCGGACCTTCGAGTCGAGAGGCCCGAGTTCGATCCCCAGTCTCGTACCAATGGGTTTTTCAAAATCTTATGTACGAACTTTATCGTTGGCCAAGACATTAAGACGGCGACGGGCTCACCACCTGTCATGTTGCCCCAAAAATATCTTCGGAGGAAGGTGGGTCGAAGAGACTTAATTGTCTAGACTAGACCTCTGTCTACCCCTGTATTGGGAATTGCGTGTATTTATTTATTTATTTTAATTTCACCCTTAACACAATATAATTAGACACTTGGTAACATATTGAACAGCTAACCTTGGTCTTGATAAACAGGATCTGCGTCCTTCAACGGGTGACCTTTGATAAACATATATTGCTTCCAATAAATTTGAAATAACGCGATACGAGATAGCGGCAAACATATATGTAAGTAGCTAAATGTTGTGTCAGCCTATTTTTAGGAATTTTGTTTGCGCGGGACACTTTTTTCTACAATAACATTAGCTTAAGTTACTACTGATAACAACAGCTATCTGCCAGTAAAAGTCTCGTTAAAATCGGTCTAGCCGTTTCAGAGATTAGGCGAAACAAACAGACAGATAAAAATTTAAAAAAATTAATTTTTTTATGCACCGTGTATACTGCTACTACAGCTAGGGTATATCTTTATATATAAAAATCTTCTACGCTTATGTATGTGTCTCATATACATTGAGTGAACAGCTTCATATGAATTTAGCAAAAAACTGTTAATTTGGAATTAAAGAGACATTTCAATTTTATTTTACTTGCAAAGATATTTTCATTTTGTTTTTAGAGTTGTTATAACGACTAAACGTACTTATTTTCTTATTTCTTTCTCTCTTACGCCGATACCACACACACATGCTTTCTTTTCTCTCCAAATGTATGCTGTATACGACAACAGAAATAATATTAAATCTGGCAAAAGCTACTGTCAGAAGGCGCGATAACACCAGACCAGTAGCTGGCAGGAGCGTCTAAGGTGCGACGTGTCTGATACGTACCAATTTCATTGGAAAACCCAATTTCCGTAGTGACATTTACGCGGGATGAGACGTGATAATAATAATAATAATACGTTTATTTGCCACAATCTATGTACAAAATTAAAGTATAATTTTTTATACTCATAATTACATTCTTCACCAACAACTGCGTGCATAAAGTAATTAATCCTTTGTAAAATAAATTACATACAAAATAAAAAAATGTCAAACTAAATACAAATCAAACTACTAAAGATACGCCAAATGACAAAATAAAAATAAAATATAATAAATATCTTAAATAAATTGATTTTCAGATTTTATTGCGTTTTTTTTACAAAATATTTTTATTTCCCGACGTTTCGGATGCTTTACAGCATCCGTGGTCACGGGGGGACAGGACTGAGAAAATCGTTTTATTTAAAAAGTGTAGTATTCGCGTAAATACAAGAAATCATTAAAATAAACATCTCCACGCCATTTTCAATACCTTCCACCGAAGACAGTTTTTGGGAGTCTGTCGTCGTCTTTATGTCTGATATATAAAACGTACATAATTTTTTAAAAACCCATTTTTTCGAGCCTTGAAGATCGAACTCGGGTCTCTTGAATCGAATTCTTATCGCCCAACCACTTGACTATCATGACTGTAAAATAAAAATAGAGTAAAATAATAATTTCATACAAATCATAATTTCAACTATAACCTAAATGTCGAGTTGAGCTTCCACCATGGCGTAGCCGTAACAGAAAGCTTGTAAGAAAGCATTACTAATGCTACGTCGCTAACCTACGTTACGTGTTATTTTTCTATGCGACATAACAAAAGGTAATTATAAAACTTACGCTGAAACTTACTGAAAATATTTCTTCGCGGCGCATTTGCAATTCAGATTATTTTATATCGTATTACGGCGACACGGGGATCGCATTATTCCGTTTCATTAAAATAGGTGTGGTGTTACACCGAACAAATTGCATCATATTTCTTGTTAATATTATGCTTTGTGTTAGCGACTTAGACTCTACAATTAACTACTGCAAATATATTTTGTTAAAAAAAACGAACCTGGTCACATGCAATTTCAAATATTAAAAGAAATTAAGTAAAATAAAGTCACGATAGCCGAGTGAATGGGTGATCGGAATTCAAGTCAAGAGACCAGAGTTAGATCCCCAGGTGGAAGGCTCGTACTTATGGTTTTTTTTTTCAAGTTGCGTACGATTCATATCGTTTAATTGGTCGATACGACGGCGACAAGGCACAAGCACCTGTCACGTTATCCCAAAATTATCTTCGTTAGAAGGTGGATCGAAGGGATTAATTGTCTAGACTACTGCCTGCCCCTGTGTTGGGAAAGTCATGAAGATATTTTATTTATAAAGGAATTAACTGCATTTTCAATTTAGACTAGTTTAGATCCCTTCACGAAAAGAGTCATTAAATGAATTAGGGTATATTCGTTACCCTTTTTTATAAATCTTTAACAATACTATTTACACGTAGGACGCACTAAAAGCTCTTAGAAAATAAAAAAACAGCAATGGTAGAAAATTGCTAATACTTTTTTTTGGTTTCCCTAGTAGTCTCTGTTCCTCTTAATACATTCGTTAATACCACTAAGAAAAACAAAACTAAATGTCAAGGAATATGTAATGTCTAAATGTCTAAGGAAGAATAGGGCCATTCTTCCTTAGAAGTATATTCCGTGACATTTTCAAACGCACTCACCGCATTTTCAGGGCTCGTAAAGCGAGTACCTAGAAGTTCATCTTTAGTTCTTGTGAATAAATGTTTCTTTTTTTATTAAAGAAATACCTACATACATAGACAGGGACAACATCACATACATAGATTGATTCCACAGTAAGCAGCGTAAGCAGGCGTATTATGGAATCGGAAATGTCCACGAAGGTAAATTATATAGCTGATTATGGCCGGTCGCTCATTATCTCGTCACCTGTCATAGTCAAATACTCGGCAGCAAAGTCAACGGTGCGAAGTGTCGTGCATTGTGATCGCCTATTTTCTTGTCAAGCGCGGGATTATAGCAAACCTTCCAGTACGAGTGAGACTTTTGCCTGCAGTGGACTTATACAAACGATTTTGAAGATGATTTTATGATTTTTTTTAGATTGTTATCCGACATTTACAAAAAAAAGGACTCCCATCCTATGTACATTTTAATTTATTTAACTTACAGATTATTAATACATTTCATAGGTAGTCGAAATTCAAGTCAAGAGATCCGAATTTGATCCCCAGATGGGGATCGTACCAATGAGTTTTTTTTTAAATAATTGTGTACGATTTATCTTGTTGGCTTGGCCATAAAGATAAGGAGGGGTTCATCACCTGTGACGTTGGCCCAAAACACTTTCGGTGAAAAGTGGTTGAAAGGAGTTAGTTGTCTAGACCTCTGTCTATCCTTGTATTATGTATTGACTTCGTGAGCACTAGAAACTGTGTATGTGAATTCTTTATTAGATTCTGTTGCTTTTATTCACGAATGTTGCAATTGGTTTGGAATTATAAATCAATACGAGAACGTACTCCGGATTTTTACGATACAATACAAGATATCCGTTTCCGGAAAACAAAATAAAAAAGCCCTATTGTTGTTGCAACATGAAACAGAAACAAAGCTACGTCACTGTAAATATTACATCGACTCTGTCGCTTCAAATGATATATCGAATCGCGTTGGCACAGACAAAGCTCTTGCATTGATAAAAAATTTACATGTTTTTAAAACAAAATATTTTTAAAATAAATCATGGAAGTGAGTACAAACTTATCAAATGAACAAGCTAGCGATGTAGACGTTATGAAGAAAATGGAAGATGAACAATTACATCTTCAGAGACAGGTTTGTTTTTATTGGATTTGTTCCCCACTCCCACGAAATAATTCTCAATAATCATTCATTCTCCATTGCAATGAATTATTTATTTATTTTATTTATATATTCTTTATTTTACACCACAATTTAGGATAATAAATTAAGAAAAAAAAACAACAAAATGGTACAAAAAAAGGCGGTCTTATTACTAAAAAGCAATTTCATATAGACAACCTTGGTATTAAGGCAGATATAGAAATGATAAAGAAAATGAGAATGGTGTCCGTTATTATTAAAATTAAATGACTATTTTGCTGTTTTATGACTATGCTGAATTATTGTGCTGTAATTAATAATAATCCTTATATATTCAGCACGATAAAGTGGCAAAGGGCCGATCACATAGCTCGTAGAACTGACAACCGTTGGAGAAGAAAGATTCTCGAGTAACCTCGAACAGGGAAACGCAGTGTACGAAGACCTCACACAAAATAGAGCGACGACCTGAGCCGCTGAATATGTTGCGGGTCTGTTATGATATTCATAACAACCCGGCAACGATGACGAATGCCACGAAAATATACAAATTAAAATTATTTCCTCATTGCCACAATTGAATATGCTCTATAGCCACGAAACTTTCTTGGTGTATTTTTGAGTATTGTAGCGAAAGTGGTATGTAAGGATCGTGACACATCTCAATCTGTTCTCTCTGGCTACCATGTCAGAGACTCTGCGTAAAGCTCATACATTTATTTTATTTATTTACAGTCAACAAAAAATATTTAATAGAAATAAAGAAAGAAAGAAACTTTATTCGTTGCTTTTTTTACCGGAACATAAACCAAAAATAAAAACAAGTTTACTAAGGCAAAAAAAAAACAAAAGAGTGATTCTAAATAACAAATTCTAAATAATATTTTTTTTAAATTACAATTAAAATTACAAAAAAATAACTTGCTCGTATTATATAAAAGCAACAAAAGGGTATGCGCTCAGTACAAGTTGCGGGTAGACGCAACACTGATTTTCAGCGCAGCCCATTTACAGTTTTGGACTGGTAGTGCCCGAACAACAACAAATAATTATTTACTAAGTCGTACAAGTAACCAAACAACACATGTACCAGAAAATATAACAAAACAGAATCACATAATATTATTAATAGTTTAAAGGAGGTTATAAAGGTAAACTTACATACATATATACCATTATCAGTTAGTGAATTATCATAGTAAAGTAAAATTGTGAGTAAAAGTAACATATTTTTGACCTGCAATAGCATTTTACGCCATTAGTTTAAAATTAAGTTCTACAAAAATATTAAATTACCCCTTAACAAAGGTTTAAGAGAATAGTGTCAAGTTTATCGTTCAAGACAAAGTAGTAGACTACAGCAGATTGATAACTTAAAGATTACGTTTCATTAATATAATGGTAAACTAATAATAAATATTAACTGTTTTTTTGAATATTTAAAATCAATGACTTATACTTTACTCTAAAATAGTGTTTTGATGTCAAATTTCTTAAAGGAGGTGGCAAGTTATTCCAGCACTTTGTTGCGCTGTACTTAAATCTACCCTGGAATGCCGCGGAACAGTGAATGGGAAACACTAATTTATAGCCAGATGCTCTTGTAGAAGAAAAAGCTCTTGAACATTTTGTTCGCTCATCCAGTATTGCTTAGTATACAAATATGGAGGTCTTTTATCTTTAATAATACCAAATAATAACGTAGCAAAATGAAGTGACCTGCGATTGTCCATGTTGAGAACATTGGCATTATTTAAATAAGGAGTAACATGCGAGCGAGAAGGTATATCGAAACAAAAGCGCGCGCAAGCATTCTGTACACGCTGTATTAAATTTTTTGTACGCAAAAGTAGACATGGGCCAAAAACTACATCTCCGTAATCTAGCTTCGAAACACTAATGAATCGCATAGCCTGATACGTAAGTTAGTATTAATAAAGTTCCTTATTCTATACAACAACTTTAGTTGATAGAAGCAGTTCCGAACAACATTCTGAACGTGATAACAGTTATGTACGTATATATGTATATGAATATATGTAAAAATAAATGAATCTAATAGAAATAAAGATGTACGACACGAGGACTGTGACACTTAGCAATCTGTCATATTTGCCTATCCCGTCTAGGATAATTATTGAAGATACCAAAAAAATACCATCAAAACAGTTAATTGTTATTGACACATTTAAACAAATAAGCGAAGCCTCGATATATAAGCCATAATATCCGAGTGGTTGGGTGGTCGGAATTTCGAGTCAAGAGACCCGAGTTCGATCCCCAGGTGGCAGGCTCGTACCAATGGTTTTTTTTAAAAACTAACGTACGAATTATATCATAAAGACGGCGACGGGATCACCACCTGTCACGTAGTCCCGAAAATACAACTAATTTACTAAACATTCCTTACAGTTCCGTATGATACAAACAGACCGGAGCAATCGCGTGATGGGCGTTCACCCTCTGTTCAGAAGGCAAGACAATCTCCTCAGAACTTTGAAGGGAGAATACATTGATGTGTCAACGGACCTTAAAGTACGTATAGAATTCGAACAAAGGCGATAATTATCAACAATAGTTTTCAAATATTATATTAATTTGAGACGACCGGTCCTATACCCGTGACTGGTTGTAGCCGCTGGTGACAAGAGGGCTGGTTCTTTTCTCGCTCAATGGTAAAGTCCAGCCATTCAACGTGGAAATGCAATCAGCGTTCTTGGTATCATGCCACGAGGAGTAGGGATTTACGATTATTTTAATTTTTAGTTATTAAGTATTGTAAATATGAAGATGATTTTGTTTCTGTAAATAAACAATAAAAAGAATTTAGAAGAATATTTTAAGGGAAATGTAAAATTTACACTATTATTATAAATGCAAATATGAGCTTGTTAGTTACGCTTTAACGGCTAAACCACCTAACCGATTAATAATGTAGACCAAGGTTTCCAAAAATACCTTTAAAAGTCATTATTTTACCATCGTTACCATTTTGTTATTTGTTTGATTATTTAGGTTTCTATGGAGATCCTTTATTTGACCCTTTACATTCCACCTACAAAAAGATTGATAAAAAAATGTGTAAACAATCATCAAAAAAAGTGTAAACAATAACGACGGTCAGCTCACTGTACAATTAATTAAAGCGTCAGCAGTTTCTATTTGTTTGTGAAGTAAATATAAAAAAAAAAACTTATTTACTTTCTAATGATAATGATTGTTAAATAATAATTTTGTAAAATGATTAATTACAATTAAATAATTTTGCTATACACCAAACTCGACACATCCCGATGAAGAAGTGGAAGCAGTGTATGAGTGTATCTCACGAGCCATGCATTGCTCTAAAACCCACTACACGGTGTTGTTGGGAGACTTTAACGCAAAGCATGCACGAAGAAAGGTGAAGAGTTGATTGTGGGCAATTTTGGTGTAGGGCACCGGAACCCAAGGAGCCAACAGCTGGCCGACTTTATGGAGGAGGGACTCTTTATCATGAACTTCTTTTTCCAGAAGAGGCCCCACAGAAAGTGGACCCGGATCAGACCGGATGGTTCCATTAAGGATGAGATTGACTTCATCAATGATTCAAAAATTCACCAGGCGGCAACTGTTCAGTGATGTCTCTGTCATCACTAAGGTGAACTGAACACACTGAACCTTAATATTAAGTTGGAGATGTCGTCTGATTATCAAAATCCCGAAAGCTTTCATCTCGAACTGCAATACAGTGGACGATAAAAATAGCAGGCTAGTGGAAACTGTCCATGCCGAAGGGGAAAAATTCTGCAGGATCCACCGCACAACAAAACCACGAAAGCTCTCACTCTTAATCTTATGGAAGCTAGGCGCGAAATGAGGCTGCAGTGCACAACTGATGCGTCAGCATATCGGCAAGTGAATAGACAGGTCTCAAAGCCAATGAGTAAAGACATGTATTGAAGAAGCGATAGAGCGAAACCATACCTCCAAAGTCTTCGCCAAAGGTCTGTCTATCGGGAAGAGCCAACTGACCAGGTAGAAGACCGAAACTGGTGCAGTTATTTTCGCTAGGGCTGAAATTTTGAGTTAGATTGAGATATATTATGGACAGCTGTACACATCGTCGCTGAAACCACACTCTAGTGTGAGTAGCGGCCCAAGAGCCGAGCTTACCTAATACTACTCCGGTGATATCCCAGACGTCTGAGCGAGATCAGGATGGCTCTCAAACAGCTTAAAAACGGCAAGCCGCCGGGTGAAGACGCAATTACGGCTGAGCTTCTGAAAGCGGGTGGAACACCGGTACTTCTTATCCGCTTCTGAACTTTTCAATTCCGTCATCCGTGACGGCGCTACGCCGAAGGCGTGGAGTAGAGGCGTGGTAGTCCTGTTCTTCAAGAAAGGTGATAACTGCCGATTGAAGAACTATAGACCTATAGCGCTTTAAGCCGTGTCTATGTACTGTTTTCGAGAGTCATCACGAATCGTCTAGCAAGTAGACTTGACGACTTCCAGCCTCCCGAACAAACGCCAGATTGTACAAAAGACGGAAGAGTAAAATCTGCTATTGTGTCTGGCGTATGTGGACTATGAGAAAGCCCTCGACTCAGTCGAAATTTGGGCGGTGCTACAGTCTCTTTAGTGGTGCTAGACAGACTCTCGGTATATCGAGGTGTTGAGATGTCTATATAATGAGGCTACGATGTGTATCCGAGTACAGAACCAGAGCACGAAACCTTTCTAATTGCAGAAAGGTATAAGACAGGGTGACGTTATATCCCCGAAATTCTTCACCGCTGTGTTGGAAGATTTTTTCAAGCTACTGAACTGGAAAGGATACGGTGTGAACATTAATGGCGAATTCACCTTTTTTTGCCGATGACATACTTCTGATGACAGGGTCGCTTGAGGAGCACTAAGCTCAATGACCTCAATAGTGTTTCTCAACGGGTTGGTCTTAAGATGAGCATAGACAAGACTAAGGTCATGTTTAACGTCAATGTCAGACCAATGCCGGTTATTGTTGGGAACACTACGCTCGAAGTTGTTGACGAATACGCATATCTGGGACAAATTGTCAGACTAGGTAATTTCAACTTCGACCCAGAGGTCAATCGATGAATCCAACTCGGTTGGGCAGCGTTCGGGAAACCACGTCCCAAAGTTCTTGTCTAAAATAACTCAAAATCTAAGGACCAAAGTTTACAACCAGTGCGTGTTACCAGTGATCACATATGGATCTGAGACGTAGTCTGCACTGAAACTGCAGGCCGTATTAGGAAGCTCAAAGTTGCTCAGCGTGCCATGGAAAGGGCTAAACTCGGTGTTTCTAGGCGTGATAGAATCCGTATGAAGGCATCCGCAGCAGAACCAGAGTAACCGGTATAGCCGTAAGGATCAGCACGTTGAAGTGGCAATGGGGCGGCCACATAGCTCGTAGAACTGACAACCGTTGGGGAAGAAAGGTTCTCGAGTGGCAATCTCGTTTGCAAACGCAGTGTTGGACGACCCACGAGATGGAGCAGCGACTTGCAAAATGTTGCGGGAAGTCGATGAATGCAGGTGGCTATGGACCGTTCACTGTGGAAAGTTTTAGGGAAGGCATATGTTCATGTTCATAATTGTCAAAAAGCGCTATGTTTCGGCTTCAGAAGATTTGGAGGAATAGAGGAATCAGTTTAAAGTCCAAATTAAGGCAGGTGCAGACTCTGGTCTTCTCTATTTTTCTATATGGAGCTGAGACGTGGACTCTGAAGACTGATGATTGGAGGCGTATAGATGCGTTCGAAATGTGGTGCTAGAGAAGGATGCTCTGCATACCATGGACAGCGTTCCGGACCAATGTTTCGATACTTAAGCAACTTGGAATTAAGACAAGATTATCTACTATATGCCTGTAACGAATTCTTGAGTATTTTGGCCACATTGCCCGTAAATCAATCGATCTAGAGGCCGAATTCCGACGCGTTGGTCCGACCAGATCCGAGCTGCGCCAGACACCACGGTGTATAAAGCGATGCACGATGCCGAAGACAGGAATAGATGGCGTGCCATAATAAAAGAAAGGATTCTGGACGGTGGTGGTCACGACTCTCAGACATGAGGAGTACGACTGAAGGAGGAGGATGTTCATGTTCAGTTCAGACTCTTGATAGGCTGTAAAGAAGAAAGAAGAATTTTACATAAGTTATTTGTCAGTTATTTCGAGAAATCAACGCATGCAGCTAAAAACTAGTATTAAGTAAAGTAGAAATTAAAAATATGCAATTTTTTATTGATTTGGGCGGGCTTCTGGACCGTAACCTTTTTCTATTCTTTTCTATTCTATTCCTTTTTCTGTTCTGTTCTGTTCTGTTCTGTTCTGTTCTGTTCTATTCTGTTCTGTTCTATTCTATTCCATTCTATTCTATCTCTATTCTATTCTATTCTATTCTATTCTATTCTATTCTATTCTATTCTATTCTATTCTATTCTATTCTATTCTATTCCATTCCATTCCATTCCATTCCATTCCATTCCATTCCATTCCATTCCATTCCATTCCATTCCATTCCATTCCATTCCATTCATTCCATTCCATCTCCATTCCATTCCATTCCATTCCATTCCATTCATTCCATTCCATTCCATTCATTCATTCCATTCATTCCATTCCATTCCATTCCATTCCATTCCATTCCATTCCATTCATTCCATTCCATTCATTCCATTCCATTCCATTCCATTCCATTCCATTCCATTCCATTCCATTCCATTCCATTCCATTCCATTCCATTCCATTCCATTCCATTCCATTCCATTCCATTCCATTCCATTCCATTCCATTCCATTCCATTCCATTCCATTCATTCCATTCCATTCCATTCATTCATTCCATTCCATTCATTCATTCCATTCCATTCCATTCCATTCCATTCATTCCATTCCATTCCATTCCATTCCATCCCATCCCATCCCATCCCATCCCATCTCATTCCATTCCATTCCATTCTATTCTATTCTATTCTATTCTATTCTATTCTATTATGTCTCGAGTGTTTCATGACAATAGTCGAATGACATGCCCGATCCCGCAACCTTACGTTCCCCAGTACGCAACCTAAACCTTAAGACTATTGTTTATCTTATATCCATAGTTTTATTCTAAAGTAATTTGAATTAAGAATTGTGTCAATACATTTTTATTCGCAGACTGCGAAATTACCAGCTTCGGAAAGTCCTTTGAAAGGCCTTCGAAAAGGCTTTTCACAGAATATTTTTAGCTCCTGGTTAAGAATTAGTTTATGATTAAAATATTTTTCAGTGCACCTCTGGGTATTTTATTCCACTTTGCTCCTCAGGGGCAGATCTTGTTGGTATTCTATATCACACAGCTTATAACCTGAATTAAGTCACGATAGCCGAGTTGTTGGGTGGTCGGAATTTCGAGTCGAGAGACCCGAGTTCGATCCCCAGGTGGCAGTACCAATGAGTTTTTCAAAAACTTATGTACAAATTTCATCGTTGGCTTGGACATAAGGGCGGCGACAGGCTCACCACCTGTCACGTTGTCCCGAAAATATCTTCGGTGGAAGGTGGGTCAAAGGGACTTAATTGTCTAGACTTGACCTCTGTCTACCCCTGTATTGGGAATTGCGCATATTCGTACATAAGTTTTTGAAAAACCCATTGGTACGAGCCTACCAACTGGGGATCGAACTCGGGTCTGTTGACTCGAAATTCCGTCCACCCAACCACTCGGCTATCGTGACCCATAAAAAGGATTTGCTATAATCGCCACGCTTATCTAGCGGATTGGCGTTCGCAGCAGCACTGAACCACTCACACCGTAGACGCATCTGCCCATCTTGGGTCTGTTTATTTTGGTGTGAGTGGCAATATTCTTACGCCGTTACCACACTGCAAAAATGCAAGTGCGTGGCAGAAAATTCCGTGAAAAATGCACTGCTAAAAATGTTCTCCCGTAATACGTGTATTCCATAACCTTCCCACTTCACTTGCAGATTAGTGATAACAGTACCAGACACCTGTGACCTTAAATGCCCTACCCGTTACTGGTCTACTTTACATTAGTCTAGTTAGTCTAGTTTTTCCCGCCATCTGTCGGTAGCCATTACTAATTTCAACGATATTCCTCAGTCTCCCATTACAACGGGAAGCAGTTGGTTAATTATTATGGTAAATTCACACATTAATTTACATACATACATAGATACTTACATGAATATGGACAACATCACATACATTGCTCTGATCCCAAAGTAAGCAGCTAAAGCACTTGCCATATGGAATGAAAAACAACGAAGGTACCACGAAGACCCAGATCCGAGAAAATATAGAAAAAGTGTTTTCTACATTGACCCCATCGGGAATAGAACCGGGGACCTCAGAGCTGGCGAAACCTTGAAAACCGGTGTAAACGCCACTCCTCCACAGAGGTCTTCAAATATTATAAACGTTTTGTCTCGCATAAATTAAATGCATACATAGATAGGAACTTACATACATTTCTTTGATCCAAATCAGCTTAAGCACTTGTATTGTGGAATCAGAAACAACGAACGAAAGCACCACACATACCCATATCCGATAAAATGTAGAAAAGTGTATTTGGAATCGAACCCGGGACCTCAGAGATGGTGACACCTTGAAAACCTATTTGTACGCCTCTCGTCCACAGCAGGTCGTTAAAAATTCTCAATTGCTGCCCGAAAGATTGTTAAACCCAGGGGCGCAGGTTATTAATAGAATAATAATATTTATATTGGAGGTCATTGTAGAAGCGTGCTCGTCGCGACCCCTGCCAGCCCTTTCCAGGGCTGCAATTCTACACAGCTGCGCACCCATGCCAACGAGGGTTAGGGCGTCCCCCTAAGGCGACGCACACCAGTTCGTCCCCGTTGGTGTGGAATGCAGCGAGCAAAGCGGCGATTGGGACCGCCACCCGTCACGCACAGCCCGACACGGCGGAAGGTGGAGGACGGAGTGCAGAGTTGGCACGTGGAATGTTAGAGGAGGCATGAGATATAAGACGAATGAGTTGATTGAAATAATGAAAGAAAGAGAATTAGATGTCGTGTGTTTGTCGGAGACCAAGCGGATGGGCAGCGGTACTGAAGAGCTCCCTGGCGGGGCGTTAGCTCTATGGTCCGGAGTCCCGGAGAGCGAGAACGCCTGCCAGGGAGTGGGCGTGCTGCTGTCGTCTCGGTTGGTCGATTTTATGACTGAATATAAAGTTGTGAACTCGAGACTTCTCTGGGTTCGCTTTAACTTGAGACTGACGAAGTTATTCCTTTTGGCTGTTTATGCGCCGGTAGCTTCGTCGTCCAGAGCTGAGCTGGAGGAGTTTTGGGAGAATGTAAGAGAAGTTCTAGACTTGGTTAGAGGAAACGAAAGAATTGTTGTATGTGGTGATTTGAATGGATGGGTTGGTACCGCTCGGCCTGGGTACGAGTCGGTGCTTGGAATGTTTGGTGATAAAAGGGTTAACGATGCTGGCAAGCTAATACTGGCTGTATGCAAGGAAAAGGGTCTTCTTGTGACAAACACTATGTTTAGTCACAAGAAAATCCATATGTATACTAGAATAAGAGAGAATGAGAGAAGTATGATCGATTTATTCCTGGTGGATGACCGACTGCGAAAACTGGTGATGGATACGCGAGTGTTCCAGGGTGCTGACCTGGGAACGGATCACTATCTAGTGATTACTAGATTTAGGGGTCTGTTCCCGGGTTGGCGCCACTGGACGGCGATACCAGAACCACAGTCGGTCAGTAGCATCCGAAGCTGGAAGCTTCAGGAAGCGGACACTAGGGATAAATATCAAGCAAGGGTAGCCGAAAAGCTGGACAGCATCAATGTCAGGAAATAATGTGTGGAAGAAATATGGCAGAGCCTTAGAGATGGAATGGTTAGTGCAGCGGAAGACGTGTGTGGAACTGTGAAAACAGGTAGTAGTAAAAAGGGTGATGCATGGTGGAATGACGAAGTGAAAGAAGCTGTAAATAAGAAGAAGAAAGCATGGTTAGACTACTTTTCCTCTAGTCATGATAAGGATATGAGGGAGAAGAGGAAAGAAAGATATAAGCTCCAGAAAGTTCACACGAAAGCATTGATTGAGGAAGTGCGTGAAAGGAGTAGAATGGAAGCGGACGACAGGTTGTCGCACAACTTCAAGGAGAACTCTAAACTCTTCTGGAAAGAGGTTGGAAGGGCCCGGAGTGGTGCGACAGCCTTAAGAATGAATAAAGTGCTTTCGGGAACCAATGACGTCCTCTCAGAAAAATCGGACGTCATGCAGCGATGGAGCGAATTTTATAGAGAGATGTATGCGTGTGATGATCTTAGTGAGGATCCGGGGTGACGCCGTGACTGGTACGCCAGACTCGGACCTCGATGACACTGAGGTCATCAGTAAGAAAGAGATTGAATGTGCGATTAGAAGTTTGAAATGTAGTAAGGCTGCGGGACTAGACAGAGTTACTGCTGAAATGGTCAAGTATGGTGGGCCACGCGTCTGGGACAGCTTTCATCTGCTGTGCAATTTGTGCTGGCGAACGGGGCTGTTCCGGATGATTGGCGATCCGCGGTCATTGTGCCTTTATATAAAGGTAAAGGTAAAAGTAAACATTATGACTGCGGGTGCTATCGGGCGATCAGCTTGACCAGTTTAGCAAGTAAAGTTTACTGGAAGGTTTTGACACGTAGGATGCAAGATAAATCGGAAAGATTTCTATGGGAGGCACAATGCGGATTTAGACCTGGAAGAGGATGCACGGATCAAATGTTTTCTCCGCATGATCACGGAGAAGCTTCTGAATGCTAACCAGAAGATTTTCTGTGCTTTTGTGGATCTTGAGAAAGCATTTGATAAGGTTGTAAGGAAGAAAATGTGGGAACTGTTGCCGGGGTATGGTGTGGATGGTCGATGGCTAAGGGCTGTGCAGTCACTTTACTGTGACTGTAAAGCCTGTGTGCGGGTAGGGCATGACCTGTCACCCATGTTTAGCGTCCAAACGGGCGTAAAACAGGGTTGTGTCATGTCTTCCTGGCTGTTCATACTGTATCTAGACAGCTGTTTACAGAAGCTGAAAGATAGCTGTTTGGGTGTGAAATTGGGGACATAATAGTAAATTGTCTGCTATATGCTGATGATGCAGTGCTTATTTCACCATCAGAGGCAGAACTGCAGGCATTTGTCACGTGTATGAAAGAAGAATGTGAAATTAATGGTCATTCAAACGGAATGCTAATAAAACTAAGGTTCTGGTATTTGAAAGGGACGAAGAAAGAAGCTGTAAATAAGAAGAAGAAAGCATGGTTAGACTACGCCTCTAGTCATGATAAGGATATGAGGGAGAAGAGGAAAGAAAGATATAAGCTCCAGAAAGTTCACACGAAAGCATTGATTGAGGAAGTGCGTGAAAGGAGTAGAATGGAAGCGGACGACAGGTTGTCGCACAACTTCAAGGAGAACTCTAAACTCTTCTGGAAAGAGGTTGAAGGACCTGGAGTGGTGCGACAGCCTTAAGAATGAATAAAGTGCTTTCGGGAACCAATGACGTCCTCTCAGAAAATCGGACGTCATGCAGCGATGGAGCGAATTTTATAGAGAGATGTTTGCGTGTGATGATCTTAGTGAGGGATCCGGGGTGACGCCGTGACTGGTACGCCAGACTCGGACCTCGATGACACTGAGGTCATCAGTAAGAAAGAGATTGAATGTGCGATTAGAAGTTTGAAATGTGGTAAGGCTGCGGGACTAGACAGAGTTACTGCTGAAATGGTCAAGTATGGTGGGCCACGCGTCTGGGACAGCTTTCATCTGCTGTGCAATTTGTGCTGGCGAACGGGGCTGTTCCGGATGATTGGCGATCCGCGGTCATTGTGCCTTTATATAAAGGTAAAGGTAAAAGTAAACATTATGACTGCGGGTGCTATCGGGCGATCAGCTTGACCAGTTTAGCAAGTAAAGTTTACTGGAAGGTTTTGACACGTAGGATGCAAGATAAATCGGAAAGATTTCTATGGGAGGCACAATGCGGATTTAGACCTGGAAGAGGATGCACGGATCAAATGTTTTCTCTCCGCATGATCACGGAGAAGCTTCTGGCTGCTAACCAGAAGATTTTCTGTGCTTTTGTGGATCTTGGGAAAGCATTTGATAAGGTCGTAAGGAAGAAAATGTGGGAACTGTTGCCGGGGTATGGTGTGGATGGTCGATGGCTAAGGGCTGTGCAGTCACTTTACTGTGACTGTAAAGCCTGTGTGCGGGTAGGGCATGACCTGTCACCCATGTTTAGCGTCCAAACGGGCGTAAAACAGGGTTGTGTCATGTCTTCCTGGCTGTTCATACTGTATCTAGACAGCTGTTTACAGAAGCTGAAAGATAGCTGTTTGGGTGTGAAATTGGGTGACATAAAAGTAAATTGTCTGCTTTATGCTGATGATGCAGTGCTTATTTCACCATCAGAGGCAGAACTGCAGGCAATAGTCACGTGTATGAAAGAAGAATGTGAAATTAATGGTCATTCAAACGGAATGCTAATAAAACTAAGGTTCTGGTATTTGAAAGGGACGAAGAAAGAACGAAGTGCGAAATTTGGGTAAATCAGGAATATCAGGAACAGGTGAATGAAATTGTATACTTGGGGAGTGCGTTTAGCCGGGATGGAAGATGTGATTTAGATGTGGACAGGCGTGTAGCTGTCGGGAACAAAGTCAATGGTGTCCTGCAATACATAACGCAGTGTTGGTACCGACTTTGTTATATGGCAGCGAAACCTGGGTATGCCAGAAGAAGCATAAAAGCAGGTTGAATGCAGTGGAGATGCGATCTCTTCGTAAAATGTGCGGCCTTACCATGGCCGACCGAAAGCGAAACGAATAGATTCGCAATATGGCAGGTTTGAAAGATGACCTTGTCTCAAAAATGGATAAGGGCGTGCCTCGATGGTTTGGGCACGTTGAGCGAATGAGTGAAGACCGAATGGTGAAGAAAATATATAGCGCGAAAGTTAATATTAAAAGGTGTCGAGGTAGATCGAGACTAACTTTCGAAGACCATGTGAGCAAATTGCTCGAAGAGGGGAGGGTCAAGAGTACTCGGATACCTAGACGTGCATGTATGAAGAAGATGATGAATCTAAAAGAAGCGAAGGAAGTATGTAGGGATCGTGACACTTGGCGATCTGTTCTCTCTGGCTACCCCGTCAGGGATTGTGCGAGAAGATAAATAAATAATATAAATATATAAATATTTATATTGTAGGTGTCTAAATCCGGAGCTAATCAAAAGAAAGAAAATAAAACAAAAAACGATGTACTGCACTCTATTTTAATGCGTGAGAAAACAGAAGCAGAATGTGAAGGTTAGTATTTTTTTAAATAAACATATTCATACATACATAAATACCATGCTTGGCAAGCGGATTGGCGATCGTAGTACCAGAATACTCGTACCTCAGACGCTCCTGCCCATTTTCGGTCTCATAATTTTGGTCTGATATTTTTAGAGATGGTTATCCCGCCAATTATCGGTTGCCATTACGATATTCAAGGCTGTTTTCCTTAGTCGCCTCTTAAGACAAACGCGGGTAGAAAAGGACTAGTAATCTTACGCCGATATCACACGAAACATTAATACATAATAATAATTATAAATAAATAATATAAATATATAAATATTTATATTGTAGGTGTCTAAATCCGGAGCTAATCAAAAGGAAGAAAATGTGGGAACTGTTGCCGGGGTATGGTGTGGATGGTCGATTGCTAAGGGCTGTGCAGTCACTTTACTGTGACTGTAAAGCCTGTGTGCGGGTAGGGCATGACCTGTCACCCATGTTTAGCGTCCAAACGGGCGTAAAACAGGGTTGTGTCATGTCTTCCTGGCTGTTCATACTGTATCTAGACAGCTGTTTACAGAAGCTGAAAGATAGCTGTTTGGGTGTGAAATTGGGTGACATAAAAGTAAATTGTCTGCTTTATGCTGATGATGCAGTGCTTATTTCACCATCAGAGGCAGAACTGCAGGCAATAGTCACGTGTATGAAAGAAGAATGTGAAATTAATGGTCATTCAAACGGAATCTAATAAAACTAAGGTTCTGGTATTTGAAAGGGACGAAGAAAGAACGAAGTGCGAAATTTGGATAAATCAGGAATATCAGGAACAGGTGAATGAAATTGTATACTTGGGGAGTGCGTTTAGCCGGGATGGAAGATGTGATTTAGATGTGGACAGGCGTGTAGCTGTCGGGGAACAAAGTCAATGGTGTCCTGCAATACATAACGCAGTGTTGGTACCGACTTTGTTATATGGCAGCGAAACCTGGGTATGCCAGAAGAAGCATAAAAGCAGGTTGAATGCAGTGGAGATGCGATCTCTTCGTAAAATGTGCGGCCTTACCATGGCCGACCGAAAGCGAAACGAATAGATTCGCAATATGGCAGGTTTGAAAGATGACCTTGTCTCAAAAATGGATAAGGGCGTGCCTCGATGGTTTGGGCACGTTGAGCGAATGAGTGAAGACCGAATGGTGAAGAAAATATATAGCGCGAAAGTTAATATTAAAAGGTGTCGAGGTAGATCGAGACTAACTTTCGAAGACCATGTGAGCAAATTGCTCGAAGAGGGGAGGGTCAAGAGTACTCGGATACCTAGACGTGCATGTATGAAGAAGATGATGAATCTAAAAGAAGCGAAGGAAGTATGTAGGGATCGTGACACTTGGCGATCTGTTCTCTCTGGCTACCCCGTCAGGGATTGTGCGAGAAGATAAATAAATAATATAAATATATAAATATTTATATTGTAGGTGTCTAAATCCGGAGCTAATCAAAAGAAAGAAAATAAAACAAAAAACGATGTACTGCACTCTATTTTAATGCGTGAGAAAACAGAAGCAGAATGTGAAGGTTAGTATTTTTTTAAATAAACATATTCATACATACATAAATACATACATATCGGCCTGTTACAGTCCACTGCAGGACATGGGCCTCTCCCGTAGCGAGGATTTGCCATAAACACTACGCTTGGCAAGCGGATTGGCGATCGTAGTACCAGAATACTCGTACCTCAGACGCTCCTGCCCATTTTCGGTCTCATAATTTTGGTCTGATATTTTTAGAGATGGTTATCCCGCCAATTATCGGTTGCCATTACGATATTCAAGGCTGTTTTCCTTAGTCGCCTCTTAAGACAAACGCGGGTAGAAAAGGACTAGTAATCTTACGCCGATATCACACGAAACATTAATACATAATAATAATTATAAGTAAATAATAAATAAATATGCAAAGTAAGTAGCTAAAGCACCGTACTATGCAATAAAAAAAATGACCTTGGAGAATACACACCATGAAAACAGGACTGTCATCCGGGTAAACACAGACTAGTTTCACATTTAGCGCTTCTAATACTCCTGATAGTCCGCTCTAAACCCTTCCGCATCCCTTTTCTCGTATCAACGCATACATGCTCATTGGCTCGTCTGTGGATTTAATTGATCGACTAATTTACGCTTAGGGCTGGTCTTGTGAAGACTTCCACTTACAATACTTTCCTCACCATTTCTTTTTACATACATATTTTTATTATTCGAACGAGGCGTCGGGTTCGATATCTAATACAGGGGTAGACAGAAGTCTAGTCTAGACAATTAAGTCCCTTCGACCCACCTTCCAACAAAGATATTTTCGAGCCCGTCGCCGGCTTTATGTCCAAGCCAACGATATAATTCGTAAATAAGTTTTTGTAAAACCCACTGGTACGAGCCTGCCACCTAGACTCGAAATTCCGACCACCCAACCTATCTATCGTGAATTTTCACTTGCCTATCAGGTTCGATACCCAAAACAAATTTTCGATTCTGGGTGTTTATGGTATCTTCATTGTTCCCAATTCCGAAACAAGTGCTTTAGCTACTTACTTTGGACTTATCAGAGCAATGTATGTGATGTTGACCCTATCTAAGTATGTATTTATTATTTATTTATATTGTTCGTTTTCTGTGTCAGGTGGCCTCATTTAATGGACCAGCTGGATGAGTTACTCCAAAGGAACCAAAAGCAAACCTTGCATCTTAAAAATTTAGTCACCGCTTCAATGGGAAAGGTACACACAAACATTCCTGTAAAATACACTGCAAATGCAAATTTTCCATAAATGAGAATTTACTATAATTGCCAAGCTTGGCAAGCGGATTGGCGATCGTAGTACCAGAATACTCGTACCTCAGACGCTCCTGCCCATTTTCGGTCTCATAATTTTGGTCTGATATTTTTAGAGATGGTTATCCCGCCAATTATCGGTTGCCATTACGATATTCAAGGCTGTTTTCCTTAGTCGCCTCTTAAGACAAACGCGGGTAGAAAAGGACTAGTAATCTTACGCCGATATCACACGAAACATTAATACATAATAATAATTATAAGTAAATAATAAATAAATATGCAAAGTAAGTAGCTAAAGCACCGTACTATGCAATAAAAAAAATGACCTTGGAGAATACACACCATGAAAACAGGACTGTCATCCGGGTAAACACAGACTAGTTTCACATTTAGCGCTTCTAATACTCCTGATAGTCCGCTCTAAACCCTTCCACATCCCTTTTCTCGTATCAACGCATACATGCTCATTGGCTCGTCTGTGGATTTAATTGATCGACTAATTTACGCTTAGGGCTGGTCTTGTGAAGACTTCCACTTACAATACTTTCCTCACCATTTCTTTTTACATACATATTTTTATTATTCGAACGAGGCGTCGGGTTCGATATCTAGTACAGGGGTAGACAGAAGTCTAGTCTAGACAATTAAGTCCCTTCGACCCACCTTCCAACAAAGATATTTTCGAGCCCATCGCCGGCTTTATGTCCAAGCCAACGATATAATTCGTAAATAAGTTTTTGTAAAACCCACTGGTACGAGCCTGCCACCTAAGGATCGAAATCTGGTCTGTTGACTCGAAATTCCGACCACCCAACCACACGGCTATCGTGACTTTTCACTTGCCTATCAGGTTCGATACCCAAAACAAATTTTCGATTCTGGGTGTTTATGGTATCTTCATTGTTCCCAATTCCGAAACAAGTGCTTTAGCTACTTACTTTGGACTTATCAGAGCAATGTATGTGATGTTGATCCTATCTAAGTATGTATTTATTATTTATTTATATCGTTCGTTTTCTGTGTCAGGAGGCCTCATTTTAATGGACCAGCTGGATGAGTTACTCCAAAGGAACCAAAAGCAAACCTTGCATCTTAAAAATTTAGTCACCGCTTCAATGGGAAAGGTACACACAAACATTCCTGTAAAATACACTGCAAATGCAAATTTCCCATAAATGAGAATTTACTATAATTGCCAAGCTTGGCAAGCGGATTGGCAAGCGCAGTACGAGACACCTCGTACTGCGCTAGTACGAGCAGCCTTAGGCGCTGCTGCCCTTCACCGGTCTGCAAAATTTTGATTTGGTATAATTCGAGATGGTTATCCCGCCATCTGTCGTTAACCATTTATGTTTTCAAATGTTTTCCCTTAGTCGCCTCCTACGACACCCACGGGAAGAAAGGAGGTGGGAATGCGTACTGCGTAAACACACGGCCAGATAATATAAATCTTAACTAATATATAGAATCGATATCCGAAATATCGGGAAGTAAAAATAGTTTGTTAAAAACTAATTAAAAACGCGATAAAATCCGTAAATAGTTTTATTTCAAATGTGTAGCATTCGCGTAAATACAAGAAATTATAATATATAGAGACGTGACCTCGACGTCTGGACCTCGAGTGGTATATGGAGTATATACCAGTTTTGAAGCTGTCGCTGACTTTGAGGTCCAGAGTCTGATGTCCGGTCGGGTCAATGGCGTATACCACTTTTTCTACATTATCTCGGGTCTGGGTGTTTGTAGTAACTTCGTTTTTTTCGTTTCCATAACACGCGTGCTTTAGATACTTACTACAACTGAATAGCCTTACTTACTTTGGGATCCGAGCAATGCATGTGATGTTGTCCCTGTCTGTGTACGTAACTGGTCACGAGACGCGCTCAAGGCTCGATCACCATCACGTACAATTATGTCGGTAGGGTGCTGACTTGCGCACAATATGCTCGAAAGTCCAGTGCAAAACTTTGGTACATCAGTCACCTGCGAGCACACGAACGACGCTCGCAATATTCCAAGTCGCTGTGGCCGAAAACGGTCGGGATACTATATAACTGGTCACGTTGCAGCTGGAGGAAAAACGCAGCTCAAGCGAGAACCGACTGATGGCGACTGAAAATAAACTCGAGACGGCTATATTACGTTTCAATGCCATACAATGCGAGAATAAGAAGATAAGAGAAGAAATTGAACACATGCTCAAGGACAGGTTATTTGTGTTTTATTTATGAGTAAAAAATGTTTACTCCATTCCCAATGCTGAGGCAAACAGAGGACAACTCGACTTCGACTCACCTTCCACTGTAAATATTTTTGGAGACAACGTGACAGATGATGAGCATGTCCCCGTCTTATAACTCATTGGTATTAGCCTACCAACGAACCGGTGGTTGAACTCTGGTCTCTTGACTTGAATTCCGATCATCCAACCACTCGGCTACGGTGACTTTATTTTAATTGACTTGAAATCTCGACTTAATTGTCTAGACCTCTGTCTTCCCCTGTATTAGGAATGGCGAGAAGATATTTATTTTTATTTACTTATTTGAAGTTATTAGTTACCAACTTTTAATCCATGCTTATTTTGGACAACTTGATAGGTGATTATCGCCTGTCGCCGTCCGAGTGTTCAAGTCAATGGTAAAATTTGAAGTATATTGTAATATTATATTTTACATAATTATATATATTTACACAGATAAATATTCATATAAACATATAAAAATCGAGTAACAACATCATATTCATCGCACAGATTGGTTCTAGCGACTAAGCGACTAGGCAACTAAGGGAAAGCAGATGGCCGTTATGATAATGAAGAAGTTAAAAAACTTGTTTTCACAGAGCAATCTTCAATCAGGCTTGGGAGAAAATGTTAATTGCACTCAAAAAAGGGAAGAAATTTCTCACGGATCTGTTCGAATCGTCGACTTTGGCATACGACCAGCGCGACGAATGGTGCTCTAAGTTGAAATCAATGCAGGAGAAAGGGAAAATGGACCAAATGCTACAAGTTCAGGTTAAAAATTTAAAGGTTTTACAAGAGCCTCATATAAAACATCAGAGGAATAAGCATGTGACTTATCAGCATGCATAAGCCATTGACAAGGGTAGCTAGAGGTAGATCTATCCTCTTTTTACTGGAGCTGATTTTGGGACAACTTGACAGGTTGAGCTTACATTTTATGTCCAAGCCAAAAACCATAAATCGTGCATAAGTTTAAAAAAATCATTGGTACGAGCCGATCCAGGCGACCTACCTAATGTGGATAGAAAGGACTAAAGTTGTCTAGACCTCTGGCTACCCCTTTATGGCAAAATTGAAGATATAAGAAAACTTCCATTACAATGAAGTTACTACCTCTGTAACAATATGGGATATTAAAAGTTGGCTACCAACCATGCCAGTTTTAACTTCTGTTCACCTCGTCTTCAGCGAATAGGCATTAAAGATCTTTGAATAACTTTTCTAGAATTTTAAATATAGTTCAGTTTTTTAACAGGAAATGCGGGATCTACAGAAATCTTTCGACCACGAAATGAAGCTCTACCATTTCCTAGCTAAGAAGGGTGTTATCAGAGTTAATAAAAAGGAAGAAGAAAGAGAAGAAGAACAGAAGAAGGCAATAGAAGAAGATCTAAAACAAAAATATGATACCCATATGAAAGTACTTGATGACATTCAGGTGTGTTGTGTGGATAAAAAAATATATCAAAAAATAATTTCTTATAAATATTTTCACGTTAAATACGACTTATAACATCTTCCTGTGGTATAGGCTCAATAATATACAACTACCTTTCTTCCTCTCTTTCACCAGAAAATGTAAAATGTAATTAGTTGATATAAACATTTAAAGTTAAAACTAAATGTGTACTTTGTTATTTAGCTACTGTCATTTTTATGTATAAATTTAACGGAAAACGTAAAATTAATTAAATGGCGTGTACATACACGGTAATAAGTATTAGCCGCGGGTAGATTGTACTTTATTTGAAAAACACTAGGAAGGGTCTACGCGTTTGCAACGTTGGTGTTGCACGGCCGTTGATTTCATATGAAATCATACGATAACGCCCGTATATCACATTCCTAGCGGATGTACACGCGCTCACAGAACTTCTGCTTTTTGATTTGACTCCTAACGACATCAACGACCTACGTTGCCCACACTCTATACTAGAGCAGAAGAGATCGATATCCTGCAACAGACTTCAGCCGTTATGTTTGTTTGTGTGTAAACAGAAATTAAAGATAAGACATCTAATTGACGTAATACATCCAGGATTACACCAAAGAATCGAACATGGATAAGATCATAGAGACATTCGAAAAGACTGAACAACACAACTTCTCAGTTTACCAAATGCTGACCGAGTATTGTGCTGAAAACGAAGTGCTGAGGCGAGACGTGCAACGCATACGACAAAATTTAGGTATTGTTAAGTGTTTAAGACATATACTCGGCAACACATAATGCTGCCAATTTAATAGCCTTTAGGGTGCGGCTAAATGTGGCAAATGCACTGCCCGCGCTCCGCTTGCAATCTTTACGCATGCATTTCAAATTCGCGCGCCGTTCTTATGCTACCTGCCCGCGTGCACCTTGCACACATTACTTACTTCTTCCCGTTCACTCAGTTTGATTCTTATTGCCGAAGGCTAAATAGAATATCATGTAGTGGATAGATAAAAAATGTTTATAAATGTACGACTAAGATATACTCACTAGATATAATGAAGTCACCATAGCCGAGTGGTTGGGTGGTCAGAATATCGAGTCTAGAGACCCGAGTTCGGTTCCCAAGTGGCAGGCTCGTACCAATGGGTTTTTCAAAAACTTATGTACGAATTATACCGTTGGCTTGGACAAAAAGACGGCGACGGACTCACCACCGGTCACGTTGTCCCGAAAATATCTTCGCTGGAAGGTGGCTCGTAGGGACTTAATTGTTTAGACTAGGCCTCTGTCTACCCCTGTATTGGGAATTGTGAAGATATTTATTTATTTATTATTATTTTACTAAGATATACATTATGGAGCAAGCTTCAAGCGTGCGGCGCGCGCATCGTGTGAGCCTTGTATGAGTTGCGGTAAAGAGGCGGGAAACAATTGCAGTATACACGCGAGCAGCGCGAGAGAGGCTCGCGAGCGGCGCACGGGCGGCGCATTCTCTAGATCCTGGATCGCACACTTAAATACGTCACCAACCCTGCGTTTTTTTTTTATTTGGTCAATAGAATTGCTAGCAATTATGATAATTATATAATTTGTTTGTAACAGATAACGGAAAGTGAACAGTTTGACACTTTAAAAAATAAACAGTTTGTTCTAGATTTTATGTCGGGTCTGGGTGTTTGTAATACCATCATTGACTCAGATTTATGAAATCACACACAAGTGCTTTAGCTACTTTGGGATCAGAGTAATGTGTGTGATTTTGTCCCCATCCATGAACATATTTGTTTAAATTGATAAATTTTTTCTGGTTCCTACAGTAGACCGCAGAGATTGGAATGAAATGATGGAAGAGAAACGAACTGAAAAACTAAATGCTATCAAAGATGAATTAGATCAACAAAGAATTAAAGTGGGAGAAAAAAGAAAAACGATTGTGGCACACAATCAAGATTTAAACGATGCTATGCAGAATGTACAAGATTTTTTTAGGTGCCTTGGTTTTATGATTACTTATCTTTTTTAGTCGCTGCCTTGGAAAATCAATAAGATGATAATGTAAATAGCTTGAAACCCTTAAGAAATTTGCGACAGAGGAGTTTGGTTACGATTCCCTTGTTGTATTAAAAATAACCTAGATTCTTGAAATATAAAATTTCAAGTATCTAACGTCTCTATGTTAAAAAATCATTTCTTTTTCAATAATAATTTTCCACCATTTACTGGTGGCTTATGTGGCTTTCTTTTGGCGGCCCTTACGAGCACGGTAATGGGCTATCAAATTCTTACTACTAATTACTTCTTACTTCTTACTAATACTATACGCTAAAAAGGCGAAAGGGATGCATTTATCTCTAAAGTTTACCATAAATCTTGAATATTAAATGATGTTTTTTAACTACTAAACATGCATTTTTTTCTATTTTGCCAGCTGTATAAAGAAAAACGGACGATTTTTTTTAAAGAAATTTATTTTTTTAAAACACATAAATGTCGAATTATTTATCTGTCTATAAGTCACGAAATGGTTGGGTGACCGGAATTTGACCCAAGTTCGATCCCCATGTGAGAGGCAGGTACCAAGAGGTTTTTTTAAAAACTTGTGTAAGACTTATATCGTTGTCTTAGACATAAAGACAGCGACGGACTCACCACCTGTCACCGAAAAATGTCTTCGGTGGAAGGTGGATCGGAGGGACTTACTTACTTACATTTGTCTAGACTTGAAAAAATAATGCATCCTTCTTTTTTTACTCTTCAGAATTCTTGAATGTTCGTTGGAGCCATTCCAGAATCTTTTAGGAGATAAGCATCCTTCGCTGCACTGTCTCAATTTAACTTTCTGTCTTATCGCTGAAAAAATCAAAGAACTTGTTCAAACGGCGTATTATTATGTGAGTTCTCAACAATTTATTACACAGTTCGTTTTTAAAATTTCGTATAGAACAAAAATTTGCTTAACCTAGATATGAGTTAAAAGTCACTATGCGCATTTTCGCATGCAAAAGTATTATGTCTATTTATTTATTATTTATTTATCTTCACGCACAATCCCTGACGGGGTAGCCAGAGAGAACAGATCGCCAAGTGTCACGATCCCTACATACTTCTTTCGCTTCTTTCAGATTCATCATCTTCTTCATACATGCACGTCTAGGTATCCGAGTATTCTTGACCCTCCTCTCTTCGAGCAGTTTGCTCACATGGTCTTCGAAAGTTAATCTCGGTCTACCTCGACACCTTTTAATATTAGCTTTCGCGCTATATATTTTCTTCACCATTCGGTCTTCACTCATTCGCTCAACGTGCCCAAACCATCGAAGCACGCCCTTATCCATTTTTGAGACAAGGTCATCTTTCAAACCTGCCATATTGCGAATCTCTTCGTTTCGCTTTCGGTCGGCCATGGTAAGGCCGCACATTTTACGAAGAGATCGCATCTCCACTGCATTCAACCTGCTTTTATGCTTCTTCTGGCATACCCAGGTTTCGCTGCCATATAACAAAGTCGGTACCAACACTGCGTTATATCATGCAAGGCGTGCACTTTTCACAACGCCTTGCCTTTTGATTAACGCAGTCAGCGCACCATTGACTTTGTTCCCGGCAGCGACACGCCTGTCCACATCTAAATCACATCTTCCATCCCGGCTAAACGCACTCCCCAAGTATACAATTTCATTCACCTGTTCTAGACATTCCTGATTTACCCAAATTTCGCACTTCGTTCTTTCTTCGTCCCTTTCAAATACCAGAACCTTAGTTTTATTAGCATTCAAACGGAGACCATTAATTTCACATTCTTCTTTCATACACGTGACTAATGCCTGCAGTTCTGCCTCTGATGGTGCTATAAGCACTGCATCATCAGCATAAAGCAGACAATTTACTTTTATGTCACCCAATTTCACACCCAAACAGCTATCTTTCAGCTTCTGTAAACAGCTGTCGAGATACAGTATGAATAGCCAGGAAGACATGACACAACCCTGTTTTACGCCCGTTTGGACGCTAAACATGGGTGACAGGTCATGCCCTACCCGCACACAGGCTTTACAGTCACAGTAAAGTGACTACACAGCCCTTAGCAATCGACCATCCACACCATACCCCGGCAACAGTTCCCACATTTTCTTCCTTACAACCTTATCAAATGCTTTCTCAAGATCCACAAAAGCACAGAAAATCTTCTGGTTAGCAGCCAGAAGCTTCTCCGTGATCATGCGGAGAGAAAACATTTGATCCGTGCATCCTCTTCCAGGTCTAAATCCGCATTGTGCCTCCCATAGAATTTTTTCCGATTTATCTTGCATCCTACGTGTCAAAACCTTCGAGTAAACTTTACTTGCTAAACTGGTCAAGCTGATCGCCCGATAGCACCCGCAGTCATAATGTGAACCTTTACCTTTATATAAAGGCACAATGACCGCGGATCGCCAATCATCCGGAACAGCTCCCGTTCGCCAGCACAAATTGCACAGCAGATGAAAGCTGTCCCAGACGCGTGGCCCACCATACTTGACCATTTCAGCAGTAACTCTGTCTAGTCCCGCAGCCTTACCACATTTCAAACTTCTAATCGCACATTCAATCTCTTTCATACTGATGACCTCAGTGTCATCGAGGTCCGAGTCTGGCGTACCAGTCACGGCGTCACCCCGGATTCCTCACTAAGATCATCACACGCATACATCTCTCTATAAAATTGCTCCATCGCTGCATGACGTCCGATTTTTCTGAGAGGACGTCATTGGTTCCCGAAAGCACTTTATTCATTCTTAAGGCTGTCGCACTACTCCGGGTCCTTCCAACCTCTTTCCAGAAGAGTTTGAGTTCTCCTTGAAGTTGTGCGACAACCTTCGTCCGCTTCCATTCTACTCCTTTCACGCACTTCCTCAATCAATGATTTCGTGTGAACTTTCTGGAGCTTATATCTTTCTTTCCTCTTCTCTCTCATATCCTTATCATTACTTGAGGCCAAGTAGTCTAACCATGCTTTCTTCTTCTTATTTACAGCTTCTTTCACTTCGTCATTCCACCATGCATCACACTTTTACTACTACCTCTTTTCACAGTTCCACACACGTCTTCCGCTGCACTAACCATTCCATCTCTAAGGCTCTGCCATATTTCTTCCACACATTCTTTCCTAACACCAATGCTGTCCAGCTTTTCGGCTACCCTTGCTTGATATTTATTCCTAGTGTCCGCTTCCTGAAGCTTCCAGCTTCGGATGCTACCGACCGACTGTGGTTCTGGTATCGCCGTCCGGTGGCGACAACCCGCGAACAGACCCCTAAATCTAGTAATCACAAGGTAGTGATCAAGAAGACCCTTTCCTTGCATACAGCCAGTATAAGCTTGCCAGCATCGTTAACCCTTTTATCGCCAAACATCCCTGGCCGAGCGGTACCAACCCATCCATTCAAATCACCACATACAACAATTATTTCGTTTCCTCTAACCAAGTCTAGAACTTCTCTTACATTCTCCCAAACTCCTCCAGCTCAGCTCTGACGACGAAGCCACCGGCGCATAAACAGCCAAAAGGAATAACTTCGTCAGTCCCAATTTAAAGCGAACCCAGAGAAGTCTCGAGTTCACAACCTTATATTCAGTTTATAACATCGACCAACCGAGACGACAGCAGCACCCCACTCCCCTGGCAGGCGCTCTCGCCTCCGGGACTCCGGACCATAGAGCTAACGCCCCGCCAGGGAGCTCTTCAGTACTACTGCCCTTCCGCTTGGTCTCCGACAAACACACGACATCTAATTCTCTTTCTTTCATTATTTCAATCAACTCATTCGTCTTATCTCTCATGCCTCCTCTAACATTCCACGTGCCAACTCTGCACTCCGTCCTCCACCTTCCGCCGTGTCGGGCTGTGCGTGACGGGTGGCGGTCCCCATCGCCGCTTTGCGCGCTGCATTTCACACCAACGGGGACGAACTGGTGTGCGTCGCCTTGGGGGGACGCCCTAACCCTCGTTGGCATGGGTGCGCAGCTGTGTAGAATTGCAGCCCTGAAAAGGGCTGGCAGCGGTCGCGACGAGCACGCTTCTACAATGACCCCCTATATTATGTCTATAGGCTTTCATTAGAAGTTCTGAAAAAGAATAGCGTCTTTCTCGGATGTTGTAAACTGCCCCTATGAGTCTTTTTTGGTGAGAATGTTAGATTGTAGTATTAAATTAGTACCACACTTATAGCTATTTCTGCCACCAAATAGCAGATTAACATCTGTTGTGGACAGGTTTAAAATATATAGATATACAATCATTCCATCTTACCCCTCGGGGGTGACAATAGTAATCTTCTTCTGATGCAGTAGTTTGTAAGTAGAGTGTTATCTCATCTTCAACCTAACCTAAAAAAAAGTCACGATAGCCGAGTGGTTGAGTGTCGGAATTTCGATTCTAGAGACCTGAATTTGATCCCCAGGTGGCAGGCTCGTGCCAATGGGTTTTTCAAAAATTTATGTACGAATTATATCGTTGGCTAGGACATTGAGGCGGCGACGGGCTCACCGCCTGTCACGTTGTCCCGAAAATATCTTCCGTGGAAGGTGGGTCGAAGAGACTTAATTGTCAGGACTAGACCTCTGCCTACCCCTGAATTGGGAATTGCGTAAAGATATTTCTAAATTTCATTTCTTTTAACTTAACCACCACTATAATGAGCAGAAACTAAGTAGTTGTACAGGCTGTATAAAAAAAACATGTATATTTTTTAGACCTCTGTCTACTCCTGTATTGGGAATTGCGTAAAGATATTTAAAATTTTATTTATTTTAACTTAACCACCACCAAAATGAGCAGAAACTAAGTAGTTGTACAGGCTGGACCGCAATACCGAACCTCCTTGATGGAATGTCAAACACACCGGTCTTCAGGGAGTCGCCAACTTCAAAGTCTCAGATTCCATTCTAGGTCGGTTCATTGTAGGAAACCACTTTGTGTACGTTGTCTTGGGTCTTGGTAATTGTGGTAGTTTCGTCGTTTTCGATTCCATTACACATGTGCTATAGCTGATTACTTTGGGATCAGAGCAATGTATGTGATGCTGTCTCTATCTATGTATATATTTATTTATAATGTTAAATCAACAGGAACGTCACGTTCAAAAGCGTACCGGTACTTCACGTCTCAAGAATTACACAGTCCACCTGGAACCGCCTGACCACTGGACAGCAACACCCATCAATAACTTAGTTCCAGCAGATCCTTGTCCCTCGTGAGTATATTACAGAGGTTAATATGAATAGACTACTAATAGTACAGCACAGGTTGGTTGGGTGATCGGAATTCGAGTCAAGAGACCCGAGCTCGAATGGATTTTATCAAAACTTTTACCGTTATGTTTTACCGTTGTAATAGTTCTGTCTCAAAACAATGTCTGTGAAAGTGAGAGGATTCAATTATCTAGACCTGAGCCTACCCCAGTTTTGGGAATAGCGTAAATATATTTATTTGTAACAAAATTGAAAAAATACCAGTAACGCACATTACACTGAATTTTATTTGGGACAAGTACTGATCCTGTCGCCGCCGTAGCGTCCAGGCTAATATAAAATATAAAATATATTTATAACTTGAATAATACTTAAATAGATAATATATCCATGACTTGAGTTCCAAACCACTCAGCCACCGTGACTTTTAATAATTTCGTTATGCCGTAACATTTGTTGAAACAGTAAACAGTTCCACAGTATACTACATAGGGCGAAACCGGTCAGGTATTTAAAGAAACATATGTGAATTGTGGAATTGGTAAAAGCGAATTTGAAATTTCACGCAATTCGCAAGGGGTAGACAGAGGTCTTGACCCACCATCCACCGAAGATATTTTCGGGACAATGTGACAGGTGGTGAGCCCGTCGCCTTCTTTATGTCTAAACCAACGATGTAATTCGTACATAATTTGTTGAGAATCCCATTGGTACGAGCCTGCCACCTGGGAATCGAACTTTTGACTCGAAATTCCGACCACCGAAATACTCCGCTGACGTGACGCTTATAGAATTTATTTAAAGATGAAGTTCCACCATGAGACCATAATCACATGTTCAATATTCTTTCCCAGTTGTGTGGAAGCCCGATGGATGTCCCGCGTTATCGACACCCTCGAAACACCTCTGGATGAAGATGGTGTGCTGTCAGCTATCAAGGAGCTCGCTGCCGACCCCGCCTTCGTGAGGAGCGACCGCATCCACCCGCTCACCGACTGCCGTGTACCACGCAGCCGACTCATTCTAGCCAGACGTTACATGCAAAACTGAACTGTGATTTATCATTTTATAAAATCTTTGTCATTTTATTATTGTATTTAATTTGGGTGGAGGCGGTGTATGAATGGATAAATTTATTGTTTACCACAAAACATAGAATTGAGTAAAGATAGATATTTATCTATCACGCGTCTTAGTCATACTGGGGTGGACACAGATCTAGTCTAGACAATTTAGTCCCTTTGACCCACCATCCACCGAAGATATTTTCGGGACAATGTGACAGGTGGTGAGCCCGTCGCCTTCTTTATGTCTAAACCAACGATGTAATTCGTACATAATTTGTTGAGAATCCCATTGGTACGAGCCTGCCACCTGGGAATCGAACTTTTGACTCGAAATTCCGACCACCGAAATACTCCGCTGACGTGACGCTTATAGAATTTATTTAAAGATGAAGTTCCACCATGAGACCATAATCACATGTTCAATATTCTTTCCCAGTTGTGTGGAAGCCCGATGGATGTCCCGCGTTATCGACACCCTCGAAACACCTCTGGATGAAGATGGTGTGCTGTCAGCTATCAAGGAGCTCGCTGCCGACCCCGCCTTCGTGAGGAGCGACCGCATCCACCCGCTCACCGACTGCCGTGTACCACGCAGCCGACTCATTCTAGCCAGACGTTACATGCAAAACTGAACTGTGATTTATCTTTTTATAAAATCTTTGTCATTTTATTATTGTATTTAATTTGGGTGGAGGCGGTGTATGAATGGATAAATTTATTGTTTACCACAAAACATAGAATTGAGTAAAGATAGATATTTATCTATCACGCGTCTTAGTCATACTGGGGTGGACACAGATCTAGTCTAGACAATTAATTCCATTTGACCCACTTTCTAACGAAGATATTTTCGGGACAATGTGACAGGTGGTGAGCCTATCGTATATAGGCTCACCACCTGTCGCTGTCTTGGTATCTAAGCCAACGCATATCATCTACATAGATATATAATTACAAATATATTAAAAATACACAGATACATACAAGTAGATAGGGACAACATACATTGCTGCTGCTGAACCCTTAAGTAGCTTAAGTACTTGTGGCGTGGAATCAGAAACAACGAAGGTGCCACAAACTCCCAAACCCGCGAAAATGAAGAAAAAGTGTTTTCTATGTTAATTCGAACGAGAATCCGATAAACCCGGGACCTCAGAGCTGGCGACATCATGAAAACCTGTGTGTATGCCACTCGTCCACGGAGATAGTCACATATAAATTCATGTACATATACATACGTTAATAACGGCCTGTGAAAGTACACTGCAGAATATAGGCCTCTCCCATAGGGAGGATATGCCATAATCGGTACGCTTGGCAAGCGGATTGGCGATCGCGGTAACAGACCACTAGCGCCTCAGACGCTGCTGCCCATCGTCGGTCTGATTACTTTGGTCTGATTTTATTCAGAGATGGTTATCCCGCCATGTATCGGTTGCCGTAACTATATTCAAGGCTGTTTCCCTTAGTCGCCTCTTACGACACCCACGGAAAAAAATGGAGTGGCAACATTCCTATTATCATCCATGACTCGAGTAACATTCATATTTATAACACAAAAATTTTTGCCCCTAACGGTACTCGAACCTGCAACCCTTAGCTTCGAATATCATTACCAACTAGGGCAGCGGATAGTAAATAAAATATGGAAAAAGAAAGTTAAAAGATTGGTACAATTAGGCCGCCTTATCGCTGCATAACGATCCCTTTCAGACAACTAAAGGCTCAAAGAAACTGCGCTACAGATACACAGGGGTTGCAATGTAATATCGTACAAGAAATCAATATTTGATATAAATATCAATAAAAATACTGAAGAACTATAAGTACACAAATACAACAAATGTATACAATATAAAAAATATAAAAAATATAAAAAATATCTTCACGCAATTCCTCTACAGGGGTATACAGAGGTCTAGTCTAGACAATTAATTCCATTTGACCCACTTTCTAACGAAGATATTTTCGGGACAATGTGACAGGTGGTGAGACTGTCGCCGCCTTTATGTCCAAGCCAACTATATAATTCGTACATAATTTTTTTTTCTGTCACCTGGGGATCGAACTCGGGTCTCTCGAAATTCCGTTCACCCAACCATTCGGCTATCAAGACTTCATACCTAGTATTATTAAATTATTAGGCATACTACGAGTATACTTCTATATAATAAATAAATAAATATCTTCACGGGGAAATGCGTGGGTAGTACAGGGGTTGACACAGATCTAGTCTAGACAATTAATTCCATTTGACCCACTTTCTAACGAAGATATTTTCGGGACAACATGACAGGTGGTGAGCCCGTCGCCCTATTTATTTCCATGCCAACCATAGAAGAAGCTCGTACCAATGGGTTTTTTCAAAAACTTATGTACGAATTATGTACATAACTTTTTGAAAAACTCATTGATACGAGCCTGCCACCTGGGGGTCGAACTTGGGTGTCTTCACTCCAAATTCCGACCACCCAACCACTCTACTATCGTGACTCTCTGCCTCTATATAACACTATATTTGACAAAAATTGTTTGAAGTTTTACTAAACACTTACAGCTTAATAGACTATCGTTTTAAAATAAATGAGAACAGTAGTTTAATCTAAATTGAACATCGCTAATGAAGCGCTGAGTACTAATGGTGCCAATCCATCAATTTCCTATGGGACCTGTTAATACCGTTCGTGCATGTAAACAATATACATTCCAATTTAAACGTTTTATATTCGAGAGACGTTTGCATGCAGTTGTGTTACAGATGTAGATCGGATAAAAAAGAAAAAGGAACAAATATTTTCACGCCATTCCCAATGTAGAGGTAGACAGTGGTCTATACAATTAAGTCCTGTCGAATTACCTTTCACGGAAGACATTTTTTGGAACAAGAGGTGAGACTGTCGCCGTCTTTATGTCCAAGCCAAATATATAAATCTTACATAAGTTATAAAAAAACCCACTGGTAAGTGCCTAGGAGATCGAACCCATCGGAGGAAACCGGTCAAAATGGCTTACTTGACGAGGTCTCTGTCTGGCCTGAAGATATTTTCGGGACAACATGACAGGTGGTGAGCCTGTCGCCCTATTTATTTCCATGCCAACCATAGAAGAAGCTCGTACCAATGGGTTTTTCAAAAACTTATGTACGAATTATGTACATAACTTTTGAAAACTCATTGATACGAGCCTGCCACCTGGGGTCGAACTTGGGTGTCTTCACTCCAAATTCCGGCCACCCAACCACTCTACTATCGTGACTCTCTGCCTCTATATAACACTATATTTGACAAAAATTGTTTGAAGTTTTACTAAACACTTACAGCTTAATAGACTATCGTTTTAAAATGAATGAGAACAGTAGTTTAATCTAAATTGAACATCGCTAATGAAGCGCTGAGTACTAATGGTGCCAATCCATCAATTTCCTATGGGACCTGTTAATACCGTTCGTGCATGTAAACAATATACATTCCAATTTAAACGTTTTATATTCGAGAGACGTTTGCATGCAGTTGTGTTACAGATGTAGATCGGATAAAAAAGAAAAAGGAACAAATATTTTCACGCCATTCCCAATGTAGAGGTAGACAGTGGTCTATACAATTAAGTCCTGTCGAATTACCTTTCACGGAAGACATTTTTTGGAACAAGAGGTGAGACTGTCGCCGTCTTTATGTCCAAGCCAAATATATAAATCTTACATAAGTTATAAAAAAACCCACTGGTACGTGCCTAGGAGATCGAACCCATCGGAGGAAACCGGTCAAAATGGCTTACTTGACGAGGTCTCTGTCTGGCCTGAAGATATTTTTCTTTTATAAATATATTTTAATAATATAAGCGCTACGTACTGATAAGCGCAAACATCATTGGCGCCAAGTTTGGATAGATTAGATTAGACGGGCTGATCTCCGCAACTCCACGACCTAGCGCGTATTTTGCGTAGAGTTTGTTTAAATTTGTATTATTCAACATTAGAAATACAGGGAGAAGATATGCTGATATATTGGCGGCGCCTTCAACCTCATCAGTAAGTAGTGTGCTTATTTAAGCATTTCATTTAATATAATAAGTGACAAGTTTAGCTAAGAAAGTTATTGCTTTTCTTTTTTTATGTTTCCTTTAAAGACAGTTACTTTATTGTACCATTTTAGTGTAGAACAACATAAGTACCTACTGAATACAATAATAGTTTTAGGGCTTAAACTCAAGGAAGCCCCAACCCAATAGTAGGAGAAGTCGGTGGTCTTAATGATGATGGTAATAAGTATGATATGCGTAAATCTTCCAATCATACATACATACATATCGGCCCATTAAAGTACACTGCAGAACATAGGCCTCTCCCATTGGGAGGATTTGTCATTATCGCCACGCTTGGCAAGCGGCTTAGCGATCGCAGTACCAGACCACTCGCACCTCAGACACTGCTGCCCATCTTCGGTCTGATTATTTTGGCTGATATTTTTAGAGATGGTTATACCGCCATCTATCGGTTGCCATAACGATGTTCAAAGCTGTTTCCATTAGTCGCCTCTTACGACATCCTCGGGAAGAAAGGGAGTGGCAATATTCTTACGCAGTTACAACATGGAAAAATCTTCCAATCAGTCGATGGAAACTCCGTCTTAACATCCGGTTGGTTATGTTTACCAGGCAGTATCTATTAACAAATCGCATAAAACTCTTAAACATAAAGGAGTGCAATTACATCTATCATCAGCACAGCATCCTTGTATGATGACCCATAGATACAAAGCATTAAGTTGCTTTATGTCTATTGTTTAACCAACACAAAAGAGAGGAATATTTAATTTGGGGAATTTTGTAGATTTTATTGAGATTCCTTCTTCATGATGTGGTGACAATGAAACCAACTGAAAACATGCCCTTTCAAAACAAAGCAACAATTTTTGGTTTACATATGACGGAGTTAAGAGATGAAAAACATTAGAAAAAGAACGTACAACCGAATTGAAAAGCTCCGCCATGTTTCTTTTTTTTTTTGGGAGGCGTTTAAAAATTACGTACTACAATGAATGCGTGCAACAATGAATTTTAATATCTAAATACCAAATGTCTTGATCCCCGGGTGCTACGTAATTTCAAATGCATAGCTCCCGTTAACTTTTCGAACTGAAGTAATCCACTTGCACCTACAGCGCAGATGAAAATTTTATTTATAAGATGACAATTTATACGCTGCGAGAGTACAGAGTAATGAAGTTAAAACTCGCAAAGACTAAGTACTGTAAGTCGTTGATTAACATAGCTAATGACGGATGCCGGCGTCTAGTGTAATGCGTCTGTTATTTTGTTTCGGATCATTCACTATAGACACGCTAGCCGAGTCTACAGCAGAGTCTAGATTATAATACAAATTAAAATCAATAAATATAGGAAGGTAAATAGAGATGGACATCATCACATACGTTGCTCTGTTACCCCAAAGTAAACAGCTAAAACACTTGACAATGAAGGTACCAGAAATATACAACCCAGAGACTAACCATAAGTAAAATTAAAAGCAGTCTATACATTCTACAATTACATTTCTTTCCACATTAGCTCGGCGTCGCCCGCGTTGCTAAACTTTAAATTAAAATCGAAGCGAAGTTGCGATGGCTTCGTAGATAGATTTTAGTTTGTAACTAGGTAACTATCCGCAGTTCCATTTCTTTGTTGTCACAACTATAAGAAACTGTATAACTATCTCTCATTTTATGTTAAAATATAAGATTTTTTTATTTCTAAACGCAATTTCTCATTTTGGGGTAGGTAGAGGTCTAGACAATAAAGTCCTGTCGGACCAAACTCCACCGAACCGTATTTTAGACAAATTGACAGATGGTAAGCCTATCGCCGTCTTAGTGCGTAACATATTTTCATTCATGACTCGACTACCAACAACATACCTATAACAAATTCATATTGATAATACAAATCTTAGCACCTAGCGGAATTCGTTTCGGCGGAACCCTTACCTTCGACGACAAGATCACAATTGGATCAGGGTATCGAGTTAGTCAGGGTATGTATTTATATATACAGGCGATGCCATGTAAACCGACTTTTACGCAAATCGTACACAGCAGTTTCATAGTGTTGCTAGCGTTGTTGAGGTCCAAGGTTCGAGTCCCGGACGGGTCAATGTAGAAAACAACTTTTTCCACATTTTCTCGGGTTTGATTCGATAACACACGTGGAAACTTTGGGATGAGAGCACTGTAGATGACGTAATTCCTATCTGTGTGTGTATTTATTATTCATTATAAGAAATTAATTGGTCACTAAGACGGCGACTGGCTCACCACCTGTCACCTCGTCCCAGACAGTCATCCATGAAAGCTGGATCGAAAGGACATAAACCGACCACTACGCCAGTAGCAGGAGTATGCGTCAACTTTATAAATAATGCATAATACACTTAGTACAATTGTATTTCAATTGACACGCTAATTTCTCGAAGTTTCCACAAGAAGCATTGTCGAGGGACCGCAATTCATAATAACATTAAGAGTTAGCAACTCCAGCCCAAGTGCTCACTTCGTTGGACGTCAGTTTGTGCGCTTGTTTTAGAAAAACAATTGGATTTAGCTTCATGTATCTAAAACTACAAGTTCTGTATCATTTGTTATATCTACCTTCACGCATTCCCAATACTATGGTAGAGATCCAAATTATTAAGTCCTGTCGACCAATCTTTCACCAGACATTTTTTTGGGAAACATTACAGGTGGTTAGCCTGTCACCGCCTTGAAGTCTAAGCCAACTATTATACAAAGGATCGTAAGAATTATACATAGGTTTTGAAAAAACTCATTGGTATGAACCCACCACCTGGGAATCGAACTCGGGTATCTCGACTCGAATACCGATCACGCAACCACATGGCTATCGTCACTATTAAATATATATATATATATATATATATATATATATATATATATATATATATATATATATATATATATATATATATATATATATATATATATATATATATATATATATATATATATAGTTTCTAATTTATTAATTATCTTCATTACCTACCTATTTCATCGCCCACAGACCCCCTCCCCCAATTCTGGGGGGTTGGAGGGTGGGGCACTCTAAGGCCGGCAACGCATCTGCATGCCTTTTAACAGTGGTAGAGCCACGCATCAAATTTTGTTGTTGCATGAATGGGCCGGCTCGACCGGGGAAGTACCACGACCTCACAGAATACCGGCGTGAAGTAGAAGTCTAACAAACTGTTGCGTTTCGTCTGGTGAGTGCAGGTAACCGGTGGCCCACACACTCTCTCCCCCAATTCTGGGGGGGCACTGTAAGGGAGGCAACGCATCTGCTATCTGCTATGCCTCTGGTATTTCAGGTGTTCATGGGCGGCAGAAATCACTTACCATCACGTGACCCACCTGCTCGTTTGCCTCCCTTTCCCATAAAAAAAGTGTTATATCCCTTAAAGGATAACAAAAAATAAATTAAAATTACAATTTGTAAACAATTTGACTTTCATAATTTAGAGATTAATGTTATCCAATGCATGGTTTTTCCGCTGATAAATACTTATTGGGAACTAAAATTTCACGTTCGATAAGGTGCTTGTTACATAAACTGGAGAAAATTGTTATCAGCGTATTTTCTTTTGATAATCGGAACGTAGTAACTGCGACTTGTGACTGAAAAACTGAAGAAAATGTGGGAACTGTTGCCGGGGTATGGTGTGGATGGTCGATTGCTAAGGGCTGTGCAGTCACTTTACTGTGACTGTAAAGCCTGTGTGCGGGTAGGGCATGACCTGTCACCCATGTTTAGCGTTCAAACGGGCGTAAAACAGGGTTGTGTCATGTCTTCCTGGCTGTTCATACTGTATCTCGACAGCTGTTAACAGAAGCTGAAAGATAGCTGTTTAGGTGTGAAATTGGGTGACATAAAAGTAAATTGTCTGCTTTATGCTGATGATGCAGTGCTTATAGCACCATCAGAGGCAGAATTGCAGGCATTAGTCACGTGTATGAAGAAGAATGTGAAATTAATGGTCTCCGTTTGAATGCTAATAAAACTAAGGTTCTGGTATTTGAAAGGGACGAAGAAAGAACGAAGTGCGAAATTTGGGTAAATCAGGAATGTCTAGAACAGGTGAATGAAATTGTATACTTGGGAAATGCGTTTAGCCGGGATGGAAGATGTGATTTAGATGTGGACAGGCGTGTCGCTGCCGGAACAAAGTCAATGGTGCCCTGACTGCGTTAATCAAAAGGCAAGGCGTTGTGAAAAATGATCGCCTTGCAATGCATAACGCAGTGTTGGTACCGACTTTTTTATATGGCAACGAAACCTGGGTATGCCAGAAGAAGCATAAAAGAAGGTTGAATGCAGTGGAGATGCGATCTCTTCGTAAAATGTGCGGCCTTACCATGGCCGACCGAAAGCGAAACGAAGAGATTCGCAATATGGCAGGTTTGAAAGATGATCTTGTCTCAAAAATGGATAAGGGCGTGCTTCGATGGTTTGGGCACGTTCAGCGAATGAGTGAAGACCGAATGGTGAAGAAAATATATAGCGCGAAAGTTAATATTAAATGGTGTCGAGGTAGACCGAGACTAACTTTCGAAGACCATGTGAGCAAATTGCTCGGAGAGGGGAGGGTCAAGAGTACTCGGATACCTAGACGTGCATGTATGAAGGAGATGATGAATCTGAAAGAAGCGAAAGAAGTATGTAGGGATCGTGACACTTGGCGATCTGTTCTCTGGCTACCCCGTCATGGATTGTGCGTGAAGATAAATAAATATATAAAAATAAAAAAAAGAATAATTTGTTGAAACATAAAACTTTTAAAATCCATGTAAACGCACTGAAGACGTGGCAAACGGAAGTCCGTTAAGAGGAAGCTAGTGCGACTTCCGTCAGCAACCATTTTATTCTTACTCTCTCATCCATTTGCAAGGCGAGACCGCAATTAAAAACGAAGTATTTCCTTAATAATCTACAAACTTATACCTACCTACATACTCGTACGTATACACAAAGTGAAGTCACGATAGCCGAGTGGCTGTGTGATCGGAATTAAAGTCCAGAGACACGAGTTTGATCCCCTGGTGGAAAGCTCCTATCAACCAGTTTTTTCAAAAGTTATATAAGAATTATATCGTTGGCTTGCACATAAAAACGGCAACAGGCTCACCACCTGTAATGTTGTGTCCAAAAATGTCTTCGGTGAATGGTGCATCGAAAGGACTTAATTGCCTGGACCTCTGTCACATTTTATAATATAATAATGCAATCCATTGGGGATTGCATTATTATATTATATTATACACCGGGGTAGACAGAGGTCAAGTCTGAACAATAATGAGTTTCCTTCCTTCACCGAAAACTATTGAGGACGTAACAGGTGGTGAGCCTGTCGCCGCCTTTATGTCCAAGCCAACGATGAAATTCGTACATAAGTTTTGAAAACTCATTGGTACTGCCACCTGGGGATCGAACTCGGGTCTCTCGACTCGAAATTCCGACCACCCAACAACTCAGCTATCGTGACTTTTTTCTGTCATATTTTAGAGATAGTTATCCCGCCATCTATCGGTTGACATTACGATATACAAGGCTTTTCCCTTTGTCACTTCTTACGACACTCACAGAAAGAAGAAGCTGGCAATATTCTTACTGAAACTAAATCAGTAATATGTTTAACTATATCTGTCAGTCGGATTTGACTCAATTTTTGAAAACGGTTGCAGGCTATTCAAATTAACCGAGCAGAAAGGAAAAAGTTAAAAAAGTCAATGCGTCCAGCCAACATTACAATTACGAGTAGATATATTTTAATTCAATCAGCGAAACTATATGTCACTGCTAGTTATAAGACATTTCAGCTATTTTTAGCAAAGAATAGGCTGACTTTTTATTTACAAAGTAAAATAAAAATCATCACGCATTATTCCAATATTGGGGTAGACAAAAGTCTGAACAATAATGAGCTTCCTTCCTTCACCGAAAACTATTTAAAACGTAACAGGTGGTGAGTATTAGTGTCCAAGCTAGCGGTTACACATATTTACATAGATAAATATCATATGTACTAACATATAAACATCCATGACTCGAGTACAGACATTCACGTTCATGACACAATCTCCGTGGACGAGTGGCGTATACACCTGTTTTCAAGGTGTCTCCAACTCTGAAACCCCGGGTTCGATTCCTGGAAGGGTTAATATAGAAAAAGCTTTCTCAAATCTGTGTGTTTGTGTGCACACAGTGCTTTAGCTACTCAATTTGAGATCAGAACAATGTATGTGATGTTGCCCTTACCTGTGTGACTATTTATTTACAAATGTTTGCCTCTAGCGGGATTCGAACCCGCAACCTTCATCTTCGAAGGCAGACTCGCCAACTTGGTTATCTTTACACCAACAAATAACATGGCGTAAACACGCTCTGCTCACTTTTTTATAGTAAAGGGAGGCAAACGAGCAGGTGGCTCACGTGATGGTAAGTGATTACCACCGCCCATGAACACCCGCAATACCAGAGGCATACCAGATGTGTTGCTGGTCTTTGGAGTGCCCTCCTCCTCTGAATTGGGGAGGGGTAATGTGGGCCTCCGGTTGGTTACCTGCAATCACCAGACAAAACGCAGAAGTTTGTTGGACTTCTACTTCACGCCGGTATTCTGTGAGGTCGTGGTACTTCCCCGGTCGAGACAGCCCATTCATGCAACAACAAAAGCTGATGCGTGGCTCTACCACTGTCGCAAAAAAATATAATACCACACGTCATCACCATTGTAGCCTATATACGGTAGAGTTTGCATAACTCAGGAACAGGATTAGAGGTGTCAGCATAACTTCGAAGGTTAGTGTTAAGGCGTCAGTACACTGTGTAAGATGAGATGCGAAGTAGCGGCCGAGAGCTCCTTAAATATTTGATAACGGTCTTCAATTGAAGTAACTTTGAAACAACTAAACAGGGGTGTGGGATAAGTTCCATTCTTTTGTAAAATATTTGACACGTGGTTCTAATTCTTGTCGTGTGAGGTCAGTGTAGGAGATATGTTCTATTCTCCTGGATATTGCAAGATGCGATTAAATTGTACCGAGGTTAGTGGGTCCGTAAATGGACTCGCAGACACCTAACACATAAAACGCCCAAATCGTCTTTCATCGTCCATAATTATTTACAGAGCAGTTTATGTAGAACACTCGTTTATAAAAGCCTAACTCCTACAGGTTGAGGAATTTTGTGGCTTCAGCTACAGTTTAGCCTTGAATGATAATCTCAACCGCAAACAACTTAATTACTTACGAAAGAAAAGACCTGAAATTAAAGAAATTTTCTTCATTTCCTCCTAATTCCATTATCGAGACCTCGACAGGGTGACAAAGGTAACTGCTTGAAAGTATACTCTTTAAAAAAGAATGACGAATTACTTCGTCATTCTTTTTAAAGAGTATGTAGTAACATAACCTAAATAAAAAATATAAACAAAATATAACAAGGAACCGAATTGACAAACTCCACCTCCTTTTTGAAGACAGTTCACGCAGTTCTCAATACAGGGGTAAACAGAGGTCTAGTCTAGATAATTAAGTCCCTTTGACCCACCTTCCACCGAAAATATTTTGAAGTCAGTTCAATTATTAAAATTCACGAAATATATTATAATACCGTGCCGTATCATTAATCGTTAAACATACCTTAGCTTCTGATATATTAAAGTCTAAACTACTCCAGTAATGTGAACCTCGCGTCATCAGTGCACACGCCAGACCGGAGCAAGCCACAGCTAAGTCCGCTCAGTATGCAGTTGCTACAAGCCAGTAGATGCAAGGCGGTTTACACTGTTCAACTATGCTTGATATTGTAAGTTACAACATGCTACTGTAACATAGCGGGCTAAGAATATCTTAACTCCCTTCGATTGGCGTAACTTTGAAACTACTGAATATCTCTAGGATAGACGTGTGAGATAAGTTCCATGCTTATGTAGAAATAACGTCAAGATAGTCAAATGGTTGGGTGATTGGAATTCGAGTCAAGAGACCCGAGTTCGATCCTCGGGTGTTTCACCAATGGGTTATTTCAAAACTTTTGTAGGCTTGGACTTAAATACTGCGGCGTGCTCGCCACCTGTAACGTTGTCCCAAAATAGTCGGTGAATGGTGGGTCAAAAAACCTTTGTCTTCCCAGGCATTGGGAATGGCGTGAAGATATTAAATAAATAAATATCTTCACGCAATTCCCAATACAGGGGTAGACAGAGGTCTAGTCTAGACAATTAAGTCCCTCTGACCAACTTTCCACCGAAGATATTTTCGGGACAACGTGACAGGTGGTGAGCCTGTCGCCGGATATAAAATATTGCGGATCGCCGGAAGATATTGAGAAAAAGAGAAAAAGAGAGAGTACTTTATTGCACATAAAAAAATATATTCCAGACAGTTTAAACATAAATATATTCATAAATATACATTTCGAGGTGTGTCGCGATAGCCGAATGGATGGGTGGTCGGAATTTCGAGTCGAGAGACCCGAGTTTTTCAAAACCTATGTACGATTCATATCGTTGGCTTGGAGATAAAGATGGCGACGGGCTCACCATCTGTCACGTTGTCCCGAAAATATCTTTGGTGGAATGTGGGTCAAAGGGACTTAATTGTTTAGACTAGACCTCTGTCTACGCCTGTATTGGGAATTGCGTGAAGATATTTATTTTTTTTTTATTTTATTTTACATTTCGAGGTAGCACAATGAGCGGCCTTACCGCTCTAAGCGATTTCTACCAGACAACCGTTGGATGGATAAGATATATCTATATCTGCTATAGCAGAAAGAAATCTGCTGTGGGTCTAAATTGCGTATATACTGTATTTAATAATTTTATTTTAGTTACTTACATTAATTACGCATTTAGTATTTATTTACACAAAAAAGTATAGCACAAAATGATGAAACTAATGACAAGATACTCCAGAGACAAGATACCAGAGAAAGTAAAAGGTAGTTGCAGATGCTAATTTATTATTTTATTTAATACATAAGCATATGCATGTTTCATTCTAATAACATACTTATATTAAAATTTTTAACAATAAATATATAATGTTAAAAATGTGTAAATAACATTTACATATGGACCAGCATTATATTTATGGAAGGATTTGCCATAAATCGTTGGTTTTGTTGTGAAGCGTAGCATTATGAGATATTCTCCTTATCAGAGAAACTTATATCCGGCATAGACTTATAGTCATTCTTATACAAGTAACTTCTAAATAAATATTTCTGTTATACTCCACTTTGTACATATCAGATGTTCAAACGTAGGGTTAACTGGTAGAAAATGCAGTATAGCATTCGGCTCGCCTTTCTACATTTTTGGTGCCATAAAGATTAAATAAACAAATAAAATAAATATTATATTCGATAAGATGGATTCAATTTGTTGAAACCTACGTGTTACCATGTGAAATGTGAAATGAAGTTATAAGATGAGATGGAACTGATATGTCAGGATTAGCATAGCTAATTTTGAGGGTTCTAAGTTGCAGGTTTTGTTAAGTACAAGATTAAATTATTATTTCATAAAATAACAGCTATTGGACGTAAATAAACCTCCGTAGACGAATGACGTATACACGGGTTTACAAGGTGCCGCCAGCTCCAAACCTGGGCAGATCAATGTAGAAAACCACTTTTTCTACATTGTCTCAGGTCTGGGTGTTTGAGGTACCTTTATTATGTGCGATTCCATAACACGCGAGCTTTAGCTACTTACTTTAGGATCAGGGCAATGTAAGTTTTGTTGCACCTATCTATGTATTTATTTATTTATTATTGTGATGCAGTGCAGCAGGCGTGAAGATAGCGATTTATTAATTTTATTTTAATTACAATGTATGTGATGTTGTCCCTACAGATGTATTTATTTTTTTATTGTTGTGAAGCGTAGCATTATGAGATATTCTCCTTATCAGAGAAACTTATATCCGGCATAGACTTATAGTCATTCTTATACAAGTAACTTCTAAATAAATATTTCTGTTATACTCCACTTTGTACATATCAGATGTTCAAACGTAGGGTTAACTGGTAGAAAATGCAGTATAGCATTCGGCTCGCCTTTCTACATTTTTGGTGCCATAAAGATTAAATAAACAAATAAAATAAATATTATATTCGATAAGATGGATTCAATTTGTTGAAACCTACGTGTTACCATGTGAAATGTGAAATGAAGTTATAAGATGAGATGGAACTGATATGTCAGGATTAGCATAGCTAATTTTGAGGGTTCTAAGTTGCAGGTCTTGTTAAGTTCAAGATTAAATTATTATTTCATAAAATAACAGCTTTTGACGGAAATAAACCTCCGTAGACGAATGACGTATACACGGGTTTACAAGGTGCCGCCAGCTCCAAACCTGGGCAGATCAATGTAGAAACCACTTTTCTACATTGTCTCAGGTCTGGGTGTTAGCTGGGAGGTACCTTTATTGTGTGCGATTCCATAACACGCGAGCTTTAGCTACTTACTTTAGGATCAGGGCAATGTAAGTTTTGTTGCACCTATCTATGTATTTATTTATTTATACATAAAGATAACGACAGGCTCACCACCTGTCACGTTGTCCCGAAAATATCTTCGGTGGAAGGTGGGTCGAAGGAACTTAATGGTCTAGACTAGACCTCTGTCTACCCTTGTATTGGGAATTGTGTGAAGATATTTATTTATTTATTTATTTATTATTGTGATGCAGTGCAGCAGGCGTGAAGATAGCGATTTAATAATTTTATTTTAGTTACTTACATTAATTACGCATTTAGTATTTATTTACACAAAAAAGTATAGCTCAAAATGACGAAACTAATGACAAGATACTCCAGAGACAAGATACCAGAGAAAGTAAAATGTAGTTGCAGATGCTAATTTATTATTTTATTTAATACATAAGCATATGCATGTTTCATTCTAATACCATACTTATATTAAAATTTTTAACAATAAATATATAATGTAAAATTGTGTATATAACATTTACATATGGACCAGCATTATATTTATGGAAGGATTTGCCATAAATTGTACAGTTGGTTTTCTTGTGAAGCGTAGCATTATGAGATATTCTCCTTATGAGAGAAACTTATATCCGGCATAGACTTATAGTCATTCTTATACAAGTAACTTCTAAATAAAGATTTCTGTTATACTCCACTTTGTACATATTAGATGTTCAAACGTAGGGTTAGCTGGTAGAAAAGGCAGTATAGCATTCGGCTCGCCTTTCTACATTTTTGGTGCAATAAAGATTAAATAAACAAATAAAATAAATATTATATTCGATAAGATGGATTCAATTTGTTGAAACCTACGTGTTACCATGTGAAATGTGAAATGAAGTTATAAGATGAGATGGAACTGATATGTCAGGATTAGCATAGCTAATTTTGAGGGTTCTAAGTTGCAGGTCTTGTTAAGTACAAGATTAAATTATTATTTCATAAAATAACAGCTATTTGACGTAAATAAACCTCCGTAGACGAATGACGTATACACGGGTTTACAAGGTGCCGCCAGATCCAAACCTGGGCAGATCTATGTAGAAAACCACTTTTTCTACATTGTCTCAGGTCTGGGTGTTTAGGTACCTTTATTGTGTGCGATTCCATAACACGCGAGCTTTAGCTACTTACTTTAGGATCAGGGCAATGTAAGTTTTGTTGCACCTATCTATGTATTTATTTATTTATTTATTTATTTATACATAAAGATAACGACAGGCTCACCACCTGTCACGTTGTCCCGAAAATATCTTCGGTGGAAGGTGGGTCGAAGGAACTTAATGGTCTAGACTAGACCTCTGTCTACCCTTGTATTGGGAATTGTGTGAAGATATTTATTTATTTATACATAAAGATAACGACAGGCTCACCACCTGTCACATTGCCCTAAATCACGATTTCGTTGAAGGGAGTGTCGAAACAACTTAATTGTATAGACCTCTTTACCCCAGTATTGAAAATGGCATGAAGATAGCGATTTATTAATTTAATATTGTCAAACAGGGTAAACTTTTATATTACGATTAGTGTAAAGCCAGGTAACAATTCACATGATGGCAAGTGGCTACTCCACACTATGGAACCAAAAAGAACATCAAACGAAATATCTATTGATGCTTTCACACCCCCGAGGACTGGGACGGAATGCCTCTGACTCGAAGTACGTATTTACTCTGCCTCAACAAACCTTTAAATCCGGGGCACAACAGTTGTTGCTCGCAGTTTTGCCGCAGAAATGTGTCTGCGTGTTTATTTTATTTATTTATTTATTTATTTATTTATTTATTTATTTATTTATTTATTTATTTATTTATTTATTTATTTATTTATTTATTTATTTATTTATTATTGTGATGCAGTGCAGCAGGCGTGAAGATAGCGATTTATTAATTTTATTTTAGTTACTTACATTAATTACGCATTTAGTATTTATTTACACAAAAAAGTATAGCTCAAAATGACGAAACTAATGACAAGATACTCCAGAGACAAGATACCAGAGAAAGTAAAATGTAGTTGCAGATGCTAATTTATTATTTTATTTAATACATAAGCATATGCATGTTTCATTCTAATACCATACTTATATTAAAATTTTTAACAATAAATATATAATGTAAAATTGTGTATATAACATTTACATATGGACCAGCATTATATTTATGGAAGGATTTGCCATAAATTGTACAGTTGGTTTTCTTGTGAAGCGTAGCATTATGAGATATTCTCCTTATGAGAGAAACTTATATCCGGCATAGACTTATAGTCATTCTTATACAAGTAACTTCTAAATAAAGATTTCTGTTATACTCCACTTTGTACATATTAGATGTTCAAACGTAGGGTTAGCTGGTAGAAAAGGCAGTATAGCATTCGGCTCGCCTTTCTACATTTTTGGTGCAATAAAGATTAAATAAACAAATAAAATAAATATTATATTCGATAAGATGGATTCAATTTGTTGAAACCTACGTGTTACCATGTGAAATGTGAAATGAAGTTATAAGATGAGATGTCAGGATTAGCATAGCTAATTTTGAGGGTTCTAAGTTGCAGGTCTTGTTAAGTACAAGATTAAATTATTATTTCATAAAATAACAGCTATTTGACGTAAATAAACCTCCGTAGACGAATGACGTATACACGGGTTTACAAGGTGCCGCCAGATCCAAACCTGGGCAGATCTATGTAGAAAACCACTTTTTCTACATTGTCTCAGGTCTGGGTGTTTAGGTACCTTTATTGTGTGCGATTCCATAACACGCGAGCTTTAGCTACTTACTTTAGGATCAGGGCAATGTAAGTTTTGTTGCACCTATCTATGTATTTATTTATTTATACATAAAGATAACGACAGGCTCACCACCTGTCACCTTGTCCCGAAAATATCTTCGGTGGAAGGTGGGTCGAAGGGACTTAATGGTCTAGACTAGACCTCTCTTATTTATTTATTTATTTATTTATTTATTTATTTATACATAAAGATAACGACAGGCTCACCACCTGTCACATTGCCATAAATCACGATTTCGTTGAAGGGAGTGTCGAAACAACTTAATTGTATAGACCTCTCTTTACCCCAGTATTGAAAATAGCATGAAGATAGCGATTTATTAATTTAATATTGTCAAACAGGGTAAACTTTTTATATTACGATTAGTGTAAAGCCAGGTAACAATTCACATGATGGCAAGTGGCTACTCCACACTATGGAACCAAAAAGAACATCAAACGAAATATCTATTGATGCTTTCACACCCCCGAGGACTGGGACGGAATGCCTCTGACTCGAAGCACGTATTTACTCTGCCTCAACAAACCTTTAAATCCGGGGCACAACAGTTGTTGCTCGCAGTTTTGCCGCAGAAATGTGTCTGCGTGTTTATTTATTTGCTTTGATTTCTATAGCGATGATGTGTTTTTTATTTAGTACAAAAAAGTTACTGAATAATTGACAATATAGTAAATTTTTGGCTGCTATTATTATCTAACAGCCAAATAGTTTACATTTTATACAATTATTTGTGATTTGCTTCCATACTGAGCTTTGTTGGTGCGGTGCTCTGTTACTGATGACGCGATGTTACCTCTACATTGTCTAGTCGGTCTATAGCTCTAGTTAAGTTTTTACACCCATTTTACAAGCTTCTGGGGTTCCTGTCTCGGCCGAGTAGACCTATTCAGTAGCATAGTAGAAGGGATGGCTCCCGCCTGTGTCAGTTATTTTTTTAAATTTCTCTTTCTCTTTAAACATCTGAATTCGTTATGTATGAAAAAAGGTGAGTCTTTATAAGACAAGAGATCAAAGTGATGTTCGTACGTGGTATCGGCGTAAGAACACACCGGCAAGTTTTCTTCCCGTGGGTGTCGTAAGAGGCGACTAAGGGAAGCAGCCTCGTCAATGCAATTCGCTACCGACATAGCAAGAGAACAACCTCGAATAATACCAGACCAAAATTCATCGGAGCGAAGATTCAACCGTTCAAGATGTCAACTACTTCTTTTTGAGCCACACGGCCTGAAATGACCACGGCTCGCTTCTGCGTGTCACTGGCAACACGCACTGTTTATAAAATAGCCTTTTTATCACGTTTAATGCCACGGTAGCCGAGTGATTGGGTGATCGGAATTCGAGTAGAGAGACCCGAGTTGTACTTTCAGGTGTTTTTTCAAAACCATTTGTACGATTTATTTCAGTCGGCGACAAGCTTCTCAGCAGTCACGTCAAAAATATCTTCCATGAAAGGTGGATCAGACCTATTCATACAGTAGCGTAGTCCCGACTTCCGCCCATGTCTGTTACCTTTTAAATTCTCTTTCTCTTTAAACATGTTAATTCGTTATCTATATAAAAAGGTGAGATTTTATAAGAGAAATGAAAGTGCTATTCGTATGTGGTATCGGCGTAAGAACACACCGCCACCTTTCTTCCCGTGGGTGTCGTAAGAGGCGACTAAGGGAAGCCTTGTCAATGCAATTCGCTACCGACATAGTAGAAGAACCACCTCGAATAATGCCAGACCAAAATTCATCGGAGCGAGGACGATCGCCAGCGTCCACCGTTCAAGATGTCAACTACTTCGTCGGGAGCCATACGGCCTGAAATGACCACGGCTCGCTTCTGCGTGTCACTGGCAACACGCACTGTTTATAAAATAGCCTTTTTATCACATTAAATGCCACGGTAGCCGAGTGATTGGGTGATCGGAATTCGAGTCGAGATACCTGTGTTCGATCCCCAGGTGTTCAAAAACTTATGTCAGATTTATATCGTTGGCTTGCAGATAACGTCGGCGATAGGCTCGTTACCTGTCACGTCAAAAATATCTTCCATGAAAGGTGGATCGAACTTATTTGTCTAGACTTCTAAGTCTATCCCAGTATTAGGAACGGCGTGATGGTATTTATTTTAACAATGAACTACTGTGTCTTTAATATATTATAGTTTTCTTTACTGTATTAATGTAAAGTAGGAGAAATGTGCACTTCACATTCTCTCGTTTTAAATTAGCCTCGCGACTGCAATGGTCAGCGTCGGCAAAGTTTAAATGAAATCGCGATCGAAGTCGAGACTTCTAGATCTAAGTTTGTAAATCTATTGATAGTTTTATGGCTACTTTACTTCGTATTCTCATTGTAAATTTAGAAAGAGATTACTTTAGAAAAAAGAACTGCATTATATATTTTCTCTAGTGTCCACATACATCTCTATCTATTGAAAGGCCTAAAACTAGTAAATTTAAAAAACAAATGTTTGTTAATTTCGATCTTTTTTCGATAATTAGAAAGTCTAAAATCAGTAGGTACTTTCTATGCTTCAAACAAAACTACACACTGTTATTACTACAAAAGCAATCAAAGCTACCTACATATATATTCGAGATAGTTTAATCATAAACAAAAGCAATAAGCTAATACAAGTAAAATTGTCAGGAACAGTTAATGGTCATGTGTAATGGAAATGTCAGGACGGAAATAGATGAGTCGAAGCCATTAGTGACGTACGATTGATTATAGATTGACTACATAGATAATAAATGCAACGAACTTTAAATGAACGCGGGAAAATTAGAAAAATAAAATGGTGTCTTTCATGTGAAATCAGGAATGAAATATATGACGAAGTAAGGAATGGAATAATTTAAATTATTTAAGATAAAACTTCATAGTCTTGCTTCTAGTCATAAACAATGAAAAGTTTTCCGTTTAATTTTGGTCTGGTATATTTCGACTTCGGTTATCCCTCCATCTATCTGTAGCTATTGCAATTGACAAGGATTTTCCCTCAGTCCATTGTTGCGACATCCACGGGAAGAGATTGGGTGGTATTCTTAGGCCAATACCACACGGCAATCGCCTTATTCCTAGTAAATCTGGATTTAGCTATAATGCCTACATAGTGCCGCAATAACATCATGCCTTAAAGAGTACGTGTTGCATTTTTGACGTCAAAATTCCCTCTTGCTCTTAAGGCTTCTCTTTAACCCACAGCAAGAAATAATGAAAAGACATTTTCTTTTTTTAATAAATTTTCAAAATATACGTTAGATTCACTCATTTTGGCGGATTGAAAAACAACTGCAAACGGAGGGAAAACGTTTTCTTTTTTTTAAGTAATCGGTGTAATTGTATCAATATCAGCCAGACTCTAACATTACGACCAAAGAGCTTTTAACCTTTATACTAATAAAAAACGAAACAACTTTTCCCCTAACAGAATATTATATTACCTCAGGCTATCTCTCTTATTTCAATCCTACAATGATCGCTTTCACGCATCTCCAACGATATCATAGCAATAATTGAACGCAATGGAATTTAAATGCATCCGGCCATACCAAACGCGTCGGCTTAATTAAGACAATGTCGCACTTAATGAGACGCGGCGCGTGTTATCATTGCATCAATATTTCATTAGTGTGACTATTTACTTGTAGCGATCTACATATATAATACCGGAATACTGATTGATTGTGAAATCTCAGAAAGTAGTTTATATTTGTAAGACTTGCATATATATCATATTATTACTCATAATTTTACCTAATAATAACGACAAATTCTTAATAGTGTGTTATCTAGTATTATTATAAATTGGAAGGCAACTTTTTGAAATATGTTTTATATTGTCAACGTCAACAGAATATCTGCATTTTTGTCATTTGACGTTTTTTAGGCGGGATGTCAGAGAGATCGGTCAAGTTGTTATGTTTATTTTTGCCGGAGGTTGTGAGATATGAAAATCTTAATTAATAAATTGAAAAGTGAACGTTACGGGTTATGTTTGTTTTGTTAACTATGTTATTAGTGAACCCTTCAGATTAGATTGGCCGGTGTGCGCAACTCCACTTCTAAGTGACAGGAACATTCCTGTCAATACGCCAAATCCTAATATTATTCGAGCTCCTCACAACTCTTCAAGGAATCCCAGCAACCATTTAACGAGTTAAGGGTGACCTCTGTCTACCCCTGTGTTAGGAATGTTGTGAAGATATATATAACTCCTACGACGCCCATGGAAAGATAGGAATTATTCTTACGCCGATACCAATAATTGCAAACCGGCAAGGCCTCCCACAGAATTCGCCACAAAGAATGTTTCTCAGCCACCTGCATCCATCGAATCCCCGCGACATCTAGCAGGTCGTCGCTCCATCTTGTGGACGGTCGTCCACTGCGTTTGACTAAACGAAGATGACGCTCGAGTACCTTTTTTCCCAAACAATATACTTACACACATGATTTACAAAGATAATTACTCTTTTATATAGGTAAACAACCATTACTCAAGTTAAAATATTACTATTCTACACACAAATGTTTGCCTCTAGCGAAATTCGAACGTACAACCCTAAGCATCGAAAGCAGGGTCACTACTAACTAAGCAATCGTTTCATTTATCAATAATTGATAAACGAACATGTCCATTCAAACGTAGTATAGTTACAAAACCGCTAAATCCATTACACGTTGCAGTCGCTGTGATATTCATAGCGGACTTTGATTGGAGGTCTGTGGTTACACGTACAATTGTTTACAACAGAATATCCCAGCCGTGTGGTATCTGCGTTTTTGGAAACAAAAATTTATTATACTATTATTTATTATATTATGTGGTAGTACTGAACTTCCTTCCTCCACGGCCGTGTGGTAACGGTGTAAGAATATTACCACTCCCTTTCTTCCCGTGAGTGTCGTAAGAGGCGTCTGAGGGAAACAGCCTTGAATGTCATTATGGCAACCGATAGATGGCCAAAATAATCTTCAGTATGATTATATTAGTGCATCAGCGTCTGAGGTGCGAGTAGTTTGGCACTGCGATCGACAATCCGCTTGCCAAGCGCGGCGATTATGACAAATCCTCCCTGTGGGAGAGGCCTGTGTCCTGCAGTGGACTTTAACAATTCAATTCAATTCAATTTATTTGCTCAAAACATGTGATTATATACAGATGTCCATGGAAATTTGTGTACAATGTTTTAACCATATAGGCAGAAATGTCAAATATTACAGATAGTTAAATATAATATCATTACTAATTTGTTAATAATATTGTGACACTTTCAATTATAAATAATGAGAAATTAATGTCAAATTTATTTAAAACGTAAAAAATTTAAGAAAAACAACGTCAATTTAATTTAAAATTATAAAATATCATGTCAATTATTGTTAATTTAATGTCATATTTTTTAATATATATTTACCATGCAATTATTAACACATAACATAAATTAAATAAATAAATAATAAATATCTTAACGCAATTCCCAATACAGGGGTAGACAAAGGTCGAGTCTAGACAATTAAGTCCATTCGACCCACCTTCCACCCAAGATATTTTCGTGACAACGTGACAGGTGGTAAGCCCGTCGCCGTCTTTATGTCCAAGCCAACGATATAATTCGTACATAAGTTTTTGAAATTCCCTTTGGTACGAGCCTGTCACCTGGGGATCGAACTCGGGTCTCTCGACTCGAAATTCCGACCACCCAACCACTCGTGACTATTTTTTACCATAACATAAATTAATTGAGGTAATTCCGTTTTATCAGTCAAAAAGTCGTTGATCGTATAACAACATTTTTTAATCAGTAATTCCTTTAGTTTGACCTTAAAAATATGTATATATGGTCCTATCTGCTAGTTCTCTCGGTAATTTATTATATGTAACGGGTGCCTATTAAATATGCTTTTACTGAACTGTGCAGATGAGTGCCGAATGAAACATATTTTATTTCTTTTTCTTGCACTCTCCGGGAGTCTAAACATGTTTTCATTCGTCTTAACGAATACAACAACTTCATAGATGTATAGACAATTACAAGGCAGTATTCTTATTTTTTGGAAATAAGGCTTACATGTATCGGTAGGTTTTAAGTGACAGATAGCCCTTATACATTTTTTCTGGGCTCTAAATACTCTCTCTTTATCAGTAGAATTTCCCCAGAAAATAATACCATAACATAAGGACTCGAATCCCGATCATCCAACAACTCGACTATCGTGACAGCTATAAACAGTAGTAGTCTACTTAACGCCCCGTAAAACACATAGGTCTCTCCCTAATGGAGCATTTACCATAATCGCGACGCTAGGGGATTGGCTGTGGGCCGCAGTACTAGACAAACCTTATTGCAGATGTTGCTGCTCGTCAGCAGTCTGTTTAATATTGGACTTATTTAAAATTACTCCACCACTTAAATAATTACCTTCACGTCATTCCCAATACAGAGGTAGACAGAGGTCTAGACAATTAAGTTCTTTCGACCCACCTTCCACCGAAGATAGTTTTGGTATAACGTGAAAGGTTCAGCCCGTCGCCGCCTTTTTGAGTCCAAGTCAACGATATAAATCGTACGAAAGTATGTTGAAAAAACACATTGTTACGAGCCTTGGGGATCGAACTCAGGAGCCATGAATTCCGATCACAAAACCGAATACACTATCTTTTATGACTACGTCTCAAAAAAGGTGTATTTTTTAAACAATAGCATAAAGTTTCTACTAACGTAGAACTTACAACAACTTACTGTGAATATACATTTACAATGTAGAAAACGGTGTCCCATCTGCGAATACTTCGTGTAAAAAGTATCCATAAACGCTTTTCTTTCTCAGTGGCTATGCATTGAGTATGCATTACTGATGCAATTCTCTTACTTACTGTGTAAATATTGTTTTCCGATTTAAAACTATGTTTATGTTACTGAATACTTTATACACTCAAATACAATTATGTTAATATTTAAAATAAATCACTATAAGTCGGAATTTCAAGTCAAGAAACCCGAGTTCAATCCCCAGGCGGCTGGCTCGTATCAATAGGTTTTTCAAAAACATAAGTACGAATTATATCGTTGACCTGGGCATAAAAACGGCAACAGGCTTGTCTTGCGAAATGTCTTCGGAGGAAAGTGTGTCGAAAGGACTTAACAGTCTCGACCTGCTGCCTACCCCTGTATTGGGAATGGCGAGAACATAGGGAGTATTTGCTATAATTGCCACGCTTGGCAACTGCATTGGCGATCGTAGTATCAGACACCTCGCACCTCAGATGCTGCTGCCCATCTTCGGTCTGATCATTTTGGTCTGATATTTTTAGAGATGGTTATCCCGCTATCTAACGGTTGCTATAACGGCCTTAGTCGCCTCTTACGATACCTACTGGCAGAAAAGGAATGGCAATATTCTTACACCGTTACCACACGGTAGATAAATACCAGACCAAGATAAAGCAAATTAGTAGTGGGCAGCAGTATCTATGGTTAAAGGTGTCTGGTGCTGCGATCGCCAATCCGTTTGCTAAGCGTGGGGATGGCGTTATGGTAAACCTTTCCTTAGGGGTGAGGCCTTTAGGATATAGGCAGTGGACTTTTGTGAAATAACTTTATTATGAAAAAAAAAACTTAATTTAAAGGGCAAATGTATTAAAAAATTATTCTCAACTGTTAACCCTATTTTACCGTAATAGGCTTATGTTCACCCCTAGCTGAATTATTCTATACTTCATTTTAAAAAATCATAAGGTTTTGAACTTCACGCAGTTCTCCAATACTCAGGTAGGCAGAGGTATAGAGAACTAAGTTTTGTTGACATACTTTTCGGCGGATATTACATTTGGGGCAACGTGGTGGGTGTAGTACTTTCTTAGTGTCCAAGGTAACGGTGCAGTATATAAACATAGATAAATATTTACCCAGATAAATACTCATAAATAAATATTTACCCAGATAAATTTACAGTCACGATAGCCGAGTGGTTGGGTGGTCGGAATTTCAAATCAAGATACTCGAGTTCGATCCCCAGGTGGCAGGTTCGTAACAATGGGCTTTTCAAAAATTACATCGTTGGCTTAGATATAAAGACGGCGACGGGCTCACCACCTGTCACGTTGTCCCGAAAATATCTTCAGTGGAAGGTGGGTCAAAGGATATTTATTTTTTTATTTATTTATAAAATTCATATATTCACATAAACATCCATGATTAAAAAAACAAACGTAATCATCGCACAAATGTTTGCACCAAGCGGGATTCGAACCTGTTACCCTTACCTTCGAAGACAGGATAAATGTAGCCACTAACAACTTGGCTATCGGGTCGTATACGTAATATTCGTATTTCGTAGACGTCGCTTAATCAACATGTTCAGTTGCTGTAACCGACCGATGTATTGGTTTAGCTGAGCACGTTTTCTGATCAGTCAATTATGAATATTGATTGCGATGCAGTTGCAATTTTTTTTTATAAGAATACTAGCAATGCCGAATAACATTACTAATATTCCTGTTAACCACTCCAATCAAGCTGCAATTGTTGTGTCTGAAGTTGGTTTACGTCAATAGTCGAATGGCGGGGACCGAACCTGCGACGTCATGTTTCGCAGTCCACACCCTAAACCATTAGGCTATAATTCAGGCTTATATTATGCGTTTTATACTACTCTTACATAATATAACAAATATAATCCACATTCTACGAGCTACGTGGCCCATTGCAACTTCAGCGCCTTGATCCTTACGCTATGTCAGTTACCTTAGTTTCTTCGTTGCGAATTCTATCACGCAGAGAGACACCGTGCAAAGCCCTTTCCATGGCACGCTGAGCAACTTTGAGCTTTCTCATACGGCCTGCAGTAAATGACCACGTCTCTTTTAATTACCTTAGTATTAAGTTATTAGGCATACTGCTAGTATTCTGTCTCTGTCTACCCCTGTATTGGGAATTGAGTGAAGATATTTATTTATTTATTTTTTTATACCACTAGTATACCTTTTCTATCTTCACGGGGAAATACGTGGATAATACAGGGGTAGACAGAGGTCTAGTATAGACAATTGAGTCCCTATAACCCGCCATCCAACGAAAATATATTCGGGACAACGTGCCAGAAGGTGAGCCCGCCGCCGTCTTTATATCCAAGCCAACGGTAGGAGAAGCTCGTACCAATGGATTTTTCAAAAACTTATGTACAAATTATGTACATAAGTTTTTGAAAAATCTATTGGTACGAGCCTGCCACCTGGGGGTCGAACTCGGGTGTCTTCTCTCGAAATTCCGACCACCCAACCACTCGGCTATCGTGACTCTCTACTTCTATATAACACTATTTTTCACACAATTTGTTCATAGTTTTAGTAAACACTAACATCTTAATAGTCCATCGTTTTAAAATGAATAAGAACAGTAGTTTAATCTAAATTGACCATCGCTAATGTAGCGCTGGGCACTAATGCTGCCAACCCATCAATTTCCCATGGGACCTGTTAAAACAGTTCGTGCATGTTAACAATATACATACCAATTTAAACGTTTTACATTCGTGAGACGTTTGCATGCAGTTGTGTTACAGATGTAGATCGGATAAAAAAGAAAAAGAAACAAATATCTTCGCGCCATTCCCTATATAGGGGTAGATAGTGGTCTATACAATTAAGTCCTTTCGAACAACCTTTCACCGAAAGTATTTTATGGAACAAAGTGATGGATAGTGAGCTAGTCGCCTAGTCGTAGTCTTCATGTCCAAGCCAAAGATTAAAATCGTACATAGGTTTTTTGAAAAAACCCATTCATACGAGCCTTGGAGATCGAACCGATTGAAATTCGAGTCAAGTGACCCGCTCTTTCTTCGCTCGATTAATTTGTATTATTTGACATTACAATGATGTTCAGTTAAAGATACAGATATATTAGCGGCGCCTTCAACCACATAAGTAAGTAGTACTTATTAAAATATTTAATTTAATATAATAAGTGACAAGTTTAGCAAAGAAATTCTTTCCTTTTTTGAAAGCAGTAAATTTATTTACCCATTTTAGTGTAGAACAATATAAGTATTAGTATGTAGTGAAAACGATAATACTTTGAGGGTTTAAACTTAGGGAAAACCCTTACCAAACAATAGGTGAAGCCGGTGGTCTTAATGATGATGATAATGTAAATGATGGTAAGTACTACATGCGTAAATCTTCCAATCAGTCAAAGGAAACTACGCCTTAATATCCGGTTGGTTCCTGTGTACCGGGCAGTATTAATCAACAAATCTTATTAAACTCCTGGCCGTGACGAAGTGCAATGGTTTCTATCAGCAGCCTAGCATCCATACACGATGACGCATACACACAGACAAACTTAAATCCGTCACAAAATAATTGAAATATTAAAAACTTGAGGAATTTTGTTCATTTTCTTGGGACTCCTTAATGAAATCCTGATGTGATGACAATGAAACCAAACTGGAAAGATACCCTTTCAAAAGGCAAAAACCTTTCAAAAGTAAAAAACCTTTTAATTTTTAGATAAAAAAAAAACATTAGAAAAAGAACGTACAACCGAATTGAGAACCTATGCCTTGTTTTTTTTGGAGTCGTTAAAAATTACGTACTACAATGAATGTGTGCAACAATGAATTTTAATATCTAAATAGCAAATGTCTTGATCTCCGGGTGCTACGTAATTTCAAATGCATAGCTCCCGTTAACTTTTCGAACTGAAGTAATCCACTTGCAGCTATAGCGCAGATGAAAATTTAATTTATAAGATGACAATTTATACGCTGCGAGAGCACAGAGCAATGAAGTTAAAACTGGCAAATACTAAGTAGTCGGTAATTAACATAGCTCATGACGGATGCCGGTGTCTAGTATAATGCGTCTGTTATTTTGTCTAGGATTATTCACAGTCACGGTAGCCGAGTTTACAGCAGAGATTATAATACAAATTAAAATCAATAAATATAGGAAGGTAAATAGAGAGGGATATCATCACATACGTTGCTCTAACCCCAAAGTTAGTAGCTAAAGCTCTTGTGTCATAAAATCGGAAACAATGAAGGTACCACAAACATACAAACCTGAGACTAAACATAAGTAAAATTAAAATCAGTCTGTACATTCTACAATTGCATTTCTTTCCACATTAGCTCGGCGTCACCCGCGTTGCTAAACTTTAAATTAAAATCGAAGCGAAGTTGCGATGGCTTCGTAGATAGATTTTAGTTTGTAACTAGGTAACTATCCGCAGTTCCATTTCTTTGTTGTCACAACTATAAGATGGAAACAACATATTACTCATTTTATATTAAAATATACGAATTTTTATATTTCTTTACGCAATTTCTTAAATTGGGGTAGGTAGAAGTAGGTGTAAGTTTTGAAAAAAGTCATTGCTACCAACCCCGCATTTAGTAACTCGGGTCTCTCGACTCGAATTCAGATCGCCCAACCACTTGGCTAACTTGAATATTAAATATTTCTAATTTATTCTATACCCTCATTATCTAACTTTTTGTCATTCCTATTGTTTATACATATATTTTATACAGACAGACCAATTATTCTGCTCGCCTCCGTAAACTAATTTGGTGGTTAACAAGGAGTGGTTGGGTGATCAGAATTCGCGTCCAGAGACCCGACTTCGATCCTCAAGGCGTTTACCAATGGGGTTTTTCAAAAACTTTCGTACGATTTATATCTTTGGCTCGGACATAATGGCATTAACAGGGCGACAGACTCGCCACCTGTCACGTTGACCCAAAAATATATTCGGTGGTAGGTGCGTCGAAAGGACTTAATTGTCTAGACCTCTGTCTGACCCTGTATTGGGAATAGTGTGAAGATTTTTATTTGTGAAAAGGCAGCAGTATCTAAGGTGCTTCATGTCTGGTACTGCGATTGCCAATCCGCTCGCTATGCGTGGTGATTAGGCGGAGGCGATTATCTCCTGGACGGGAGACGGGGCTTTTGTTTTGAAGTAGACTTTTTAAGTATCAAGTCTCAGTAAAATTATTCAAAATTAATAAAACTTAAATCAATAAAGTTCCCACTTATCACTGATACACAGAAAAAGAACCATAGAAAAATACAGTTAATTAAATTTATTTGTCTAGATCTCTGCGTGCCCCTGTTTTGGAAATGACGCGAAGACATTTGTTTTTCATAATTTAGAGCGTGGTTTTTCCGCTGATAAATGCTGATTGGGCAATTTTACATTTCACGTCCGTTAAGGTGCTTGATATATAAACTGCAGACACTATGGACAAAACTGTTATCAGCGTATTTTCTTTTGATAAACGGAACGTATGGCGCCTTGTTAAATAGCGACGCGAAATAGCGACTTGTTACTGAAATTTATTCTATTGCAATTATGTTTACATGACATAGTAGATATAGTGAATAAACACATTTATTCAGTATAGTACTTATCTTCACGCACTGTCCCTGACTTGGTAGCCAGAAAGAACAGATCGTCAAGTGTCACAATCCTTGTCCTCTTCCGCTTCTATCAAATTCATAATTTTCTTCATACATGCATACCTAAGTATCCAAGTACTCTTGACCCTCCCCTCTTCGAACAATTTGCTCACATGGTCTCCGAAAATTACGACTCGGCTTACGAAATCTTTAAATGTTAACATACGCGCTATATATTTTCTTCACCATTCGGTCTTCACTCATTCGCTCAACGTGTCTGAACCATCGAATCGCAATTATAAATTTTAGTGATAAGATCTTTTTTCACACCTGCCATACTGCGCTTCTCGTTTCGTTTCTCTCTTCTTCGTTTCTTTCTCTCGTTTCGTTTCGTCTTTTTGTTTCGTTTTTGGTCATCCAAGGTAACGCCGCACGTTTTCGAAGAGATCGCATGTTCACTGCATTTAACTTGCTTTTATACTTTTTCAGGCAAACCCAAGTTTCGCTGCCATATAAAAAGCCGGTACCAACACTGGGCTATTTATCATGGTGTCCCTATCCCAGTACCTATGCATTTATTTAAGATCAAAATTAAAATGAACCACAGTACTTTTTCAATTTTCTGCCACGCTCTTACACTTTATGGAATGAGCTGCCGTTAGCGGTTTTCCGGACCGATACAACTTAGGGACCTTCAAGGAAAGAGCCTATACCTTTCTCAAAGGCCAGCAACGCATCCGCTATTCCTCCGGTATTGCAGATGTTCATGGGCGGCGGTCACTTACCATCACGTGTGCCACCTGCTCGTTTGCCTCCCTTTTCTATAAAAAAATGTATTGTTTGCTGCGCAGAACTTAAAACTTTTAAAATCCATGTAAACGCACTGAAGACGTGGCAAACGGAAGTCCGTTAAGCGGAAGCTAGTACGACTTCCGTCAGCAACCATTTTTTTCTTACTCTCTCATCCATTTGCGTGGCGATAACGCCATTAACATCGAAGTCCTTTCTTAATAACCTACAAACTTATACTACCTACATACTCGTACGTATACACAAAGTGAAGTCACGATAGCCGAGTTTGATCCCCAGGTGGTAGGCTCCTATCAACCAGTTTTTTCAAAAGTTACGTAAGAATTATATCGTTGGCTTGCACATAAAAACGGCAAAAGGCTCACAGGCTCTCCACCTGTCATGCTGTGTCCAAAAATGTCTTCGGTGAATGGTGAGACGATAGGACTTAATTGCCTGGACCTCTGTCAAATTTTAGAGATAACTATCCCGCCATCTATTGTAACCTTCTATTAGGATTTAGGGTAAGACGAAACGACTGACACTGAGATTACCAAGTTATTATTAGATTACCGAGGTAAATCACACAGTATTTTCTTAATTAAACTGAACACTAAGCATCGTAGAGAGCTTTGCGCGTTCCGTGGCTCGAGGGAAAGTGTCCGGTCTCACCGAAGCGCGGCCAATGTTATTTTAACAACCGGATGTGGTCAACTAAAAGGCGCGCCCATCGTTGTTACAACCGAATGTTGCCAACACTATCGTTTGACATTACGCCCACCACATTGCCACCCACAACACCCGCGTAAAGTTAGAAGGTGTTGAATTCTTACCGTACCACACGTTCTACGAAGACATTAATTACTAACTAATTAATTATTAATAAAATAAAACAGTAGGTAGAAACCATTAAATGCCCAATTCGTCTCTTTTCATCCAAAATTTATCTACCGGGTAATTTTGTTTGAAAACTCGTATGTTACTGCCTAATTCCTAACTGTTGACGAGTTTTGTAACTTCAGCTACAGTTCAGCAGACCACACTGAATTACTTACAACAGAAAAGACCTCAAATTAAAGACATTTTCTTGATTTCCTCCTATTTCTATCCTATATTATCCGGCTCCAACTGGGTGACAAAGAGTCGTGCTTGAAAGTATACTCTTTAAAAAAGAATAACGCAGTTATCTAGTAACAAAAATAAAAAAAAAAACATAAACCAAAAATAACCGGAAAGGGAACCGAACTGTGAAACTCCACCTCTTTTTTGAATATCAAAGAATAACCACGAAAAATATTGTAATACCGTGCCGTATCATTAATCGTTTAACATAGCTTAGCTTCTGTTATATTAAAGTCTAAACTACTTCAGTAATGTGAACCTCGCGTCATCAGTGCACACGCCAGACCTGAGTTAGCCACCGCTATGTCCGCTCAGTGTGCAATTGCTACAAGCCAGTAAATGCAAGGCGGTTTACACTGTTCAACTATGCTTGATATTGTAAGTTACAACATACTACTGTTACTTAGCGGGCTAAGAATATCTTAACTTCCTTCGATTGGCGTAACTTTCAAAGTACTGAATATCTCCAGGACAGACGTGTGGGATAAGTTCCATGCTTATGTAGAAATAACGTCAAGATAGTCAAGCGGTTGGGTGATTGGAATTCGAGTCAAAAGACCCGAGTTTGATCCTCAGGTGTTTTACCAATGGGTTATTTCAAAACTTTCGTAGGCTTGGACTTAAAGACGGCGGCGTGCTCGCCACCTGTCACGATGTCCCAAAAAAGACGGTGAATGGTGGGTCAAAAAACCTTTGTCTTCCCAGGCATTGGGATTGTTGTTGTGAAGCATAGCATTATGTTATATACTCCTTATGAGAGAAACTTATATCCGGCATAGACTTATAGTCATTCTTATACAAGTAACTTTTAAATAACGATTTCTGTTATACTCCACTAAATATTAGAAGATTAAATAAACAAATAAAATAAATATTATATTCGATAAGATCGATTCAATTTGTTAAAACCTACGTGTTACTATGTGAAAAGTGAAATGAAGTTATAAGATGATATGGAACTGAGATGTCAGGATTAGCATAATTAATTTTAAGGGTTCGAAGTGACAGGTCTTATTAAGTATAATATTAACTCATTTTATCATTAAATAACAGCTATTTGAAGACTTCCATGGACGAATGACGTACACACAGGTTTTTAAAGTGTCACCAGCTCCGAATCCTGAGTTCGATTCCTGGACAGTTCTGTATAGAAAACAAGTTTGTTTACATTGTCTTAGGTCTGCGTGTTTGTGGCACGTTCGCTGTTTGCGATTCCATAACACGCGAGCTTTAGCTACTTACTTTAGGATCAGGGCAATGTAAGTAATGTTATGTCTATCTATGTATTTATTTATTTATTATTGTGATGCAGTATAAATTTATTTATATTATGATTAAATGTCAAGACAGCCATTGGTTGGTAATCGGTTTTCGACTCAACGGACCAAAGGTCTATCCCCAAATGATAGGCTCGTATCAATGAGTTTTTCAAAAACTATGTACTATTTATGTAGTAGGCTTATACATAAAGATAGCGACAGGCTCACCACCTGTCACGTCTTCCCGAAAATATCTTCGGTGGAAGGTGGGTCAAAGGGACTTAATTGTCTAGACTAGACCTCTGTCTACCCCTGTATTGGGAATTGCGTGAAGATATTTATATTTATTTATTTATTTTTTTATCTTAATTACAATGTATGTGATACTAACTCAAGGTATGCATTTATTTTTTTATTATTATGGAATAGTGTAATCCTTTTTATATTATGATTAGTGTAAAGCCAGGTAACAATTCACATAATGGCAAGTGGCTACTCCACACTATGGAACCAAAAAGAACATCAAACGAAATATCTATTGATGCGTTCACTCCCCCGAGGACTGGGACGGAATGCCTCTGACTCGCAGCACGTATTTACTCTGCCTCAACAAACCTTTAAATCCGGGGCACAACAGTTGTTGCTCGCAGTTTTGCCGCAGAAGTGTGTCTGCGCGTTTATTTCATTGCTTTGATTTTACAAAGTGTTTTTTGCTTTAGCACAAAAAAATTTAGTGATTAATTGACAATATATAAAAATTTGGGCTGCTATTATTATCTAACACCAAATAGTTTACATTTTATACAATTATTTGTGACTTGCTTCCATACTGAGCTTTGTTGGTGCGGTGCTCTGTGACCGACGACGCGATGTCGACTCTGGGGTCCTGTCTCGGCTGAACAGACCTATTCATACAGTAGCGTAGTAAAAGGGATGGCGTAAGTCCCGAATTCGACTTCCATGTCAGTTACTGTTTTAAATTCTCTTTTTCTTTAAACACCTGAATGCGTTATCTATGTAAAAAGGTGAAGCTTTATACGACAAGAAATCAAAGTGATGTTCGTATGTGGTATCGGCGTAAGAACACACCGGCAACTTTCTTCCCGTGGGTGCCGTAAGAGGCGACTGAGGGAAGCAGCCTTGTCAATGCAATTCGCTACCGACATAGCAGGAGAACCACCTCGAATAATACTAGACCAAAATTCATCGGAGCGATGACGAGCGCCAGCGTCCACCGTGCAAGATGTCTACTACTTTGTCGGGAGCCATACGGCCTGAAATGACCACGGCTCGCTTCTGCGTGTCACTGGCAACACGCACTAAAATAGCCTTTTTATCACGTTTAATGCCACCGTAGCCGGGTGATTGGGTGATCGGAATTCGATTCGACATACCTGTGTTCGATCCCCAGGTGTTCAAAAACTTATGTCAGTTTTATATCGTTGGCTTGGAGATAACGTCGGCGATAGGCTCGTTACCTGTCATGTCAAAACTGGCTTTGGTGAAAGGTGGATCGAACCGATTTGTCTAAACTTCTAAGTCTACCTCAGTATTGGGAATGGCGTGAAGATATTTATTTTATCAATGAACCACCGTGTCCTTACTATAATATATTTTTCTTTACTATATTAATGTAAAGAAGGAGTAACGTGCACTTCACATTCTCTCGTTTTAAATTAGCCCCGCGACTGCAATGGTCAGCGTCGGCAAAGTTTAAATGAAACCTGGATCAAAGTTGAGACTTCCAGATCTAAGTTTTTAAGAAATCTATTGATAGTTTTATGGCTACTTTACTTGTATTCTCATTGTAAATTTAGAAAGAGATTACTTTAGAAAGAAAGAACTGCATTATAAGTTGTCACTAGTGTCCACATACTTCTCTATCTATTGAAAGGCCTGACACGAGTAAATTTAAAAAACAAATGTTTGTTAATTTCGATCTTTTTTCGATAGGCACAAGGTCTAAAATCAGTAGGTCCTTTCTATGCTCCTAACAACTGTTATTACTACAAAAGCAATCAAAACTCCGTGCATATATAATTCGATATAGTTTAATCATAAACTAAGGCAATAAGCTAATACAAGTAAAATTGTCAGGAACAGTTAATGGTCATGTGTAATGGAAATGTCACGACGGAAATAGATGAGTCGCAGCCATTAGTGACGTCCGATTGGTTATAGATTGACTACAGAGATAATGAATGCAACGAACTTTATATAAGCGCGAGAAAATTCAAATTAATTGAAGAAAAATCAAATGGTGTCTTTCATGTGAATATGACGAAATCAGGAATGGAATAATTTAAATTATTTAAGTTATAACGTCACAAGACTTCAAGTCATAAACAATAAAAAGTTTTCCGTTTGATTTTGGTCTGGTATATTACGAAATGGTTATCCCTCCATCTATTTGTAGCTATTGCGATTGACAAGGCTTATCCTCAGTCCCCTCTTGCGACATCCACGGGAAGAGATTGGGTGGTATTCTTATGCCAATAACACACGGCAATTGCCTTAGTGCTAGTAAATCTGGATTAAGCTATAATGCCAACATAATGTCTCAATAAAGTAATGCCTAACAGAATACGTGTTACATCTACGACGTCAAAATTCCCTCTTGCTCTTAAGGCTTTTCTTTAACCCACGACAAAAAATCCTGAAAAATCATTTGTTTTTTTTTTAATATAATATCAGAATATACGTTAGATTCACTCATTTTGGCGTATTGAAAAACAATTGCAAACGGCGGGAAAACGTTATTTCTTTTTTTAAGTAATCTGTTTAATTGTATCAATATCAGCCAGAGTCTAGCATTACGACCAATGATCTTTTAACCTTTATACTAATAAAAAACGAATAAACTTTCCCCCAACAGAATATAATATTACCTCAGGCTATCTTTCTTATTTAAATCCTATAACGATCGCTTTCACGCATCTCCAACGATATCAAAGCAGTGGATAATTGAACGCAATTGAATTTAAATGCATCCGGCCATTCCAACCGCGCCGGCTTCATTAAGACAATGTCGCACTTAATGAGACGCGGCCTGTGTTATCATTGCATCAATTATTCATTTGTGGGACTATTTACTTGTAGCGATCTACATATTTATACCGGAATACTGATTGACTGTGAAATCTTAGAAAGCAATTTACATTTGTAAGACTTGCATATATATCATATTATTGCTCATAATTTTACCACATAATAACGATAAATTCTCAATGGTGTTTAAATTTAATATTAATTTAAATTGGAATACACCGTTTTGAAATACAAAACGCCAATGTCAACAGTATATCTGCATTTTTGACATTTGACGTTTTTTAGGCAGAATGTCAGAGAGATCGGTCAAGATGTTGTGTTAATTTTGCCGGAGATTGTGAGATATGAAAATGTTAATTAATAAACTGAAAAGTGAACGTTACGGATTATATCTGCTTTGTTAACTATAATAATAGTGAACCCTTCAGATTAGATGGGCCGGTGTCCGCAACTCCACTTCTATTGAAGTCTAAATAAAATCCATCTAAACCACTTCTATTCTCCATATACACACACACACACATATATTGACAGAAACATTCCTGTCAATACGCCAAATCCTAAGATTATTCGAGCTCCTCACAACTCTACAAGGAAACCCAGCAACCGTTTAAAATTACGGGTGACCTCTGTCTACCCCTGTGTTAGAAATTATGTGAAGATATATATAACTCTTACGACGCCCATGGAAAGATAGGAGGTTAGTATTATTCTTACGCCGATACCACACATCAATACTTGAAAACCGGTATTGTGGACTCCGTGGACGAGTGGCGTAAAAACCCGTTTTCAAGGTGTCGCCATCTCTGAGGTACCGGCTTCGATTTCCGGACCAGAAAATGTTGAAAAACTATTTTTTCTGCAATTTCTCAGGTCTGGGTGTTTGGGGTGCCTTCGTTGTTTCCGTGCTTCAGGTGGTTACTTGCTTAGGTGCTTATTTGGACAACGTGACAAATAGTAAGCCTATCACCGTCTCAGTATCCAGGCTAATTGTACAATATATTTCATCTTCTTTATTCTTTCCTATCAAGAGTCCACTGCTGAACATAGGTCTCCCACAGAATTAGCCTCAAAGAACGTTCCTGAACCACCTGCATCCCGCAACAAATTGCAGGTAGTCATTTTATCTTGTGGACGGTCGACCTACACTGCATTTGCCTAAACGAAGATGCCGCTCGAAAACCTTTTTTCCCAAACAATATACTTTCACACATAGATTTACAAAGATAAATACTCATTTAAGTAGGTAAACAACCATTCCTCAAGTACAAACCTTACTATTCTAGACACAAATGTTGGCTCCTAGCGGGATTCGAACATACAACCCTTAGCATCGAAAGCAGGGTCACTACCAACTAAGCAATCGTTTCATGTATTCATAATTGTTAAACGAACATGTCCATTCAAACGTAGCATAGTTACAAAACCGCTAAATCCATTACACGGTGCAGTCGCTGTGATATTCATAGCGGACTTTGATTGGAGGTCTGTGGTTACACGTACAATTGTTTACAACAGAATAACCTGGCCGTGTGGTATCTGTGTTTTGGTAACAAGAATTTATTACACTATTATTTATTATATTACGTGGTAGTACTGAACTTCATTCCTCCACAGCCGTACGCTAACGGTGTTAGAATATTACCACTCCCTTTCTTCCCGTGGGTGTCGTAAGAGGCGACTTAGGGAAACTGCCTTGAATATCATTATGGTAACAGATAGATGGAGGGATCGCTGGTACTGCGATCGCCAATCCGCCTGCTAACCGTGGCTATTACGACAAATCCTCCCTGTGGGAGAGGCCTTCGTCCTATAGTGGACTTTAACCGGCCGTTATGTATGTATGTACTGAACTTCCTGTGTAGGACATGGGTCTCTGCTTAAAGGAGGATATGCCACAATCGGCACAAATGTCAAAAATAATTATGTCCAAGTCAACGATATAAATCGTCCGAAAAAACCCATAGCCATTACGAGCCTTGGGGATCGAACTCAGGGGACACGAATTCCGATCACACAACCACTCGGCTATCGTGACATCACCCTCGTGAATCCACCACTTTACAATATATTTTCCGCAAAAGTTTAAAAATGTAATAAACTATCTTTTATGACTATGCTTATAAAAAAAATAGGTGTAGTTTTAAACAATAGCGTAAACTTTCAACTAACGTAGAACTTACAACAACTTCCTGTGAACTTACATTTATAGTGTAGAAAACTGGTGTCCCATCTGCGAATACTTCGTGTAAAATGTATCCATAAACGCTTTCCTTTCTCAGTGGCACAGTGGCTATGCATTGAGTACGCATTACACATTCAATTCTCTTATTTACTGTGTAAATATTGTTTTCCGATCTAAAACTATGTTTGTGTTACTAAATACTTTATACACTGAAATACAATTATGTTAATATTTAAAATAAATCACGATAGGTCGGAATTTCGAGTCGAGAAACCCGAGTTCAATCCCCAGGCGGCTGGCTCGTATCAATAGGTTTTTCAAAACTTAAGTACGAATTATATCGTTGGCCTGGGCATAAAAACGGCGACAGGCTTGTCTTGCGAAACGTCTTCGGAGGAGAGTGAGAAGGACTTAACAGTCTAGACCTGCTGCCTACCCCTGTATTGGGAATGGCGTGAACTTAGGGAGTATTTGCTATAATCGCCACGCTTTGCAACCACATTGGCGATCGTAGTATCAGACACCTCGCAGCTTAGACGCTGCTGCCCATCTTTGGTCTGATTATTTTGGTCTGATATTTTTAGATATGGTCCCGCCATCTAACGGTTGCCATAAGGATGTTCAAGGCTATTTCCCTTAGTCGCCTCTTACGACACCTACTGGCAGAAAGGGAATGGCAATATTCTTACACCGTTACCACACGGTAGATAAATACCAGACCAAGATAAAGCAGATTGGTAGTGGGCAGCAGTATCTAAGGTTAAAGGTGTCTGGTGCTGCGATCGCCAATCCGTTTGTGAGGCCTTTAGGATATTGGCAGTGGATTTTTGTGAAATAACTTTATTATGAAGATAAAACTTAATTTAAAGGGCGACTATTAAAAAAAATATTCTCAACTGTTAACCCTATTTTACCGTAATGGGCTTATATTGACCCCTAGATAAATTATTCTATACTTCATTAAAAAGAGGTTAGCAGAGAGGTAGGCAGAGGTATAGAGAACTAAGTTTTGTTGAAATACTTTAATACTTTTTGCCGAATTTTACATTTGGGACAACGTGGTGGGTGTAGTACTTTCTAGTGTCCAAGGTAACGGTGCAGTACATACAGCATACATAAATATTTACCCAGATAAATTTACAGTCACGATAGCCGAGTGGTTGGGTGGTCGGAATTTCAAATCAAGAGACCCGAGTTCGATCCCCAGGTGGCAGGTTCGTAACAATGGGCTTTTCAAAAACTTATGTACGAATTATATCGTTTGCTTGGACATAAAGATGGCGACGGGCTCACCACCTCTCACGTTGTCCCGAAAATATCTTCGGTGGAATGTGGGTCAAAGAGACTTAACTATCCAGATTAGACCTCTGTCTACCCCTGTATTGGGAATTGAATTATATTTTATTTATTTATAAATATTCATATAATTCACATAAACATCCATGGCTCAAGTACAAATAAAAACATTCATCGCACAATTGTTTACACCCAGCAGGATTCGAATCTGTTACCCTTAGCTTTGAAGACAGGATCAAACTAGCCACTAACAACTGGGCTATCGGATCGTATACGTAATATAGTAATAATATTCGTATTTCGTAGACGTCGCTTAATCAACATGTTAATTTGGTGTAACTGACCGATGTATTGGTTTAGCTGAGCACGTTTTCTGATCAGTCAATTATGAATATTGATTGCGATGCAGTTGCAATTCAGTCTTATATTATGCGTTTTACATATCTAATTATCTAATAGTCACTATAGATAGTTTGGTCATCTGATTTCAATTCAAGAAACCCGAGTTCGATCGGTTCGAGGGATAGGCTCGTACGTATTTTTTTTTTAATTAATTACGATTTATACTGTATGAAGGCGGCGAAAGGCTCACCACCTGTCACGTTTTTCCAAAAAAATTTCTTCGGTGAGAGGTGGGTTGTAGACATAATTGTCTGAACTTCTGTCTACCCCAGTATTGGGAAAGGCGTGAAGTTGTTCATTTCTATTTATTTATTTATATTGTACCGTGGGCTTGTATACTAAGACGGCGATAGGTTGAAAAGTGGATCGAAAAGAACTGCATATTGTGATATTGTCCATAAAAGGGTAGTTTTTAAAGGTCAAATGTGAATAACCTCATCTAACGAGTCGACGTATATATTTATCAGCGCAATCACAATAGTTCGTCGGCTATAAAAGTTACTTAATTGATTTAAAATTAGTTTGTTAGCTATTGTTGAATTCTTCTTCTTCTTCATTACAGCCTATCAACAGTCCGCTGCTGAACATAGGCCTCCCCCAAAGATTTCCATAGAGAACGATCCCGAGCCACCCATACATCATCATTGCAGATTCTGTCACGCATAGAAACACCCAACATAGCCCTCTCCATGGCCCGCTGAGCAACTTTGAGCTTCCTCATCCGGCCAGCAGTGAAGGACCATGTCTCAGTTCCGTAGGTCATCACTAGCAACACGCACTGGTTGTATACTTTGCTTTTAAGGTTTTGAGGTATACTTGACGAGAAAATATGGCGTAATTTCCCGAACGCTGTAGATTATTTAATAATAATTACCATGTAAAATTTCATAATTTTCCAACTACCTTCACAATAAACTAAACACATAAACACGTGCACGAGCAACAAGCCTTATAAAAAGACCGCGCGGAGCACGGTCGATTCATTCTCGTTCGAGCCGGTGGACAGTTCGGACCTCTCTGAGAAATTTTATTAAATGAAGTTTTTCTTGATCGAAATGAGCGTCAACCAAAATTGTAAAATAGGAGAATTGAGAAGTTCTTGCACGGAAATTGGAGATTATGCACAGAAAGAATAATAAGTATCTTCATGTCATTTCCATTACAGGGATAGACAGAGGTCTAGTCTAGACAATTAAGTCCCTTCGGCCCACCTTCCACTGAAGATATTTTAGGACAACGTGACAGTAGTGAGCCCGTCGCCGTCTTTATGTCCAAGCCAACGACATGAATCGTACAATAGATTTTTGAAAAACCCATTGGTACGAGCCTGCCACCGGGGGATCGAACTCGGGCCTCTTGACTCTAATTCCCATCACCCAACCACTCGGCTATCGTGACAGAAGGAAACTAAATGAATTTAATAACAAATAGCATCGAATAAAGAAGAAAATGCCAACGTTAGTCTCAATTATGGGTTAGAATTGTTGGTGAACCTATGCAACCCACGAAAGCCCTCAAATATATCATACGATGAAGACATGGAAAGATATCGCTTTCTTCGGTGTAAACAGAAAAATCTGAAACAATTTAAATGAAAATTTGGAAGATCAATTTGTTTGTGGGCCACATGACATGTTAAATGTTATTTACAAAGGAAAAAAAAATAATAAAAAAAAAAAATATCTTCACGCAATTCCCAATACAGGGGTAGACAGAGGTCGAGTCTAGACAATTAAGTCCCTTCGACCCACCTTTCACCGAAGATATTTTCGGGACAACGTGACAGGTGGTGAGCCCATCGCCGCCTTTATGTCCAAGCCAACGATATTCGTACATAAGTTTTTGAAAAACTCATTGGTACGAGCCTACCAACTGGGGATCGAACTCGGGTCTATTGACTCGAAATTCCGACCACCCAACCACTCGGCTATCGTGACTTTTACAAAGGAGAATCTTGATTTCACAGTAGTGGTTAAAATTACAACTACAGTCACCCTATCAGCGCATAACTCATAATTTGTGGATGGTGAAGGGGCCTCGAGAGTTTCTAGAAGCATTTGGAAGCAACAGCAACGTAGTCCCATGACTTCGCAGTCGGCACGAGACTAAGCATGGGTGCTGTAAAAGAGAATTATGCGTGGACAGTCATCTCCAGTGCGTCGTATTTGTAATAATCGTTTGGTGGAACTCTGTCTATCGGCATAAAATTAAGACGTTAGATTTGGTGCTTAAAAGCTATGGGAAAACGGGTTAAAGATGGAGATATGTATGTTTATTTCACCAAGTGTCATATCTAACATTGGTAATACATTAAAATGAGATTAAAAGCACCCGGAAAAGAAAAATGAAGCCTATTTCAAACATGTCTGCAACTAATAATGTGACTAAGTTACGTTATGATAATTTTTACGGACGTTTTATAGAAATTTAATTTATCATTTAACATGTTTTGAAAAAGAGGAAACCATGGTGTTGGAATAGTTGCTATCGAAAACGACCTACAGGGTACTCTTGAACAAAACTCCGATAGGTCGGAGCTAGAATTACGTTTCATACACTTGGACGCTATTGTAGCGCCGATTAGTTAAGATATTAGGTGGCCATTGGGAGAACTACTTGGGATTAAAATGGTCCATTACATGGGATTTCTGTTTAACCCGTTGTTAATTTCAAACATTCTTATTGCGGAGTTCATTGGACTAATTTCTTATATAACGACGTAATCGCTTCCCAACATTAACGCAATTACAATTTCAATGCAATACTGTCCCATTTGTTTTCAAGAGTAGAAAGTAATTTGTTCAGTTGTGGTTGCTTTCGACGCTAGTTCTCGTGGTGTAGAGGCGATTTTATAGCAGCGTGATTCACATGGCTACGATAGACCGTGGCGTATGCATCTCGCACACTATCAGAGATCTTCACGCCATTCCTAATACAGGGGTAGATAGAGGTCTAGACAATTAATTCCTTTAGACCCACCGAAGACAGTTTTTTAGCAACGTGACAGCTGGTAAGCCCGTCATCGTCTTCATGTCCAAGCCAACGATATAAATTGTACATAAGGCTATTAAAAACCTGTAGTAAGAGGTTGTAACGTTGAATAAATATGCTCTTCATTTATTACCCATTCACGGATCACATCTCGAGATGTAATCCCTATGATACTAGGCTCCAGTTTACTGACCAAAGATTCAGTCTTATACAAACTTTTACTTATATATACTACATATTTTCTATATTTTCTCTAAAATGGATGTTTGTGGTAACCACGATGTTTCTGATTCCATAACACAAATACTTTAGCTACTTACTTTGCTACCAGAGCAATGTATGTCATGTTATTCATATTTTTTATACTTATAAAAAGAAACATATGAAAGTGCTGTAAATAAGGAGTGTAAATAATAAGGCGGTTATGTAAATTATTCTTTATTATATAACAAGAAAACAAAATAATTAAAGCATATTCGAAGATAACGGACATCTTAAAATATAAACCTCTATCCAAAAAGAAATAATATTAGAAATGCGTAACAAGGAATGCTTCATAAATAATATTGTGTACAGAATATATAAAGGCACTTATTATGCTCTCATCTTAATAATAAATACATCCAAACGTTGAAGATACGAGTGAAAGAGAAAGAGATTGGAAGAGAGTTTAGTCGTTTTTATATTTAATTATTTTAGTCAATGTCTCGAGAAACTTTTAATGATTTAATTTTTTATCTTATTGTATTGTCAATTTTTACATTTGTTTTCTAAAGTTATACTTTTTTTGGCGTAATTGGATAAAATGATAGTGAATTGTTGGGACTGTATTCATAGGCACACACACAACTACATTCAAGGTAAGTAAGTTCAGAAATACCATAAAGGTAATGTTGAAATGAACGTAAACGAAAAAAACCCTCAACGACATTAAAACTTTTTAATCAATTTTTGTTTTGTCACATCAAAGGAGCATGACTACTTATGCGCGTAAATGTGTGCATGCGTACATACATGTAGGTACGAGTGTATGTGTGTTTTTGTGTTTGTGTGTTTGTGCGTACACACACACACACACTTTTTCTATTTTAAACAGAACCGTTGACAAATTGGTCAGACATTTTTGAGTTTTTAAATAAAGAATACATAAATATAAAATATTATGCTTTGCTTAAGCGTATTAAGTTGTTATTACGAAAAGGCATCTTATGTTGTATACAAAGCTATTAAAAAATAGAAAGTTGTTCTTAAATTGACTAAGTTTAGTCCTGAAAAATATTTGATTTTTAATTCTGAAAAATATTACATTTTCCTCGTTAATCTATAATAGAAAAAAAAATTTTATAATAGAAAAAAATCAAGGTGAACACTATAAAAATTCGAACTGAATAAATAAGGTTTTATCAAAAAAAACTACGAGATTGTGATAGCTTTACACTAATAGAATCATTTGAAAATCCTAAGTCACAGGCTCCTGTACTATACATAACAGTCTCTAATATGTTGTTCTTACGATGATTAAGTAATTAAATAATGGGCAGCCTCATTGATTAACTGTAACAAAACATTTATATTAAAGAGTACAATTTAAAACAGGCATATTAATAGGTCTTCAGTAATATATATAAATAAATAAAATATCTTCACGCAATTCCCAATACAGGCGTCGACAGAGGTGTAGTCTAGACTAGAATTACGTCCCTTTGACCCACCTTCCACCGAATATATTTCGGGACAACGTGACAGGTGGCAAGCCGGTCGCCGTCTTTATGTCCAAGCCGACGATATAATTCGTACATAAGTTTTTTTGAAAAACCCATTGGTACGAGCCTGCCACCTGGGGATCGAACACGGGTCTCTCGACTCGTAACTCCGTCCACCAAACCACTAGTTTTGGAGTCTAGACTAGACTAGACAATTCAGTCCCTTGGACCCCACCAAGGGACTCAATTGTCCAGACTAGACCTCCGTCTACCCCCCTGTATTGCAGGCCCTGAAGGAAATTGCGTGAAGACGTTTATTTAATTTAAACGTTAAATTGCGTCACAAACCCAACACACCTCTACTTGCCCTTTTCCTCCTTGATCTCCTCCACTTTAGGGTTGTTCTTCCACACATAGTAGGTGAGAGAGCTCGCGTAAGCCAGCCAGCCGAGGTAAGGCAGCATGAGAGCGGCAGCTGTCCTGTTGTAGTGGACGAAGGAAATGGTGGTCGCCACGGCAGCGCCACTCAACACCGAGATCTCTATGAAGGCCTGAACGGGGGAAACATATCCTCACGTGTCAAATCAAATCAAATCAATGTAGAATCATCAAACAGTGGTACAGCCACGCATCAGATTTTGTTGTCGTATGAATGGGCCGGCTCGACCGGGGAAGTACCGAGACCTCACAGAATACCGGCGCGATGTAGAAGTCTAACAGGCTTCTGCGTTTCATATGGTGAGTGCAGGTAACCGGAGGCCCACACACCCCTCCCCAATTCGGGATCGATAATTATTTATCGACATAAAAACATACATACGTTTATCGAGTTTATCTTTCCTAGAGTAAAAAGGGACCAGACTCCTCAACCTACGTGGCGAAGTAAGACTGGACTTAAATCAAGACAGAGATAAGAATGTACATTCGTTTATCGATAGTCTTTTTTAATCTACCACCGTTTCGTAATGAGGTTCCTCTAACGGAGAAGAAACAGGCGAAAGAAACTCCTATTTTTTGGTGAATTATTTTTAACAATATAATGCATTATACAAATATAATGTGATATTTTCTAGAAATAGCTTGGGAGCGATCACCTCATTCCCAGGGGTTACTGTCATTAATATATTCATTTATATTATAATAACCCTTCCTATAAAGTTTTTCTTTAATAAATTTCTTAAAACTGTTAATAGACAGGCTTTGCATCTTGCATCTTTTGCGTAATCTATACATCGTCCATCTGTCAATAGGTGTTGCCATATTTAATGTTCTTTCTAAAATCATCGTGTACGACATTCCTGGAGAGAAAGAGGGTGATAGAAAGAAAGTACTTTTATTCGTTACTAGCTGTCTTCCGCGACATTGCCCGCGGTTTAACACTTAACACTCAATACATATAAATAAAATTGGAGTGTCTATTTGTAATATTGAAATAACCGTTTTTTTACTACACGTATATCATTTTACACGTTTATTTACTACATGAATATTTACGGTACATACACCAAAATATTTGTTTAACAATTTTGTCTGTCTGTCTGTCTGTCTGTCTGTTCCGGCTAATCTCTGAAACGGCTGAACCGATTTTGAACAGGACTTTCACTGACAGACAGCTAATGTTGTAACAGAGGCTACTTTTATTTTAGAAACATAATTAGGGTTCCGAGTTAAGTCTTAAACTGCGGACAAAGCCGCGGGGGACTGCTAGTAATAAATACATACATAAATAGGGACATCATCACAAACATTGCTATGATCCCAAAGTAGCTTAAGCACTTATGAAACTACACGTTTATTTATTTATATTAATACACGTTTTATGAAACTAGAAACAACGAAGATACCACAAAAAAAAAACACAAATTTGCCTAAGACAAGAGAATGGACAATAAATTTAAAAAAAAAAAAAACAATTTTTAGAACACATAATTTAAAAATCAAAGTCATATCGTCACTCACCAGTTTGAAATCCTTCATACCGAAGAATATTGGGGTCCACGCCCAATTGAGCACCAACTGCCCGCCGTACAACGACAGAGGCACCACCGAAACGTCTAAATTGTAATAAAATAAATAATAAAGAAATAAATATCTTCACGCAATTCCCAATACAGGGGTAGACAGAGGTCTTGTCTATACAAATAAGTCCCTTCGACTTACCTTCCACCGAAGATATTTTCGGGACAGCGTGACAGGTGGTGAGCCCGTCGCCGTCTTTATATCCAAGCCAACGATATAATTCGTACTTAAGTTTTTAAAAAACTCATTGGTACGAGCCTACCATCTGAGGATCGAACTCGGGTGTCTTGACTCGAAATTCCGACCACCCAACCATTTTTTCTTCGTCTAAATTGTAGAGAAACAAAATACTTTTACTATTTCTATTCTCATATCTATAACATGCCAATCGGTTAAACAATAAACCCTGTTCTTGTCTAATATCCTCACGCGTAGCCTCTGACGGTGTAGCCAGAAAGAACAAGATCGCTCCTTTAGTACTGAGTTGGACGGCTGTTTAAGGATCCCAATAAATCTATATTATAAAAGTTGTGCGGGTTATATATAAAGTGTAAAGTGTAACCTTATTCCTTCAGCAAATAAATAATCCTTTTTTTAAAAGTGTATTTTAATCCCCCGCATAACAGATCGACAAGCGTGGCGATTATGGCAAATCCTCCTCTTGGGAGAGGCCTATGTCTTGCAGTGGACTTTAACAGGCCGGTATGTACGTGTGTACGTGTGTACGTGAGTACGTATGAATGTACGTATGTACGTGTGTACGTATGTACGTATGTATGTATGTATGTATATTGTGAGGAAATGCTACAGAAAAAAATCAGTTATCATTAAATACTGCCGACGGAAGCGGAAAATTAAAACTATGTAATCATAGTTGATTTTTTTTTTGGTATTATAGTTAATGGTACACTCAAAATTTTAAATTTTATAATCATTAACATTTTAATTTACACAAAGAACTGTTAAATACATCGTACGTGTTCTAATTATAACTACAGATTCATCTAAGCGTGTAAATTACGCGACCTTGAAGTTGTAGCGGAGGAATTGCTACAGGAAAAGTTTAACTAACCGCCAGCTAAGTATAAGTACCGATAACACACCGGGGGAAGACGCCATACAAAATAGCGGGGATAGAACTCGGGGTCTCTTGAACCTAATTCCGATCACCCAAACACACAACAAGTGTGCTATGGGTATTCGTAAATATACTTCGAATGGAAAGAACTTCAATAGCGCGATGTAAGACGTTGAGGCGTTAATTAAATTGTCTTATACAAGCGACAAATACAGTCGACACAAAGTAATCGCGCATTTCAAAATCGCCCAATGCGCCTAAAGAAGTATACTCTTCCAAAACACTTTATTACCACAAATCGAAGCATATCTTTGCATTTCGTTATCTGTAATCAACGATAACGTATATAATCTTATCGACAAGTGTATTACCGCTATACTCTGTGGAACACCCGCATCTCTACTAAATCATTAACCATATTTTATTACAAGTTAATTAACCTTGGTTTACGTAACCAGTTAAGATAGGTGATAATTGTGTGGATACCAATCTACAGACTACGAAAAGAAGAGATAAAACAATTCTCATTACGTTGAATAAGCTTGTGGTACAACTGTGAAAGGTCTATTGTTTGCTTATTTAAATATATATACATATATATATATATATATATATATATATATATATATATATATATATATATGTATATATATATATATATATATATATATATATATATATATATATATATATATATATATATATATATATATATATATATATATATATATATATATACATATATATATATATATATATATACATATATATACATATATATATATACATATATATACATATATATATATACATATATATATATATACATATATATATATATATATATATACATATATATATATATATATATATATATATATATATATATATATATATATATATATATATATATATATATATATATATATATATATATATATATATATATATATATATATATATATATATATATATATATATATATATATATATATATATATATATATATATATATATATATATATATATAAAATGACAAGTCTCTTTAATTTTCCTCTCAAGTGTCTGGTGCTAGAACGCGAATACACCAACCGAATCGAATCAAATCAAATCATTTATTCATCGATATAAGTAACATTAAATCCATCGATAGTCATATTTTAATACACCACCGTTTCGTAATAAGGTTCCTTTATGAACCAAGTGTGGCGATTATGGCGAATCCTATGTTCTTCAGTAGTCGAGGCCGTTAAAGTGGATTGGTGTCTTATGAAGGCTGTATACATTGCACACATTTTTCTGTGTGATGTGTACTACAATATTTCATGTAAGGTTACTCACGATAGACTTATCACCTGCCATGTTGTACCAAATCCACAAATAAAAAGTATCGAAAGGGCTTCATCGTCAAGACCTATGTACCTAGACTTCAGTATGGCATAAGTGGATTGTCTAGATAAAAAAAGAAAACTCACCATTAAACCCGCCACATTCTTCCCACACTAAATAAGAAGCGTAGCCCATGCTACTGTACAATGCAGTCCAGGCGGGACCGAACACCCATTTTGGTGGGGTCCATGATGGTTTCTTCAAGGTGTCGTACCACGCTTTATCTTCGCCCTTGCGGATCTGTCCGGCGAAGTAGAGACCGTTGGCCCAGCCTCCGAGGTTGGGAAGGATCACTGAACCGATTGCCGGCCAATTCGCCATTTTCACTGTGTCACTGGAAATAATATTATTTGTAAATCATTATAATAGTCAGTTGTCGAATAATGTTCACTGCAAAGAGATAATTTATATAACAAAATGTGCGGTAGCCTTATGGTTTAGGGTGCGGACTGAGAAACATGACATTGCAGGTTCGGACCCGCCGTTCGACTATTGTCTTAAAGCAATTCTAGACACAAGCATTGCAGCTCAGTTGGAGTGTTTAATAGGAATACTAGTAATGTTATTTGATATTGCTAGTATTCTTTCAAAAAATATAGTAGAATAAAATAAAAGTCAATATAGCCCAGTGGTTGGGGTGTCGGAATTTCGAGTCAAGAGACCCGAGTTCGATCCCCAGGCGGCAGGCTCGTACCAATGGGTTTTTCAAAATCTATGTACGAATTATATTGTTGGCTTGGACGTAAAGACAGCGACGGGCTCACCACCTGTTACTTCCCGAAAATGTCTTCGGTTGAAGATGAGTTGAAGGGACTTAATATTCTAGACTAGACCTCTGTCTACCCTTGTATTGGAAATTGCGTGAAGATTTATTTTTTTTCTATAAAATAAAGATTTATAAAATTTATAAAATAAATAAAAAATATTTTTTTATAAAATAAAGATTAGAAGTCATGATAGCCGAGTTGTTGGGTGGTTGGAATTTCGAGTCGAGAGACCCGAGTTCGATCCCCTGGTGGCAGGATTTTTCAAAAACTTATGTTCGAATTTCATTGTAGGCTTGGACATAAAGACGGCGACGGGCTCACCACCTGTCACGTTATCCCGAAAATATCTTCGGTGGCAGATCGGTCAAAGGGACTTAATTGTCCCTTTGACCCACTTTGTCCCTTTTGAATTGCGTGAAGATATTTATTTATTTTATAAAATAAAAAAATTTTGCATACAGCAACTATACTATGTAATATCAAAGAAAAAAAGTATGAATAATATTAAATTACTTGTAGGCACACAAATACTACACACCAAGAGTTGTTACAAAAATAAAGTCACAAAACTGTTTAGATTTTCAGTACTAAATGTAAATAAGTCAGTTCACTTGTTGGACTGTAGCATTGCAAGTATTATTCCCCTGAATCACAGAAATGTTGACAGTTTGAATGAAAATAAATACTTTATGCAAAGTCCTTAACAAAGTAGTCAGTAAGAACAGATTGCCAAGTCACGATCCTTGCACACCTCTTTTGTTTCTTTCAAATTCATCATTTTCTTTATATATGTATTCTTTCTTCAAGCTTTTCTGTTTCTCTTTATTTTCTTTTTCTCACCTACAGTCTCAGTAGTCTGTCTAACTCAACAAATTTTAAATATTAACCTTCTCCCTATATATTCTTCACCATTCAGTCTTCACTCATTCCATTCCATTACCTCATCTATTTTTGTGAAAAATAAATCTTTCAAATCTTTATATACTTGTTTTTTGTCTGTGGGAAATCCTTAAAGTGAAGTTGATGAATAATTATATATATATATATGTATATCAAAAATTGTTTTGACAGCCAAATCTTTGTTCAATCTGAATTCATATCAAAAAGCTTAAATTGAGGAAGTCTTCATAAATAAGTTTTAATGAAACTTGTGTCTGATTTGTGTTGTTAGCTCTAGCAATAGCAACAGGCTTACTACCTATCCACACTGTCCCAAATAAGCTCTAATGAAATGTGGGTCGAACTTACTATTCCATATAGGCTATATCTCTGACCTTTGATATTCAGAATACAGTCTTGACCTTGTTTTTTTTTTGTGAACTTTGTGACAGCCAATTTAATTACTCAAAAACTAGGTATGAAATCCCAAGAACTGATAAGTATATTAAATCATATACAATTATGTGTACTAAAGTTTACAATATGATACCAAACATATTTTATACAACTCTGGACAATTGTCAATTTAAAAAGAGTTATTTAAATGACTTAATGAGAATAATTATTTTAAGACAGATTTATTGGACTGTTGAATTTCAGATTTTGAATTTTATAACGAATAATATAATGAATAACGAGATTTTATCACATATTTGTCTGATTTATCACATGTAATAATTGGACAGTATTATAAAAAAGTGCTAAATGGAAATGCATTTAATGTGCATATGCTTATAATTTTATCCAAGATTGGCAGGTTTCCATAACTCAACATCTATGCGCGTATTTAGTGTGAATATCCATAATTAAACTTTGAGGTACTTTAAAAAATATGTAAAAAACACACTTTTCTTCATTATACTTACTTTGTGACAACAGAGTCAATTAAATTCTGCAGAGAATCCATATTCAACAACACAATGAATATACTTATATGTATGCAACTGTATTAGACACATAGATGTAAGTAAAAATAATACAAAATGTACAACATTATCAGAAAATACCGTATGTAAAAGATAAGTGAGAAAAGATAATAAATAAATTGCTGAGTAATATCTATCGAATTGGATTTTGTACGTACCTATCGACGCTTGAGTAAACAGATCCGAATTTTTTAGCGATGATGTAAGTGCAGAATTAGCGTACTGCTTCTAAGTGAATACAAATTAGCAAATCCTAAAATAATATTACGCAATTTTATGTTTACCTTTGCAGTTGCCGGTGTCAACCAGCTTTCTATGATATTAAAGTCAAGTCTAAGTATCTAAATCTGAAAAAATATAATCGCTTACTTACATCTAAGTTTTAACAATAGAGAAAATGCACTGTTCACAAACAGTAGGTGGTAAGAAAAACTTTTAAATGAGTATGATAGCGGTAAGAAAGTTAGTGAAATCAGCTTTACTGTAAAACCACGAAGTAGTAATGTTAATTAGAACAAAAGGGATGAGAGATTAAAGGGGTATTTTTAATTTGGTAGGGTAGTATAGACCATAGATAATAACTGACAGCTTCAAATGACAAAGCAAGAAATTGCAAAATTGATTATTTACCTCTGTCATTGTCATTAAGAATCCGGTCCAATTTACGGATTTTGGCAGAATTCCGGTAGGAGAAGCCATACACCTAAAAAAAAGAATATCGTTCGTAATCTGCTTTAGTATGTTCGTTTTTCAATGTATGTCAGAAACTAAATTATATTATATTAAAGAAAATTGGTTAGTAACTAAGTTTAGTTTAGGTTATGTTTTCATCCGAACGCGGGCCTTAAATCTAAAAAACCGATATCTACGCCTCTCGACCATAGAAGCATTACGATAAAAGGTTGTGAATGCAAAAAATAGTATTGACAGCATATTGCATTATCTATAGAAGTAGAAACAGTTCTCCCGAATTAAAATTAAACATTTATGTCTATGCAGTGTGTATCTCTTGCCCTTTGACACACTAGGCTATTTTATTCATTGTCAAGTATGTTGTTTTTATGTCTTTATGTAAGAACATACCAAACTAGTGAACATTGGTATCAAAGAGTGTAATAATATACTGGGTATGTTCTAACATTAAAATATTAAAAAAATATAACAGCACACCCTGTCAAGACCTCAGAAACAGACTCACTGTTGATGTGAAGATTCTTATTCTGACAGGGCTTTTTTTTATTTTGGCAAATTCTTGCTAGTTGGGCAGAATTGCAATTTAGGAATGGCCACACAGTATTGTGTATATGTATATATATTTTCCCCGCGCAAAAAATTAAAAGATATCATTTGTTTACTACTACGTAGTGATTATTCTCTTTGATTATTATGTATTCTGTATACATTATAAACTCACCTTATAAGTAAAGTAATAAATATACCAATAACATTTGAATCATATAATCAACAGTGATAGACATTTTTTTTATTATCAATGTCTTAATTTTTTATCTCTCTTAGTGATAACTGATAGGAAAGGGTTGGCATTGATAAACTGATAAACAAAATACGGCATTTTGTTACACGTAAATTTAAAGTAAAAGAGGTATTTACTCTATTTATAAGAATTAAATATTATAGGTTAAAACTAATATTAAAAATTTTAATATTTTTCTTTAAAGATTAGAGCTAATCTACAATGCCAAACTGGAATCTTGTGGGATCATTAATTTTACCAAATGTGGGAGGATGGGCAGGCGCACTAACTATGATTGGTCAAGTTAAAAACAAAACGAACAACGCATGGTATCAAACAATAAAAAAACCCAGCTGGACACCACCAAATCGCATTTTTGGACCAGCATGGACGATTTTATACACTGGGATGGGATACGCATCTTACATGGTTTATGAAGAGTGTGGAGGTTTTACAGGTATTTTAAATTTCTTATAAGTCATTATTAAATTGTTTGTACAAGCTCTGAAAATAGGCGAATTCTATTATATTAAACCAATTTTAATGAAAGTTCAGAGATGGAGGCAAATTTGGATTCTGGGGAAACATGATTATGAAAGAAACTTTTTATTTTGACAAAAAAAAATAACACAATACTAATTATAGAGTTTCAACTAGGACAAAGCCTCAGGAAACAGCTAGTTTATACCTTTTTTATATAGGAAATTACAGTATCCCCGTATAAAAGTGTACAAATATTTATCATGCATTGAATAAATATAGATATTACAATAAGGTCAGAATTGGCATTGACTGTAAATGAGGAGAGGTTTTTGAGTGTGGTATTATTAGATTAGAGAAATAAGAAGTAAATAAATAGGGAAAACATCACAGATATAGCTTTGATCTAAAAGTAAGTAGCTAAAGCACAAGTAGGTACCACAAACACCACAGAATCACGACAATGTAGAAAAAGTGATGTGACCCATCTAGGAAACTCGAAGTTCAGAGCTGGTGATGCCATAAAGACTGGTGGATGTCCCACTCATCCACCGAGGTCTTCAAATTTTAATAAACATTAATAAAATTACATAAATGTTAACAAAAAATTTCAGAAAAAGCAGTCCTTCCTCTGGCTTTATATGGAGGTCAGTTAATCTTAAATTGGACATGGACACCTTTGTTCTTCGGGATGCATAAAGTCGGCTTGGTAATTACATCATATATTTTGTGTTATATAGTTATACTTCAATATATTACTGCCCATCATTGGTTTGCTGAATTTTTATGTAGGCAATAGCTTTTTCAAGACTAATACTTTTCCTTAGTCACCTCTTACCCCTTGGAAAGTAAGGACACAACAAAAAAAAAAAAGAAATAACCTTTTTTAAATGTAAATTCAACAGGGTATGTTATTGAAAAACATTTTTTTTGTTGATAATCATATCAAATAAAACCCTTAGATCTTTAATAAAAACAAATCATATCATAAACCATAATAATCAATAAAACCTTGGATCTGTCAGTACTTAAAATTAAGATACTGGGTCTTTGATTGCATGAACATGTATTACAAAGTAAAAGTCACTATAGTCAAGGGGTTAGGTAAAAGGAATTTGAGTCATAGAGCCGAGTTCTATTCACAGATTGTAAGCTGGTACCAACAATTTTTTTTATAACTTATGTACGAATTATATCGTAGGCTTGTCCATAAAGACGACGACTGGCTCAACACTTTGTCACATTGTTCCTTTAAATCTTCAGTCAAGTATGGGTCGAAAGGACTAAATTGATAGACCTCTGACCACCCCTGTACAGTATCATGTGTAAGTATTCAATTTAATTTTTCAGGCGTTCTTCCACATGTTAGCTTTGGACGCGGCTGCTGCAGCATGCGCAGTTAGCTTTTACAAAATCAATCCAGACACTGCTTACCTAATGACTCCATATCTATGCTGGCTGGCCTTCGCCACCTGCCTCAACCATGCAATTTGGGACCTAAACAAAAGTGAATCTAAAACCCAGTAAAGTTCAGAGTAACGGAACAACACATCAGAACAAAAAAAAGAACTTAAAATTTAAAGTTCAAAGTCTTATGATAACTGTTTAGGATTGGTAAATAAACAACAAACTGAATAATAGGGTATTTGAATGCATTAAAAAGATGATTTTTTTTGGTGTTTTCTTAATAGAGTATTATTTTTAATTGTTTTCTTTCAATAAACCTAACACTAATTTTAGTAGAGTTAGTAAAGAGTAGAGTATTAAGCAGATAGCAGCAACACTACAAATACTACTGTTAACACTACTGTACGTGTTTTCTCTGTTTTATAGAATCCATAATTGTTGTAAGTATAACAGCTAAGAGTTTATAATTTTTTTTTATTTATTTTATTAATAATTATCTTTAATAGTTTTTATTGACTTCAAATCACTATTTTATTGGGTGTGATAATTTTTTTGTGTTTATTAACAATATCAAGCAAAAACCTAACCTGGTTTTGGCTTGAAATAGCCAAGAAATAGATGAGATTTTATGAGTTTGTTTGGATTTCATAAACAAGTTCTCTCATAGACGACACTTATCTAAATAAATTTGTAATTTTAAACTCCATTTTAGTACAAAATATTGTCCGAATCATTACATTAGTTTCAATAAAAATTTCCTCATTTAAAGAAATAATGTTAAAATTAATGCCTCTTAAAAAATCATTGTTTATTATATAAAAAGTTCTGAATTAATGATAACAATTGAAATGGAAGGTTTGATTAAAAAATTGTTTTGCAACGCATCTGCTATTCCCCCAATATTGCAGATGTCCATAGGCGACGATAATCGCTTACCATCACGTGAGCCACCTGCTCATTTGCCTCCCTTTTCTATAAAAAAAATTATCGGTGGTTGAAGATTGTCAATATATATAATATTGGTGCAGTTTAAATCTGGCAATAACTAATATTGTTATAAAGGTGCTATGTTGTGGCAAATAAAAATAGGAGCTATGTATAAACAATTATATTTACACGATGAATAAAGTTTTGTTTAATGTCATTTCATTCGTTTCAATTTATTTAATTCTCCCTGTTGTATTGAGGCGTCTTTGTAGATCTGTTTCACTTTCTCTTTGCGTATGTTGTCACTGGAAAGAAAACATTGGGTAAAATAAAAAAAGCAGACAACTTAACATAGATTACTCTGATCCCAAAGTAAGCAGCTTAAGCACTTGTATTATGAAATCAGAAACAATGAAGATACTGTTTTCTACATTGACCACAAATACTGTTTTCTACATTGACCCGAGCGGAAATCGAACACAGGACTTTGGAGCTATACCTTGCAAAACCGATGTGTACGCCAGTCGACCAACGGTCAGAACAATAATTGTAATAATTAGATTGTAATGAAAAATGTAAGTAAATTATGGTAAGTGATTACTTTAAATTCGAATGGCAAGTTCTATAACTATAGGAAATAGGCGCATAGGTCTCTCCTTTCTTTTGCCATAATCGCCTTAGCAAGCACAGGGCGATTGCGGCACCAGACTGATCACACCTTAAGCGAGGGCATGGTCTCTCCTCGAACTTGCCATAATCGCCACGCTTGGCATGGAGATTGGCGATCGCAGCTCCAGACACCTCATGCCTCAGATGCTGTTTCTTATTATCGGTCTGCTCAATTTCAGTCCGGTATTTTCGAGTTAGGTATTCCGCCTTCTATAGGTAGCAATTGAAACTTTAAGGCTTTAATTTGTTTTATTTAAGAATTTTCCCTTAGTCGCCAACAAAAAGGGGTTGGTAATCTATTACTCCCTCACCACAAAGACATGCTCCACAATTTTTATGTATTTACATAGGGACAACATTGCATACGAATACATTGGTCTGATCCCAAAGTGAGCAGCTTAGGCACTTGTATTAAGGAATCAGAAACAACGAAGACACCAGAGACAATGTAGAAAAAGTGTTTTCTACATTGACCCGACTGGGAATCGAACCCGGGCCCTCAGAGCTGGCGACACCATGGAAATCGGTGTGTAAATATTTTAGAGGCATAACATATGGTCGATTTTTGTATACAACACATACCTTTGAATCTTATTCCTTATTTTAACTGAAGCTATGTAGGCTTTGTCTCTTCTTATCTCCCTCAAAGCTCCCTTCATCTCTTTCTTGTATTTGTTTTCTAATCTCGCCTTCTCGGCCTTTTCGCGGGATAATTTGGAACTCTTACTGCCGGTGAATCTGTAAAGAAAGATTTAAAAATTCTTAACGCCATTCCCAATACATAGGTGGGTAGACAGAGGTCATGACAGGTGAGCCCGTCGGCGTCTTTATGTCCAAGCCAACGATACATAAGTCTTGAAAAAACTCATTTGTAATAGCTCGAGAATTCGATCACTGAACTATCGTGGTTGATATCGACTTGTATCCATATTAAATAAAAGAAAAAAAATCTATGACATTTTAACACTACTGTCAATTGTATGATGAATATGAACTTTGGTACGATCCAGTTGCCAAAGAACAAGGAATACGATAGTTTTTTGCCTAATTGACGTTACATTAAAAAAAATATTAAAAAGAAAACTTACACTTCCTGTATATCCGGTTCATACAACCTCAGTGCTTTGGGCTTCGTCTTTTCTCTCGCCAATGGAGTATAGGTTTTCACTTCTAAGCTCTGTTTCATGTGCTGATGTACCTCAGAGGCGATGCTTCTAACTTTTTTTGGATATAACTCCAAGTCAACTCTGTCTATCAATTTTATATGAGCTTCGAATATAGCTTCCTGCGCCTCCATATCATTGCAATTATTAAAATATTCTTTTAACAATAAAACACAATTTAATAAACAGCCAATTTTGAATTCGCTATCGATCTCCTTTTGCACCAAACATTTCGCGGGCATTTTCAGTTCGGCCGCGATTTTGGAACAGTCGTCTTCCATATTCAAAATTTTGACGTCCCTATGCAAACGAAATGGCGGGACGACTTGTATCGGATTCAGAACCGAGGTATTAGCGCATAAATATAAAATGCCTCTAAGGAAATTTATAGCGGCTGGCACGTACCTTTTAGATAGAGCCGTGTATTCTAATATCAGAGCCGTAACAAACAACCCTCTGGAAATCGAATACGCGTCCTTGAACCTGCAGTTCGTCAGTATCTCGGACATGAATAACAAAGATGGCGTCGTGACCGGATGCCGGAAATCGGAAGTCGGATACAGTGCGGAGATTAATTTGAAAAATATTAAAGTGTCCAAATCGGGCATTTTCTTCGGATTCTTTTTGAATCTGTCGTATTTCTCCTTCAATAAATCGCACATAAACTTCTTGGATGATACTTTATTCGTGTGCGCTAAGTCGTAGAAATGCGGGACTAGTTTATCGAATATGAGGAATGATTTGAGAAGTTGTCCTTCTTCTTTTAGATTGGAGAAGAGATCATTTACGTATTGCAGCATGTGAGCGTACAGTCGACTTAACAATTCTTTATTATTCTCAGCTAAACCTGGATCGTAGCTCTTTATGAGTTTCTGTAGAGCGGTGGACTGCTGCGACGGTGACTTCCCGGTAAGTAATTCCTGTGAAATAACTGTATATGAAAAACAAAACTGAGTCTTATTATTGATTAATTATCTTCACGCATATTCCCAATACTATGGTTAACAGTGGTCTAGAAAATTAAGTCGTTTCGACCCACCAAAGCCAAAGCTTGAGACAAGGTGACAAATGGTGAGCTCATCGCCATGATATTGTCCAAGCCATAGGCATAATTTACTTATAGAGATAAATATTTTTGAATAGATAAATATTCATATAAAATGTAAACATCCATGATTACCAATCATTTTCATAAAAAAATAATAAATAAAAATAATATCTTCACGTCATATTCAATACAAGGGTAGACAGAGGTCTAGTCTAGACAATTAAGTCCCTTCGACCCAGCTTCCACCGAAGATATTTTGGCGACAACGTGACAGGTGGTGAGCCCGTCGCCGTCTTTTCTGTCCAAGCCAACGATATGAATTGTACATAGGTGTCTGAAAAATCCGCCATATTGTTATTTCTTTCAAAATTTTCTAAGAACCCAAAGTATTTAAGACTAACGATACGAGACGTTTTGGAAGATTGGCGGTAAAAAAAATTCAAAAAAGTATACCAACATATAAAATACGAGAGAAAGACATAACCTAAAACATTGGTATTCGGGTAAAAAAATCCGCCATTTTGTGTTTTCTTTCAAACACCTATCTAAAAGCACTTGGGTTTTAAAACGAATATAAAGATACCTTACATATCTAAACCTAACCCCATCCGTTTATTAGATACGAGGTAAATAAAGAAATTTACAAACATACAAAATACGCGCGAAAAACATAACCTAAACCATAAACTTCCCTGTCATATGTCTTAACTTAGCAACAATTAAATAAAAGAATTAGCAATATCTTTGTAAATTACCTTCAACTTTACACCTTCTTCGGATTTCAAATCGAAGAAACACTCAATCTTTTCATTGCATTCTTCTTCAATTTCATCATCAGATTCCGCTTCGGAGCCCTTCAAATCATTGAGATCGTCGATTTCATCTGCTTTGTCTGGTTCTTTTTCATCATCATCATCATCGGAATCTGTATCATCATCTGATTTTTCTTCCGTCCTTTTACTACTAAATTCGACGCCATTAATTTTGTGATTGCTTTGATTTTTTACTTCTTCCTTAACACTTTCTTCATCTTCAACTTCTTCATCGTCAACACTTGGGCTTGGTTCTCTAATTTGCTCAGTTTTAGCTTTTTCTTTATGAAACACTTCCTCATTTTCATCATCATCATCACTACTGGAACTGTCTTCTTTACTTTGCTCTTCATCAGATTTCTCATCACTGCAAACCTTTTCTTCCTCCGCTTCTTCCTCTTCACTCTCTTCATCGCCGTCTTCCTCCGAAGACGTATCTGATATTCCATCATCGAATTTAGGTTTAGCGTTTGGAACTGAAAAAGAAAAAACTCCCATCAATTTTATTTCTTTTCTTTCATCTCCTTATTAAAGTCAACTTTTCCACAAAGACCTTTAAGAGAAACTTTCCGCAAATCAGGTGTGTATGTAATGTTCTTGTATTTTCACCAAAAAATGCTGAAAATACAAGAACATTACATATCCACCCATATATATTTAAATTATATATACATAAATAAATAAATATCTTCGTGCAATTCCCAATACAGGGGTAAACAGAGGTCTAGTCTAGACAATTAAGTCCCTTCAACCCACCTTCCACCGAAGATATTTTCGGGACAACGTGACAGGCGGTGAGCCGGTCGCCGTCTTTATGTCCAAGCCATCGATAACCCATTGGTACGAGCCTGCCACCTGGGCTCACTCTTTATGATTAGATTTGATTTGATTTGATGGTAAAAACAACCTCACCGGTGAAATCCCTCAGAACCTGTTCCGGCACCAGCGGTCTCCCGTCCCTGTCGTATGCCAACGTGAACTGCCGCTCGTCCTCCAGCTCCAAGTTATCGTCCAGATCATCCGCCGACCTTGGAGTGAGATGACAGAGATACAGATACAATAAAAACAGTCTAACAAACTTCCGCGTTTCGTCTGGTGAGTGCAGGTAACCGGTGGCCCACACTCCCCCCTCCCCCAATTCTGGTGTAGGGGGGCACTCTAAGACCGGCAACGCATCTGCTATGCCTCTGGTATTGCGGCTGTTCATGGGCGGCGGTAATCACTTACCATCACGTGAGCCACCTGCTCGTTTGCGTCCCTATTCTATTTAAAATTTTAATACGGCCTTTAGCTGGCTTTGTGATTCGCAGTGAAGAATAAATAAATAAATCATGATAGGCGAGTGGTTGGTGGTCCGATGGATCCGCAGATGGCAGGCTCGTACCAGTGGGTTTTTTCCAAAACTTATGTTCGAATTTATCGTTGGCATTGAGACGGCGACGGGCTCACCACCTGTCACATTGTCCGGAAAATATCTTCGGTGGGAGGTGGGTCGAAGGGACTTAATTGTCTAGACTGGACCTCTGTCTACGCCTGTATTGGATAGTTCCCTTAATCGCCTCTTACGACACCCACGGGAAGAAAGGGCATGGCAATATTTTTATATTATACTATTTCAATATTAAATATTCACACTCGCATGTATATTTTTATATAAATATATTACATTGTATGTATGTATTTCTTACCTATGCTTTACTGTCTGTGTGCTTTTAGGACCCGCCGCTTCTTCTTCGGACAACATTCTCTGTTGCCTCAGTTTCTCCAACTCCTCTAATTTCTTCCTCTCTTCCGCCTCCTGCTTCTCCGTACTTTTCAAACCATCTGATGGCTGTAACATTAAGTCTCGTATTAAAATTCATTATTGAACACTTGTACACAGTTCACTGTATTTGCTAATTCATGATTTATTTACTAATTCATATTAAATAAAGTGAATTGTGTACAAGTGTTCCACAATGAATTTTAATGTAATGCAATTTCACCAAGCGACAACAATCGCAAGTATAAATTATGAAGTCTTGTATTATTACTCGTATTACGATCACCCATCCACTCGGAAAAAAATAAATATCTACACGCATTTCCCAATACAGGGGTAGACAGAGGTCCAGTCTAGACAATTAAGTCCCTTTGACCCACCTTCCACCGAAAATATTTCCGGGACAACGTGACAGGTGAAGAGTCCAATCATTCGTACGTGCCTGCCACCTGGGGATCGAACTCGGGTCTCTTGACTCTAAATACCGATCACCCAACCACTCGGCTATAGTGACTCTACAACTGAAAAGTATTAAAAACACTCACCGTTCCTCTCTTCTCAAACTTCAGTTCCCTCATCATCTTATCATAGTCCTGACCCTTTTCCGCTTTGCTCAGTAACTTATCTATCAGCGACTCTTCCTCCATCCTGGCCTTCTTGAACACAACCGGCTGGAGATCCTTCCACTCGCTATCCAACTTCTCCGTTAAATCCAACGTCTGCTCTTTCTCCTTCTGTTTCTCCGCTTTTCTCTTCTTAGATTCGGCGATCAGTTGCTCTATGAGATCTTTGTGAGATTTAGCGCCATCTTGGGCATCGGTCCTGGATAGGATACCACCACCAAAGTGACCCTCCGATACAAATTCATCTGAAAGTATAATAGTTTGTTACATTTGTAGCCTCTCCACTATCGTTAATGACGTGGACGAGTGGCATAAATATCAATTTTCAAGATGTGGCCAGCTGTTAGGTCCTGGATTCGATTTTTTACAGGACAACGTGACAGTTGGAGAGCCCATCACCGTCTTTATGTCCAAGATAACGATATAAGTCGTAAATAAGTTTTGAAAAAACTCATTGGAATGAGCCTACCACTTGGGGACCAACTCGAATCTCTTCCCTCGAATTCCAATTACTCAACCACTCACTATTGTGACTGAATAATCGAGATAAATTAATTATGAAATTAGTAAAATTTGAATTTATTTAATCGAAATCATGTTTCAGGTCCCTTAAACGTTTTTCCGAGATTTATGTTCCATTTCAGAATATAATCATCACAGTGGCCGAATTTTATCCAGATTCGTTCGGCTGTTCTGGCGTGATAGAGTGACAATCTTATCATCAACATAAGTTAAACCAATCTTCATCAAGCAAAAAACTTACTGCTTACCATCTAATCCTCCAAATTTTTTCCCACCATCCTCATCTTCCTCACCAGATCTTGGATCGTCAAACTTCTCAATCTGCTCCAAAGTCTGACCTCTGAAAGACAGGCATTATGTAATATTGTATTTTTATATACCACAGTAAACAATATTTTATATACAGTATTGTTTAGCAAGCATAAATATTGCTTGCTGTGATCCCAAAATAAGAAGCTAAAGCATTTTTTTTACAATATTTTAAATAATAATATGCTACTATGATATTTGGGTTGTGTAACATCACATACATATTGACAGTCACGATAGTCGAGTGGTTGGGTGGTCAGAATTTTGAGTCAAGAGACCCCGAATTCGCATAGTTTGAGGCCCAGGTGGCATAAATATGGTAATTGTCTAGACTAGACCTCTGTCTACCCCTGTATTGAGAATTGCATGAAGATATTTATTTTTATTTATTATAATGATGTATGAAAATAGGTGCATGTAAGAATATTGTACCGTTAGCTTGAAGACCGAGATAACTGTACCAAACCTGTGGCAATGTCCCAAATAAGCTTCGTTGAAAAGTTTTAATGGAAGTGATGATACTTGTATCCGAGTATGGGAAATAATGTATAGATGATACAAATGTGAACATGAATGTACCTGTGTGTCAATATTTCATCATCAGCTAAATTGTAAATGCTCTTCTTGCTATGCTGCTTTGCTCTCTCTGCTGCGAATCTGGCTATCATTCTGTCCTCGGCCGTTAATTGGTTGTTCTTTTCACCGATTCTCCTATCAATAAACGCATTTGTCTTGTTCATGACTTTCATTTCAACACCTAATGTCTCCTTCCTCTAAAATACAAGACATTATTACAATAATCTTCCAAATAGACTGATTTAAAAAAAAAACAGTAATAAAGATATATAGATGTATAAGTACCAATATAAAAACAAATCTAATGAATGTGTTCCATTCCAAACCGTTCAAAAAGTTTAGGATGCAGTATACGTCAAACAGAAATGTATATATCCATTTATCTATCTAAGCTCTTTCTTCTGAATTGATTTCTATTTATTTTGTGTTGTGTAACAGTATGCCCCTCAAATCTATTTAATATTATTAAAATATGAAACAAACAATACTCTCGAAAATACATTAGTAGATTTGTAAATAGCTACAACCAATTAAAGATTGACTCACAAAAAAGCATAAGCAGCAAAGACTTTGACTAACTTGGGATGCAATTTTGTTATTAACAATTAAAGTTAAGCCAAGAACTTATATGTATTTTGTAATTTACAAAGCTTATGGTATTATGAGCGTAAGAACATACCAACTTCTTTCTTTGTGTGGGTGTCGGAAGAGGCGACTAGGGGCTATAAATGGCGGGACCATGTCGAAAAATACTAGATCAAAATTCAGCAGACTATATATATACCGTGTAGCAGTGTCAGGTACTGAAATCCCGAATATCGATACGTGGCGATTATGACAAAACTCCTGGAGAGGCATTTCATAACTTTTGAATAGCAATTTATTTTGACTTTAGAAATCCGTAATAACTGCTGACATATATACCTTTTGTATAGCTTTGGCACGAGAAACGCCCGGCAAACCGCGATCGTGCTTAGACTTTTTCCCTAACACTTTTAATTTCTCTCTATTGATATGAACCTCGAACGGATTTAATTTTTTTTTATTTGCCTCAGATTTCTTCTTCATGTGCATTTTATCTGCCAGTCCAGAATTTTTCTTGTTCTTCACTTTTGCCATTTTTAAATATCTGGGGGCAGTTGTGATTTATATCAATAAAATAAATACTTTTTACATATGCTTTCTCTCGGTAAATAGTTTAATTTGTTTGCGATTGCGCACGGTTAAGGTTATTTTAAATGTCAACTCAAATCAAAACACATGGTTTTGACTTTAAACTGTTATACTTTGACAGTTTCTATGAATGACATAATGTGGTGTGTATAGCATAGAAAAAAAGAAAAAAACCATACTCTTAAATATTAAGGCTTTTTCTTTTTCCTACATATTTTAACATTAACTAATGATCTTATTTCTAGATCTAAATTAAATTAATTACGAGTTATAAAGACACAGAGAAGAAACACATTCTTTCACTTTGCTTTTCTTTCTAAACTTCCATGTTTAGGATACAATGTACTAAATAACTAGAATATATCTAAGATGGGTATAATAGTGGACATTCGCTTACTCTCATATCTCTCAAACTATATTTCAAAAGATTTTACCCTGCTCTAGGTATATATAGAAGTTGTTTTTTTTTTTAAACTTAGGATGCAGTCCAGAAAAAAATATTTTTACGGTTGTATCATTACGCATATGAATACTACTTATAATAACAAAATCATCACAAATTTCGGAATTAACAAAACGATTCAGACCAAAGATCGGCTATATATAGCATTTTGTTTTATGGTGGCTTTGCCAAGCAAGCAACACTGACTGAACTTCCGCCGGCAGACTAGATTGTTTTGGACCCGAATGTTTCCGAAACTTTGTTCGGCTACGTTCGGTAGGACGCCGTGTAGCATCTAGCGCGTAGGTATATAATTGTGTGGCTTAATTTCTTGTATCGTTGCCGCTGCTCATTGACGGAATAGGTATAAATCAAGAAAAATGGCAGACATTAGCAAGGAAGAACTCAAAAAAGAGATTGCAAGTAAGGAAATTGTTCTTAGTATATTATTCAAGTTTTGTTGATGCAAAATTTATATCATTTTAGAGTATTGTTTGTAAAAAAATCCGCCTGTATATCTCTCTGGGAGTCGTGTAATGGCTTCCCTCAGAATTCCTAGTGAACTTATCATTTATTGCAATTGAAATATCTCTGATAGTATAGCGAATGTACAGGAATGTTTCAAATGAAAGTTGTTTCATAATATTGTCCGGGTCTATTGAGATATTCGTTAACGTTTTTGATTGCCTGGTTATGCCTGCCCACTGATGGTTTATTTTTATGCGACGCAAAATTACACAATAATCCACGTATGTAGCGACCTAATGGCGGCAATTTGCAAAATAATATTATTGTAAAATGTTGCGCATTAATTATGGAAAAAGTTTTTATTTGACAGAATTCGCTGTTAAATTATTGATGAGTGTTTTATTTGGTAATTTGTGCGTCGTAGTTCGATCTAACTTGTCATTTTAGTAAGACCGCCATAGCGCCATATTGCGTTCAGAAACTTTATTGTATTTTTGACAGTGACCACTGTGTAAATTAATTTAGATTTTTAAATTGATTTTATTACTTTTAATCTTAAATATATTTTATTTAATAAATAAAAACATTTGTTATCTTTAAATATCATATTCTTGTTGCCAGGAGTAATGGTGATAGCAACAATATAAAACATAAAATTATATAAACAAACACAATTATATTTTAAGTTTTTTTTATCGGTAAAAGTCATAAAAAAATTACTATAAGCACACCAAAATTGTAAACCTACTCGTCGGTCTGTCACGACGTCCGTGATCAAATGTCGGGTACACCGTTTATCGATGCTTTGAGTTTCCGGGTTCGAATCTGATGGGCAATGTAGAAAACACCCGGACCCAAGGCAATATAAGTGATATTGCCTTGGGTCTGGGTGTTTGCGGTATCTTAATTTCTTTATGATTCTATAACAAGTGTTCTAGTTACTTTAGGATCAGAGCAATGTATATGATGTTGTCTACATATATTTGTTTAAAATAAAATAAATATAAATATCTTCACGCAATTCCCAATACAGGGGTAGACAGAGGTCTTGTCTAGACAACTAAGTCCCTTCGACCCACCTTCCACCGAAGATATTTTTGGAAGAACGTGACAGATGGTGAGCCCGACGCCGTCTTTATGTCCAAGCTAACGATATAATTCGTACATAAGTTTTTTTAAACCCATTGGTATGAGCCTGCCACCTGGGGATCAAACTCGTCTCTTGATGCGTAATTCCGACCCACCACCCAACCACTTGGCTATCCTGATTTATGTATTTGTTTATTGTTATATTTGTCATGATAGACGAATGTTTGGCTGGTGAGAATTTTAGAGTCATGAAACCTGAGTTTGATCCCCAGGTGGCAAGCTCATACCAATGGGTTTTTTCAAAAACTTATGTATGTATTATGTTGTTGGCTTGGACATTGAGACGCCGACGGGCTCACCACCTGTCACATTGTCCCAAAAATATCTTCGGTGGAAGGTGGGTTGAAACAACTTCACCATCAGTGTAAAACTCTGTCAACCCTTGTATTTGGAAAGGTGTGAGTATTTATTTATTTCATTTATTTGTTATTATACACATAGTGAGGGCTGAGTATAACTAGGTGTCCCTCTTACCCCCTGAGGATGTATGAGAAAATATTTAATCATGTAATTTATCTTGCACAACAGAAATATTGAAAAATGCAAACCTGGCAACAACATCTACTAAGAAGGTCATCCAGAAACTGGAAAAGGCATTGGGGACAGATTTATCCGAGAAAAAGAAAATAATTGATCAACTGGTTATGGATTATGTGAATAGCAAGGGCTCAGACTCGGAGAATGATGATGATGATGATGAGGAGGAGGAGGAGGAGGAAGAGGTAAAATTTCTAGCATTAGTAAATACAAATTATCATAACAAGGAGTTAATCAATAATGGCAATAGCCTAATGGTTTAGGGTGCGGACTGCGAAACATGTCGTCGCAGGTTCGGGCCCCGCCATTAGACTATTGACGTAAACCAACTCCAGACACAAGCATTGCAGCTTAATTGGAGTGGTTAGCAGGAATAATAGTAATGTTATTCGGCATTGCTAGTATTCTTATAAAAATAAACAAAAAAAATCCATAAACAAAATGGGTTGTCAATATAATGCCAGGCATGCCATGCAAATAGTTAACAGATTGTCATTTGGTATTGGAGTAAGAACTTACCCCATCCCTTTTCTTCAATGGAGGTTGCACAAATTGACTATGTAACAGGAGGTTGCAAAAATTGACCATTGTAAATGACTAGAGACGATGAGATAATCCTGATTTTTTTATTTTTCACATATTTCCCTATAAAGAGGTACCCAGAGGTCTAGAAAATTTTTCTTTTCAACCCACATTTCACTGGAGCTTTGTTTAGGACAATGTGACAGGTGATGAATCTGTCATCTTTATGTCCAAGCCAATAGTACAAATCTTACATAGGTTTTGAAAAACTCAGTGCTACAAGGCTATCTCCTTGGGATTAAACTAAGGTTTCATTGCCCAAATTCAGATCACTCAACCGCTTAGCTCTTGTGATCCTGAAAAAATATTTGACTATATTGTCTGGCTAGTGTTTAAGGTTATTTTATATGGGAATATGGTATAGTCACTGGTACTGCTTATTGGTCAGCTTGGCTAGTGTGGCGATTATGGCAAACCCTCTGGTAGGGGAGAGACCTATGTCTTGCAGTGGATAGTACAGGCCATTATGATGTGGACTAGCAGATGAACTGTTAAATTGTTTGTTAAATACAATCAATTGCTGTGAATCTCCTATAAGAAGCACATTTATAAGTCATCATCATGACAAATATGTCACTGACATTATTTACTGAAGATACAAGAGGTATTCATGTGGAAAAACTTTTATATATTCTCAGGTCTGGCTGTCTGTGGTATGTTTATTGTTGCTGATTCATAATATAAGTGTTGTAGTTAATTTGGGATCAGAGCAATGTGTGACATTGTCCTTATCAATGTGTTTACTTATTTAGAATTATTTGCACAGAATCTTTTGATTTTTACTTGAATAATTAACAATTGCAGGAGGAAGAGAAGAAACCAGCGAAACGTTCTGCATCCGCCCCTAAGGCTTCAGCCAAGAAGTCACGTAAGGAGAGTAGTGAGGAGGAGGATGATGCAGAGGATGATAAGGCCTCTGATGAGAGTGAATCTGAGGTAATTAATATGTTGTCTATATTAATATGTTATCCGTGGTAATTAATATGCAAAAGTTAATAATACCCACATTACATCAAATTTTACAAGAAAAAATAATCATGTCTTCCAAATTAACAATGTGTCTATGTTTTATTGTCTTAATCTTATGTTTAATTAGATTTTTAATTTGAATGTGGGAGGCAAACTATTTTAGTGGGTTTAATTCAAACAAAAATAAAAATTAATAATTAAAATTAATTAATTAAAATTATATTATTTTATATAAAATATAACCTCACGAAAAGGTAATTTTACTTCTACAATTGTAATTTACAGGAAGAGAAAAAGAAACCTGCTGCCAAGAGAGGTAAAAAGAAGAAGGGGTCCGATGGTGACTCTGACAGTGATTGGGGAAAGAAGAAGGAAAAAGCGCCAAAAGCTAAAAAGGTGAGATATTTGCCATAGAATATGCCATCGTCAATCTATTTGTCGAACATGGCGATTATGACCCTGCCAAAAATGGGTAGAGTGTATGCAGTTGTGGGTGTTTTTTTATTTTTTTTATTTATACTTATGAAATATGTTAGTTCAGAGGGTTCAAAGTACCGGGAGCAGACAGAAACACACGTAGATTCGTTTATTGCCGGTACCGCAATGCAATAAGCCATTTATATTATTATTAAATATCTTATACTAACAAAATAATATGTTAATGTGACAACCGGATAGCCGAATAGGTAGAGACCTCGCCTTCGAAACTAAGGATTGCGGGTTCGAATCCTGCTAGGAGCTAACATTTGTGTGATGAATATGAATTTTGTAATTGAATGAAGAACATTTATATGTAATTCTAAATATGTGAATATAAATTATACCATTAGCTTAGACATTAAGGGAGGCGATACCCGCTACATCTCTCACACTGTCCCAAACAAGCTTTGGTGAAAAATGGATTGAAAGTATTTCATTGTTTGTACATTTGAGGATATAATTAAATGATAATAATAATGATAATAAAATGTGTTTTCTTTACAGGCTGGTGGAAGGGGCAAAGGCGGTGGCTACACACGGACTTACAAACTTTCACCAGCTTTGGCGGAACTGATGGGAAAAGATGAGATGCCCCGGCACGAGGTGGTGAAACGAGTGTGGGCGCTCGTGAAGGAACGTAAGCTGTACGATCCCAATAACAGGCAGTTTGCAATATGCGACGATGCTATGTACAAAGTGTTTGGTACCAAACGCTTCCGTATATTTGGTATGATGAAACATCTGAAGACGCATTTCTGCGATTAGACTGGTATTGTTAGGTATGTGAAGTCACGTGACAGGTATTTGGTCTCAAGTATTTGAATAACAGATAAATTTGAAATGGTATTGAATATGCATTGGGAAATAGTTCACGATAGTTATGTTATCTATACATGTCACTGGAATATTGCATTTATTGTCGGTAGATAACTGTCTATGCAACTATACACTAATCTATTTAGCTGTAAACAATAAATATTCAATGAAAATATTGTTTTAAAGTAAAATGTGCAATAACATTAAGTTATATGGCAACATTTTATATCATCAATAAAGGTAAAAACCTTAACCAATCAAAATGATTGAATACTCTCTTGCCTCTCTTCACATATCTAAACAATATTTGTATTTTTTAATTGTATAATTTAAGTTAGGGTAAGGGACAATCTATTAAAAATGTTTCAGTAACATAAAAACTAAAGCGGAAGTGTTCATTTAGTATTTTATCTATCAGGTTTACATATGGTATGAATATATTGTTTTACCTAAATCGGATATGTTTTTCACCGGTTTTAATTTTAACTATTTTGTTGTGATATCTTTGAATGTATTGAAAATTTGAGACAAATTAAAATTGTGATGTGTGCTTCAACGGATGCGTGAATTAATTTGCCGAAATCAGGGTTTGCCAAACTGTGACAGTTTAAAGAATAATTGTTTTTCAATATTTGGACAGTTTACATATTATAGTATATTAATATATCTTATAGTTTTATTAAGTGACATATTTCTCGAATATGATATGCTCAACTCAGTTTCAATACAATAACTTGTACACTACAACCCCATGTCTTTTAATGATTCTGTCTTTATAACCTGTTCAACTTACTATGCACTTCACTCTAAGACATAAAATTATCTTTTCCATAGCATTGCAAATGAAAAAGCATACTAATTTCAATAAAGATGCTGCCGCCTTCTTTGGCTCTAGCTTCAAATATAACGTTCAAGTCAAGTTAGAGAGCGACAACATCACATTCATTACTCCAATTCCAATGAAAGATGCAAAAGCACTTGAGGTATGTGAATCGAAAACAATTAAGGCACCAAAAACACCCAGACCCAAGAAAATGTAGAAAAAACGAATTTTCTACATCAACCCAACCGGAAACCGAACCCGGATCTCGAGGTGGCGACACCTTGAACATCGGTGTTTACGCCGCTCGTTCACGGAGGTCGATAAAAACGGAAAAATAATCTTTATATGTGTAGTTTAGTAAAATAAATAAATAAATATCTTCATGCAATTCCCAATTCAGGGGTAGACATAGGTCTAGTCTAGACATTTAGTCCCTTCGACCCACCTTCCACCGAAGATATTTTCGGGACAACGTGACAGGTGGTGAGCCCGTCGACGCCTTTATGTCCAAGCCAACGATATAATTCGTACATAAGTTATAGAAAAACCCATTGGTATGGCCACTTGAGGATCGAACTCGGGTCTCTTGACTCGAATTCCGATCACCCAACCACTCGGCTATCGTGACTTTACACACATAAATACATTGTAGAACCACAGTAGCAATGAATGTTAAAGATTTTATTTGCTTTGTAAACAGTTTTCATAGGTCTACTTTTTGGTTGCAGTATTTATACTGTTTGGAAAGCCCTGATGTGCAATTAATATATTGTTTTTGCAAGCTTGTGCTATTAATTTTAGAATTATCGAAGCTAGACATAAAAAGTGTGGCATGAAAAGAGAATTGTTGTGATTTGGAATGGCAGCAAATTTCTTTGTAGGATTCTATACTATCTGATTGAAGTTTAGGATTTCTATTCTTTATTTTTACAACATTAGCGTCCACTTTTGGCAATGTCATGTTTGTTAAAATAAAAATACAAATAATAAAAATAAAAATACTAAAAAGTGTTTGTCAGGCAATGTCATGTTTGTGTTTAGTGATTTTGAAACAAAAATTAAAATACTAAAATGTGTTTAATGGTATAACAAATGTTGCCAGTGTTAAAAACAATTTACACATATATTCATCCTTCTCATGGAAGTTGCCGAAAGTTTAATAGCTTTGTGTTAATTTAAATTTAGGATTACCACATTTTTTGGTAGTACCAAACTACAGTTTCTATTTGCATTTTGATATATTTCCTATTAATCTTTTACGAATTAATCTTATGTGTAGTTATTAGCTGTAATTTTATAAAAATTTTGGAAATACTTGTTTTCTCTTCAAATTGTGAGTTCTAAAATTATATTAAGAGTAGAAAATCATGCATAGCCTATAATGTAAATCTAAGAAATGATACTTTAACCCGAGTCTAAATTAATTCAAACATTATCACAATAGAAACCATATTTATGCATTTTGTAAGACCAGTAAGACAATATGGTATTCCCAAAAGATTCAGCAAATGCAATATCTATCCAATCACCACTTTGCTTAATCTACCGATGAAGTCGAAACTTTGAATTATGAATTGTTGGTTGTTATCCGTTGTATATTAGCTGGAATGATTGAAATGTTTCAAAGGTCTAGATTAGATGTCTGCGAGACTAACCTACTGAAAATGCAAGTTGGTTGTATACATTATTTTGTATCACAAGAAATCAATTTAAAAAGTTTAATAAAAAAAAGCAAGTAATTTTTTTTCTTCTGCTGCAATTATATCTTAGTATTGTTTTTGGGAAAAAGAATATTACATGGACTAAATTAAATATGCTGATAATTAATCTAAGACTATCGATGCGCCTTATTATCCAAACGATAAGATTTTTTCCAAACAACGAAAACCAAATTTAATATTAATTTCCTTATAAGTCAAATTCCACTGACAACTTACATGGTGACATAAATATGAAAGTGCATCTCACTTCCACTTTAACACTACAACAAATAAACGGATTTGGATGTAATTTGCCTATCCTACAATACTTATAATAGGCTTTTGATTACCTGAAAAACACAAGATTCTTGGTCTAGATATCTGGAAGATAATTTTAACCCCTTAAAAATGCATGGTTAAAGTCTTCGGCAAGTCTCAGGAAGTTAAAGGATAAGGGAGTTTCGATATTAACCCAGATAAGCCTGAAACTAAAATTTTCTGAAAATTTTGAAAAAAGTTACATTATTTAGTTTATTAGATCTTTGCAACATAAAAAAAATTATGAAAAAACATTAAGTGTAAGGCTTTCAGGGAAACAGCCGTCCTATATGTAGGACTGTAGGATAATAAGAGGAAATAAAAGACCATTTATGACAAAACAGAATGTAATCAAAAAGTGTAGTTTATTAGATAACTATTGATTATATTACCCATTGTTATATGTAATTTACTAGATTAAAACTATTTATGAATGATATGTTTGAAAACACTTGACACACACTCCAACATCAAATTTCTTGCAACGTGTCAAACATTTTTTGTGACATTGACGACAGTGTGTTTGCTTCGATTGAGGAATAACCAGATGATTCATTTGGTCTTTACGACTATCAGCATGTTCATGATGGGAGGGTCGGCTAGGCCCTCTTTATGGCATTTTTTCTGTTTGATTCAATCGAAGCAATTGCTACCCTTCTGCGAAAGCCAAGATGATCCAGTTTTCCATGATTTATTTTATATAACTGCCATGCATTATGTTCGGCAAGATCAATCATGTGTGTGAGCAACGGCATGTACCATTTCTTACCTCGTATACCAATTCGGTAATGTGAAATATTTTCATCAGACCGATCCACTCCTCCCATATATTTGTTATAGATGGACACCATATGTGGTTCTTCTATGACAATGTTTCTCTTTTCACTTTGTGAGAAGCGTTTGGCAGATTGTTTAGGATTTATTCCTACAGCATTAGAAGCAATACTGAATATATTATTGTCATGCCATTTAGCAATAATGAACGTGTTGTCATGTGTCGTTCTGTAATCGACAGCACCATGTTCCTTTTTTTTCAGTAACTTCGATGTAATCAGAGGACAACTAGATGTCCTGTTTTCTCGAACTGTCCCAGTGCAACGAAGGCCTTTCTTTGTTATCTCTTCCAGCAAGGGCGTCCCAGTAAAAAAATTATCAAAACTACGTGGTAAGGAAGGTCGAAGCCACGTGAAATCAGCACATCGCAAAAGTGAGAACAACGCTTGCACCCAACCCCAATTCTTTATATATTGGATTGCACATAGTTGTAGCACCTTGGTATGGTTCCATCCATAAACATACCTTAACCGTGTAGCACCAACCCAAGCTTTGAACCCGTACCTAATAGGTTTACCTTTTATGTGCTGGTTGCAGCCATGTCTACCATAGTAGGGGATCATGGCCTCATCTACACTGTAATGCTCTTCAAGAGGAGAAAACTCTAAGAACTTTTATTTAGAAGTGTAACTAGGGGCGTACTTTTGTGTATTTGTCTTGCAAATCCAGATTCAGAAAAATAAAGTCAAATCTATCCCTAGTCATAGCCGAGCTGATCAATTCATTCTTTGTATCAGGAGTTTTCCCAATACATTCTTCTACGGAGGAGCCATGAATAACCACTAACCAACAATATGCCGATGAAGCATTTCATATCTTCAGTGGTTATGTCTCCAGACAAATTCTTTTTGACAGCATTTTTATTGCTCTCTGACACCAACAACGAAATAACATCTTCATCTAAGAAGTTTTCAAACCACTCAATTGGTCGCTTATCTTGGCAAGCGCCTTGTACATCTGGCCAATTCACGGGAATTTTTTGCCAAGTCCCGTTTTCTCCATGCGTAGGTACGCCTACGTTTAGTTCGACCTGTAGAATCAGAAGGTTGTTCTTCTGTATCACTCACCACAATCTGCCCTTGAATCATTACTTCAGCCGGTTGAAGCAGAATGTTTCGTGGCAAATTATTCAAAGTTACATTATCTTCTTCGCCCGAATCTTCGTCAGTGAGACAGTCAGGACCAACAGGAGGATACATATCAGTCGTTCTCTATAATCTTCTTCATTATCAGAAACATTTTCTAAAGCATCTAAAATTTCATGCGCAGCTGTAAAGAAAAAGTTGTATTATTGTACTAAAATCATGTATATTATCCTACTATCCTATATATAGTACGCTAGTATTTGTAACAAGTTATACGTAATTTATTTATATTATTTTGCTAGAATATTTATTTAGTACAAAAGTTAAGGTTATCAACTAGATATTAACACAGAAAAAAACAACTCACGAGTAAAATATAACTTTTTATACATACCTGTCATTTGCCATGTCTGCAACGCACTTTTATTACACACTTATAAGGTAAAAACTGTTAAAATAACTGTCTTTTTATTTTTTCTAATAAAGCTGACACGTTTCTCACTGCAAATCATAAGACTAAATTATCTTAGATAAAGAGGGTATTCTGATATTTTTTTTTATTTCTACTGTCCTAAATATAGGACAGAAGGCTTATCTGGGTTAAGTGTCAGCAGAGAAATGCTTCTTTATAAAATTTAAAAAAAATTTTTATAGTAGGTGCGTAAAATATGTCAGTTTGGATAATTAGGTGTTGTTATAAGGCTATATTAGGTTTACTAAATGTGGACAACTTATAAAAAGTTGTATGTGAACGATGTGTTAATGACTATGTGTGTATGAATTTGTTTGAATTTTATTCGGTCATTGAACTGTATGAAATGTTGAAGGTATACCGATAGTATTCATCACTCCGAAAGACTTGATTACTTTGGGCAGGGGTAGTAAACTCATTCTCCTTTTTTTTACTCCTGTTAGGGGTGTATGACAGTACTGCACTCGTAGCCATTTCCCCAGCGAAATAGAGTAACAACTATTGTGTTCTGGCCAGTATCTACTGAAAACTAGCGAAGCACCGCGGGTTTACCCGCATTTTTATAAAATTAAAGTAGCCTTATAGCATCAGCTATCAGCCAATGAAAGTCCCGTTAAAATCGGTCCAGCAGTATCAGAAATCGCAAACAAAAGTAATTTTGTTATTTAAGTACCTCACATACTTTGCATTTAGTGAAAAGCTGTTAATTCGGAATTAAGGAAAGACACTTCAATATTATTTATTTGTATATTTTGAAGTGCTACAACTACTGAGTTGAACTGTCTTAGGAATGAAAACGCATTTGTAACCTTTGAATTTGCAGATGTTCCAAATGCTGCAACATCTATTTACTATCGGCTAGACTGTTAGCACTTCACCATTCCAAATATTGATAACCTTTATAACCTCCATGACTAATTATTTCCTTGCAGTTCTTTGAGTTAAATGTATAGTAACACACTGTGAAAAGTTTGTAATAAATTTTATTAAATTCAGTAAGATTTTGTAATAAAATTTAGAATAATAAATACCATTGTATGCCTAGTTCGCTAGACTGAGAGGTTGTATAATCCCTGCAAGGGTTGAGATATAAAATAAATTCTTTGAAACTGTGTATCCGTTTGTTTTATGTGAAGAATGTGTTATTAATCCCTTACTTCCTGTGTGTGTCCTGGAGACTAAGTGAAGCTTCGACAGTATCAATGGCCACTGACACATGGCAGGATAACTATCTCGAAAAAATAAAAGACCAAAATAAGCAGGCCGTTGAAAAGTGGTAGAGCCACGCATCAGCTTTTGTTGTTGCATGAATGAGCCGGCTCGACCGGGGAAGTACCACGACCTCACAGAATACCGGCGTGAAGTAGAAGTCTAACAAACTTCTGCGTTTCGTCTGGTGAGTGCAGGTAACCGGAGGCCCACATACCCCCCTCCCACAATTCTGAGTGCCCACTCTAAGGCCGGCAACGCCTCTGGTATGGCGGGTGTTCATGGACGGCGGTAATCACTTACCATCACGTGAGCCGCCTGCTCGTTTGCTTCCCTTTGCTATAAAAAAAGCAGCAAGGTCTTAAGTGCAAGATGTCTAGTACTACGATTGCCGAGCGTGGCGATTATGGACGAACCCCACGGGAGAGTCCTATGTCCATGCAATGGACTTGCCGGTCGATATGTATGTAGTTATAAATTGTGATCTAAGAAAATTTAACCAAGGCCTCTTAACTTTGAATGAACATCCAAAATGATGCTGCTCTGCTTAAAAACGTTCTTATCCGGCTCGAAGGACTTGTACAGACAGGTACTTGAATTCAACAATGCACTGGTTGTGTATACTCGTAAGATTAAAGCTGGGGCGTGGGGCTGGTCGTGAGGTAAATAATGAAAGTAAAGTCTGCAAGATTTATTTTTAGCCAGTATTGCTATTGCAAGTGAAGAGAATACCATTGACCGATGGAATCTAAAGGTATTGATTTGTTTAGGTTGACAAGCAGCGATAAGTGGACTTTCCATCTCTAGTTATATTCTGTAGTCTATGGTTAATCTTATCTACATTTTATAAGACCAAGGACCTTTAAGTTTCAAATATGCCAGTTCAGGTCAGTATTAGTGGTTTTTAATCTTGAATGGCCACATCTAGCTAATGGGATCACTTTCAGACCAAAAAGACACTTAAGGACTGAATAAAAAAACTATTTATTTTAACTTAAACATTTTGAATTTATTTTTGATAAAATTAAAACATTAGAACATGTAGAAACGTGCTCATCGCGACCCCTGCCAGCCCTTTTCAGGGCTGCAATTCCACACAGCTGCGTACCCATGCGAACGAGGGTTAGGGCGTCGCCCCAAGGCGACGCACACCAGCTCATCCCCACTGGTGTGGAATGCAGCGCGCAAAGCGGCAATGGGGACCGCCACCCGTCACGCACAGCCCGACACGGCGGAAGGTGAAGGACAGAGTGTAAAGTTGGCACGTGGAATGTTAGAGGAGGCATGAGAGATAAGACGAATGAGTTGATCGATATAATGAAGGAAAGAGAATTAGATGTCGTGTGTTTGTCGGAGACCAAACGGAAGGGCAGCGGTACTGAAGAGCTCCCTGGCGGGGCGTTAGCTCTATGGTCCGAAGTCTCGGAGAGCGAGAGCGCCTGCCAGGGAGTGGAGGTGCTGCTGTCGTCTCGGTTGGTCGATGTTATGACTGAATATAAGGTTGTGAACTCAAGACTTCTCTGGGTTCGCTTTAAATTGGGACTGACGAAGTTATTCCTTTTGGCTGTTTATGCGCCGGTAGCTTCGTCGTCCAGAGCTGAGCTGGAGGAGTTTTGGGAGAATGTAAGAGAAGTTCTAGATTTGGTTAGGGGAAACGAAAAAATTATCGTATGTGGTGATTTGAATGGATGGGTTGGTACCGCTCGGCCAGGGTACGAGTCGGTGCTTGGAATGTTTGGTGATAAAAGGGTTAACGATGCTGGCAAGCTTATACTGGCTGTATGCAAGGAAAAGGGTCTTCTTGTGACAAACACTATGTTTAGTCACAAGAAAATCCATATGTATACTAGAGAAAGGGAGAATGTGAGAGGTATGATCGATTTATTCCTGGTGGATGACCGACTGCGAAAACAGGTGATGAATACGCGAGTGTTCAGGGGTGCTGACCTGGGAACGGATCACTATCTAGTGATTACTAGACTTAGGGGTCTGTTCGCGGGTTGGTGCCACCGGACGGCGATACCAAAACCACAGTCGGTCGGTAGCATCTGAATGGAATGAAATGGTTAGCGCAGCGGAAGACGTGTGTGGAACTGTGAAAAGAGGTACTAGTAAAAAGGGTGAAGCATGGTGGAATGACGAAGTGAAAGAAGCAGTAAATAAGAAGAAGAAAGCATGGTTAGACTACTTGGTCTCTAGTAAAGATAAGGATATGAGAGAGAAGATGAAAGAAAGATATAAGCTTCTGAAAGTTCACACGAAAGCATTGATTGAGGAAGTGCGTGAAAGGTGTAGAATGGAAGCGGACGAAAGGTTGTCGCACAACTTCAAGGAGAACTCCAAACTCTTCTGGAAAGAGGTTGGAAGGACCCGGAGTGGTGCGACGGCCTTAAGAATGAATAAAGTGCTTTCGAGAACCAATGACGTCCTCTCAGAAAAATCGGACGTCTTTTTACAGAATCTTATTACAAGTTTACTACCTGTCACGCTATCCCAAATCGGCACCGGCGAAATATGGGTCCAACAGCTAAACGGTAGACCTCTGACCACTGCAGTATTGGGATGTATTGAGCTTATTTATTTTTATTTTATAAATTATAAAATCCTAGAAAGTCGGAATTTATTGTTATTAAGTCATTAAGTAGACACATTTAAATTTTACTGTTACCAAAGAGTATAGAACCACACGTTATTACAGTTACCATGGTGAATCGATTTATTTTCTCAACTCAATAATTTTCTACACAAGTTTTCTAATCATCAAATTTACTAAAAGGTTTTAGAAATATTTTACATTTTTAAATTTATACATTTCAATGGCTTGCAACGAGAACATAATAAAGAATATAGCGAGTGAAGTGACGAGAGAATGTCAGGCGCAGAACGTGTCAGTGGGGGAAGATTTTGTCACTTACCTGATCGAGTTGCAACTGTTGAATCCGAAATACGGCAAACTGTTCAGAAAAACGATTAACAGGAACAATTTGGAATATTTTGTGAAGGAATGCGTCGCTATGTTGACCAGTAAGTATTCTATTTCAATAATCATACACGTCAGTCATCCATTCGCAAGTTATGATTTGCTGTTTCTTTGATAACTCGATGTTGATATATAGATGAATATGGACAACATCACGTACATTGATCTGATCCTAAAGTAAGAACTTTGTTATAGAACAACGAAGGTTAAAATAAATATCTTCACTCCATTCCTAATACGGTGGTAGACAGAGGTCGACAATTAAGTTCTTAGACCCACCTTCCACCGAAGACATTTTTGGGACAACGTGACTGGTGGTGAGCCCGTCACCGTCTTTATATCCAAGCCTGCGATATAGTCAGTACATAAGTTTTTGAAAAAACCCATGGGTCATACCTTGGGGCTCGATGTCGGGGTCTCTCGACTCGAATTTTGATCACCTAACCGCTCGGCTATCGTGACAATATATATATATATATATATATATATATATATATATATATATATATATATATATATATATATATATATATGTATATATATATATATATATGATTATGCTTCGAGTAGAAGAGAAGAAGTGCATCATTATCTCTCCCATATAGGTTATATACGTAAGGCTTGATTTTCATAATTACTGCTTGAAACGAGCATAAACGGAGATTTCATAACGTTATCTAAGTTTATCCAGTATATTTAAATTTCCATTAGCGTAATTATGTGAAAGGAACTAAGAAAATTACGAAAACATTTACGTATTTTTTTACCGAACGACATTTTTGGTACAATTTGACTCGATTTCCGATCACCCGGCCACTCGGCTATCATGCCCGTACATACGTGGTACAACGTGACAGGTGGTGAGCCCGTCGCCGTCATTATGTCCAAGCCAACGATATGAATCGTACATATATTTTTGAAAAAAAACCCATTGGTACGCGCCTGCCCCGCTCGGGATCGAACTCGGGTCTCGCGACTCGAATTCCGATCACCCAACTACTCGACTATCGTGACTTTATTCTATTACCTATCGGAACCGAAATTATTAACTCTAAACGAGTTCAGGATAACTACCCTCTATTTGCTTTGCAGAAGGCGACACCTCCATAAACACACTAAAGATGCAATTTGTTATGCAGACGAACTACGACAGCCTGGAGAGACTCATTGACAGGCACTTGGAAACCATAGACAATTGTTTACGACCTTTGGTGGACGAGATTTTGGACGATGATCCCAATGACGATAATGAATATAAGAAACTCTTCCGGAAGATATCTATTTACATTATACTAGCCAGTGGTTTAGGCAATCCCAGTCATATCAATGTTAGTACAGCCGCTATTTAAAAAGAAAGAAAGAAAAATTTTATTTGTCACACACACACAAAAGTGCTAACAACTGTTGTAAAACCTAAATAAAAGGAATTGTAAAAAAAATATCTTTTTGCAATTCCCAATACAGTGGTAGACAGAGGTCTAGTCTAGACAATTAAGTCCCTTCGACCCACCTTCCACTGAAGATATTTTCGGGACAACGTGACAGATAGTGAGCCCATCGCCGTCTTTATGCCTGAGCCAACGATATAATTCGAACATAAGTTTTTGAAAAACCATTGGTACGAGCCTGCCAACTGGCGATCGCACTCGGGTCTCTTGACTCGAAATTCCGACCACCCAACCACTCAGCTATCGTGACTTTTTAAAGGGATAGTATAAAAAAAAAGAAATAGTGTACTCAAAAAGGGGCCCAACATAGTTTCAACTGTGTTGTTAACTAATTTTTTTCACGATTTTTGCCGCATGATGGTAGATCGCTCACCATAACCTTAGTTACCAAAGTCTACTCCCAGCGGTCAACGGGAGTCTCTTTAGGATGTAAGTTGGCGTGACTGGTTCTCACTTTTTTTTCGAAAACTGTTAATTCGTAACTATTATTAATTATTATTATTAACAGTGGTAGAGCCACGCATCAGCTTTTGTTGTTGCATGCATGGGCCGGCTCGACCGGGGAATCATCAAAAGAGTTGCTGCGGCAAAGTCCGAGCACATTGGCAGAATTGGCGAGAAAGTGATTCGTCTTCCTTCAGGAACTCGTGCGTTCTGGTCCCTCGCCAAGGCTGTCCAAGGGAATTTCAGTCAGCCATCACTACCATCTCTGCACAGGTTCCTCAACTCGCTGGCCCATGACCCAAAAGCAGCTTTTGAGGTACTTAGAGGAGCACCAGTTGATTAGTGACCTCGAGTACGGCTTCCGTCGGGGTCGTTCAACTGGTGATCTTCTTGTGTACCTCACTCATCGATAGGCGGAGACAGTAGAGAGCAAGGGGGAGGCCCTGGCAGTTAGTTTAGACATAGCAACAGCCTATGATCGGGTGTGGCACCAAGCGCTCCTCTCGAAGCTTCCATCATATAAGCTTCCCGAGAAATTTTGCAACTGGGTCACTAGTTTTCTCACAGACCGGAGCATCAAGGTCGTAGTTGACGGTGCTTGCTCGGACTCCAAGTCTGTGAACGCCGGTATCCCACAAGGCTGTGTGCTATCGCCAACCCTGTTTCTTCTGCATATCAATGATTTGTTACAAATTAGTAACATCCATTGCTATGCAGATGTCAGCACTGGTGATGCCCTTTATACCGGCCGTGCCAATCTTTCTCGGAAACACGTCGACGAGTACCGGAACAAACTTGTGTCTGACGTCGTGATTTTGTTAGACAAAATCTCAGACCGATCTCAGCCGAGTGGTTGGGTGGTCAAAATTTCGAGTCAAGAGACCCGAGTTCGATCCCCTGGTGGCAGGCTCGTACCAATGGGTTTTTCAAAAACTTATGTAGGAATTATATCGTTGGCTTGGACATGAAGATGGTGACGGGCACGTTGTCCCGAAAATATCGTCGGTGGAAGGTGGGTCAAACGGATTTAATTGCCTTGATTTGACCTCTGTCTACCCCTGTATTGGGAATTGCGTGAAGATATTTATTGATTTTTATTTTAATACTTTTATTGTACTCCAAAAAATAATAAAAAAAAACTAATTTAATCTCAAAGTAAGTACATTGTAGAACTTGGTTTCCTTATGGCTTATATGCACTACAAAGCAATCTCGACCAGGCAACCAAACCTGTAAGGAGATGTGAACCGATAAAAAGTAGGTGATGCAATTTATGTTTACCACTATATATACGTACACCACAATATTGAGGTCATCATATCATTATAACGGCCTAATTAAGCTCACTGCATGACATAGGCCTCTCCCATAAGGAAGGTTTTGTCATAATCGCCGCGTTTAGCAAGCGGATTGGCGATTACAGAACTTTAAACACTGCTGCCCGTCAGCGGTCTTTTCAATTTTAGTCGCTCATCCTGGTCTGTTGGTTACCATACATACCATTTATTTGTGCATGCGGAATTATTGTACATAATTTTGTAATAACATCTTTGTATTGTAGACTTTGAAAGAAGGAGTCGCGGCGTTAGAAAGCGCGTTCTCCCTCAACGATTTGAGAGTGTTCGTGGCACTTCCCGGCGAGGAGAAGATGGCGCAGCTGAACGAGTTAATTCAAATTGTTTCCGGCGTCAGACTTTTCAACAGGGACTGTAAGAGAGGCGGCGACGGAATACCGGATTGTAAGTACACTTGTCAGTGGCAGTACACTATTAGGCAGTAATTATAAATAATAAGAACCTATACATTTTATTCATACATAATAAATAATAAAAATATAGTAAAAAATTAAAAAGGACCCGAGTTCGATCTTTCGACTTTTTCAAAAACTTATTTACGATTTATATCATTTTTTTACGTAAAGACAGTGACAGGCTCACGACCAGTCATGATGTCCCCAAAAGTCTTCCGTGAAAGATGGATCGAAATTGTTTAAAGCTCTGTCTACCCCAGTATCAGGAACGATATTTTTTTATCTGGTTGAATTAAAGATGAATTAATATTTTTGCCTTACCGCATATAGTATTCACTGTACGACATTGGACATCTCTTATAAGGAGGATTTGTTATAAACACCACGCTCGGAAGCGTATGTTGCACATACGTATATTTGTTTGGCTCCCATATCTTAATGGTTATCCCGCTATTTGTCTGAAACTGGCTATTAAGATCGATTCATAAGGACATTAAGAGATTTAAGAAATCAAATTCCGAACGCGAATCTTCTGCCGTACCGTGGCAACATGTTTTTCTACCGACTCTTTTTGTCTCGCCCACGTCGGCGGAAATTTTAAATCTCTGTTTAGGCTTTTTGACGAGGATACAATGATATAATCTACATGCCATTCACAATAGACAATAGAGGGTAGACAGAGTACTAGAAAATGAAGTCCTTTCGACCCACCCTTCACCGAAGTTATTTTTTGGGTCAACGTGACAGGTGGTGAGCATGTTGCCGCCTTTTTCTTCTAAGCCGACAATCTAAATCGAACATAAGTTTTGAAGAAACCCATTGATAATTTAGTGTCGATTATTCTGTAATAAATTTAATCTATTTCAAATTCTCGGATTGTAATATATATAATTATCAAATTATTATTAAGGAATAAACATGGCTTATTATTATACTATTATTATTCTGTCATTTAATGGTGGGTGGGTAGGTGGTGATGGGGTTCCGGGTTTGGTCCCGGATGGTTTAATGTTGAAAACCACTTTTTCTACGTTGTCTCGGGTGAGCACGGTGTTGGTACCTTTGTTGTTTCTGATACCATAAACACAAGTGCTCTAGCTACTTGCTTTCGGATCAGAGAAACGGCGAATGATGATACCCCTATGTGTTTAAAAAAATAACAGTATTCAAGACCTAAGTCTAATGGAGCCAGCCCTTTCGAACACCAACAAAAAGTGCCACTTGTCTCCATACATATTTAACGGCCTGTTAAAATTCACTGCAGAACAGAGGTTTCTTCTTAAAGGGAGATTCCTCTTTGAATTGCCGTAATCGCCACGCTTGGCAAATCGGATTTGCGTTCGCAGAATGAGACACGTCACACCGTAGACGATGCTGCTCGTCACCGGTCTGCTTAATATTGGCCTGATATTCCTCTAGACGGTTTGCCCGCGATCTTTCGGTAGCCATTTGTAAGGAGTTTCCCTTAGTCACTTAATACCATACCAATCTTTTTTACTTATGTCCCAGTACCATTTAATCTGGTGGATGCGGGGAAGGCCTGCCTATCTTCACTATCCAATTCCCTTATACTGATCATGCAAAAAGTTAATGCGCTCACCACCGCAGTTGAAGAGAGAATAACCATACAGGACGAGACCGGAAATGTGTGCGTTGATGTGGTGCCTAACTTCACACTGTAAGTATTTTTTTTGACAGATAACTTTAAGGCGCTTTTATATTCAGCTAATAATGTGTAGTTGGTCTCTGAAAGAGATCTTTAAAAAAATCGCTTAAGTTTTATTCTTTGATTATTAGTCAATGACGACTCGATACCCGAATTGATAGAGCCTCTGCCTTCAAAGCTGAAAGTTGTGGATTCGAATTTCGCTTTTTATTCAAGTTATTAATGTTTATATAAATATATTGTATTGTTCACTTGGACACTAAGACGGCGACAGGCTCAGCTATGTCAACAATCCATGTAAAAAATTCATTCAATGTAATAAGAGTAATTTAATTCAAAATGTCAAAAAGATTAAATATAGTAACAGTGTCACAGTAGCGGTATATGCATTAAATAAATTTATTAAAATTGTATTAAATTACTAAGATAGAATTATGAAAATTGTTTTAAGTTAAAAAAAAATGGTCGCAAATAAAAAAAATATATGTATACAAATAAAATTGATGTTCATTATAATTTAAGTTCATTTTTAGTTTTTACATTAATTGGCAATGTTCTGTATGTGTTTAGTTGGTAAGCCAAATTAAATAAATAAAAACATTTCCTATTAACCATCTGTAAATAGTGGATTTAAATTTTTTAACTGGGAGCTCTCTTATAAATTTGGGAATTTTATTATATACTTTGATTGCCATCATGAAACATTTTTTTTTGTGAAATGTGAATCGATAGGGCTATATCATCTAGATCTCTGTCTACATAATTTTATTTAATCCCCAGTATCCTAGTACAATTCCATGTGGCATCGGCGTCAAAATAAACCGCACTCTATATCTCTCTTTCTCTTTTCCCGTTTGTGTTGTAAGAGGTGACAAAAGGAATAGCCTTAGAAATCAAATAACTACCGACTGATTGCCTATTGGTAAATACCAGACCAAAATTCAGCAGATCGGTGACAGGCAGCAGCGTCTAAGGTGCAAAGTATCTGGTACTTCGTCTGGGTTCGTCAATCCGCCCCCCAAGCGTGGCGATTATGGCAAACCCTCTCTTATGGGAGAGGCTTATATCAGGCAGTAGACCTGTAGAGGCTTTAGTAAAATCTATGTCACCACGTTGAAAACTCGCCTGTGATGGACAATTCAGGAAACGTATCGAAATTCTACATCGTGCTTTCGGAGTTCTTTTGATTACACGTATATATACAAATAAATAATTGAATAAATATCTTCACGCCATTCCCAATACAGGGGTAGACAGAGGTCTCGACAATTAATTCTTTTCGATCCACATTCCACGGAAGATATTTTTGGGACACCGTGACGGTGGTGAGCCCGTCGCCGTCTTTATGTCCAAGCCAACGATATGAATCGTTGGCTTAGGGCATAGGGTTTTTGAAAGAACCCATTGATATGAGGCTGCCACCTGGGGATCGAACTCAGGTCTCTCGACTCGAATTTCGATCACCCAACCACTCGGCTATCGAGACTTCTTTACGGGACGAGTGCCGATAGCACACTGGTGGAGGAGACGTCCTCCCCAAGTCATGATTACCCGACCTGGCGGGGAGCTACCCCCTTCCTGCGGCACCTCGTCCGCTACAACTTAAAAAATCTATTTCAGAGACGACTACAAACAAATATTCGAGCTTCTAGTTTTCTACCGTCAGTACGAACTGTACACGAGGAGGTTCCTGAACGATGTTGATGTCCTGGTACAAAGTTCGAACCATTGCGTAGAGCGACTGGGGAAGATTCTGGAGGAGCTGCATACAACAGTGAAATACAAAGCGGCTGTACCGGTTCTCACAGTGTTTGTAAGTCTTTTTAACAGTGGTAGAGCCACGCATTGGTGTTGCATGAATGGGCCGGCTCGACCGGGGAAGTACCACGACCTCACAGAATACCGGCGTGAAATAGAAGTCTAACAAACTTCTGCGTTTCGTCTGTGGATTGCAGGTAACCGGAGGCCCACACACCCCACTCCCCCAATTCTGGGGGTCACTCAAAGGGAGGCAACACATCTGCTATGCCTCTGGTATTGCGGGTGTACATGGGCGGCGGTAATCACTTTCAATTACGTGAGCCACCTGCTCGTTTGCCTCCCGTTTCAATAAAAAAAAGTCTTTTTTCGAGAAGTTTTCATTGAAGATCTATGGAGTCGACATTGCCATGGTGTTGAGATTATATAAAAATATAGATACATTGCTATGTAAAAGCAAATTATTTGCACGTTAAAGCTTACATCTGACATAGTATTGTTCGCGTTGTCGAGTCTAAAAAGAATAAATGCAGACTAAATCTCTATCCAGACCATAATTAAAAGCCGTTTAGCGAAATCATTACTTCCAATCTCTCCCCCAGGCATCGTGAATTGTTCCTTGACATGGAATAAATCCGGGAATACTTTTTGTATTCCCGACGTTTAATCTTTATTATTAACCATCTTTGTGAAATATTTGTCCGTTATCCATTTTGGTGTTGTTTGAGTAACAAACAGCCTTGATAACCATAGAATTTTCCATATTTATTATTTTAACGCATTAGCAACATGTTAGTTTTAATTGAGTTAGTTATTTGCGAAGGGTAGAACTCGGAGATCAATAGTACAAGAGTACCTGGACGTGCGTGTATGATGAAAATGTTGAATTTGAAAGAAGCGGAAGAGGTATGCAAGGATTGTGACACTTGGCGATCTGTTTTCCCTGGCATCGCCATCGAGGATTATGTGTGTAAACATATAGCAATATGGTATAATAAAAAAAATTTACATAGATAAACTTTATTCGACATACACAATACAGCAATCATACACAGACCATAAGAACAGGAGAAATAATAAAAAATAGTTTGACGTGATGCCGTATTGTGAAATCGAAATATAATACTAGTTAGTTAATTGACTCAGGCGTTACTTTGCGGAAATTCATTGTAAAGTTGTTATTGAAAAAATTACTTCGCAACCCTCCGCATAAAAATATAAAAAGGTGTATGTTACCTGGTCCGAAGAGAAGAAGAGCACCACCCTCCCTCCCACAGATGCATGCACTAATTCCACTGTAAATACTTTAAATAATTTTACAGTGGAATTAGTGCATGCATCTGTGGGAGGGAGGGTGGTGCTCTTCTTCTCTTCGGACCAGGTAACATATACCTTTTTATATTTGTATGCGGAGGGTTGCGAAGTAATTTTTTCAATACAACTTTAATAATACTAGTTTTGAATATTCACGATTGTTGTCTCTTGGTGGAACTTCATCTTTAAACACATTAAAATTCACGTTTACTTATTCAACATTTAATATGTAAATATATATCATACTTATAATATATATAATATAGATACAATATTTGTAATAATAAATACATATATGGATAGAGAAAATATCACATACAATGCTCTGATTCCAAAGTTAAAAGGAAAAAGCGAAGTAACCACCCGAACTAAACACATGGACTTAAGAGTATGTATTATCACGCCTTTCCTAATACAGGGGTAGAAAGAGGTCTAGACAGATAATTCCTTTCGACCCACCTTCCACCGAAGATATTTTTGGGACAACGTGACAGGTGGACAAGAAAATGCAGAAAAATTGTTCAAAAATAAAAGCCACGATAGCCGAGTGGTTGGGTGATAGAAATTCACGTCCAGAAACCCGAGTTCGATCCCCAGGTGGCCTGCTCGTACGAATGGGTTTTTTCAAAAACTTATATACGATTAATATCGTTGGCGTGGACATAAAGACCGAAAAGGGCTCACCACCTGTCACGTCGTCCAGAAAAACGTTTTCGGTAGATGGTGGGTCTAAGGGACTGAAGTGACTAGAATAGACCCCTGTATTGGGAATGACGTGAAGATATTTTATATATATATGTAAATCGAATCCAAAACCTCAGAGCTGCTGACACCTTGAAAACCGGTCAGTAAGCCACTCACAATCTCGTTATGTATATTTTTATTTGTCGTATATAATTTTCTTTTTAGTTCAGTTATTTTTGGATGCCAATTAAGTAAAAACAACTCACGGTGGTATGTTTCACTTTGTTGTTAACATATTTCCTGTCCAATTAAGTGGAATGAACTGACATTTTATCCGATAAGTCACGATAGTCGGTTGTTTGTTTCATCGGATTTCGAGTCAGGAGACCCGAGTTCGATCCCCAGGTGGCCGGCTCGTACCGAAACCAGCTTATGTACGAATTATAATAGATCACGATTATATAGTTGGCTTGGACACACGGCCTCTGTCTAGCCATGTATTGGGAATACCGTGAATATATTTTTATACATATTTTTTTAAATTATTTTTTTCAGCCAATGTTTTCGAAACTGTGGCAAGTGTGGCGCGAGATGCAGAACATCATGTACCTAGTGTCGACCGTGGACCGTGTGACCGCGTCGCTCTGCGGCATTGAGGACCACGTGCAGCTGGCCAGCGACACCCTGGACGGGATGCTGGTGGGCCGGCGAGTGGTGTCCGACCAGGAGCGCATGACCAACTTGAAGATTGAGGAGAGACTCGCCTTGGGCTCGTTGAGGAACTACGTCGCGTCGAATAGTAGTTTGAATTCGGCGAAAGAAGAGAATGTACAGGTTGGTTGGTAGTCGATAGCCGAGTGGTTGGATGTTCGGAATTTCGTACTTATGCACGAATTATATCGTTAGCTTGGACATAAAGACGGCGACGGGCTCACCACCTGTCACGTTGTCCCGAAAATATCTTCGGTGAAAGGTGGGTCGAAGGGACTTAATTGTCTAGACTAGACCTCTGTCTACCCCTGTGTTGGGAATTGCGTGAAGATATTTATTTATATATGTTTGCGGATAGTCTCTGACGGAGTAGACGGTGAGAACAGATCGCCATGATTCACGCTTATATATACCTCTTTTGTTTCTTTCAAATTTATCGTTTTACACGTACGTCTAAAGAACTGACCCAGGTGACTTGTGGTCACAGAAGGAAGTGTACCGCTTTTGAAGATATAGATGCAGGTTGAATTTCCTTCTTTTTAACAGTTTATAATAGGTAACTGCTGGAACTTCTTCCATAAGGAGGTTAAAGCAAGCGGATTGGTGCCACCATTTCGGTATTTTACCAAGCCTAAATGAAGTATACCGGAGACATACAAAAGTCTACGGAACAAGGTGTCTAGTGATCGCCAATCCGCTTTTAATATGTGGCGATTATGGCAGATCCTGCCTTACGGGACAAGCTTAAATCCTGCAGTGGACTTCTACAGGTGATTTTGTAAAGATCATTCAGATTAAAATGCACAATACATGTTATAATTAATTTGTGCACCGACATTTGTCTTGCGGTTCGAATCCGGAACCCTTGTCCGAACATTCAGATACGCTCATCACTATAATCAACCCTGTAGCACATGCTATGCAGCGATAAGGCGCCAGCTCCGAAGTCCCGGGTTCGATTCCCGGACGGGTCAATGTAGAAAACTTTCGTACGCCCCTTAGTAGCTTCTAGCTGAATGTCCATAGCTATACAGCTATGAAGACTTTAATACGATAACGCCATCTACACAATGCAATACGTCATAAGTAAGTAATTCTTTGCTTTTTTGTGATCTTTTTAAATGTGGTGCAATTTAAAATATATTTCAAATTGTTTCAATCATAGTGGCAAATGAATATAAATGAACAAACATATTCAGTACAGCTGAAGGTATTCATACTTTATCTAAGAGATTGGGTGCTGAAAAGAATACATCTTGTTTCTCTAGTTCATGATAACGACCTCAGCAGCCGAGTGACGCCAACATGATTTCTAAGGTGTAGTCAGTTCTGTATCATCTGATCCCGGGTTCGAATTCTGGACGGGTCAATGTACAAAACCACTCTACTATGTGTTTCTCATGCCCGAGTGTATGCGCACTTTCGTTGTTTCCGATTCCATAAAGCCAGTGCTTCAGCTTTTTACTTTAGGATCATAGTAATGTGTGCGATGTTGTCCCTATGTCTATCTATCTATCCATGTGTTTTGCATTAGTTTCTAGGTTTCTGCGCACTCTGCTTATCAGTGGGCGCTCTCGTGCCGAGTAACGTGAAGGTCGGTCAGATCAAGTGCAAGGGCAGCCGTTACGGATTCTGTAATGTCAAAATGGCTACCCGTTTCAGCAAGACCCCGCAGAGGTATTATTTGATTAATTCTTTTAAATATTAGTAAGTCTTTTAAATATTAGCGGAGTGATAACGGCGTCAGAATATTGTCACTACATTTCTTCCCGTGGGTGTCGTAAGAGGCGACTAATGGAAACAGCCTTGAATAATGTTATGGCAACCCTATAGACGGCGGGATTAGAGATGGTTATCATCTCTAAAAATATCAGACCAAAATAATCAGACCATGATGGGCAGCAGCGTCTGAGGTGCGAGTGGTCTGCTACTGCGATCGCCAATCCGCCTTCCAAGCGTGGCGGCTATGGCAAATCCTCCCTAAGGGAGAGGCCTATGTCCTACAGTGGACTTTAACAGGCCGTGATGGTTTACGCTCGTTTCCTGACCGGGAGGCCACCGGAACGAACAGTGTCGGATTCGCATCTCTGAAGGAGAAGCATACCGACTAAAAACCATCGACGGGATGCTGTTGGCCCAGAGGTCTTTACAGCTTCATTTGTAGAGCGCGTTATACCTAGCACAGCGGCATCGCTTAAGCACAACAAACATTAAATATACAATGTAAACAAAGATTATAAAGCACAATAGCCGAGTGGTTGGGTGGTCGGAATTTCGATTCGAGAGACCCGAGTTCGATCCCCAAGTGGCAGGCTCGTACCAATGGGTTTTTCCAAAAACTTATATACAAATTATATCTTTAGCTTGGATATAACGACGATGACGGGCTCACCACCTGTCACGTTGTCCTGAAAATATCTTCGGTGAAAGGTGGGTCGTAGGGACTTAATTGTCTAGACTAGACCTCCGTCTACCCCTGTATTGGGAATCGCATGAAGATATATACTGAAAACACAATATAAACAAAGACTACACAGGGTTCTTGTACCTTAATTTTTGCATTCTTAATTAATTTCAGAATTTGAATAGCATAAATAGTAAACATTTGTACTGGCTCAATTTTAAATGGAACATTTTCTATTTTTCTTTCGTAGATACATAAACGAAGTGTTGGACTACGCTCGGAACAACCCACACATCATTAACCTCCTCAACTTACTGCAGGAAGTGGATAATGTGAAGTACGTCGACGAACTCGTCAGCCGGCATGTGCCAAAGAGTAAGTAAGACAAGTTTTTGAAAAACCCATTGGTATAAGCCTACCACCTGGGGATCGAACTCGGGTCTCTTGACTCGAAATTCCGATCACACAGCCACTCGTTACAAACGTATCGTGACCTACAAAGAAGTTACTAACGTGTCTAATAATCAGATCTCACAAGATCTGATTACAGCAATTTTTTACCATCACGCATTTTCCAAAACTGGCGTAGACAGAGGTCTAAACAATTAAATCCTTTGGACGCATTTTCCACCGAAGCTTATTTGAAACAATGTGATAAGTGGAGATTTTTATAGCAAATTAACAAAAGCTAACTTAGACTATGTGTGCAATTTGTGCGAAGAGGTCAAGAAAATTATGAATTTGAAAGAAGCGAAAGAGGTATGCAAGAATCGTGACACTTGGCGATCCTTTCTCTCTGGCTACCCTGTTAGGGATTACGTGTGGAGGTATAATAATAAAGCGTCAGATTATTATAATTGTGTTAAAGCGGCATCTATTATCTATCAATCGAAGCTTTTTTTATCCAAGTTCTAATGTTTTTACTTTGACGCAATTAAAATTATTTCTTTTCTGTTTGCTTTTTTTTAGCGGAAATTTGTGACAAAGACATCCAAACCGAAACACATCCCGTGGACAGCTACATTGAAAAAAATTACACCTCTGACCTTTGGGAATGGAAGAGAAGAGCATGCCAATGGGTAATTTGGTTCCAAGGTTCCTAAGACTGACCCGTGTGGTAACGGCGTAAGAATTTTGCCATTCCCTTTCTTCCCGTGGGTGTCGTAAGAGGCGACTAAGGGAAACAGCCTTGAACATCGTTATGGCAACCGATAGATGGCGGGATAACCATCTCTAAAAATATCAGACCAAAATGATCAGACCGAGAAAATGAGCAGTGTCTAAGGTGCGAGGTGTCTGATACTGCGATCGCCAATCCGCTTGCCATGCATGGCGATTATGGCAAATCCTTCCTATGGGAGAGGCCTATGTCCAGCAGTGGACTTTAATAGGCCTTTATGTATGTATGTTACAGTAAATCACTTTTTTTTATATAGAAAAGGGAGGCCAACGAGCAGGTGGCTGTCGTGATGGTAAGTGATTACCGCCGCCCATGAACACTCGCAATACCAGAGGCATAGCAGATGCGTTGCCGACCTTACACTGTCCCCCCCCCCCCCTCCCCAATTCTGTGGTGTGTGTGGACCTCCGGTTACCTGCACTCACCAGACGAAACGCAGAAGTTTGTTAGACTTCTACTTCACGCCGGTATTCTGTGAGGTCGTGGTACTTCCCCGGTCGAGTCGGCCCATTCATGCAACAACAAAAGCTGACGCGTTGCTCTACCTCTGTTAAGTTTAACGCAAATAGTCACTCGTCCACCAAAACTTTTTAAATGAGCCTTCGCTTGTCAAAGACGGCGACGAGTTCACCGCCTGTCACGTTGTCCCGAAAATATCTTCGGTGGAAGGTGGGTCGAAGGGACTTAATTGTCTAGACTAGACCTCTGTCTACCCCTGTATTGGAAATTGCCTGAAGATATTTATATTTATTTCATTCGTTTGTTAAAGGCGACAATAGTGAACTGTCGCACCCACTCTACACAAACACACTACAGCCATCTCCGATCGGACATCCAATGCCAAACGGTGCAGCTGAGGGACAAGGGGCTGCAAACAAAGAAGGACTGCGGAGTCAACACGGCCCCTAGGAATACCTTCCTGTGGGGTCTGAGAGGACAATTGGGGAACAGACAACATGTTTTGCTGTTGGAAGAGAAGTACAATTCGGAAAAGAAAAAGGGTTCGCATACTTTATAAGAAGCATTAATAAATTTTCCCATTAATCCCAATACAGGGGTAGGATAGTGGTCTGGAGAATTAAGTTCTTTCTACCCACCTTCTACCGAAGTAATTTTAGGGACCGCATGACAGATGCAGTGCTTGTCGACGTCTTTATGTCCATGCCAACGATATTAATAGTACATAAGTTTTGAAAACTTATTTGTATGGGCCTGCCCGCCTGGGGATCGAGCTCGGGTCTCTTGACTCGAAATCGAATGTCTTGAAATTCGATCACCCAACCACTCGGACATGGTGGAACAATGAAGAGAAAAGTAAATAATTCTGAAGTTTCTACTTCATTGTTAGATTAAACAAAGTGGGTATTGTAGTATTACTTTTGCTGTATTTTTGGTGTATACTACCGTACCATACTAGTCTTACAGGATGGATAAATATGCTTTCCATAGTGATAATGCTTGAATTACTTTATAATTTAACTAAAATGAAAACATATTTTAGAAAGAAATTAAGATATAACTCAGCGTAATAAACCCACACCAGACTCTTCTGTGACAATCCGATCCATCCAAAGGTTGTCTGGAAAAAAATCGCTTTTAGCGATAAGACCGCCGTTTCTGTTACCACAACCTTGCCTATTTTGATAAATTTTATGTTCTATATTTCTGTGTTGGTGTGCCAGAAATAAATAATACATACATAGATAGATAAGAACAACGTCACATACATTGATCTGAGCCCAAATTAAGCGCTAAAGCACTTGTAGTATGGAATCAGAAACAATGGAGTTCCCACAAACAACCACACTCGAGAAAATGTAGAAATAGTGTTTTCTACATTGACCAGACCAAACTATCTATCTATCTAAATATGTTAAAGTATCATTTGTTATAGATTAACGTGAAATTTCAGCGCAATCTTTAAGAACCTGCGATTGGTGTTGTCAAACTGATGATGCTGACACAGCTGAAGCAAGATATGAATCATTTGAACAGGAGGAGGGACACTTCAAGAGCTCTTGTGGGGAGTAGAACATCGGAGTTATGTGGCGTTCGTTTAGCATGAATATTTATAATTAGTGTATACTCAAGTAATAAATATTGACAGTCTATCTTTCATTTTTTTTTATAGAAAAGGGAGGCAAACGAGCTGGTGGCTCACGTGATGGTAAGTGATTACCGCCGCCCATGAACTCCCGCAATACCAGAGACATAGCAGATGCGTTGCCGCCCTTAGGGTGCCCCCCCCCTCCAGAATTGGGGGAGGGGGGTGTGTGGGCCTTCGGTTACCTGCACTCACCAGACGAAACGCAGAAGTTGTTAGACTTCCACTTCACACCGGTATTCTGTGAGGTCGTGGTACTTCCCCGGTCGAGCCGGCCCATTCATGCAACAACAAAAGCTGATGCGTGGCTCTACCACCTAGGGTAGAGGCGCATTAATGTATTTCTAATATAAAATAATAAACAAATAAATAAATATCTTCACGCCATTCCCAATACAGGGGTAGACAGAGGTCTAGTTTAGACAATTAAGTCCCTTCGACCCACCTTCCACCGAAGATGTATTCGGGACAACGTGACAGGTGTTGAGCCCGTCACCGTCTTTATGTCCAAGCCAACTATATGAATCGTACATGGGTTTTAGAAAAAACCCATTGGTACGAGCCTGCTACCTGGGAATCTAACTCGGGTCTCTTAACTCGTAATTCCGACCACCCTACCACTCAGCTATTAAGTTATACCTAATAATATTAACTTGGAGTCACGTGTAGTCGATCAGCTGGGTGATCCGGATTCGCAGTCAAGATCCGAGTTCTGTCCCCAGGTGGCAGGCTCGTACTAATGGGTTTTTTTCAAAACACCTAAGTACGACTTATATCTTTGGCTTGTGCTGTAAAGTACCACCTATCATGATGTGCCAAAAAAACGTCTTCATGGAAGGTGGGTCAAACGGACTTCTAGACTTTTTCTACCCCAGTATTGGGAATGAACGTGAAGATAATATGTATGTTATGTATGCTCTTGCCAGAGTTTGAGAAATTATGGGAAATTTTATCGGAAGAAAAGTAATTACACACAATTATTTACAATTATTATTAAGTAATTACAATTAATTCACAGTATGCGAAGTACCTGCAGCTCCAATTCAATGTAGGCTTGCTTAAAGCTCTTATGAACGTCAAAAGCTACTACGCTTCGCAAAAGCGAGTTCGATCTATCTAGTCGTACAGGCTCGTGTCAATTGATGTTTTAGCGTGAGGATAATTTTTTTCATACCACACAGCATGTATACCACATCTAGGGAAAGAATCAAACTAAGAAAGTGACTTAAAATAGTATATTTCATGAAAACTCTAAACAACTATCTTCTAAGTCTACTAAACGTGTCCCTTGCCTCCCTGGCGAACATCACGTCATCAGCTCTCTGGCGCCAGGAGGCCGCGTCTTCTCGCAGAGTGTCCAGCGCTGCCAACTGAGCCCGGAGTGCCTTTGGCATCACCGAGTCCGGCACCGAGAGCTTGCTGAATTTCATCTGCGGATTTAGATGTAAACGCGCTTAACCCTCTGGACGGCATGACGACATGCACAATGTTACGGAGAATGAACAGATGCACGATGGTCCTTTGTGGTAATATTCGTGGGCGTCTTGTGTTCAATAGTTGACTAAGGTTAGCTAATAGACTCTACAGCTAGTTAATAGAAAACTGTACCGAAATTCTCTATAATTTTTAAAGGCAGTAAAGAAGATGCAGATCTACACAGAATGTTAAATGTAAACGAACCATAAAATAATTGGCAAGAAGACTGTATCCGGCGCTCGACTAACTGGATCTGCTTATTTTAGCTTTTGGTATTGTTTTAGTCACGATAGCCGAGTGGTTGGGTGGTCGGAATATCGAGTCGAGAGACCCGAGTTCGATCCCCGGGAGGCAGGCTCGTACCAATGGGTTTTTCAAAAATTTATGTACGAATTACATCGTTGGCTTGGACATAAAGACGGCAACGGGCTCACCACCTGCCACGTTGTCCCGAAAATATCTTCGGTGGACGGTGGGTCGAAGGGACTTAATTGTCTAGACTAGACCTCTGTCTACCCCTGTATTGGGCAGTGAAGATATTTAATATATTTATTTTTGTTATTTTTTACACTCGACATCGGGCAACATTATTTCTATCAACTCATTCGTCTTATATCTCATGCCTCCTCTAACATTCCACGTGCCAACTTTGCACTCCGTCCTTCACCTTCCGCCGTGTCGGGCTGTGCGTGACGGGTGGCGGTCCCCATCGCCGCTTTGCGCGCTGCATTCCACACCAACGGGGACGAACTGGTGTGCGTCGCCTTGGGGGGACGCCCTAACCCTCGTTGGCATGGGTGCGCAGCTGAGTAGGATTGCAGCCCTGAAAAGGGCTAGCAGGGGTCGCGACGAGCACGCTTCTACAATGATCCCCATGGGTGGCGGGTAAATATACATATAAGCTTTTTAACTTATGCTTGGGCTATGTAGGCCTGTACTGCAGTGGATTTATGTTTGAACAAGTCGTTATGTTTGTATGTCACTCCGAGTTCTAAAAGCCGTAAGCAAGAGGAGAATAAATGTATCCTCACCGTCACCTGCTTACAGCTCTCTTCGTACGAAGCAACCTTTTGCTTCATCTGTTTAATGTTTTCGTGTATGTTCTCAGGATTAGGCGTTTGGTTGGCTAACGAATATCTGGACGATACCAATTCTTTCCTCAGGCCCTCCAAAAATTTGTTATTACGGTCTATTTTCGTTTGCAGCTCCGCGTTTTTCTGTTTCAGCTTGAGTATCACGTATTCGTCGTTCAATCTCTTCGACATCTGCTGTGATTGCTGTAGAGACACCGCGACGGGATCGACATGTTCGATATCCACTGCCGTCTGACTAGTTACAGCATTTTGTAATAATTCCTGGCATTTCTGTGGCAGTGCTTCAATGGATATGTTTAGCTTTGATAGGATCTCTGAGGTGATGGATTCTGTAAACAATGACATTTGTGTTTAACAAACATTGGAATAGAATGTTTGTTGAACGATTATCCAAATGTCAATTAATACAAATAAAGTGGGAGATTCGATATGAATTAAAGTTTAATTACCTCTATTCGAGTTACTATAGCTGTACCTTAAGTGAATTGATTGTTTTCCTTCCAGCGTACCAAGAAGCCACTGCTGAAAATAGGCCTCCCCCCAAATTTTCCACAAAAAACGGTCCTCAGCCACCTACATCCAGCACGACTTCCTGCAACATTTTGCAGGTCGTCACTCCATCTCGTGGGGGACCCTCCTAAACTACCTTTGCCTAAACATGGTAGCCACTCGAGAACGGTTATCAGTTCGACGAGCTATGTGGCTGGCCCATGCACCCGAATCTCATGTAATGTGAATCGCGATAAAATTCTTTACACACTAAATAATAATAAACAAATCTCATCTTCACGCCTTCTCCAACACAGAGGTAGATAGAGGTCTAGACAATAAAATTGTTCCGACCCACATTCCGCCGAAGATATTTTTGATATTTTTACCGAGAAATCGAACCCGGCGATCCAGATCTGGCGACACCATGTAAACCGATGTGAAGGCTACTCATCCACGGTGGTCGTCAAGATATGTAATAATGAATGCACCGATAGGTCAGAAAGAGACGAAGCTGTTCAAACGTATCTCACAGAAAGACTGCACCGTCTAAAATGTCACAACAATTCAGTTGAGGTCAAAAACTGAAATATATCCGGATCGACCCCCTGATCTTTGATCGAGTGATTTAAAAAGAGAGTAATGAAACAAAGAATCGGAGATCGCGCAATCGCTAAGGTCTCAAACGAGTGCCGTACGCTAGTATTTATGGTGTCGCCGGCTCTGAAGTCCCGGATTCGATTCCCGGCCGAGTCGATGTATCTATTTATTATTTACTTATATGTTAATTAGAAAGGGCTTAGCATTTCGCAATACTGTTATATGAGACATTTTAGTCCTTCAGACCCTCTTTTCGCTGGAGTTTATTTGGAACTACATGACAGGTGGTGGATATATCACCGTCTTAGAGTCCAATCCAACGGTACACTACACTGTCATAGATAAATATTTAAATTAACAAATAAACGTCTATGACTGGTGTACATTCATATTCATTATACATAGCCACTTCCCATCTTAGATGTACTCACTAAGACATAAAACGAAGACTGAAAAGTGCAGGGATCATACAGAGCAAATTCAAATTATTTTATCTTCCAGTAGGTAAAAAAATAACAAGTTCTTATAATGTTAGAAGTTCTCCACAGCCTATCTATGTTAGGTGTACATAAACATAGTGCCAATTTAAACAATAACTACAATGTCAAAAGGTAAATAAATTGTTAATGTTATACATATCGCCAAGGATCTAGTTAAATAGCCGGTAGCTCGCTATGCGCTGGTTTATTAACAGAGGGCGCGTGGGCACAGCCATGCATTGTAATACGTAGGTATACCAATATTTATTGGTGTACCAATAATATTTGGTTTTATTGGTGTAATTTACATATATTACACCAATAAAACCAAATTATAGAAAACTACTTTCTTTTATAGTAAACTAAATTACATCATAAATATATCATAGCAATAGACGGCGACGGGCTCACCACCTGTCACGTTTTCCCGAAAATACCTTCGGTGGAAGGTGGGTCTAAAGGACGTAATTGTCTAGACTAGACCTCTGTCTACCCCTGTATTGGGAATTGCGTGAAGATATTTATTTATTTACTTATTTATAGCAATAGACGAACTGACAAGTTACCCGAAAAAATTTCAGTGAAAGGTGGGTGAAAAAAAACTTTATTGGCTAGACCTCTGATTACCCCAGTATTGAGATATGAATTAGTTTTGTAATAATAATAAAAAATAGCTTTACTAAACAAATACTAAAGCTTTTTTTTTCATATTTCTAATCATCTACATTTATAATATTAAATAGATATAAATTCTATATCTATTTTTTTATTATTTATTAGCAAAGACATGGGATCCTATATAGAGTACCAGAAGACAATGACACCTAATCCTGGTCATCAGTCATTGTTAAAATAAAAAAAAATAGTTAAAGTAAAGGTGTATGACTGCTAAGAACTCCACTCTACGTAGGTACTACAAATTAATTGCAATGTCATTGCTTTGTTAGTATATTAGTACTTTACTTATAGTCATTTAATTTCTAAATTCTTTACAACAATAACAGAAGAAGTATAAAAGCAAGTGCTAATATTATATTTAGTTATAATTAATAACAAGTCTGTAACTTTCCTCCATGTATCAATTACTTCTTCGCAATGGTATTCTGTGGGTATACCTATTCTAACATTTGATAAATCAAAGCTCTCGCTGATTTCGATAGGTTTGTATTCCTTTTTTATAGTTGTGGAGTCAAAGTCATCTGGTCCAGCAATACAGTAAGTCATGATAGCCTAGTGGTTGGGTGGTGGGAATTTCGAGTCTTAGAGACCCGTGTTTGATCCCCAGGTGGCAGGCTCGTACCAATGGGTTATTCAAAAACTTATGTACGAATCACATCGTCGGCTTGGACATAAAGAGGGCTACGGGCTCACGTTGTCCCGAAAATATCTTCGGTGGACGGTGGGTCGTAGGGATTTAATTATCTAGACTAGACCTCTGTCTACCCCTGTATTGGGAATTGCGTGAAGATATTTTTATTTTTTATTTTATTTATAATTAAGTATGTACTGTTCTATAATTAAATAAACTTTTAACTTAATGTTATGCAACCAAAACAATAATTTAATTTGGCTGCAGCAATATTACGGCATTTTACATAATATTATGTCATAGGAGTGTTGCTAATAATAATAATAAATAGGTCTGTTATGCTATCACAATCAAACTACATCACAGAATGTAAACCAGGAAACTTGACAATATTTTCAATTCTTTTGGCAACATTGAATAATATTTCTTCTGACATATTCGGACCCATCAATTGTAACGAAAGGGGTAAATTGTTCTTAGATAAACAAATTGGTATAGACACAGCAGGTATTCCAGCCATATTTGCCGGCTGTGTGCAGTAATCTTGAAACGCACATTGATCTCTATTATGTTTTGACACAAAATCTCCATATAAGGGTGCATCTGTTAGTGTGGTTGGTGTTAGGAGTATATCCACTGCATCATCTCCGTTAAATACTTTTTTAAAATCATCCGCAATCAATCTACGTAACTTCAGGGCTTTAAGAAAATATTTTTCATAATTCCGTGTGAGTAGGAAGTAATTTCCGGCAAATATCCGAGACCTGACAACGTTATTGAAGCCCCGAGATCGAGATGAAGCATAAAGTTCCTCAGTTGAATGATCTTCATTTGTTCGTAAGCCAAATTCCAAGCCATCATATCTAGCCATATTACTCGCAACTTCACATTGATTTAAAATTGAATATACCGCAATAGATACTGATGTATGTGGCAAAGAAACTGTTTTTATTTGGGCTTTTTCATTTTCTAACAAGTCTGTAACTTTCCTCCATGTATCAATTACTTCTTCACTCATGCCTTCACAATGGTATTCCGTGGGTATACCTATTCTAACATTTGATAAATGAAAGCTCTCGCTAATTTCGATAGGTTTGTACTCCTTTTTTATACTTGTGGAGTCCAAGTCATCTGGTCCAGCAATACAGTTCAATACTTTAGCTGCATCATCTATGTTTCTAGCAAGAATCCCCGGCACATCCATGGAATTCACTAAAGGTATTAGGCCATATCTTGAAACTAAGCCGTATGTTGGTTTCACGCCTACAACACCACAAAGTGCCGCAGGATTTCTAGTGGAACCTCCAGTGTCTGAGCCAATAGCAGCAACGCAAGCACCACTACTAACAGCAACAGCACTTCCGCCGGAACTACCGCCGGCGATTCTCCATTCAGTTTCACCGTTATAGCCCCAAGTGTTCTTAGTGGGTCCGAAGATTGAATCAACTGTACCCGAGCCCATTGCAAACTCATCTAAGTTACTTTTACCGATGAGGCAAGCTCCATTCTTAATTAATTTCGAATAAACCGTAGCGTCGTAGGTCGGTACAAAATTCCTTAACATTTCTGAAGCGCAGGTGGTAGTTACATTTTTCGTACAAAAATTGTCTTTCATGGCAATGGTTATGCCGTCTAACGGCTTAATTTTCTTGTCTATATAGATCCTTTTTTCACTTTCGATACCATGATTTTCAGCCACTTCCTCTGTTATATTCACAAATGCATTCAATTCACTAGTTTGTCTCGCCTTTTGTAAACACAAATCTACAAAACTTGTTGGCGTCAAAAGTTTGTCGAGATATAATTTATGAATTTCTTTTATAGTATACGCACTGAGTTTATTCATATTTTTATTGTTATTATAATATTTTTATTATTTGTTGTTAAATTTAGGTTAGAAGTATTGAATTTGTTAAACAGCTGAAGGCAATGCGACCAAATTAAGAAGGTACTTTAACCTATTTATATAACATGACAATAACAAAAACTTTTCAATTTTGCCATGCAATAAAACGAATGTTTTTATACGTTATTTTATCTTACCATGTGCATGTTGTTCCTGTTTATCTTTTTGTATTATATCAGCAATTAATTTAGCTCGTTCTTCAGTTTTTGTTTCATCCGTATTCATATTTACAGAAAAACGTCAGATAAATTAACACAGAAACAAAAACGACAGATTTCAAAATTTGAAATATATTTTATTTTTCATACCCGAGAGCGTAGGCAAAGACCTAATAAAGTATACATTCACAGACATCCGCAGATGAATGAGTTTAAAGGTTTTATATTTCTTAAATTTTTCAGTTTTATTATTACTATAAACTTATTATGTTGTTTTTGAAAAACGAATGTAACTAATAAAAACCTACGACCTGGTAACTTTTCTTAAATGAATATTTCATAAGTGCTCAAATGTAATTATATTTACCTATGCTGACATAAAATTAAACTTTTTCTAAAATATTCATATATGTTGGTTTTAAGCTCGATTCGTTTGCTTGACTATAAATTTAAGCTTTAGGATGAAACCGTTGTCGATAAGTAGACAACAACGTCGATTTTATAGAAAACAAGTTATACAAACATACGGCATAACGGCCTGTAAAATTACAGCTCAAATATTACTATTTTATACTGGGAAAGTCCACTGCAAGATATAGAGTCTTTTGGAGATCCAACAGTTTACGTTCAGGTGGAGGGGCAGTGGCGCTTCCGCGAAAGGATCACTGTACAGCAAACATCGCCTCGCAACACTTGTTTGGTGACACCCAGTCTCCGGTGGCCCATCGAAATATTTACAGTCGGAAATAACTTTGTGATAGGGAAAGCTTTGTAGCTAGTCCACTAAGTTAATAGACCTCGGTAGGAAAGTAACAATGGTCCTTCGAGCATAATATAATTGAAAATTTTTTAACAAAATCGAAAAAGGACAAAAAGGTAAATAAGAATGATAAATAAAAACCAAAAAAAAAAATGGTTTGGTAACCAATTTGATGTTTTGCTTTGTAAAAAAAAAGGCCACGTGTATAAACTACAAAACGAACCCTATATTTTTTTAATTTACTTGCGAGACTAAAAATATGTTAGAAAACTACAGTATTTTGGTTGCATTGACTTTAAATGCTAATTATTTTCGAGCTCCTAGTGTCCATATAGAATACTACTAATATGAATATATATCCATATTAGTATTATAATAGTATAAATCACTATTTCTATCTAAAAGTCGCTACTCGTTTAAAATGAAGGTTAAATAATTTTATATATTTATTTTACATACATACATATTTGACGGGTAGAGAATGTATATGAAGGATGGTAGGGAATGTACATGTATATGAAGGTAAACAAATAAATATATATTTTTTTCTGTAAATAAAATATTGAAAAAGATTATAGTCGATAATTTTGAAACGGAACTAATCGATTTCATATTATCGATTGCATTCACGGCTAGCTGTCATTGTAATTCATAAATTGTTACATTGTCAATAATATTTGTAGATAAAGACATATAGAGAGCTTTCCTTTAAACTGAAATAAATTGTATGAAAAAAAAATAATTTCCTATGAAATTTAGAATAATTTAGTAATGGAACATTTGCAGTATATGCCGGGAGATCCACGCTTAGTTGACCAATTGGTGTATGAACTTAAATCTAAGGGGATTTTTGATCAGGTAACTATGTAAAATTTTATGTGTTTAATTTTATTCCGTATAATAAACTAATAATTTACAATAAATTTTAGTTCTAATTAATGGCTTTCATAAAATAAACAAGCTGTGAATTTGCTATGAAAAAAAAACTTAAAAATTTGCTGGTTCGCTTAAATATGTATATGGTAAAGTTTATATCTCCAAAAATTCAATTCTATGGTCCCTTTTAATATATGTAAAATAAATAAAAATTATTAAAAGCCAGAAATAAATATAGTTTTTTATTCATACCAACATGCTAATTTTGACAGTATTATTCAACTAAATATTTAGAATTTAATTGGTATAGTAAAACACAAAAGTAAAATTAAAACTTCTTGAAATGTATCATTGTCAATAAAAATGGCAAAGAAATATAGAAGAGACAATAGCATTCAGATATTCCATGTGTGTGAGGAATTTTTTATTCTTATTTTATTTGTTTATAACAATTACAAATTACACACATACTTTAACTCAGAGATAGTTATATAAATTGAAAAAAAAAAGTTGTTTCATGGTTGGGACATCCCCTTTACATGTTTAATTACATAAAATGTAGCTTCTGAATATGGTGAATCTGATAGAAGTGAAATCGGTATGAGAGATTGATGATGATGTTGTAAAGATAAAAAAAATTGAATAAAAGGTGTTTATTATGGAATAATTTTGCGAACAGGAAATGGATGGGCATTTTGAAACTTGTTTTCAACTGAAAAGATTTATAAAATAAATATCTTCACGCAATTCCCAATACAGGGGTAGACAGAGATCAAGTCTAGACAATGAAGTCCCTTTGACCCACCTTCCACCGAAGATATTTTCGGGACAACGTGACAAGTGGTGAGCCTGTCGCCGTCTTTTATGTCCAAGCCAACGATGAAATTCGTACATAAGTTTTTGAAAAACTCATTGGTACTGCCACCAGGGGATCGAACTCGGCTATTGTGACGGCTGAAATATTTTATGTGTAAAAAAGTAATAATGCCGTCTTTACATATGTACTAAAGTTTATAAAGATGAAATGCATTACATATGACATAATGTTATATTTTTCATTGGGCAGTCTAATTTAATATCCACTATCATGATTTTTAACAAATTATTTACACCGCAAAATGTCAAAATGCACCGTCTTAAAATGTAAGCAATTCGGGGTCAATGCAAAATATTGACATATACTAATACTGCATGTGTCTTTGTAAATATATGTTTTAAGTTTTGGTTAAGTTTGTTAAGTTTGGTTTGTTAAAAAACAAGTAAGTTATATATATACAGTTGTTAGTTTATCTAATAAATATATCCTATGTAATACATATGTAATACTATGTAATACTGAGTACATATTTCTACAATTATTGTGTCAGAATTTATTGCTAGTTTATCCAGAGTATGAATATTTGTATATTTTTTTATTAACATAATTATTTATTATTTCTTCACACATAATCCCTGACGGGGTACCCTGGTAGACAAGTACACTTTTTTAAATTATTATATTGTATTTTACTTGTACTTTGTACTTTAATATCTTTTAATATTTAGCAAGTGAAAATATTAAAAAAAAGTTCAACCAACAACTCATAGACTTGGCAAGGATGATAAACTACCTCAAAGGCTATGTAATAGCAATGGCTATATAATAGCCATCAAGGTATATGGCAAAAAATTGGTTACTACTATCTAAAGACACTTAAAGTGATACTAACACTAACACTTACCTAACCTTAATTAAGATTTTATCAATGTATCTTCGCATATGAAGACTAAAATGGAATGTTTTACAGCTCGTAACTGTACTGGCTTTTGATATTTTTCAAACCCCAATGGGTAAGGATGTCATGGATTAAACTGTAATAATATTGTTACATAGAATAATATTGTATTGCTTTTCATATCATAATTTACAATTCCATATACTTTTTGGTACCTTTCAGGCTATTTATCTATTTAAAAAAGGGTAGAAAACTTGTCTTCATGATGTAAATTTTGTTGAAAATGTAATACCTCAATGTTTTAAGACTTATAACTTAGTGAGTTGTGTGTATGTGTGACTGTAAGTGATTGAATGAGCGAGCCTTGTCTTCTGGTGATCCAACAAAAAAAAATCAGCTATTGTCATAATAACATTCATCCAACAATTTTTACCTCATGATTGCCTATATTTGTCTCTTTAATATTGGGAATATTAAGTTATTGAATTTTTACATAACAAAGTTTCAAAGACATCAAATAATTTGTATAACCTGTATGATGCATTTTTGTTAATATCCTGGTGGGCCTTTTATTAATAAGTTAATGAAGAATTTTAAAAATTGATTACTTGGGCGATTAATATTATTGTCTGCTATTTTTACGGAATTCTTATACACAGTGAGTAGAAGTTTTTTTTTTGGTTGAAGATGACTCCAATAGCCCTGAGTGTTGTATGAAAGAAATACTTATTTTATCATAGTGCCTCGAAGTTAACAGCATTGCAACAGTACAGTCATAAGTTTTTCAAATTTCTCATAAATTTAATAACAAAAAGACACTTAAACTCTTGAAAAAATTTTAAAAATTCAGTTATTCATAAAAATTTAATAAAGTAAACTGGTAAAAAATATCATCATTATAACATTAAAAGCCTTTAAAAGTCTACTGCAGGAAATGCAGGCAGGCAGAGGAGAAATACTTTTCTTGCAAAAAAATGTGCACACATTTTAATTACTTAGATGCCCACACACTCCTCTCCCCCAATTCTGGGGGGGGGGGGGAGGCACTCTAAGGCCGGCAACGCATGCCTCTCGTATTGCAGGTGTGTTCATGGGCGGCGGTAATCACTTACCACCACATGCTCGTTTGCCTCCCTTTTCTATAAAAAAAAATGGTAGACACTTGTGTTGTGTCAACACCACCACCAGTCTTTACTTACTACTAAGTATATATATAAATAGTTTATAAGTTTTGAAAATAAAACAATCTCTCGACTCGAACTCCAATCACCCAACCTCTAGGCTATCGTGACTATTATATTATATATATTAGTCATTACAATTTGCGTTGTTAGAATATAATCTTTATATTTTTATATTGTTTTGATCGTAATTTGTCTGTTTCGTAGCTAAGAAATGCAGGTTCGATTCATATTGGGAGTAAACATTTGTATGTTGAATATAAATGTTTGTACTCATTAGTCTATCTAGGTATATATTATTCATTAATTTCACGACAAACATGGACGAATGGCGTACATGCCAGCATTCATAATGTCACTAGCTTTGAAGTTCCAGGTTTGATCCCCATTGATTGGTCTGTCAATGTAAAAAACACTTTTTACATTATCTCGGCTCTGAGTGTTTGTAGTACAGTACTTTATTGACTTACATAGGGATCGGAGAAATGTACGTGATGATGTACCTATGTATGTATGTATGTATCCTTATTTCACACTCCATTTTAAAGGATGTATAACTTTCGATATTTGATGATTTTTAATTTCTCCAATGCCGGAAACAAATTTTTTACTTATATTATTTTTTAATTTTATATTGTTAATGTTTCAGTTCCGTAAGGACTGCATAGCTGATGTTGACACACGACCAGCGTACCAAAATTTGCGACAGCGTGTTGAGAATTCTGTCTCCACATTTCTGTCCCGTCAGTGCTGGCAGCCTGATCTTAATAAAAATCAGCTACGTGAAAAGCTGAGGAAACATATTTTGGAGTGAGTGTTTTTGGATGTTGTTAATTATAACTTTGCTTTGCACTTTGCACTTTGCTAATATAGTAAGGTGATAATTCTGATTTTCGTCTTTACAGTGGCAATTACTTGGAGCAAGGAGTTGAAAGAATAGTCGATCAAGTGGTGAATCCCAAAGTAGCTTCAGTCTTTATACCTCAAGTAGAAGACCTTGTTTATAATTATTTAGGCATCACGAGAAAAAAGTCTGTGACTAATGCAGAAACTTCAAACGGTAAAATTGAGGATCTGCTTCCTACAGACTTGGAAGCAGTGAGTCCAGGATCTGTCAAAAGCAATGATGATAAAAACGAGCAAATGGATGTTGAAATGGATAACAATGAAGAACCTAATAATGAAAAGATGCAGGTTGAAGAAGAAAAACCTAATCCGGAGATAAAAAATGAAAATCCTCCTGCTCCTGAGGTGAATAATGTTAATAAAGAAAAGGTTGAAGGTCAAGAAAGTCAGTTATCTGGATTAAGTAAATTGACAGTCCATGATTCTGATGGCAGTACTGACAAGAGTGTCATTCCTTTGCCTTCTGAAGATATTAAACTGGAAAATATTCCGTCTCCTGAAAACAGTCCGCCCAAAATCGTCGAATTAGAAAAAATAGAGTTACCTAAAGAAATTAACTGTTCTACTGACATACCATTACCACCATTACCCGACGAAATTACAAAGGGAGATAAGGATCAGTACTTTAAACCACTTAACAGTGATGATGAGGATTCTAGTTCGGATTCGTCTTTGCGACGTAACATGTCTCCACTTACACCAATTAGAAATTTCAATAATGAAAACTCTTGCGATGCACAACAAGGCTTTGATAATGATTCTATTGATGGTAAAAGTGATGACAAAAAAGAACCGAGCTCTTTCCGGTTCGCAATAGAAACTAAACCAACAGAAAATTGTGTAGATGTTATAAAAACACCTAAAAAGACGACTGATCAGCTTTCTTTAGCTTATCAGTTTAGTAGTCAAGTGAATATAAACACATTTAACACTCCAATGTATGAAGATAGTTCAAATAGTAATAATCTGCACATTGATTATGAAAGTGACGCCAATAGTAAGGCTAATTTAGAAGCTAAGATAGTTGAAGCAGAAAACTCAGAGGATTCTAAGAAAGAACGTAAACCCGAAGATAAAAAGAGCAATCATAAAAGCTCACATCGTTCCAGGGATTCCAGCAAACATTCAAGCAGTAAGTATAGAAGGTCAGACTCAAAACAGTCCACTTCACTTGATAGTAGTAGACATGACAAAAAATCGTCAAAAGATGATCGCAATAAATCCAAGAGCAGCCACAAAGAAAGCTCGAGAGATAGAAGTGACAAGAAGGATAACAAAGAGTCATCTAGGCAGAGTTCTCACAAAAGTTCTAGCCACAAAGATTCTAAATCATCACATAGGAGTTCAAGCTCTAGTCATCGGCATTCGAGCAAGCATTCTGATGATAAAAAATCATCATCGTCTTCAAATCATAGAGATAAGACCGAAAAAAGTGCCGATAAAAGTTCTAAAGACAAACCTAAAGAATCTAAATCTAGTTCACAGAGATCTGATAAAGATAGGAAGAGTAGTAGCAAAAGTAAACATGATGATAAAGACAAAGATAAGAAAGAGAAAAAGGAGACAGATGATCACTATGGTTTATCTGGTCGAGGTAATCCAAACCGCAGATCCACTGACAGAGATTCTAATGATGGTAGTTCTTCTTCGAAAGGGTCACATAACCCTCCCAGTTCCAAATCATCTGAAAGCAAGAAAGATACAAAAGTAGCCAGTTCGAAATCGGACAACATGTCAACAAGCAGTGAAGGTACAACACCATGCGATAGAGAATTAACTTTGCAAGAAAAAGAGAAAGAAGTAATTGATATGCTTCAGCCAAAACCAGTTGTTAGACTTGAAACACATTTGGAAACACCTATAGCTTCACCTCCTCGTTTGCCCTTTGTTCCTGACATCACACTGAAAAAGCCAAAATTCGCTGCTAATTTAGAGGAAGCTAAGAAATTAATGAAAATGCGTAAATTTTTAGACGAAGAACAAAAGCGAATGAATCAAGAAGCAGCCTTGCTGTTAGAATTTCAAGCGAACGTTAGACCTAGTTTAAGTCAAATTTATTCCAGTATTCCTGGTCCTGAGTTAGAATTCGCTTGCGTTACTCATACTATAGTACACACGGAGGATATAATACAAAATCAAGCCGATCAAAATCCTGTACAATACTCGATGGAGCAAAGCAATTACGCGGAGGATGAAGGTTTTTCAGACCATGTTGAAAATGACATCCCTTCAACACTTACAGTTAGAGAAGTTGAAGAATCTATTGAAAGTATTAATGAAGAGTTGAATAATAAGGCTAAAGCGCATGCCACTGAAGATTTGATTAGTAAAGAAATTTATCACGAATCTGAATATGAAGAAAATACTAAAATTAGAACTGAAAGCTCAACGGAAGATGAAAATAGAGATAATGACAACAATATTAACGATGATTGCTCACGAAAATTAAGTGTTGAAAATGAAAAGAAGAAGAATGATAAAAATGAGAAGAGAACTAAATTCTTTCAAGTGACGATAATTACTGAGAAACTTTCGGAGACTGAAGATCAGGTCCTTAAAAGAGTAGGCAAAAAAGCTGACAAAAGTATTGAAAGACAGAGAGAAGCAACAAATACACAATCAGAGCAAAACGGATTTCATTATTTCGGAGAACACGAGAAATACAAAGCAGAGCTGGAAAGAGATCAATTTAGTAAATTTTTGAAAGCATACACCGAAAAAGCATCAGCAAACAACAAAATCTATTTAATAAACTGTGATACATATGAAGAAAAAATTGTAAATGAAGTTTTAGGGGCATTTGGACAATACGAAATAGTGAATTATCATAGAAATGGTCATTTGAAATTGTCAAAAATTCCTAAAAACATCGTCAAAAATGTCAATCTATCGACTGAAGTGTTGTTACCATTCGACGGCGAAGAATCGGATGAATATGAAAGTAAAAAATCAACATCTGAAACGGTTTTCAGTCCAGTTAAGTCCGAATGCTCCTTCGAATTGTCGAGTGATTATGATGCAAAGTTAGAAGAGATGGTTAATAAAACATCCCGGCAAGAAATTATGGAAATCATACTTGGCAATGTTGTAACCGATTCACCTACCAAGATGCCTAAAATAGATTATTTCACTGACTCCAATATCGAAAGTGAAGTGGAGATTAACAATAAAAGGAAAATGAGTGAATTGGAGAGTGTTAACAATAACAGGAATATTCTAACGCCTAACAAGATGAGAAAGCTGAGCACCTCTGACCAAATTTCTTCTACAACTGAGGGTAAGTAATACCAAATATACAATACAATAAGTTTAGGGTTAGAATTAGCGTAGTTGATAGAGATATCGACAACAGTGAGTCGGACAAAAAAATCTTCACGCCATCCCCAATACAGGGGTAGACAGTGGTCTCGACAATTAAGTCTTTTCGACTCACCTTCCCCCGAAGATATTTTTGGGACAACGTGACAGGTGGTGACCCCTCGCCGTCTCAATGTCCAAGCCAACGACATTATTCGTCCAAAGTTTTTGAAAAACCCCTTTGGTGCTAGCCGGCCACCTGGCGATCGAACTGGGCTATCGTTACTTTTTTAATTATTAATCGTGGTATTTGGAGTTAATGTTTTTTATATTTTGTATTGTGTATGTATTCCCAGATTTGGACGAGAGGTCTAATAACAACGTAGTCCCCATCACCGCCCGCTCAAAGTATTTGGGCAGAGCCAGGAGGGTCGGACTGCCTAGGCCCAAAAAAACTGGTGAACTAATTTTTTATTTTGTTTGCCTCTTCAATTCCAATATCTCTTCTTGCAACCAATTAAAAAAATCTTTGACATTCTTTGTCTATGTGTGATGTTAATATATGTTTCTATACCTGTAAGACAAAACTTCAGAGACATATATATGATATTTATGAATTTTGACATCATAGTCACGATAGCCGAGTGGTTGGGTGGTTAGAATATCGAGTCAAGAGACCCGAGTTCGATCCCCAGGTGGCAGGCACGTACCTATGGATTTGTTAAAAAAAAAAAAAACCTTATGTACGAATATCGTTGGCTTTGACATAAAGACGGCGACGGGCTCACCACCTGTCACTTTGTCCCGAAAACATCTTCGGTGGAAGGTGGGTCGAAGAGAATTAATCGACTAGACTAGACCTCTGTCTACCCCTATATTGGGAATTGCGTGAAGATATTTATTTATTACTTATTGATATCATAGACATATAAATGACATGAATGAATGAATAACTATGTAAAGTATATCGTACCGTTCACTTGGACACTATGACGGCAAAACACACAACATTTTCTTACTTGTCTGGACTTCTGTTTACCCCAGATCTGGGGAAAAACGTGAAAATTAAATAATATATTGTTCCTCCCCCCCAGAACTGCCGAACAGTCCATCCAGCGACAAATCAGTGGAGAATTACGAGCAGAACACCCCAACAACGCCGCAGCCACCTAACGGCAAGATTAAAACAGCACCGAGGAACAAGGTTCAAAGATACGACACCAGTGACTTATACAAGCCCAAGTTGCATTATCTTTCGAGAAGGAATAACATTAATAGGTAAAAACATTGGCTGGGATTGTTTGCTTGTTTTTTTTAATATAAATATATTATTTGTACTTAATATGTAATTTGGATGAGGAATAGTAAAAGTATGAAGCATAATAATCACAAAAAAAATTTTGATGGATACGTCTGTGTGACCAACAGTTAATCTGATTTTGACATAAATGTAGAATTTAAAAGTTTTTTAACATATATGTCCCATAAAAAATTAATAATAAACTTGGAGGAAAAATTTCTACTCCCTGTAAGGTTTACTCGTTTATTTTTTTGTGGGGGTGGGGAGATGTGGCACCAATACCACCATAACTAGAAAGTTATCGTGCCGTGGTAGTTTTTTCATTGCGCTCAAAGTTATGAGTGCTTTGACCACTCTGACCACCCATTTGTGACTCCACACAATCCCTTTAATACTGTGTCCCCTCCAAGTTACGACGCCCTGATACTATTTTCACTATTTTTTTTTGCCACTCAACAAAAACAAGTTTCCATTATTTTATATATTTCACCAAAATGGCAGTCGACAACATTGTCATGTGTCTATGTTATCTGTTAATATATACTAGCAGAAATTTATCTAGAAGTGAATAATAATTCTTTTTAGTTCCTGTCATGTTTATTACGTTGTTAGGTTGGTGTTGCCACATTAAAAATCAAAATTCTCTCATTATTGGTATGAAATTTAATTATTACTTTTGGAGAGACTTAAAATTGTCGACGGTCCGAAGCGTAATTGTTAGTGAAGTTATTTCAAAGGTGATATTTACGGTTTCGAATTTGATTTTAGGAATGTTTATATATGTCAAGGGTGTTTAATTAAAATATAAGTTTATGTTGTATATGTTTGTGAGATGATCAGGTTACTTATGACTAAAATCTATAATATCGTGCTTCGATGGTTTGGGCACGTTGAACGAATGAGCGAAGAACGAATGAGGAAAAAATATTGCCCGAAAATTAACAATAAAATTGGCCGAAGTAGACCAAAACTTTCAAAGACCATGTGAGTAAATAACTCGAAGAGGGGAGGGGTAAGTGTTCTCCTATATCTAGACGTGCGTATATGATGAAAACTATTATAAATAAATAAATATCTTCGCGCAATTCCCAATACAGGGGTAGACAGAGGTCAAGTCTAGACAATTAAGTCCCTTTGACCCACCTTCCACCGAAGATATTTTCGGGACAACGTGACAGGTGGTGAGCCCGTCGCCGCCTTTATGTCCAAGCCAACGACGCTATTCGTACATAAGTTTTTGAAAAACTCATTGGTACGGCCACCTGGGGATCGAACTCGGGTCTCTCGACTCGAAATTCCGACCACCCAACAACTCGGCTATCGTGACTTGATGAAAACTATTAATTTGATAGAAACAAAAGGAGTTGAAGTTATTTTTGCCAATGGCAACATTTCAAGCTAGTATATGAATTTATGTATAAAACACTTGTAACTGCCATTAAGTGTAAAGAAATTAATGTGATTGTTCTATTTTATAGATTCGTAAAAAGTATTTTATAAGATAGATAACGTCGTTTGAAGAAATTATTATCGTGTAATAGGCTTGCATAGATTATAAAGTATTAGTAATACATTTATTAATCGAGTTATTAGTCTTATACCATATCGATGATTTGCAATATATCGATATAATTTCATACAGTTTATAATACTGTAAAATATGATAAACGCGATGTAATATCCACAGCAATATGTGTATAAAGCTTAAAACTATAAAGCCTACAGACTTTCTCTAGCCGTGCTGTCCTTGTGCGTAAGTCATACTCAGTAGTAAGCATTACTTCTACAGTGGTGTGATATGTTAACGGGTTATATTAACTGATAAACATTAACAACTTTCCCTCCTGTTTATTTGAGGTAACCCTGCTTTCGAAGCTAAACAATGCGGGTTCGAATCGCGTACTGAGCAATAATTTGTGTGATGAAAATGAACGTTTGTTCTCGAGTCATGGAATATATATCTGAATGCAAACACAGTTCCAAAGCCATATGAGACACGTGTAATAAATATATTTCTGTTATTATTATTATTATCAATCAATATATTTGTATTGTTTAAAAACCTTCCGTGCCTGACATGCTAATATAAATCGATGCTTTCAAACAAATTGAGATTCACAAGTTGTTAAATACTACGATTTATCTTAAATAGTATTAGGTACAAATCGGAGCTACTTATAATAATATGTACTCGTCATTTCACATTTTAATTGATTGCAAACGAATTCTGGTCCATCATATCCATCGATTTTTCTGAGCAATAGAAAACGTTATGATTCTTTTCCTAATCTAAGTTTCTTAGTGATATCATATTTGTATAAGCCTACTCGTATATATACAGAAGCATAAAGTTATATGGTAATATAGTGAAAAATGTTATAATAAAGGTCTGATATTTTACTTTGGTGTCATTCGCAATAAATTAAAAAAATAAAATTAGAAACCTTATGTCAATTTTCAATTGTACAATGAATGCATGCGCGATAAATTAAAATTGAAAGTCAAAATTAAATAATATGATATGATGTGCCGGTCTCTTTCAGTGTGTTTTACTCTACACATTACACAAAAACATCTAATAATTTTAATAATCTCTACCTTTTTAGGAAGTACTGTAATGTCAACAACATTCACTCGTCCTCCGCGGGGCTAAGTATAGTGAAAGTATTCCAAAGAGAAAAGAACTGTAAAATATCGTTTTTAAACCTACCGATTCGCTAGCAATCGATTTGTCTTATTCCAAATTTAATTCGTCTTATCCTTGAGTCCAAATTTGACTTGTACTTATGTTGTGCATTAACCTTCCCGTTCTATCCGAATGTGCACAAATGTAGCGATTTAAGTGAAAATATTTTCAACGCAATAAAAATGTGTAGTAGAACATGGTTTTGTGTAATGTGAAGATACACCCGGCCTTCCACTGGCAATATCAAGAATTTTATGTAATATTTCATAGACTATAGATCAGAAACTGTAGACAATTACTAAATTGTCGGAATTTTAGCAACACATATTGGACCTTGAGAGAATTATTTGCCTAAGCAGCTTTGTATATCTCGATACATTATTATTATTAAATAACAACGTTATAAGTTTTTAAATTATTATTGAAATAAAAATTATTATTGAAAACTTTTGTTTACCTATGGTATTCTTTATCCTAATATCCTATGTTGCATACTCACGATTGAAGTCTCTTGGTGGAACTTCATCTTTAAACACATTAAAAGTCACTTTTACTTATTCCACATATATTTTTATTAAAATACCTGACCGGTTTCGTCGTTATGGCATTATCAAAGGTTTCTTATTACCTATATTAATATCCTATGTAGTTTTTATTATTATATATAAAATAATGTGATATCTCTTCCCCATTCCCAATACAAGGGTAGACAGAGGTCTCAACAATTAAGTCCTTTCTGCTTCCACCAAACACAATTTTGGGGGCAATGTGTCAGGAGGCGAGCCTGTCGCAGTCTTTATGTCCAAGCAAATGATATAAATCGTCCATAAGTTTTGGAAAAATCTATTGGTACAAGCCAGTCACTTGAGCATCGAGCTCGGATCTCTTGGTCAAATTCAGATCACCCAACCGCTTTTGACTAACTTTTTTTTTACATATATTTGATATTAAATCTCCCACATCATGTAATTTTGATTTAAAAAAAAAACGGTTTCACACAGATTGGGCACACATAGATATTCTGTAATAACACGTACGATACTTTTTATTTCATATATTCATAGCAGACTGTATAAGTCCAATGCAGGATTAGGCCTCTCGTAAATAAGGTTCCAAGAATTATACTGAAGCATTGCTCTTGTAACCTCTCTGTCTCTTATGAAGGCACTGCAACAATCGCCACGCCAGGCTAGCGGGTGATGGTTATAGTACCAGACATTTTGAATCAGCTGTCTATCACCGACCTACTTAAATTAGTCGAATTATCGGCTTGTAAATTCAAATTAGCAGCTTTTCACATAGAAAGTCACGTTAGCGGAGTGGTTGGGCGATCAGAACTGAAGTCACGAGACACGAGTTTGATCGATTCGATATACCAATGTGTTTTTCATTAACTTATGTACGATACATATCGTTCGCTTGGAAATAAAGACTGCAACGGGCTCTCCACCTGTCACGTTGTAAATAAAATTACTTCTGTGGAAGGTGGGTCGGAAGGTTTTAATTGTCTGGACCTACATCTCAGAGGTAGAAATAAAACTAGTTATATAGTTATCTATATATATAACTAGCTATGCATCTAGCATGTAATTGGCGATAGCAGTAACAGACATCAAGCACATACGATGGCGCCCGTCAGTCTGGTTTTCTTTTTGACGATTGTATTGCTGTCTGTCGGTAGCCATTATGAATTTTTATTTAGCTTTTCCCTTAATCGACTCTTTATCAGAAGGGATGGAATGCCCCAAGGCCCGTGATTACGCTGGATATTTTATACCCTTCAAATCACACAAAAGTAGATAAAAAAGAATAGCTAGAAATGCCAAATAGAGCCACGATAGCAGAGTGGTTGGGTGATCGGAAATCGATTCGAGAGACCCGAGTTCGATAGATTTAAAAAATTATAAGTATGTATATCTCCACGCAATTCTCAATACAGGGATAGACAGAGGTCTAGTCTAGACAAGTCCCTTTGTCCCACCTTCCACCGAAGATATTTTCGGGAAAACGTGACAGGTGGTGAGCCCGTCGCAGTCTTGGCCAAGCTAACGAATATAAGAATTCGTACGTAAGTTTTCTTGAAAAACAGATGATGAGATCGAACTCGGGTCTCTTGACTTGAAATCCCGACCATCCAACCACTCGGCTATCGTGACTTCGATTCGATATATATAGACGCTCATTATTAATATATGTATATATATATACACACACACACATATATATATATATATATATATATATATATATATATATATATATATATATATATATATATATATATATATATATATATATATATATATATATATATATATATATATATATATATATATACATATATATATATATATGTGTGTGTGTGTATATATATATATATAGGTCTAACGGCCTAAAAAACTTGTGCAGAACATCTCACGTAAATAGAGTTTGCCCTAATCACCACGCTTGGCAAGCGGATTGGCGATTACTGTACCAGATATTCGGCGTAACTTAGAAGCATCTGCCCCTCAATGATGATTTTGTCAGATATATTTTTCGCACCGTGCGGTATCAGAATATACCAATCCCTTTCTTCCGTGGGTTCAGTTAAGAAAATTTATTAGGTACCGACTTAAGTTTCTTAATTAAAATTTAACGTATTAAATAAATAGGCACTATAAAACTAAAACAGAACCATACGACGTTACGTTGTTGAAATATAAATAATAAATAGATATACACATACTTGTGGATAGAGACAACACACATTGCTCTGACACTAAAGTAGGCAGACAAAACACTTGTCTTATGGAATCGGATATAAGGAAGGCACCATAAACATTCAGACCCGATAAAATGTAACGAGTGTTTTTTTTTTTCATTAACCCGTCCGGGAATCGTACCCTTCAGAAGTCTTCAGAAATGGCGACACCGACGGAGGTCGTCAAAAAATATGAAGTGTTACTAGTAAATAGTAAGTTGTATTAGTCATTCGATCTACACCTGTTACACATCACAATTGGCATGAATCTCAATAGGCCATATACTGCAGAACCAAACTAAAATAAACAGAGTTTCAATCGATCAAAATTAGAATATGAAGACGAAACGGCAAAGTCCGAGCACATTGGCAGAATTGGCGAGAAACTTCTTCCTTCGAGAACTCGTGCGTTCGAGTCCCTCGCCAAGGCTGTCCAAGGGAATTTCAGTCAGCCATCACTACCATTTCTGCACAGGGAGGACAACTCGCTGGCCCATGACGTAAAAGAGAAAGCCGATCTTCTAGGTTCTCTTTTTGAGTCCAACTCGACTCGATGACAGGGGGAACTCATCTCACTATTGTGCTGAGGATGTGTGCTCCAGGGTTGGCACCAGTTCTAATGCGTCTTTTTTGGTACTCCTACTCTGAAGGCGTCGTCCCGATGACATGGAAGACAGCTTTGGTGCACCCGGTCCCTAAGAAACGCGCCGGCGCGTGGCGACCGCTTGGATCCGGGCAAGTACACACCGATCGCCATCACCTCCTTGTTCTCCAAATTAATAGAGTCCATTACAAACTGCCAGCTCTTGAGGTACTTAGAGGAGCACCAGTTGATTAGTGACCGCCAGTACGGCTTCCTTCGGGGTCGCTCAGCTGGTGATCTTCTTGTGTACCTCACTCATCGATGGGCGGAGGCAGTAGAGAGCAAGGGGAGGCCCTGGCAGTTTGGACATAGCAAAAGCCTTTGATCGGGTGTGGCACCAAGCGCTTCTCTCGAAGCTTCCATCATATGTAGTGGGCCGGCATGAAGTCTACTGGCTAGAAGCTCTACTGAGCACGACAGTACTTCATGCCGGCCCACTGCTTGCAACTTTATAAGGCGCAGGTTCGGCCGCACATGGAGTACTGTTCGCATCTCTAGGTGGGGGCGCCCCAGCGTCAGCTCCTTCCATCCAACAGTATCCAACGAAGAGCGACTACATCCCTTGGCATTGCGAAGAGACGTTTCATCTCTTTGCATTTTTTATAAGATTTACTACGGGGAGTCCTGCGAGGAATTGTTCGGATTAATCCCAGCCGCTGAATTTCACCATCCTACCTTACGGCATAGCCAAAAGGGACTTTATGGAATGTGCTGCCGTCAGCGGTATTTCCGAAGAAAAGAGCCTATACCTTTCTCAAAGGCAGGCAACCCATCTGCTATGCTTTTGGTATTGCGGAATATTCATGGGCGGCGGTAATCACTTACCATCACGTGAGCTACCTGCTCGTTTGCCTCCCTTCTCCATAAAAAAAGAAACGAAAATTAACACAACCGAATAAAAAATCTACAAACATCTTTTTTCTTTTTATTTGTCCTTCGACTTTTGTCGGGCCGCAGCGTGCAGATGACTGAAACTGCGATCGCCAATCTGTTTTCCAAGCGTAGTGATTATGGAAAACCATTGAAACCATTAAGGGAGAAGTCTATTTCATGCAGCGGACTTAACAGGTCGTTATTTACGTGGGTATGTTTTTAAACATTATTTCCCGCCATCTGTTCGTAGTCAATGTAAAGCATTTGAAGGTTTTCCTCTTCGTCGCCTATTAGCACCCCCTGGAGAGAAAGGTACTAATTTTCTAGTATTGTAATGCCGAATCCGATTGCCAAGCGTGGCGATTACGGCAAATTCTCCATTAGGGTAGACATAGAGGCATATGTCTTGCAGACTTTTATGGGCCGTTACTTATCATAGACACAGACATAGATAAGAATTATGTTATGTGTCTAAGTAAAAGTCACGATAGCCGAGTGGTTGGGTGGTCGGAATTTCGTTTCGGCAGGCTCGTACCAATGGGTTTTTCAAAAACTAATGTACGATGGCTTGGACATAAAGACGGCGACGGGCTCACCGCCTGTCACGTTTTCCCGAAAATATTCTTCGGTGGAAGGTGGGTCGAAAGGACTTAAATGTCTAGACTAGACCTTTTTATTGGGAATTGCGTGAAGATATTTATTATTATTTTTTATGTTATGTTTCAGTATTTGAATGATCGTTGATCCCATAAAGAAGGCGCGAACGTATGTATCTACAATATGGTGATGAGCATAGATAATACATATATAACTGGTGGTGAGCCTTTCACGTAATCCCAGACAACTCCGGCGAAGCGTAGGTCGAAAGATCTAAATTTGAAGAGACCTTTGACCTAACAGAATTGGGAATATGATCGTTAGTTTGAGTTTTATTCGCTGTAATCACATCTTTTGTTTGTCTTTTTACTTTTGGTTGTCTTTTTACTCTGTAAATGCTCAAAGCTCCGTTGCAATGCAATTAGTAATGGGAGACCTATTATCCTCGACATTTTTGCGAACGAAATATTTTTTGAGTTAAATATTAAATTTGAAATGCCGTAGAAATTGTAGGGCGCAAATAATACGCTATATATAAAATTTTATAAGCTACCAAAACGCTTCAGCTCCGCGCGGAAGACAATATATACGCATATGTTTTTGTATTAGCTAATCGCGTTAAGCACGTAGATTAAAGTGTTTGTAACTGCTTTTCATACAATTTGGAGCATGTTTTATGTATTTTATTTCCAATCCCATAAATATTTTAGTCATATAAATATAAAAGTTATAATTCGCCTTTGAAATATTAATTTAGGAATTCATTAACTTATTTTCAAGGTAAAATCAATTAACTTTTAGTCGTGTAGACTGTTTGAAAATAATGAAGAACTGTTCAATAGTTATATTTTGACCAAACATAAAACCTTAATGAATGATATATTAAACATTTCTAACAAACATTAGTAACGTTAAAAAGATTTATAAACAGTTTAGCCTATGTCTCTAATTATCCAAGTTCTTGGATTTTTCCGTAATCGCTTGGAATTCTACATGTGTGACGTTCTACACGCTCTCTTTTAATATTACGCAACATTATATTATATAAAAATATAGCGTACTGTTCTTGAGCGACCCTTTAGGTAATGTTTATATTATATATATTACATTAGAATATGTATTATATGTACCTAAGTAGATATCGTGTTATTTTTATAATAACTTTTTTTTATTGTGTCACTACTACTTTGCGTTACTAATCCTATTGTACTGTTTAAAAAAATATCTCCACGCCATTCCCAATACAGGGGTAGACAGAGGTCTAGTCTAGACAGTTAAGTCCCTTCGACCCACGTTCCACCAGAGACACTTTTCGGGACAACGTAACAGATGGTGAGCCCGTCGCCGCCTCAATGTCCAAGCAAACGATATAGTTCGTACATAAGTTTTTGAAAACTCTATTGGTACAGGCCTGCCTATAAAATTTGCTAAAATATTGGCAAGAATAACTATCAGACTACAACTGTAACCGACAAGTATCTTTGGTTACCATAGCAACACAAAACAAATTACATATGTTTATATTTTGAAGAAAATATTTCCAGACCCAGCGGTAACTTTGGGATACAAGCACTCAGATGAAAAAGCAATGTACTAGTTAAAATTTCATTAAAATTAAAGTCCATCCATCAACAACTATCGAGTTTTGTAGCCACTAGTAACCGGTGTTACAAGCTTGTGTTAAACATTTTAACACTATCTTTTCAGATAACAGCTTCAAATTTAAAGGTTGAGGTGCAAGCATTTATATTTTCCATAAGTAATGCCTTAGCAACAGAAACAACATTCAGCAAATGTTCTCAAATACTTTAGCTACCTCACGATAAGTACTTATAACTTGAATATTAATATTAAGTTGGTAGTCAGAAGTATGTGACTTATTATTCCCCGTTTCACTGTTAGAGCATATTTCCCTGTTTCACTATAGAAGCATTTTTTTATTTTATTGCTTAAGATTTGTATTAGTTATTGGTTTGGGTTAGAGAAAGACTTACTGTCTGTTAGGATGTTTCAAATAAGCTTGGGTGAAATATATGTGAAAGTACTGAATTGCGTGGACTATACTGTGTAGACCTCTATATTTTAACAGTTATAGAGCCACGCATCAGCTTTTGTTGTTGCATGAATGGGCCAGCTCGACCGGGGAAGTACCACGACCTCACAGATTACCAGCGTAAAGTAGAAGTCTAACAAACTTCTGCGTTTCGTCTGGTGAGTGCAGGTAACCGGTGGCCCACATACCCCAAGGGAGCACTCCAAGGGAGGCAACGCATCTGCTATTGCGGGTGTTCATGGGCGGCGGTAATCACTTACCATCATGTGAGCCACCTGCTTGTTTGCCTCCCTTTTCTATAAAAAAAAAATAGTGAAACTAAATAATAAAAAATCAAAAAATAAAACTAAACAATTGTTTATTTTACTCAACAAAACTGTAATAATCCATATGTACTAATGTATTACACTTTGTCAAAATTTTTGTACAATTTCAATAAATACATCACATGGCATAATGACAATAAATTAGGTAAATGACTTTATAATTAAAAAGAATAATACTTGTTCAATTTCATCAATATCATTATCAATCACTGTTTAAAATGTTTCGGATACAATTACTGAGCATTGTAAACTAAAAAAAGAGTTTGAATAAATAAATTTGAATTTCAGTTTACTTAATAAAATGGGATAAAACAACATTCTAATACCTTAAAATAAATTAATCTACAATAATGAAAATAATCAAATATGGGTCATAAATAACCATGGAAGTGATGCAGAAAGGATGTTATACATTAAAAAACTGTATTGTGCAGGTCATTTTTTTCTTAACACTAGTTTCGTTATTGTGTACATAAGTACAAGTCAAATCAGTAAAATATTATACACCTGATAACCTACAAAATACTGCCAAAATACATGCAGCCTGCAATAATTTCCAAAACAAAGTTATCAAGTTCAAATGTTTGTTTAGTTTTGTATTGCTTTCTTCTCCAAGCCCGCGGGATCCAAAATCGGCGGTTGCTTCTTGACAATACCAGACAGCAAGGTTTTGATCTGGGCAATTGCACGACCTGGGTTCAGGCCCTTCGGACAGGTCCTTGTGCAGTTCATGATTGTATGACAACGGTAAACTGAATAGGTGTCCTTCAGTTTTGACAATCTCTTCTCGGTGGCATCGTCACGAGAGTCAATTATCCACCTATAAGCCTGCATAAGAACAGCAGGACCAAGGTACTTGTCACCGTTCCACCAGTATGAAGGACAACTTGTGGAACAACAGGCACACAATACGCATTCATATAGACCGTCCAGTTTAGCACGGTCTTCAACGTCCTGCAATAGCTGAGTCTCCTTACCTTTAACAGATTCCTTATCACGCTGTAGCCATGGCTCTATCGATTGGTATTGACGATAGAAGTTACTCAAATCAGGCACGAGATCCTTCACAACGTACATGTGCGGTAAAGGATAGATTTTAGTGGGTTTCGAAAGATTTTTGTCGATATGACTGATGCATGCGAGTGTGTTAACACCGTCGATGTTCATAGCGCAGGAGCCGCACACGCCTTCGCGACACGACCGACGGAAAGTTAGTGTAGGGTCAATTTCATTCTTTATCTTGAGTAGTGCATCTAGCACCATCGGTGCACAGTCGTCTAAATCGACTTCATAGTTCTGAGTATACGGCTTCTTGTCAGGCTCGTCGGGGTTCCAGCGGTATACAGCAAATGTTTTCACTCTCTTTCCAAGGGCTGCTGACGTAGCAAAACTACGCAGGTGCCCAAAACTGCCCGAAGTCAATCGAAGCAATGGCATTATGTAATGTTCTATTTATTCCAAAGAATTATTTTTATACAACACTACACAGAATGGGTAAATGAGTTAAAATTGATTTATTTTTTCGAGGTTCGCTAGTTCGATCGTATTTATTGTAAATACATATAGAAGAAATGCAGACACGTCTTAGTATGTTTTTATTTTTTCTTGGTTTGAAATTTGTAATCTGACATTGACATAATACTTTTTTTTTCTAGAGCTCGTAGGGGAATTGGCAATAGAGTATAATATCTGCTAAAGTCATATTGATATTTTGTTACTTTTAAAGCACTTGAAAAGCTCATGAAGTATATCAATCTAGGGGTATGCATTTTTACATTAAGTGGTTAGACCTAATGGTTAAGTGATAAAGGAACCAGCCCTCTTGTCATCGGCGGCTACGAGGATCCCAGATACAATTCCTGTGTAGAGTGCACGGATCCCACGGACCAATCGTCTCTACGGCAAGTATATAGTTTCCCTTCAAACTCATATTTGCTCCATTTACCCGATTCAACTGCCTCTGATGCCGCCCCGGCCCTTAACGAAGTTCCCTTGATAAGAGAGGTCACAAATGTATTAACGCAAGTAGTGACCTACAGGCTAGCTTTCCTCCTCTCTCAGAGGACCAAAGGAAGCCCTCAGATTCGTACCGCCCTGTCTTAATATTCCACAAGGCTTTTAAGCCAAGGTAATATTTATGAAAATTAGAGCCCTTCATGGGTGATTTCATTTAAGGAACCGTGACGAGACAGTCAGCACTGTTTTGGCATGAAAACCCATGGAGGCCCATCTGGTCAACGTCGGAGCCACAAGGACATCGTTATGATAAAAACTTGCCTTAGTAGATCCGATCTTGTCTGTGATAGTAAAAATGTAATGAAAAAAAAAATATATTAAGTTTAGTATATTTCTTAGTTCGTATCTTTATAATCTTCTAAACAAAACACTAAAAATATAGTGCTTTAATTTAATGTATTTTTTTTAAAACAAACTAAATTTTCAAAGCCAGAAATTTTCTTTATCGATGTTTATGACTCTATATTACTGAAACTGAAGTAAGCTTTTGGTATTTTATGAACAATAATTAATATAATAGATAGATACGTAAGAAGGATTTTTTTCCACTTACACTTGACTATCACTGGTATCAGAAGAGTTATAATTTACTCAATGAAATAGGAACTGCATTGTTTGTGCATTTGCAGTATGAAATGTCAATAAATGTTTTTTGCTTATTTGAGCTTTTTAGTCTGTAATAAAATAATAATAAAAAATAAATGAATAGATAGGATCAACATCACATACATTGCTCTAATCCCAAAGTAAGCAGCTCTACCACTTGTGATAAGGAATCGAAAGACCCAGACCCGAGAAAATATAGTAAAAGTGGTTTTTCTACATTGACCCGTCCGGGAATTGAACCACAGAGATAGCGACACCTTTACCAGCACATCGGGTGTATTTGCCACTCGACCGCGGAGATCGCCAATTTTTTATTACGTATCTCACACACATTGTTATGTAGCCTGTGGTTATTGTCAAAATTTGGCGGGAACTTGGAACTATTGCAAATTTTTTGACAAATTTTTGACAAATATAACACTAAGTAACTTCCTAGTAAAGTAGGCACGTGATTTTGTTTACAAACAACAAAATGTAATTAAATAAATTTTGAAATTATTAAAACCATGAAAAACAGTGATAAACTGTCGAATGAAACAGATTCTCCAAAGACACCGGGTGGTATCAGTAAGTCCCTATTAACGCCTATAAGACGGCTTGGACTTTCCCGCAAATGGAAGAGATCGGGACCGTCGCCGTTCGTCTCGCCTCTCGCAAGTAATACTGAAAAAAATGTCGCTAATGAAAGGGAGGAGAAAAAGTCAAGAAAAAGAAAATTGTGTGTTGATGATGATGAACACTTACAACTTTCGCCCGTAACCGACACAGTTGACAGTGTTATTATTTCTACACCGCCAAAGGCTAATGCTAATACAGATAGTACTCCCATCAGAAGAGTTTCCGTTACACGAAAAAAGTCTAAAGCATTGATTTCATCATCAAGTGTTACAAATAATAAAGAGAATTGTATTTCTGTTGAAAAAGACATTGACATTGTCGAAAATCAAATACAAAACGATCTAAGGGATCGTCCAGAAGATGAGCTGCCTAAAGAAATGGTTCCAGAAACAGAAGAGGTTAGTATAAACTTGAAAGTTAAAAATAAGTCACCTAGAAAAGCAACATTAAATGAAGAAAATGATACCATATCAGAGGATTTTAAAAATAACGATGAGATGGATAGTAATTTAAGACAAATTGATAATGTAGTTAAATTGGAACCAAAAATACCGAATAACCTCACAAAAGAATGTATTGTTGTCATACAAAACAAAATTCTAAAAGCTGTGAAGAAAGAGGAAACTAAAACAAATGATATTTGTAATAATAATGATAAGTTGATGTCTCAAGTTTTATTTGATTCTGATACAGATGATGTTCCACTAAGTCATATCAATAAAAAAGAGAATTTACCTAAAAATGAAAGATTAAATTTAGATGATGATTTTGTGGATAGTACTAATAATATAATACCTAAGGCGCAGCAATCAAAAAATAAAACTTCAACAAGCAGTAAAAAGAACTTGAACAAATCTAATAAAATCAAAAAGCATACAGAAGAAAATCTTAAAGAAAAAGTAGATAAATCCGAAACCTTAAAGCCATTGTCACAAAGTTCTAATTCATTTGATGATGATGATGATGATTTTGAACCTAACAAAAGAACTATATTAGTTCGTAAATCCTATGACAAAGTTATAAAACCATTAAAAGCGAAATCAACAGGTTCAATAACACAGAAAGATATAGATGAACTGAAAGCTCGTATTGAAATGAAAAAGAAGATACTTATAGCAAAATCAATGACTGAGGATACAGAAGAGTTAAGAGGTTTAATAAAGAAGTGGCAGAAAGGTTGCCAGGATGCTCTAATGGAGCTTTTAGAGTTAATGAAGAAGAAATTACCTGATCAAACTAACATGGATCATTCTTACATATTACAAATGTTAAAGATACCGCCTGCCCTAGTAGGCTATGATCCTGAGAATGATTGTTTTCATAGTCCTGACGATAACAGCATTCTTGCATCAACAATTAATGATTTGTAATATCTTATTTATTCTATTATTATTTAGGTTAAGATTTTAAAGAATAATTTAACATGCTATGTTAACAATACAGATAATTTATTATAATTTGATTTTACATGTTCTAAGTAAATAAATATGAAATTTTCTTATTAATTATTATCTTATATTGAATTTGAATGTTAAATACATTGTAGTCTCTTGTGAAATTAGTCTATCAAATTTTTATCACAAAGTATGTAAACATATACATTTACAACCACATGAGGTATTGGCATATGAATGATGTCACTCATTCTCATTTTTATGGTTGCCATAAAAGCGGCCTCAGGTAAGCCAGTCCAAATGCAATGGTTATTGATATGTGGCAGGATAACCATCTCGAAAACTACCTGAACACAATTAAGTAGACTGTACATTTTCAGCAATGTCCATGTTTCAAGGTACCTATTTGTATACCAAGTGGGAAGTTTATACCAAATCTTTAATGTAAAAGCGAGCGTCCTACAATGTTTTTGCTGGCTATTATAAACACCTGTAACACTAAAAGGACCTGCAAATTCATTTTTGGCCTTCAAAGAAACTATTGGGGAGGACATATGAGCTTGGATTACTTTACCACTTGAATTTAGCACAACAGCTGCAGAGCAGCTGCATGGCGATTATAGAAGAGCAAATGTTCTGCAGTGGATTTTTACTGTAACTCACTTGTGGAGCCATTTATATTCAAAAGGGTTGAGGGTCTGGCTTGGTGAGGCCTCTAATACTTTATATTATACATGTTCATCACTTAAAAAAATTGTCATTTTCTTTCTTTTTTGGTACAACAAACAGCTAACAAGTAAACTAAAACTAAACACTTCACAAATGATTTTTTCATTTTAAAAGGGCATCAATATAAGACTCAAAATATTTATGAGTTTATTTTGAAAAATAAAGTTGTTATTGAATAATTACCTTGCACCATTCTGCATGAAAATATAAAAGGTAAATGTATGTAAGGTGTATGTTAAGGAAAAGGAATAAGCTACCTAAGTTAACCATAAAATGGTGTTAAAGGTTCTAATTAATTGCATTCTCATAATACAATAAATATACCAAATTAGTTAATAAAGCACCTGTGGATGCAAGCACTCCGCACCCTAAAACCTTCATAGCTAGCAAAACAGACATTTTCTTGTACTTTGAGTGAAATAAATAATCTTAATTAATAAATGAAAATTTGAATTACAATTCTATTCATATTGAGTATCCACCACCTTGGGAGTGGAAGTAAAACCTGTAATAATAGTGCAAGTAAATAAATAAATAAGTATACAAAAGGATGATCCTCCAAAGCGAATTAATATGGTCTAAGATATTTATATGAAAATAATAAAAAAAAGAGTTAATGGTATAAATTATATTTTGTACAATTCTAGCAACTATCTTTTATCATTATACATTCTAAAACCGGTGCGATCGTACAGGATTTTCAGGGTCAAACAGTTTTGGATCTTTAAGGAACACTTTATCTTTGTAATAATAGGGCATGTATGCACAATTCTGAGCTTTCTTTATTTCATTTTCGACCAATTCTTGCTTACTTTTACAAAGACCCGTTATATGTCTTCCATAAATCCTACCGGTGTAAGGGCTTTGGAATTGAGACAGAAGCCTGTAATTTTTATAGTCAGGGGTTATATTAAGTTTGCAAAGTATGCATTGGCGTCTTTCTTTTTTGTACGGATTTTCCATTTCAATTGGGGCGTCATTTTCAGAAGCCGTTGACGATGACCTTATTGATGTTATTATGAAACGATGTGATGTAGAATCTGAAAAAGTATAACTTGTGATTTAAATCTTGTATTTTGGTCTTATTGTTATTCGTAATTTCAAATTGCAACACTTACATATATTTCGTGGCAATATTTTACCTAGTAACGTCATTGTTTTATTTGTCTTTTTTTTTGAATTTTATGAGTTTTGCTATATACGTTATTATATTTTTTATTTAAATTTAAAATTATTGAAATTTTAAGTTGACATAATAACCTCAACCTCTGAATCAACTCCACAGAGTACATCCTTAGATTTATATAGATAATATGAATGTAACGTATTATTTATGGATTACATTATTAATACCAAAGACTAATATTAATAAATACTACATAATCTCTAACTGCGATCATCCCACAATTTCAATCAATGCTATGATTTAAACCTCGAAATTCAAAATATCGGTCTGTGGAGATGTTGCACAAATATTACTAGAATAGGAACCAGGACTAAGTACATATTTATACAAGGTGAATGTTCCGCTACTAGTGCCCTTATTGCCGTGTTTATGCACTTAGTATATACAGATACCTAGTAATAAACAATCTACCTACTTAAAATAAATAATACAAATAATACAGCCATACACACTCACATCTATTACCAACTTGAACTCAAAGTGAAAGAGGACAGAAAGAGCCGCGCGATCCTGACTTGAGTTGCCTTGCTGAATTATACATACATTAATTCTAAACTGAACTTACTAACTAACTAACTGTTTTTAATTATCGATGTATGTCTAAAGATTGTAAGACTAAAATGCATTATTTGAAACACCAAAAAGTATATAATCATTGCGTTACCCGCTATGTTTATTGCGTGAAATACTGAACCATTGCTAGGTAGTCAGACATAGACAATAGGGTCTAACATTCAGTGTGAGGCTACGGAATCAATAGGCGAATAATCGAAAAAAAAATACGAAGTCAATGATTAGCAGATAAGTCACAGTAGTCGAGCGGTTGGATGGTCGGAATTTCGAGTCAAGTGACCCGAGTTCGATCCCCAGGTGGCAGGCTCGTACCAATGGGTTTTTCAAAAACTTATGTAAGAATGATATCGTTGGCTTGGACATAAAGAGGGCGGCGGGCTCACCACCTGTCACGTTGTCCCGAAAATATCTTTGGTGGAAGATGGGTCAAACGGACTTAATTGTCTAAACCAGACCTCTGTCTACACCTGTATTGGGAATTGCATGAAGATATTAATAATGAGCAGTTTTTTTTAGTTTTTTAATTGTCTGGACTTCTACCCATTCTGTCATGATTTTCATTGTCATCATCATCATCATCTTATAATAAATAACGTTTGATGAGATTTTGAAAAATAAAATCATTTTTATTTTTTTGTTTATTTTCTTTTATTATGCAATTTTATTGATTTTAAAGCATATTTATGCTGAACTTTTATGTTATTAAATTAAAGAGAAAAAGTTAAAAAAAAGTTATTTCCTTTTAACTCTATTTTAGGTGTTTTAATTATTGATTATTTAGTATTATATAGTCACTAATTATTCATTGGGGGTCATTGTAGAAGCGTGCTCGTCGCGACCCCTGCCAGCCCTTTTCAGGGCTGCAATTCTACACAGCTGCGCACCCATGCCAACGAGGGTTAGGGCGTCCCCCCAAGGCGACGCACACCAGTTCGTCCCCGTTGGTATGGAATGCAGCGCGCAAAGCGGCGATGGGGACCGCCACCCGTCACGCACAGCCCGACACAGCGGAAGGTGGAGGACGGAGTGCAGAGTTGGGACGTGGAATGTTAGAGGAGGCATGAGAGATAAGACGAATGAGTTGATTGAAATAATGAAAGAAAGAGAATTAGATGTCGTGTGTTTGTCGGAGACCAAGCGGAAGGGCAGCGGTACTGAAGAGCTCCCTGGCGTGGCGTTAGCTCTATGGTCCGGAGTCCCGGAGAGCGAGAGCGCCTGCCAGGGAGTGGGGGTGCTGCTGTCGTCTCGGCTGGTCGATGTTATGACTGAATATAAGGTTGTGAACACGAGACTTCTCTGGGTTCGCTTTAAATTGGGACTGACGAAGTTATTCCTTTAGGCTGTTAATGCACCGGTAGCTCCGTCGTCCAGAGCTGAGCTGGAGGAGTTTTGGGATAATATAAGAGAAGTTCTAGACTTGGTTAGAGGAAACGAAAGAATTGTTGTATGTGGTGATTTGAATGGATGGGTTGGTACCGCTCGGCCAGGGTACGAATCGGTGCTTGGAATGTTTGGTGATAAAAGGGTTAACGATGCTGGCAAGCTTATACTGGCTGTATGCAAGGAAAAGGGTCTTCTTGTGACAAACACTATGTTTAGTCACAAGAAAATCCATATGTATACTAGAACAAGAGAGAATGAGAGAAGTATGATCGATTTATTCCTGGTGGATGGCCGACTGCGAAAACAGGTGATGGATACGCGAGTGTTCCGGGGTGCTGACCTGGAAACGGATAACTATCTAGTGATTACTAGATTTAGGGGTCTGTTCGCGGGTTGGCGCCACCAGACGGCGATACCAGAACCACAGTCGGTCAGTAGCATCCGAAGCTGGAAGCTTCAGGAATCGGACACTAGGGATAAATATCAAGCAAGGGTAGCCGAAAAGCTGGACAGCATCGATGTCAGGAAAGAATGTGTGGAAGAAATATGGCAGAGCCTTAGAGATGGAACTGTGAAAAGAGGTAGTAGTAAAAAGGGTGATGCATGGTGGAATGACGAAGTGAAAGAAGCTGTAAATAAGAAGAAGAAAGCATGGTTAGACTACTTGGCCTCTAGTAATGATAAGTATATGATAGAGAAGAGGAAAGAAAGATATAAGCTCCAGAAAGTTCACACGAAAGCATTGATTGAGGAAGTGCGTGAAAGGAGTAGAATGGAAGCGGACGAAAGGTTGTCGCACAACTTCAAGGAGAACTCCAAACTCTTCTGGAAAGAGGTTGGAAGGACCCGGAGTGGTGCGACAGCCTTAAGAATGAATAAAGTGCTTTCGGGAACCAATGACGTCCTCTCAGAAAAATCGGACGTCATGCAGCGATGGAGCGAATTTTATAGAGAGATGTATGCGTGTGATGATCTTAGAGGGGGATCCGGGGGTGACGCCGTGACTGGTACGCCAGACTCGGACCTCGATGACACTGAGGTCATCAGTATGAAAGAGATTGAATGTGCGATTAGAAGTTTGAAATGTGGTAAGGCTGCGGGACTAGACAGAGTTACTGCTGAAATGGTCAAGTATGGTGGGCCACGCGTCTGGGACAGCTTTCATCTGCTGTGCAATTTGTGCTGGCGAACGGGGGCTGTTCCGGATGATTGGCGATCCGCGGTCATTGTGCCTTTATATAAAGGTAAAGGTTCACATTATGACTGCGGGTGCTATTGATAAGGTTGTAAGGTAGAAAATGTGGGAACTGTTGCCGGGGTATAGTGTGGATGGTCAATTGCTAAGGGCTGTGCAGTCACTTTACTGTGACTGTAAAGCCTGTGTGCGGGTAGGGCATGACCTGTCACCCATGTTTAGCGTCCAAACGGGCGTAAAACAGGGTTGTGTCATGTCTTCCTGGCTGTTCATACTGTATCTCGACAGCTGTTTACAGAAGCTGAAAGATAGCTGTTTGGGTGTGAAATTGGGTGACATAAAAGTAAATTGTCTGCTTTATGCTGATGATAAAATAAATAAATAAATAAATATCTTCACGCAATTCCCAATACAGGGGTAGACAGAGGGTATATATATATATATATATATATATATATATATATATATATATATATATATATATATATATATATATATATATATATATATATATATATATATATATATATATATAGCGTTAGCTTATAACATCTCTTCCCTAGGTGGTTGCAACAAAGGGAAAAGCGTTGAAAGTACTAGAGGTTACCTACAGGTGGCAGGACAACCCGCTTGCCAAGGCCAATCCGCTTGCCAAGAATGGTGATTATGGCAAATCCTACCTATGGGAGAGGCCTGTGTCCTGCAATGGATTTTAACAGGCCGATATGTGTGTGCGTGTGTGTGGCAGGACAATATTTAATACATTCTCTTATATAATTATAAGAGAACGGTTTTGAAAATGAACAGCTGAAGTATGTTTCTTGACGGGGCACAGGGACGTACGGCTTTGGTTTTTTTCAGATTTGAATTTAGATTTCGGTATCAATAACTGTTATGGATCGAATTATCTATTTTTTTTTTCAGTTACAGATTTTAATAATGCAAAAGCTACGCGCCGAGTGTATTTGGTCGGTTGGGCGAACTAGAAACTCTGTGTTTCTCATTTCGACTACGAAATTAATCGAAACTATTGTAATTGATTCTGATAAATATCTATACAATTTTTGAAAGTTTTAGATTCATTTTAATTCCGTATATCTGATAGCTTCGATTACTGTCACAGAGCTCTATAACATCCCTAAAGGAAAAGGAATGGTCGATCCTTCACACAGACTCTTTTTATTTCGTTATTCGTATGTGGGCATAGTCTTTATGTCTTTTTGTGGCTAACATAGTCTTTATCATAAAACACAAAGAATCGCGTAATATTTTTATAAGTATCACGAGTATAGGTGGTTGGGTGATCGTAATTCGAGTCAAGAGACCCGAGTTTGATCCCCAGGTGGCAGGCTGGTGCCAAAGGGTGTTTTCAAGAAGTTACGTGCGATTTATATCGTTGCCTTGGAATGGGCTAAAGACGGCGACGGCCTCACCACCTGTCACGTTTCACTAAAAAATATCTTTGATGGAAGGTGGGTCTAAAAGACTTAATTGTCTAGACCACTGTCTACCCCAGTATTCGGAATGGCGTGTAGATATTGATTATTAGTTTTGCGAATATTAAATTTATAAGGTTGTTACATAAATATTCTTTAATAACCTTTCGTTTGTAAAGGACATCGTCAACTGAATATAATTCAAAATGCTTGGTACAGACTGGTATCTGAAACCACATCAAATACTATCTAAAGTAGTTAATTTTGTTGCATGTTACAGTGTTGTACGTATAGACACACTTTAACATCAGCTTCCGAAAAATATAATATTTTGTAGAAATATTGGATCCGATCTACTTGGACTTTGGCTTACGGATTCTAATAATCTGGCGCCATAGTCATGATTCACCACCTAAGTGGGGATAAAGGCGACTAATAAAAATCTCATATTATTTGGTATAATATTATTATATAATTGTCATTACAAAAACGTCAATGTTAGCAAAAATAATCACAGTCTGACACTTCTAATCTAAGCAACTTGTTTAGAATCTAGATTCAAATAGAATTTAGACATTTACTCAATTGCCTTTACTTAAAACTATTTTAAACATGCAACACCACACTAAATTACATTGTTAATCTACAAATTTCTAGCCTATAGACTTCGCTCACAATCTATCTTACTGTACATTATTATAACTATATCTCTTGTCAATAATTTGGGAAACATTGACGTTATAACCTTTAATACTTATAATTAACAAACGGAACTATTCAGTTAACTTGATTAAAATAAATAAGATGGTGCTACATTTTTGTTTTTATTATTAATACATGCTGTTTTTAATCACTGGCAACACAAAGATTTGATTTATTCAAATGAATGAAAACATGAACATTAGTTACTGTTAATTTTTACAATATTTCATTATTATAGTGTTACTTGTTTTATTTTACTTTTGTGAATGATAAATCAGTAATCGCTGTGGCTTTCAATAATTTATGGCACCATCTTATTCTATGGTAACTCGTTATTCAGGTATCTCAAAGTCAATGTTTAAAGTTGGCACCCTAAAACAAAGTCCTCTACCGGTTAAGTATAAAAAAATATTATAAAATTACCCTTGGAAAGCGTTGGACCAATCATAATTGCTAACATCCTTACTAGCCACCTTACAAGACACTCTTACGAGGCCCTTAATTATTATAAATTATACAAAACTAATATTTACACATGGACTAACAGTCAATTAGCTAAAAGTACTAAGGGGCTTATTTGAGCCTTCTTTTTAAAAATGGAATGCAGTTGTTGTTTTTAATGATTACATATGATGAATTACACTTTTTAATAAAATTAATACAGTTGTATACTTTTTTGATTAGTTATGGGATCATTATAATTAAATTTATTAATTTGACAATGTCATGGTTTTTAAAAAAATACATTAATTTAATGTTGTCGTTTCAACAGCGTTAAAAATTTAGGATCTCGATTGAATATATTGACTTTATATAGTAGCCGACTTTAGGGAAGTAACAAAATATTACTTGTAAAAAATAATTAAGTACAATACAGGCTTGATTTAGTACATGTTACTGTAGATTACTATAATATCCCCATTAGACGGTTTAAGTTCATTTATAATTATATAATTGAGCATAATTTAGTGAGTGATTCGAATTTGCGTTCACTTAAGCCCCATTTTGTTCTTACCGGTTTGAGCAATATAAGGTTTGATATGCCTTTACAGAGCATAACATGTCAAATTTGGGTTTTGGGTCGTTGGGAAAACGGGCTTTTCAATACATATTATTACAGATCAATAATAATGTACTATTTCAATAATACAAAAAATAAATAAAATTTACCGAGTTGTAAGAAGAGAAGAGAGCTTCGAAATGAGCTTGTATCATACAAATAATGCAGCGACCTTTTGAATATTTAAGCACTCTTCGCACAGACATTTCATAATTACAGATGTGGATCAGTTGCACACTCGGCGGAGGCAGTTTATGTCGGTGTGTGGAGTGTGAAGCGGCGGGGATCGGGAGGCGGGAGCGGGACGGCGCTAGCCGCGCTTGAAGCGCAGGATGGTGAGCGTGACGACGAGGAAGAGCGCGATCCAGGCGAGCGTGGCCACGAAGCCCATGTAGACGTCGGGGTCCCGCAGCGGCCAGCCGCGCGTCAGCACGGAGCGCAGCGAGGTGGTGGCCAGCGTGAGCGGCAGGCACAGCGCCACGTAGCGCAGCGCCCACGGCATGCCCTCGATGGGCCAGATGACGCCGCTCAGCAGCAGCGTGGGGTAGAACGAGCCCAGCGCCAGCTGGATCGCGTTGCGCTCCAGCTCGCACGCGGCCGAGATCACGAACCCGAAGCACATGCCGCACAGCCCTGCGCACAGCACTCGTTGACCAGTGGGTACTTGACCAGTAGGTGACATACATCCCTTACGCAAATAGATCCCTTATGGGCACTATGAGCTGTATTCAATATACGAGGAAAAGAGACCGGGCACTCTACTCTGCTTATTATTTATTAGCAATAAGCAACGTTAACCACATAAGGTTCGATGAAAAGTGAGTCCCAAGGATTTCATTGTGTAGACCTCTGTATACCCCAGTATGACCAATTTTATGACGAAAAATTAAAAAAAATATCTAGTAATCTTCTTACTTACAATTTACATAACAATTAAACTATAGCATAAATTCATTATCATAGTAACATTAATATCAAGCAGTTGGATTTAAGGCTTAGTACCTAAAACAACCTTATTATTATAATACTTCTTCTGTGCCTTTGAGTCGTCAGGATCAAACAACACTTTTAAATATTTCAGATGTTCACTGGCAGCTTAAGAAAACGTTTAAGCGAATGCCTTACTAATATTCCGAATTTCGATTTAAATTAAAATAATTAAGTATAAGTTTTACAGTAGGGTATTCTTTTTCCTACATATTTCTTGAAACATAATATATAAATTCATTAGTTTGGAATATAATAGTTTGACTTGTCATATGAAGAAATGCGTTATAACTCACTTAAATTAAAAAAATGCTTGCTAAACTAACTCTCCCTAGTTATTTAAACCAATAAATCCCAATAATATTTATAATTTCTTTATAAAATCTTTATAACATAATGTATAAAGTTATGAGCAGCACAACAACTAAAATTTAATAAACATCAGAAAAATAACATGCCAAATATATGTAAATAATATGAAAGAAACTGACCTTGCAACAAAGTGAGCATGATGACATATGCGATGTTTCCATTGCTCTTAACGCCAAATACCAAGATCATGAAAATGAGTACCAAGGCCGTCTGTCCGCACATCACTACAAACTGGGTTACCACGTGAGAGAATAAAATCTCCCCGGGAGACACTCCAGCTACCCAAGATCTATCTAGAAGACCTTCCATTCTTTCCACAATTAAAGCTGATGACGTAAGTGCCACGGCCAAGAAGAAAACAATTCTGTAAAAAAAAAAACAAAACGTAAAAAACATCATATACTTATTGTAAAGTATGTGATTCTACGTAATGAATTCGACCATGAAAGTGACGACAATTACAGTCAGAACTCAAGAAATTAATTGAAAACGTATTTTGCGTTTATTATTTTACATTTTGAATATTAATGATTTGTTATTCTTACTTTTAATTTCCTTATTTTTTACTTTTAAATACAGTATTAAAGACGTGTAAGTATTTTTTAAAAAAATATATAACCGTTGTTAAAATCCAGAAAACTTTTTTTTTAATTTTTGTAGGCATTACGTACTCTTTGATATTCGTTCCGTTTCTCTTTTCAAAGATTGTTCATTTCACTAACTTTAATAAAAAAAACTAGTGAGAGCGTGGCCGGATTTAGCTAGTATAAATTTAAAATATCTAATAAAGATGTATAAGGAATTTAATATTATTTGGAAAACTTCTAATAAATATATATTGAAAAGAATAGCAGGTAAACTACGTGTGATAAATTTTATGCATAGATTTGATTGTGAAAATGGCAGTGCATTATGTACTGGTTGAAACTTACGTCAAAATTACTCCAGGCGCAACGAAGTCAGTAAAGGATGGGTTGTTGTCACCGTAAATCGGGTCGTTGAAGTCGATTGGTATATCTCCCACTTTAGGATTGTAGTTGCACGTTTGAAGCAGATCCTAAAAATAAAAATTTACTTTAATTTTTACTTAATACAAATTAAACCCATATTATGGTAAAATAAGAAGTTAGGTAGGTAATAAGGTCGTTGGGGATAATAAGGTAAAATGATTACTTATATATACATACAATTAAGGACATTTAATAAATAAATTAATAGATAATCAGATATGGCCAACATCACTTAATCTACTATATACTCCGATTCCAAAGTAAGTAGCTAAAGTTCTTTTGTTTATGGAAGGTACTACAAACATCAAGACCTGAAAAAAATAAGAAAGAGTGGTTTTCTACATTGACCCATCCAGAAGACGCAGAGTTAGCGACACTAGCGACATTTTCCATACATTTAATATAAAATAGATTATAAAAAATATTACTTAATAATCAAATTAAACGAAACACAGTTGGAAGCCTTGTGGTGAATTTGTTAGACCAAAAGGCAAAATATTTTTTTGTATATTTTAACCTAATAAATATTCGTCATATAATTTATATACTGTAGCATAACTAAAACAATATTTATATCTTAATATATAAGACGTATGTATTATATTACATGTATATTTTACTATTATGCTTATGTATGTATTTTTACACTTACCTTTGCAAAGTCTCGGTATGAGAATTGTATATCCCGGTTCAGCATGAGTCCTATCTGCTGGTTGGACATGTCCAACCACACCTGCACTTCGGACAACATGATAGTTTCGTTGTCTGCTGTATCCGCTGTGAAAGGATTTGTTTATGATTAGCAGTTAATTAAATTGGAAAGTTTGTTCTAAGCTACTTCTTATAATTTATACTTGTGATTGTTGTCACTTGTTGAAATCGCAATGCATTAAAATTCATTATTGAACACAATTCACTGTTATTTAATAAATAAATATAAATATCTTCACGCAATTCCCAATACAGGGATAGACAGAGGTCAAGTCTAGACAATTAAGTCCCTTTGACCCACCTTCCACCGATGATATTTTCGGGACAATGTGACAGGTGGTGAGCCCGTCGCCGCCTTTATGTCCAAGCCAACGATATTCGTACATAAGTTTTTGAAAAACCCATTGGTACGTGCCTGCCACCTGGGGATCGATCTCGGGTCTCTCGACTCGAAATTTCGACCACCCAACCACTCGGCTACTTGTTATTTAATGATTTATTAATTAACCGACCGGTTTCGCCTTACGGCATCATCAGGGCATTGGTTATTATCATTTATACTACTTCTTCTTTTATTTTTTTTAGTAATGGTCTATTAAAGTCCACTCTAGGATAAAGACCACTCCTGTAACGAGATTATAATCGTTGCTCATGGCCCTTACCTGCGAGCAAAGATTATAACCTCGTGCCAGGAACGATTTACTTGAATCGCATACCTAATAAAGGTGCGTGTATGAAATCAAATTTCAAATAAAAAGAGATTTTGAATTAATTTCATTGAAAGAATCAAAAGATGAATGTAAGGAACGTGACATCTGGCGAAGTGTTTTTTCTGGTCCCCTCATCAGGGACTATGTATGAAGATATTTATTATAATTATTTAAAATCTCCTGTCCACATACTAACATATAGATTTAGTAGAGTCTTACCTAGAGCCAGTCTAGCCACGAGAGCGTCTGTATAGTTTTCATTGAAGTAGAGGGCGCCCCAAGCGTCGCCGTCCTTTACTGCCTGTATCGCCGACTCCACGTCGAAGTAGTACTGCTTGATGATGGACTGGTTCTTCAGGTGGTCGAGGTACCGGCACGAGAGGTTTTTCATGGAGCAAGACGAGTTGTACGGACAGTAGCCGTCTAGGACGTTCACGTCATCGTTCACAATCGCCTGTGGAAGGTTAAAGTGTTGCCAATTAAAGATTTGTATAACAATAAAGAAGTCGCGACAGCAAGCCGATACGGCAACAACTTGTTTTATTGATTTCTGAATAAAAACATAAAAATATCACTATGGATTTTTCATTATAGTAATTTATGTGGTAGTTTTATTTAAATATAGTGCTTTTTGTATAGTGTTTTATGTAAACTCACAAGTTTCAGTCCACTGGGATCGCGCCCGATGGCCAGACAGAAGAGGATCACTTGCATGACGGGCAACGCGAAGATGAACAACATCACTCCTATATTCCGCCACATCCGCAGGAAGTTCTTCTGAATTAAAGCCTTGATTTTACCCCGGGAAGTCCACTGCAAGATGAGATAAACAATTATGAGCTGTGTTAAGGGAATAAATTTATTTTTAGATTCGTTTTATTGTCGAAGATATTTATTTTAATAACACAAAATATTAAGTCACGTCACGATAGCCGAGTGGATGGGTGGTGGGGATTTCGAGTTAGGACACCCGAGTTCGATCCCCAGGTGGCAGGCTAGAACCAATGGGTTTTTCAAAAACTTACGTACGAATTATATCGTTGGCTTGGACATAAAGATGGCGTCGGGCTCACGTTGTTCCGAAAATACCTTTGGTGGAAGGTGGGTCAAAGGGACTTAATTGTCTAGACTAGACTTCTATCTACCCCTGTATTAGGAACTGCGTGAAGATAGTTATTTATTTATTTACAAAATATTTCAAGAGTTACTCTTGATCTTGTTGTGTACAAATTTATATCTTGTAGTGTATATATTCATATCTTGTTGCATACATATAAAACACATAAATTATGCCTTTACTAAGGCCAGTATTGTGAGGTAGGTTAGCCATAATATGGGTATTGTTAGAAAATGGAAAGGCTATCGTATTTCCAGAAATCTCGCTTCTTAGACTATACAGCGCATCATCATCGTGATATTTATCGATACGGTTATGTCTTCTATTGAAAGCCATTTATTTCTATATTCAAGACTGGTAACTTAGTTGCCACTTATAACAACCGTAGGAGGAAAGGGTGGTAAATTCTTTAGCCAATACCACTCGGCAAGAAAAAAATATGGATAAAAAAATTCTTGACTTACATTTAAACAATCGCCGCACTCTTCGCATTCAGTGGTTACGACTTCAGTCATTTTTCCGGGGAGCTGGAATTAAGGACAATAAATTATAAAAAATATGTACACATAAAGTCTAGATTTTATCAGTTCTAAATACAAGTTAACAATGGAAATCAAATAATTTATTAGATAATTTTTTCGAGACAGACATTACATACACCGATCCTCATTAATTTGTTTAATCAACCACAGTTTCGAAATGAGGTTTCTCTAACGGAGATGAAACAAAAAACTGTTTAGGTATCCTCTATATTCTTTCCCTTAGTTAGCTGATAAAAAAAATAGATAATAGACTACTCTATTAAGCATTTGGAAGCCGCCTTCTACCAAAGACATTGTTTGGGATAACGTGACAGGTGAGCCTGTCGCCGAATTTATGTCCGAGCCAAAGATATAAATCGTAAATAAGTTTTGAAAATAATTCATTTCTACGATTTTTCACATGGTGATCAAACTCGGGTCTCTGGACTCGAAATCCGATCACCCAACCACTCGGCTAATATAACTGATTAATAAAAAAAATTAACAAAACCACAAGAACATGACTCACATCTCCGTTGACTCCGTTGCCGTTGTCAACGATGAGCACCTCCTTGCTCTGGTGGAAGTTGAGGCCGACCACTTGAGCGTCCTCCGCCGCGTACGGCGCCTCCTCCCTTTTCGACATCTTGTTCAATCCCAAGCCTCCCCCCGACACGTTGAGTTCGACAACTTGGTTAGCTTGACCTGAAGTTAAAATATTTGGTAAGTTTTGTATATACTTTACTAGCAACACATAGTGTATAGAACTTTAACCTACATTCGGTAATAGGTGTTGGCACAGATTATAATGTATCCATATGAAAAAATTAAATAATTTAAAAATAATTTAAAAAATTTTACAACTCCATCAGTCGTCATCAAGCGAAGCTTTGTCAATCAGAAAAATGATAAAACGATCTATTACCTTTTACAATTTTTTTATGCTGTGAAGTGCATTATTAATAGTTGTTCCAAAATACGTAGTGATGCATTTAAATATGAGTAGACTTTTTAAATCGATTAGAAAGGCAGTTGGCTTAATATGGCAATAACATATCCGAAACTAAAAAAATAAGATCACGATTTAATATTGCGATTGAAAAACTCGAGTCGGTTCGGAAGTAATTGAATATACATAAAGGACAAAAGTAGTATTAGATGCACGTCACAATATTTACAAAAAGAAAAAGGCTAAGTATTTGTATATGCTAATTTATATGTATGTGGTATCTTAATGGAATAACGTTCGAAATCAGAAGCCATACATTAGTGTAACTGATGTACGTAGTTCTCACTGGCAAAAGTAGTATTTTTGTATTAAATAAAGGAATGATTTAAAAAAGTAACTGACATAGGCGGATTTCGAACCGTGACCTCCGCAATACACTGTAGAAATTCTAGTATTCCTAGTGTACATGTGCGTTGGTAACCGATGAAAATTAGGTGAAACGTTTGCTCTTTTGCCTTCTTTTTACATAAAAAAAAATACGCGCTACCAGAGAGTTACCTCACAAATCTGTCACTATAGTTTTTACTTGATATACTAATTTGTTATTTTTTTTTATTGCGGAAGACGCCAAAAAGCATATGAATTCAAAGAAAATTGTATTGACCTTTACGTTTTTTTTAAAGGACTGACGCCTCTGTTGTGTTTGTCGTCAATAATGTTGCAAGGTGTTGCTAATTAAAAAAAAAGAATATTTCCATAAAGCATGACACAACCTGACTGAGACATCTATCAGAAATCTCTCTAGGTAATTTCATGACAATAAAATCGCAAGGTTATGCTAATTTGCAATAAATCGTATGCAGTAACGCATTACAACGGGAAATACTATTTAAACGTTTAATTTCCGGGTGCGGAACAAAATATGAATACGCGTGATTTGCATCACATTTTTCTTAACGTTACGTAACGGAAAGCAGCTATGTTATAACTTCAACGGAGCGTTTATTATCTGTCTACATAAGAGGCATCAAAGAAAAAACGTGAGGATCACGAGTGAATAGTAATTCAATGTATTTTTTTTATTATGGAATAGATTATAGAGTACATTATATTTACCCTTTGATCTTATCCATTAGTTTTTGCGTATTTCATATACGTTACCTATGGTTTTTGACGTAAACGAATAAAAACCAAAGTCTGCAAACAATGGAACTACAGTTTTTTTTATAAAGTAGACTTTTTTGAGTTTTATTCTTTACGTCAGATAACTTATAAAATAATATATTTGTGTAGTTTTTTATGGCCTTCATAATGATTCTAATCTTACACTAATCTATAATGGATGGAAAAAAAGTTATTAATTTTAAGGTTAATAGAATCCTGTTACAATGTTGTACACATCTATAAACATTCGTTAAAAAAATTAACGTTATCTATGAAAAACTTTATTTCATTAATATAGCTTTTTTCATTAATTCACATATACGTTTAAACATTAATAAAAGCAAAACGTTTACATAAATATTTAATGATTTAAAGTACTTTATATATAAGGCTATCGTCAATATTGTTTGATAGTCACGATAGCCGAATGGTTGGGAGGTCGGAATTTCGAGTCAAGAGACCCGAGTTCGATACCCAAGTGGCAGGATCGTACCAATAGGGTTTTTCAAAAACTTATGTACGAATTACATCGTTGGCTTAGATATTAAGACGTCGACGGGCTAACCACCTGTCACGTTGTCCCGAAAATATCTTCGGTGGAAGGTGGGTCGAAGCGACGTAACTGTCTAGACTAGACCTCTGTCTACCCCATTATTGGGAATAGCGTGAAGATATTTATTTATTTTATACTTATTTTATATAATTTTTTATTTTCGCTGGTGTCGTAAGAGGTGGTTAAAAAGCCTTTATTATGGCAATGAAATCCGACAGAGGGTTGAATAACTATCTTAAAAAATACTTAATTACAAAAAATAATAAAGCTACAAAAAATCATGTCGTTGACCTGGAGATCGAACTCGGGATTCGAATCCGATCACCCAACCACTCGGCTATCGTGACTAAAATTGTTAATAGGAAAGTAAAAACAAAAGCGTCTGCGCAGTGTAAGTTGCTATTTGGTTTTGGCGCCATATTGATTTTCAGCTGTACTTACCCTGTCTTCTAGAGAGTTTGAGGAAAACATCTTCGAGAGAGATGCAACTGTACATGGTGAGTAAGGCTTGTGGTGACTCCTCAGCGAGAAGCCTTCCGCTTCTCATCAGACCGATCTGAAACAAAAAAAAATATTTTTTAAAATACTAGTAGAAATTGGCATTACATGTTGTATTCATTGCCATATATCTTATAAATAAAATAAATAAATATCTTCACGCAATTCCCAATACAGGGGTAGACAGAGGTCTAGTCTAAACAATTAAGTCGCTTCGACCCACCTTCCACCGAAGATATTTTCAGGAAACGTGACCGGTGGTGATCCCGTCGCCGTCTTTATGTCGAAGCCAACGATATAATTCGAAAATAAGTTTTTGAAAAACCATTGGTATGAGCCTGCCACCTGGGGACCGATTCGGGTTTCTTGACTCGAAATTCCGTCCACCCAACCACTCGGCTATCCTGACTTCATATATATTATTAAAATGAATAATTTAAAAAATCAACTGACCCGGGCAGGATTGGAATCTGCTGTACTGTTGCTACGGTACTTACTTATCGATCAGCATCGTCTAGAGTCTAGACTCTAGACCACTGTTTAGTCCTGAATGGCGTGACGAGATATTTTTCGTTTTAAATGCACCAAATATATTTAACACTGTAGTTAGCTTTTAATATATGAAGTCTAAGGTGCGTAGTGTCTGGTATTGTGGTCGCCAATCCGCTTGCCGAGCGTGATAATTACGGAAGAGAACCTTTGCCCTGTAGTGGACTTTAACAGACGGTTATTAATGTATGTACGAAGCTTGGTAAACCACCTACTATTAGACTAAGTAAACAACTTATCTCGACTATTGTCTATTGAGATTTTATTACTGTTTAGTATCATGTAAACATAGTAGACAAACGCTATTAGAATGCTAATAGCATTATTTAAACAAATACATGCGTTAAGTAGGCAACGTACGCACCGGTTTTCAAGGTGTCGCCATCTCGAGGTCCCGGGTTCGATTCCCGGTCGGGTCAATCTAGAAAAACAACTTTTTCCACGTTTTCCAGGGTCTGGGTGTTTGTGGTGCTTTCGTTGTTTCCGACACCCATACCACAAGTGCTTTAGCACCTTACATTGGGATTGGAGCAATGTATGTGATGTTGTCCCTATGTATATATGTATTTCTTGTACATAGCGACGATCTCAGTCGACGTGTGAAGTACGCACAAGGGGTGCGTAATTCAAGATATCGCCGACTTTGAGGTCTCTGTTCTCTCTGGCTACCCCGTCAGGGATTGTGCGTGAAGATAAATAAATAATCCTAATGGGCCTAGTTGCACCAATAAAGAAATTATTATATTATTTATTAAAATTATTATATTATTATTATTAATTTCTATCTTTGTCAGTGTTTGTGGTGCCCTTGTTGTTTCCGATTTCATCACATAAGTGCTTTAAAGCTACTTACTTTAGGATCAGAGCAATGTAATGATGTTGTCCCTATCTATGTATGGTTATTAATTTCGTAAATGTGGCGCAGACAAAGTTGCGTTAATCCGCTTGTTAATAATCAGGAGATTGCCACTTACGCAATGCGCTTGCCGCGCCTCCTCGATGTAATGGGTGGTGATGATGACAGTCTTGTCGCCGGAACTGGTGATGCGGACGAGGTGAGTCCAGATGGACTGGCGCAGCAGCGGGTCCACACCGACCGTGGGCTCGTCTAGGATGAGTAACTCCGGGTCGTGCATCAGAGCCACGGCGAAAGATACGCGCCGCTGCTGACCCCCACTGCGGAAGAGATTTAGTTTTTAACAAGTCGCGCATTCGAAACCATTGGCTTCTGTAAGCAAGTTATTTTATATAAATAACTAACATCGGATAAGTTATGAAAGTAGCATCTTAATCTATTAGGTATTGCTTTTTTTGATAACCTTCGTGAACAAAAGGCTTACGCAACGGTTGTTCGTGGTGAGGCCATTTTGAGGTTCCGAGTTCGAAACTCAGACTGGGTCAATATAGAAAAACACTAAACACAGATCCAGAGAATTAAATCTTTTCGACCCACATTTCACCGAAGCTTTTTTTGGGACAATGTGACAGGTCATGAACCTATTGCGGACTTCATGTCTGAGCCAACGCTATAAATCGTACATAGGTTTTGAAAAAAAAAACTTTCACGATCCTACTTCCTGGGGGTCGAATTCGTGTCTATAGACTCAAATTCCGATCACCGAATCATACGGCTGTCGCGACAAATATGAATTTAATGAATAAATTTACTGATAAAATTATTCTTATTCAATAGATAATAGAAATAAACAAGACGGCATAAGACTATAGACTCGCTTTGAGCTATATTATATTTGAATAAAACTACCATACACATAACTATAATGAACAATCCACATTGCTCAGTTCATGTTTTTATTCAAATAGCTACAAAACAAGTTGTTGTCGTATCTAGTTGTATTATTACAAAGTAGTACATTATAGTATCAACTACTGGGATGTTTTATTTTATTTTTATTTATTTTTATTTTACATTTTTTGGAAAACTTACAGCTAACTTAATTTAATATAATTTATTTTTAGATGAACAAAAGGCTAAATAAATGTTAGCCTTTGTAACAGTGTGCTGGGTCACAGGGTCTAAGGAAGCTGAGGCATTACACAAAATTGTAAAGTTTAGATTGATCTATGAGGATTCCATTCGTATGGAAATAGACTTTATAAAAATATCACGCCATTCCCAATACACGGGTAGACAGAGGTCTTGACAATTAAGTCCTTTGGACCCACCTTCCGCCGAAGATATTTTTGAGACAACGTTGGTGGGCCCGTCACCGTCTTTATAAATCGATTCCGTGTAAATTTGTCGTCAAATATTTCAGTATGTAAGCACTAGTAGTCTTAACTAAGGGATAAAACCTTGTAAAATATAAATAGTTACCATCAAATGGTGGAATATTCATCTCGAAATATATGGAACAAAATTGAGCAAACATGAGTAAAGTGTGGCACAATTGTACATCTGCTTGCCAAGCGTGGCAAAAACAGATCCTTCTTACACGGATAAGTAGAAGTAGAAATTGAACTCTACGCACTTTACTGTGCAAATACAATTAATACGAAATAACATCTTCACGCCATACTGGAGTAGACAGAGGCTTAAACAATTCGGTCCTTTCGAACCGCCTTTCGACCGCCACAGAAGACATTTTTTGACAATTTACAGATGATCCTGTCGCCGTCTTTATTTCCTAGTTTGAAAAAATCAATTGGTACGAGCCACCTGGGGATCGAAGGGACCCGCACTTGACTCGAATTCCGGTCACCAAACCACTCAGCTATGGTGGCATTAATATTTAATACAAGACTAGAGCAAACACTTTTCAACATAAAAATGTCAATAGACGCTGTAAATATTCTATCGAGATAAATTTCGCTTGCGTAATCGACTACAACGAAATAATAAAATGCCGAATCAGCCTCTCGCATAATACTTATCATAACAACTTCGTAACTTTCATTTTGCAATTACACCGCAACCGATATCCGACTCTAGAGCAATAGAAATTCGAACACGTTAAAAGTGAAAATCGTTTAAAATGTGCTGCGTCATGTTTAAAAAGCTTTGTATTATATTCATTCTAACGACTTCATTCGCGATGAATTTTCGATTTGTCAGAGATAAGATTTGATTTCCGATTTTCGTGGACGAGTGGCGTATACACCGAATTTCATAGTACCGCCATTTCTGTGGTCGATTTCCGGTCTGGTCAATTCAGAAAACACTTTTTCTAAATTTTCTTGGGTGTGCGTGTTATTGATACGCACCTTAGGCGGTACTAAATTTCAATTTGATTTTCAAATTGCAGACGTTTTGGTCCGGATCAAACGATTTTTGAGATGGATATCTCGCTGTCTGTCGGTACCCAATGATATTTTAAGGCTTTTCCTTTTCTTTTTTATGACACCCAGGAGAAGAGTGGTATTATTCTTACACGGAAGCCTCACGAATAGATATACAAGACTAGGTCGTTTAAAATAAGATTCTGGCTCTCTATAATTTTCAAATCAGAATATAACATTGCCAACGCATTTCTCAATACAGGGAACTCCTAGAAAATTTATTCCTTTCTCTCTGCGTTACACCGGAGCTTCTTTTGTGGTAACGTGACTGGTGGTGAGCCTGTCACCGTCTTTATGACCAAGCCATATAAATCGTACATACGTTTAAAAAAAATCGAACTCGTCTCTTGATACGAATTCCGATCACCCAACCACTCGGCTATCGTGACTTCAAATGCTATGGCATTGCTGTTTAGTATTACTTATAATGAGGAAAATATGGGGTTTTGATCAAGTTTTAGTCCAGCCCATCTTCAATTATCATATCATTAGTAAGCATGTTGCAATATTGTAACAAACAGAAAGCGAGTCACAGGAAAAACAAACTGTCATAAACAATAGAAGCAAATAAATAATGTTTATAGATTGCTATACAAATTTAGATTATATTTATAAATACGGAGTGTTTTGTAGCATTATTAGTAATTTGTTTTCGTGATAGGATGCGATGGCTACTGTAAAATGAAATATGACAAACTGATATAGAGTTGTATCGCTATACTCTGTGATCACCATGTCATAGATAATTATTATACTTACGGCGGCTACGGATTAACAATAAATATCAATATATATATAATAAGTATACATACATGAGATAAGTTCTTTTAACCCACCTTTCACTATATAGTAACAATATTTAGTAAAAACAATATTACACTATTAAAACTACAGATTAATACAATTTTTTTAAATACTCTTTGATTAGATTGAGCATATTCGCTTCGAATTCCATATTTGAATATAGACCATTTGACGGAATTGATGATTTTGTTGTCAAAGGCAGTGGTTTAAAAATAAAATTGATTACTAAAATATAAAAATGCTGGGAAAGAGTTTCGCAACTGTGTTACGTAGGAGCGCCAATAATTATTTCAGCGTTCCGAGACGAAATTGGACGCAAGTCGGACACGTTATAACAATTCCACCACGAGTGAAATGTTCATATGCAGTAAGATATTATTACGTTTTTGCTTTTGCCATTTTAATATTGAGTAACGATAACCGAGTGGTTAGGTGATCGGAATTCGAGTCAAGAGATCCGAGTTCGATCCCTAATCACTCACTTTCGCTCTATATATTTCCTTCACCATTCGGTCTTCACTTATTCGCTCAACGCGCCCTAATCAATGTCAGTGATACGATCATCTTTCGAAACTTACCCGTCACCGGTTACTGAATTTGGCTAATTGCACTTTCAAGGCTTGTTCCTTAGTCACCTCTTACGACACCCACGGGAAGAAAGGGAGTGGTATATTCTTGCGCAGTAACCACACGCCACAAGGGATATAAGGTATCTATTACAAATAAATTGGGGATGTGGTGTCCTGTACTAGCCAATGTAAACAGTTTTGTAATACATCGATATTACAAACCTAAAGCAAAACCAGACAGTTGCGTGATCGAAACTCGAGTCAAGAGACTCGAGTTCTTCATCAGGTGGCAGGCGAAAAACTTATGTACGATTTATGTCGTTGGCTAGGTCATAGAGACGGCGACGCGCTCACCACGTGTCACGTTGTCCCAGAAATATCTTCGGTTGAACGTCGGTCGGAAGGACTTAATTGTCTAGGCCACTGTCTACCCCTGTATTGGGAATGGCGTGAAGATATTTATTTATTTTATTATTTCTATTTCAGGAGAAATTAGTACACGTGGCTTTCGTTTACGCGGTTTGGCTCACGCCGATGCTTTATTTCCTATCGCAAATTAAAGTATGGCGCCGCAAATATCTGGAATAGATTTATTTAGTAGTTTGTTACTTCAATAAAATTGTTATAGCATTACGTTTTGTTATTTTTATCACTTGTTGCAACGTGCATTTTGTTCACACACTCATTTTAAACTATTACATTCGCTAATCAATCATTCACTCACACATTGGTCGAATTCCTATCGACCGATTGGTTTCTATTTCCTACCTCTTTAGTGGAAGATATTCGCAGTAATTCTTTATACCGCATCAATAAACCGCCGCGCTAAAATATTTTAGTTTAAAATGAGAAAGAGATTGCAGTGTTTGTAAGGTACGAGCCCGCCATTGGTGGGCATATTTGTAGACGTATTGTTCAATACGTTCACCAATATATCTACCTATTGGTGAACATATGATGGAAACAGTGAACCAGACGACTGATCCTTAATTTAAGTCCTTTTTAATTTAAATCCTTACATTAAAGACAAAAAAAGTTTTTAAAATTTCCAGCTGACACGGGCGGGCTTTGAACCCGCGACCACTGCCGAATCTGGCAACGCTCTCCACGCACCTCTGAGCCACCGTTTCTTACACGCATCGTTTGATGTTGTTTTTCTCTATAATTTAATTACCAAAAAAGTTCAGAATAAATTAAAAATTCATAAAAAAAATACTACAAGTCCTATCAAATAAAGTGAAAATAATAATTTCGAACTTACGATAGTTGGTAGTGACCCAGCGACGACCTTTTTCGACCGACACAATTTTTTTCTAAATTGGGTGTTTGTGGTACCATCGTTGTTTCTGATTCCATACCACAAGTGCTTAAGTTGCTTTAGGATCAGAGCAATGTATGTGATGCTGTTCCTATATATGTATTTATTTATATATAGAAAACAAAAACAATTTAGAAACTCAATCCGCGCAACGCCGGATGAAACGACTATTATAGCTTATAAAAGTAAGCGTCGTGTGTGTGTGTGTGGTGGGTCGAAGGGACTTAATTGTCTAGACTAGACCTCTGCCTACCCCTGTATTGGGAATTGCGTGAAGATATTCATTTATTATTTTGTCGTGTGTGCTTATCGTGACCTAAAAAGAACCCGCGAAACAATATCACGCGTCGCACCTCGCAAGCGCTGGGCCCAAGGTTGCTCGTTCGTCGCGAACGGTGAGGAAACTTCCTCGAAAAGGCCCGGCCGTCAATGACAACCGAATGGACAGAGTAAACATATAATTTAGACGATTTGTAAGTTTGTTGAGCAACAACCACTAGAAATAGCTGCGTGGATTTATAATATTTACATATTCTATTATTTTGTGAATAAATTTGTGTCACGATAGCCGAGTGGTTGGATGCTCTTGGCACGGTATTTCGAGTCAAGAGATACGAGTTCGATCCCAAGGTGGCAGGCTCGTACCAATGGGTGTTTCAAAAATAGTGTACAAATTAAATCGCGGGCTCACCACCTGTCACGTTGTCGCGAAAATATCTGCGGTGGAAGGTGGGTCAAAGGGTTGTTCGTTGTCCGGACTAGACCTCTGTCTACCTCTGTAAGAATTTTTTTATTTATTTATGATATGATTTTATTTATTTATTTATGAATTACCCGTGAAGACATTTTTATTTATTTTTATATCACAAATTCACGAGAGTTCGACGACCCGATAGTCTAGTTGATAGTAATTTTGCCTTCGAAGATAGTTCGCGGGTTCGAATCCCGCTAGGTGTAAACATTTGTGTGATGGATATGAATGTTTTCGCTCGAACCATGGATGTTTATATAAGTATATACCTATGTAAGTATATTGTAACGTAGATCAGGCGATTGGTATGGTAATGGTCTCACCACCTGTTACGTGTCAAATAGGCTTTGGTGAAAGGTTGAAATCAGTCTTATTTCTGTGTATCACATTATAAGTAAAACCTAGAGATATTGTAGGTAAAACTTATATCAAGACAAAATATAATAAATAAGTTCTCATCCGATTCATTGATGAATATGTATATACATAAACATAACATATTATCGTTTTTAACTTTGTCGCTTGTTAATGTAATTGTATTTATTTATTTATTTAAGCTTCAATGCACAGTGTAGTACATATGGCGGACTTAATGCCAAGTGGCATTCTCTACCAGTCAACCATCAGGCTAAACAGAAATAAAATGTATTAGCAGTGCAGTTAAATAAAGGGAGAGAGATCTTAACCCACCCACCTTCCACCGAAGATATTTTCGGGACAACGTGACAGGTGGTGAGCACGTCGCCGAACTTGTGATATAGTTTTTCATTTATCGAAAAAAATTATAAAAAGACGATAGCTAAATTATTTAGCTAATTTATTTCGCCTGTTCACAATTCTTCCTTCACCGTTAGAGGAACCTCATTACGAAACGGTAGTAGATTAAAAAACGACAATGTATGGATGTAGCTTATGTTACTTATATCGATTAGTAAGTGATTTGATTTGATGCAGTTTATTTATAACGCTACCAAGTCAATTTAGTTAATAAAGAAACATAATAGCCTTAACCTCATTTGTACATTGAAGTTTGTACGCTGAGTCATTATTATTACGACTAATGACAGTTGCAGTGTAGTCATTATTTTCCTCGAATCGTTGCGTTCACAGAGTACTATTAAACGAGGTGTTTCTGGTAATCAGAGCTGACAGAAAGTATTAGTTTTCGTCAAAATCTAAATGTTTATTGTTATATGTAAATATTGTAGATGTAACTTAATTACGTAACATAATTACTGATAATAATATTTTTAAAATACATATATCGATACATAATAAATATAAAAAATATTTTCGACCATTCCCAAATACGGGGGTAGATAGAGGTCTAGTCTAGACAATTAAGTCCCTTCGACCAAACTTCTACCGAAGACATTTTTCGGGTCAACGTGACAGCTGGTTAACCCGTCGCCGTCTTTTTGTCCAAGCAAACGATATAATCGTACATAAGTTTTAAAAGAAACCCTGGAACGAATCGGCCACCTAGGGATCGAACTCCGGCCTCTTGACTCAAAATTCCGACCACCACTAGTCTATTGTGACTTTTTTTATGTGTGTATAAGTAAGTATATGTTGATATTAGGCTACACGTAACAGATGTTGTATGTTCGTGACGCCAATGAATAGGTTTCTTGGCTAAAAATCAGCGCTGAGTGAGACCATTCCCACACAGCATGTAGCCAATCTTTTCGGCAAAATGCGACATGTTTATTTTATTTATGTACTGATTGTGCTGTTATTTCTATTCTATTCTATATCAAGTTATCAAGTGTTTCTTATATCATTGAACTGACCTCAAGTTCTTCACCATGCGGCTCTCGCTGGGCAGATCGAGGAAGTCGAGTAAGAATCTCAGGCGTTCATTGATCTCACGCGTCTCCATGCCGAAGATCCAGCCGAAGTACATCATGGTCTCTTTGATTGTGAACTCGCCGTACAGGGCGATCTCCTGAGGCATGTAGCCCACTCTCTTGCCGGGCACTCCCGAACCTGTTGAAGAATAAATAATAACACATTTTATACAATTATTTTCATAAATTATATTGATAGGGACAACATCACGTATATAGGTCTGATCACAAAGTGAGTAGCTTACCCAATTATACATTATGTATTATGGAATAAGAAACAACTAAGTTGCCGCAGACATCTAGACCCGAGACAAGGTAGAAATAGAGATTTTCTAAGTTGACCCGTTTGGGAATCGAACCTGGGACTCCGGGAATTTTTGGTATGGTATTCAAATATTTTTTTAAATCTTCACGCAATTTTCCTGGGGATGCATAGAGGGATAAGGGTCTTCTGTCTAAAACCCTTCGCACTAGACTGCCACCACCATTTAACTCGAGTCTCTTCACTCGAATCCCGATCACCCAACGAACGACTCGGCAATCGTGACATAAAGTTCAGCATAACTTAAAAATCAATAAAAATGTACAATAACGGGTAAGATTTACCTTTGGTCCCCGGTTTCCCTCCGAGCACCCATATCTCACCGCTGTTCAGTTTCCGCCGGCCCACGATGCACGACAGCAGAGTCGTCTTGCCGCAGCCTGAAGCGCCGAGGAGGCCGTATCTGAGAAATCGTTTGTAAATTTAGTACATAATAAATACATACATAGACAGCACCAACGTCATTACATTGCTCTGATCCCAAAGTTAGCAGCTAAAGAACAAGTTTTATTGAATATGAAACGACGAAGGCACAAATAAAACTCAGATTCGAGTCTGTAGATAAAGTGGTTTTTAATATAGATGCGTCCAGGAATTGAACCTGTGCCCTCAGAGCTGGCCTAGTAAACCTTGTAAATCGACGTGTACGAGTATACCGCTAGTCCAAGGAGGTCAGGATCAATGACTTGTCTAAAATTATAACCTTTGTCATGTAATTATCTGTATTATGACCATGTTTTTCTATAGGTTAACTTCTGCTGCGGTCACAATTGTGGTTTTTTTTCTATGCGAAAGGCCTACGTCCAGACGTGATCTTACACAATTAAAAATGATTACAGACTTAAAATCGTCGAAAGTTAGGCAGATATTAACTTTCGCTCGAAAATACAGAGCAGACATATCACACACACATTCACGAATATTTGAAACAAGTTCGAAACAGGGTTGCCAAATGCGAATGAAATAAGCTATAAACGTTCATCCCTGAACTTAAACACCAAGCCTGCAATTTAATTTTTTTTCTGACTTATAGGATCATATATGTTCACGATAGCCAAGTGATTGGGTGATCGGAACACGAGTCAAGAGACCCCGAGTTCGAACCTCAGGTGGAGGAGGTAAGCTGGTACCAATGGGTTATTCCAAAAACTTATGTACGATTTATAAAGTTGGCTTGGACATAAAGGTGGTGTCGGGATCATCACTTATCTATTTGTTTACGCCTAAACAATGTCGAAAAGACTTACCTTCAATCGACTGTCTAGATCTAGATATAGAATCACAAATATTGCAGTTCGATTCCCGGTCGGTTCAATGTAGAAAACCACTTTCTCTACATTTTTTCGGGTCTGGGTATTTATGATGCCTTCGTTGTTTCTAATTTGAGAATGAGCGGTATGAGTACCATAAGTGCTTTAGTATCTTACATTGGGATCGGAGCAATGGATGTGATGTTGTCCCTATCTATGTATGTATTTATTTATTATTCATCAATTATTCTTTAATAGACGAAATCTGAATATGGGGTCAAGATGAAAAAGACAAAAAGTTTTACAAACTGTTAAAATAAAAGTGCTTTAAAATGAGAGAGCTGGTTGCGTAAATCACAAATAAGTTTTTGTTATTATAAAATAAATAGTTTTCCAGTCATTACGTCATCTTCAAAAAAAGTAACGTCCATATATTCTATCTTATTTCCCCGGAGACTAAATCTTATAGAGGTATGTGTTTGTCTCTTTTTTTTATTTCGTGAAACGACAAAGTCACAACCGTGCTAAAGATGTTTTTACTTCAAGAACATTCGCTGTTCATAATTTATTTGTATTTTATTACGATTTAAAATTTTACTAAGATAATTGACTATTTCTTCTAGAAAAGATAAAATTGTTACACATTTAGAATGCGGATGCATGGTTATGTATACATTAATACGTAATCAAATATAAATTTTAATTCTGAGATTATTATTATTCAAGGATCTGTGAGACTCGATTGTTGAGCAGATTAGTAATTAATGTTAATTCTATTTCTTATTTGTTTAATTTTGAAAAAACATGCGAAACGAAAAAGCGGTGGTGATCGAGATGGTAAACATGTCTTGATGTCTATTTATCTGATTTATTACTGTATCTGACTATTTATCTGATGACTAGCGGCCCGCCGCGGCTTTCTCGCGGTTTACACGTTACTATATTTCGTAATTATATTTCTAAAATACAAGTAGCTTATATTACTCCTTATAACATCAGCTATCTATAATAAATAAATAAATAAATAAATAAATATCTTCACGCAATTCCCAATACAGAGGTAGACAGAAGTCTAGTCAAGACAATTAAGCCCCTTCGACCCACCTTCCACCGAAGATATTTTTGGGACAACGTGACGGGTGGTGAGCCCGTCGCCGTCTTTATGTCAGCTATCTGCTACTGAAAGTACAGTTAATATCGGTCCAGACGTTTCAGAAATAATCCGGTACAGACATACAGACAAACAGATAAAAAATGTGGGCGAAAGAGTAAAAAGCTGTTAATTTGGAATTTGAAACAGACAATTAAATTTTATTTATATGTATGGATTGATTGTAGAGACGAGTAGTTCGCAATTGAACGAATCAAAAGATTGGACCGCTTAGGAACCGAGCCAAGCAGACAGTAGTAGTCTATTAGCGAATTGTAGTATAAATGTATATATAAATAGAAGTCACGATAGCCGAGTTGTTGGGTGGTCGGAATTTCGAGTCGAGAGACCCGAGTTCGATCCCCAGGTTTTTCAAAAACTTATGTACGAATTTCATCGTTGGTTTGGACACAAAGGCGGCGACGGGCTCACCACCTGTCACGTTGTCCCGAAAATATCTTCGGTGGAAGGTGGGACAAAGGGACTTAATTGTCTAGACTTGACCTCTGTCTACCCCTGTATTGGGAATTGCGTGAAGATATTTATTTATTTTATTATTTTATAGTATAAATGTGTGCGAATGTCTTCGTTACAGACTCTATCACACAGAGAAACACTGAGCAAAGCTCTCCATAGCACGCTGAGCAATTTTAGCTTCCGCATAACGCCTGCAGTGAAAGTGTCGGATCCATAAAGTCATCACTGGCAACTCTAGCGCGCACTAGTTAGAAAGGAGAAGAAAGAAAGAAGATTGCCACAAAACAGTACACATAAAGGTTATAGCTAAGAATTACAGATTAAAAAAAGAATGTATTACTGGATTGTAGCAACGAAACGCCTAGCACGCGCGGGCCCAAACATATTTAAAATAATGTAAAATATATGAACTTATAGATAAATATTTATTTACTTACATACCTTCGTGTTAATGTTTTGAGATATTCCCGACATAGGACTAGTAACAAATATAAAAACAATTAAATAGATTGAACAATAAATTAGTTCCAAACTAGGTTCCTTATGTTATGACAAATTAATGATAATAGAAAAAATATGTATACCTACCTATACTAATAATAAAATTTACACATTTTAACATTCATAAATCTGTAACAAACCTCATACAAGTTGCAAGAAAGAAAGGCAATATATGTATACCTATACATGTACTGTGTATATGCCTATATATACCTATGTATACCTATATATGTATACCTATATATGTATACCTATACTAATAATAAATTATACACACATAAATACTCATAAATCGTTTACAAACATTTATATACATCATACAAGTTATTGCAAGAAAGAAAGGCAACTATGTAGGTAGGGTCACTCAGAAGTGACCTGGAAGATTACAGTTAAAGTGTAAATTTACATTTGTTGAAGCATTAATCTTCGAAAGTACTTCAGCGAAGGCTTTAAATTTTGACACAACGTTGTATTGACGACCTCCGTGGACGAGTGGCATACACAAAGGCTTTCATGGTATCGCCAGCTCATTCCAATTCAACATTCCACATTCAACATCCCTATCTATATAATCGTCTATTTATTTATTCTAATGTTGAAATTATAAAAAAATCCCGCTTGTATAATAGTAGCAAAACCTGATGCATGTATTGTTTTTCTTTACTTTATTTTTATTACTAGGAACTACCTGCACGCCCCGGCTTTGCTCGCGGTTTAACACTTAACGCGGAATCCTAAATAATTTTTTTTTCTAAAATAAAAAGGCCTTAGTTATATACAACACAAAGCACATGGCAGATTGCAGCTAGAGAATATCTTGATATATAAAAATCTTCTGTGTGTGTGTTATGTGACCTGAACTCCTCCTAATCGGCTGGACCGATTTTTTGTGAGTGGCAAATGGTTCAGATTCACATTTGTACAGGGTAGGAGGCGTTGCAAACAGATTCTAGGGCAGCACTTCGTCCGTCGAGCCCGCTAGTATTAAAATATGTATATATTAAACGTAAGTCTCGATAGCAGAGTGGTTAGGTGATCGGAATTTGAGCCGAGAGACCAAAGTTCGATCGTCAAGTGGCAGGGTAGTACCAATGGGTATCAAAAACCTATGTATGATTCATATCGTTGGCTTGGACATAAAGACGGCGACGGGCTCACCATCAGTCACATTAAAATATAACAACTTATTTTCGGTGGAAGGTGGGTCGAACGGAACTAATTGTCTAGACTAGACCTCTGTGTATTGGGAATGACGTGAAGATATATATTAAACCAGGGAAAAAACTTGTATAATAAATATGCGTCGTGTGTCAGCCCTAGATCGAAACGCGAACGAAACGCTCTGTTTATTAGAAGCTTGCGCCAGATCGCGAGGACGGAGCGTGTCGAAACTGCACGTTATACGTTCACACTATTAGATTATTATCACGCAACCCATCCGAAACGCTATTGGCAGAGTCCCAAGATTATCAGAGAGAGTCTAGACCACGTCTAGCCGCATAGATATTAAAAGAGAAAGAAAACGTCGAATCTATAGCCTATTTAATAAGTTGGTGAGGGAATTAACACTAATATCTGATGCTTAAACGAATTTCATGATTTTTCCAATAACTGAGATACGCAGAGGTCTAGACAATTAAGTCCTTTCAGCTGGCTTCAGCTGTGGCCGTAACCACATATTAACAATGTCAAATAAAATTACTAGTATTCCTGTTAATCAGTTCCGCTAAGCTGCAATTCTTATGTGTGGACTGGTTCACGACAACAGTCGAATGGCAGCCCCGAAACTGCGTCATCATATGTCGCAGCCCGCACCCTAAATCATTAGGCTATTGACGCTTCAAAACACAAATCTATTTTACGCCATTCCCTACTGTGGTCGACAGAGATTTAGACAATAAAGTTCTTTCGACCTGCCTGTCACCGAATACATTTTTGGGACAACGTGAAAGGTGGTGAGCCAGTCGCCGTCTTTATGGCCAAGCCAACGATACAAATCGTACGTAAGTTTTGAAAAAAACCCATTAGTAGGAGCTTACAACTTGGGGATCGAACTGGGGTCTCTTAACTCGAATTCCGATCACCCAAACACTCGGTTATCGTGACTATATTTATGCTCTTCTGTTTTTTCTTTTATCGCAATAACATTAAGGCACCTTCCGCGTAATCGTAAACAGTATAAATTGCGTTATAAACTCGGATTTACGATCGATATATAAAATAATTCACGAACAAACAGATCGCCTGTTCTATTATTGTTTCCACGTACGTTCATGTCACGTCAACGAAGTAAAACGTGACACTATGACATAATATCAGATACCTATTTAATGAGTTCTAATGATAGAAATAAAATCATAACAATGAATATCTTTACGCAATTCCCAATAAAAGGTGTAGTCTAGACAATTAAGTCCCTTCAAGCCACCGAAGATATTTTCGGGAAAAGGTAACAGCTGGTGAGCCTGTCGCCGTCTTTATGCCCAAGCCAACGATATAATTTGTACATAAGTTTTTGGAAATACCCATTGGTACGAGCCTGGGGATGGAACTCGGGTCTCTAGTCTCGAAATTCCGACAACCCAACTTCTCGGTTATCGTGACTCAATCTTATAATAATAATAAAAGCAACAATAGCCGAGTGGTTGGATGATCGAATTTGAATCAGGACTCAGGAGGTTCTCAGGAGGAAATCTCGTAACAATTAGTTTTTTTTTTCCAAACTTATGTATGAATCCTGCACAATGGAGCACTTTGGGGAGGCAGAAGGACTGAACACTGTGGTAATCCTTGGGCCTATGTTAAGCAGACATTAACATGCTCACCATCAGTCACGTTGTCGGAAGGTCAAAACCCCGTAAGGCATAAACCACTATGTTTATGTAACGTTGTTTGTATATGTAACTATATCTCTGTTACCCTTAATCGCCTCTTCAGCGGTTAAAAGGGTGTGTTATATATTACATAACACTATGTAGAAATTATACATACATCCACGCATCAACTTACTCTCAAAAAAAAAAAAAACATTGGAATTCAATTATTTAAGTTTTGAACTGATTTATGATTTTATCTAAAGTCAGAATTTCATGTAATTTACCAAAGTCTTGGAATGAGTTACCCCTGACGGCAAAACTACAGAAAAATACCCTCCATTGGGGACATTTTTGTTATTACATAAATATTATATGTGTACATTTATTGTTACATATACATAATGAAATAAACTGAGTACTTTTTAATTAATTAATTTAGTTTATTTGATGATGTTTTTTCACTCCCCAAGGTTGACAGGCAGAGAATGTTTTTAGCATTATGTCCGCCTTTTGCACGTACATATTTTAATAAGGTTTCAATAAAGTTTAATAAATAAATTATCAATTGACGTCATATGTAATAAATGAAAAAACAACTTGTACATATTGCTATAGTTTCAATATATCTTCATGCCATTCCCAATACGGAGACAGACTGAGGTCTAGACAATTAAGTCCTTTCGAATTACTTTTCACCGAAGACATTTGTTGGGACTAGAGATTATTATAGATGGTGAGGTCATCGTTGTTTTTATGCCCAAGCGAGTGATATAAATCGGGTATAATTTTTTGAAAAAAAAAAAAAACCCATTGCTACGAACCTGCCACCAGGAGTTCGAACTGTGCTCCCTTGAATCGAATTCCGATTATCCAACCACTCGGTTATCGTCTCTTCACTTTAATTATCGTTCCAATACATGTATATTGCATTTAAACAAATAGATTATATAATAATTAATCCAGATCGGACAGATTCGTTTCCACTAACCGCCTTCTCGTATCATTTACAAATGAGTAAAATATTTCATGGTTGCAAAGTACATATTTACACATAATAGGATACTGAAGGACATAGTTCTATCCACAAAGGAGGATTCCACATAATCGCCAAGCTCAGGATTGGCGATTGCATGACTAGACACCTCACACTACATAACGCTCCCCGTTACCGTCCTATTTTTGTCTGGTGATTTTCATTAAAATGTTCATTTTGTTGCAAATTTTCATTCAAAGCATTGTCATTTCTGTTAAAACAAATGAAATTATATAACAGAACATGAACATTGTACCGTGTACCAGTACATGGTGATTCTTAATTTATTTGTATTTGTATTGCATGTACTAAAATATAAAAAAATATCTTTGTACTATTCCCAATACTGGGGTAGACAAAGGTCAAGACAAATAAGTAGTTTGGACCCACATTTCACCAGAGGTTATTTTTGGACAACGTGACAGGTGGTGGACAGTGGTCGGGTGATCGGAATTCGAGTCAAGAGACACGAGTTCAATCCGCAAGGCTTTATTCTATTTAAGCATACTTCTCTTGTGAAAAGGCAATGGGTTTTTTCAAAACTTATGTATGACATAAAGACGTCGACGGGCTCAATATGTTGTCGCGCAGTCACGTTGTCCCAAAAACGTTTTCGGTGGAAGGTAGGTCGAAAGGACTTAATTGTCTAATCCTCTGTTTACCATTGTATTGGGAATGGCTTGAACATTTATTAGTTAATAAATTATTTTTAGTTATATCTATAGTTTAGATATAATCCCGAAATAGTCCCTAAAATATCTTCGGTGGAAGGTGGGTCGAAGGAACTTAATTGTCTAGACTAGACCTCAAGCAATTCCCAATATAGGGGTAGACAGAGGTCTACCCCTATATTGAGAATTGCATGAATATATTTTTTTCTATTGATATAAGGATGCAGTTTGATGGCTTTCGAACGTTGTCACAAGAATCAATATTCAACTGTGAACAATACGCGTATCCTCACTGTGACGTCACAATACACGATAACATCTAGGAAATCAATTCGCTTGTAATTAGCCACATCTATTCACCGAACAATAAAGGTTAGGTGACCCATAAATGGCGGGCTGGCGCGTAAGTAACAATGGGCTGTTGTGTTAATGGTCTTATGTGAGGTTAATAATCTTTTGTCACAGCGCCCTTGGTGCTGGCGGCTCGCCAGCGCCCATTGCCTTCCGAGTTCGTGGTGGTAAACGGTGAGTAAGTTAATAAATACGTGGCCACCGTCACATGTGTCGTCACGTATAACATCACATACCCTGCATGCTGCTCTGATCCCAAAGCACGCGTGTTATAATAAGATATGTGTTCGTTCATAGATCACCTGTCCACAGATAGGGACAGCATAACATGCGCTCCTCTGATCCCAAAGTAAGTAGCTAAAGCTGTAATGGAATCGGAAACAACGAAGGTACTAGGATCAATCAGGCCGTTTTTAGTCGTTTTTCAACACAGATCGGTCCAGGAATAGAACCGGGACCTCAGAGCTGGTGACGCTAACTAACCACCATTCGTCCACGGACTTTGTCATAATAGCAAATCACAATAATGATAATCGAACCTACTTTGATTCCTTATTGTCTCTTATTAAAATTATTCTTTGATGAAAAGGAATTATCTTTTAAACAGTGTATTACGTATTATTACAGATTACGAAATTGCCATCATCCGCCATAAAAATAAATAAAAAAAAACAGTTAACAGATTCTGACGTTACTTTGCGGAAATTCGTTATTATAGATCGCGCTTTGTCTCTACGTAGAGTCTAATCGCTCGATGAAGCCTTGTTAAGAGGTGAAACAAGTGTCGCGTAATTGTCGGTGGCGGCGTATGTTACCTGGTAGATATCATGACAGGTGGTGATCCCGTCACCGTATTTAGGTCCAAGCCAACGATATAAATCATACATAAGTTTTTGAAAAAACCTATTGGAACAAACTCGGGTCTATTAACTCGAATTCCGATCACACAGCTACTCGGCCATCGTTACGTATTATTTTTGCTAATTTTATATTAACATGTCAATAATAAAAAAGCAACAAAAGGTTACTCACATGGTTCCTTTGGCGACGGTCATGTTCAGGTTGCTGAGTACGTGGTTCGGTCTCTTGTTGGAGCCATAATGTTTGAAGGCGTGCCTAACGCACACCGCCTGCTGCCTTTTCTGCCACATCTAGAAAAGTGGAGATTGAATGAGTGGAGTACTACAAGTCAGGTTTTAGTGTTAGTCATATATTAATAAGAGTAACCCGTAGGAATGCTCGGATCGCTCCCAAGCAATTTCTAGAAAACCGAAATCATATTTTTCTAAATCTTAAAAAAATTGACTAATGTAAAAGGATACCTACGGAGTTTCTTTCTTCTCTGGTAGAGGAACCTCATTACGAAACGGTGGTACATTAAAAAATTACTGTCGATAAACGAATACACATTCGTTATTTCTATAAATAATTTGTTTTTTTTTTTGAGATTTCGTAGTTATACTCCTTTTGGTATATCATATCATAAAAGTCTTGGGTGGGTGTTCTGTCGAAAGGACTAATTGTTTGGACCTCTGTCTACTCCGGTATCGGGATTGCGTGAAGATATCCTCATATAACGGCATGTAAAAGTCCACTGGAGAAGATAGTCTCCTCCCATACGGGAGGGTTTGTCATAATCCACGCTTGGCGTGCGGTGTGACCTCGCGTCGACTACGGAGGCAGTCATTTGAAACTGGTTATTGTGTTTGTATGAGTAATAAATGAATGTTTGCTCCTTAAGAACGCAAACCTGGCGCAAATATTAGGGTCATGAGATGAGCGGCGCCGGAAAAACCTACATTCTCTACTTTTAGTAATTGCAACAACAAACAACACTCAAACTGAGTAAAATAAACTATCGAATATTTTGTAGGATGCTTAAACAAAGATTTAGGCTAGTATTTGAGGACAACAGGTGTCCTGAAATATTGCACCACTTCATATTTGCATGTTGTTCAGTTTGTACATACATAGGTTTTCGGTTACTCTATTAAATAAAAATCAAAAAGTTTCTAAAATTTTTCCATGTTAAAAATGTAAAATGTTCCAGCCTATTTACCATATATAACCTAGGATTAATATTGCAGTATGGCAAAATACACGAGTTTTGTAGGAAATAAATCATTAAAATTTCCATAAGACAATTAAATAATAAGAAATAAAATAATTGAAAAGGGATAAACTCACGTATAATCACTATAGGTTTCGACTAGTTTCAGACCTGACGGAGGTTTTTATCAGGGTGAGTGTATGAGTTCGCGAGCGAACTACTGAAGAATTCACAGCGTGCGTCACATCCACACAAATGTGTGTGAACTGTACATTGTTTTCTGTGTTTTAATCAGCCTAACGTGTTAAATGTGACCTTATTATTTGCACTAGCTTAATATTTTGCATATTTGTAGTTATCATATAATGAAAAAAATATTAATATTACATTATATACATAAATAAATTAAAAGAAACATTAAATCGGAAAGCTATATTTTGCTTAATTTTTCATGCCTTCCTTCATGAATTGAAATAATTACTTTTTTGTTTAGTAATAACTTCTCTGTAATTAATTACTCTATCCAGTTTCGTAAGTACAATAGAATAAAAAAAATATATAAAATTATCAAATGTGGCGCGGACGAATATGCGAGGGGCAGCAAGTATTTATATAAAATAATTAACCAATATCACAAATTTTATTACAAATATTTCAAATTGAAATTTATTTATTTCACCAACACTCGCATTACAATACATACATTATAAATAATTCATTAACGCACTGCTAGTGCTAAGTGTAAATTCAATAACAGAATGAACATGACTCTGACTCTGACGCCTTAACTAATTAAATCTAGTGTTACGGAGTTCAGTGCCTTCCCAAAATTGCTTTAATTGTAAATCAGTGTAATTTTTAATAATCATTTAAATATCAACTATCTATATAGATTGATAATTTAGTATAGCCTGTTATGGTTTTTCATAAAGACCAAATAATGATTTGACAAAAAAATATTATTATACAATCAGTGCGTGTTGCCATTGATGATTTATGAATTTGAGATTTGCTCCTTCACTGCGGGCTGAACTAGGAAGTTCAGAGCTGCTCAGTGAGTAATGAGAAGGGCAAGGCATCACCACACAGCACACCGCCACTGCAGCGGAACCAATGTAACCAATGACGCTGAAGTGGCTTTTAGCTTTAGTGGGATTCGAAACCAACACCCTTAGCCCTGAAGGCAGTGTCACCATCGGTTAGGCTGTAGGTTCAACAAGGTCTTAAACACTGTAACTTTTACGGTCTGGGTCTACAGGTTAAATATTTTAAGAAATTTCAACTCACCGTACTATCTTTGTCTAACGGCGTCGAGAACTGTATTTGGCTCATTTTGGACTCCTTCTGGTCGCCCATGGGCGACGCAGGCGAGGTTTCTCTGTAAAAGAAGGAAAAGAAATTTAGTATTCACACAATCTATTCTAATTTGATGATAAATTAAACAAAAATAACGCCTTCAGAGTACTCATGGGACTGCCGCGATATTGTAGTGCCTCTGGTATGTTTGCGGAAGCACGTACAGATAGCTTTTCAGCGATTATGAGAAAACGTTGCGTTTCTTTACAATGTAGATTGCGTAACTGCCAAAATCGTATGCTGACAACTTTGGCGGATACGTGGGACTCTTCGTTTCTCCGAAACTGGATTAGGAGACATATGAGTAAAGGATGTGATAAATAATATTATAATTGTAAATGTAAAAATCAGAATTCGCTCCTTACAAATATCTCTTATTAATGTTAGTATTTTTAGTAGTTTAGTAGTATGTTATATTATTATATATTATATTGTTGTATATAGTATGTTGTACATGTTTTTGATTTGATTGTTGTTTTGTACTTTATTACTGTTTTTTATGGATTGCTGGTCCGAAATAAATGAATTATGATTATTATTATATTATTAAAATATTTGAAGACAAGAGGCGCACACTACGATTTTCATGGTGTCGCCAGCTCTGAGGTCACGGGTTCGATTCTCCGACGGGTCCTTAGTGAGTAGGAGGAATCTTAGTGTAACAGTTACATAAGTAATATTTAATTTACAGATATTTTCATACAGAAAGATTAAGTCTAAACATTCAACGTAGAAATGCAGTCAGCGTTTTAGGTGCGATGCCATAAGGAATAGGGTTTTATGATTATTATAGTTTTTAAAAATAAAAAAATATTGAATATCTTCACGCAATTCCCAATACAGAGGTAGACGAAGGTCTAATCTAGACAAATAAGTCCCTTCGATCCACCTTCCACTGAAGATATTTTCGGGACAAAGTGACAGGTGGTGAGCCCGTCGCCGTCTTTATGTCCAAGCCAACAATATAATTTGTACATAAGTTTTTGAAAAACCCATTGGTATGAGCCTGCCATCTGGGGATCGAACTCGGGTCTCGTGACTCGAAATTCCGACCACCCAACCACTCGGCTATCGTGACTTATTTATATAGTTTTTAGTAATTTATATGCTTTAATATGTATAAAAATGGCATAATTAGTATTGTAAATATGAACATAATATTGTTTCTGTGAACAAAGTATTGAAAAAAATATACGTAAGAGTTTAATATCACTATGTTAATAAGTGTCAAACATGATGTTGAATGAAGGGAAAGTGAAGTGAATAATTTCCATCGATATTTATTAAACAGATCTCCTTTGACTACAATTGTACCTAGACAACTTGTTATATTCTGTAATCATTCAAACTTATTTTATTCTAGTTTAAAACATTAACATTGTATTGTTTCTATTGTGCTATTGAAACCTCCTAGGAATTTCATTGTACGCGAACATCTTGTTTTAAATTCATCGAGCATAGACAATTCTTATTCTTCCCGCGCATTACGTTTTGACATATCATTCACGGTCGCGTGGCGAAACTGTCTTGATTAAGTAGGTTGGTTATTTTCAGAATTGCTGCGTCATCTAAACCGGGATAACTTAATTCAGTCTAATAAGACTGAATTTAACTTTAACAATAAATTGTCGTGTCTACAGGCCTTTATAGTTTTCTGGAAAATTTCATAGAGTTCACCTGCACCATTTTCTTTCATACTCCAATTAGAGATTTTCACATTGATTATCTTTATTTTTACTCATATATTTATTTCCAACAGCATTACGGACAAAAAAACAACATATAAGTTTAACTTATTAAGATAAAAGCTCGAAATTACCAACAACAAATAAAATTACTTTACCCTTGATGCCTGTGTAACAAGGCAAACAATAGAAACAGACTATTTACTAGTTAAACAACAACACCTGAGCGAGAACATTATGGTTGGATATCAAATTATTGCAACAAGACACACGAGGCGACGGACCGTACGGTAGTAAGTTCGTCTCTCTCTAACACATAGCGTCCTTGGTAAGTGCATTGCGATGGCGTTACGTGCGTTCCTTTCGTCACTGTTGCTAATTGACGCAGCACATCAAATAAGTTTGTTTGTCAACATCAACTGAATTTATGGATGGTTACGCATTTAAATCATTAATTGAAGTTGACTGATGACCACCTAATTCTAGAGTATAATAACCTAATGGCTTATGGCTCGGACTGTGAAACGTGACAATGCAATTTAGGGCCTGCCATTCGACTATTGTCGTAAACCACTACAGGCATAACATTGTAGCTAAGTTGGTAGTAAGTTTTTTAGCATTGGTAGTATTATTTTCATTAGAAAACAAGAATGTCATAGCCTGATTAATATCAGAGGTAGTATCAGATATCTATACTATCAGGATAGTATGAAAAGTTTGGGGTAAATTATTATTAAATAGGACCTCGGTTTTGATATTATCACGGAATAGATCGCGGATTGAAACAAGTACCAGATTTATTTTGTGAATTTTTTTTATTATATTTTTACAATTTTCGTAATTATTATTTTTATGCGTGTTTGTGGCAAGCTATATAGGTTTTTTTGCAATTAAATATATAGAAAATTACATTAATTGTTCGGTCGTTTCTCGAAGTTAATTTGATTACTAATTATCATAATTAACATAACATACGAAACATTCACGATGTTTCGTAACATAAGTATTATTTATGACTATTTATTGTGTAAATAGTAATTTATAAAGTAGCTTCTAATGCCTCGTTGAGTTTTCTTTTTGGCCGAAGACCTTACAGTCAATGCCACATTAAATTTAAATAACGACATCTGCTTGATGACCGGAAGTTGTGTTCGAAATCAGTAGGATGACATTGTGTAATTTGTAATTTGTACATGTAAATTATTAAAAGTAAATAATGGTCCATGGTCACTTGTTTTTCTACATAGATTGTGTGTGTGTAGTGCATTTTCACCACTTTACTACATATGATTTTATAATATATTAATATATGATTTATGAAGCAATCGCGTTTTTTCTGCACAAAAAAATGTAAGAAGTGACATTTTTTTTTTAATTACAATTTATAAAAATGTCAATACTTACATTTATCGCTAATGTGGTTTACGACATTAGCGATACATCGCTAATGTTGAATTTCTAAAAAATTTTGTTTAACTAGAATCAATATTTCTAATTAGAATTTACCACGACTCCAGACAATACAGTAAATTACATATTAGTTGCAATGTGGTTACGGCATTACTTTCTCTGCATGGGGGCACAATGGAAAGGTCTGGAACATATCATTGACTACCGACACATGGCGGGACAACCATCTTTATTTGATTAAATGCCAAGCCAACATTTAGCCGGTGACTATATACTATTAATAAAGAGTTGACACGTATTAAATAAATAATAATATATGATTGATAACGTATTTAATTACTTGCAGTTTCGAAACTAGTAAGCAATTTGCGGACAATTGCAGACATTTGCTTGGAGAAAAAAATATTAACTCACTCTAATAGCGTGTAGGTTACACGCTAATTGGTACGGATTGGCATTGACATTTTGACCCTTCTTTGTAGCTGTCAATTATTTAAAAATATTACCAACAAAAAAAAAACATTTGAGTCTATGTATAATAAACATTATGCAAATAAAAAGTTGTTTAACCTTAAATAACATTAAAGTTCTTGTTATTCGTATGTTGCTTATTAATTAAAATTAACTAAAGTACGGCCGATGACTCATGGCACTATGAAATTCATGGAATTGGCTGCGACAACGAATAAACACTTTTTAGGAACCGAATTGTGGGATGAGGTGATGTGTACGGCAAACGCCATTTAAATTTTATAATTTTTTTATATAAACAAAAAATAGAAATGGTGGCCAGCGCAGAACATAGGCCTCCCAAATATGGGTGGGTTTGCCGTCACGCTTGGCAAGCGGATTAGCGAACTTAGTACGAAATAGGATAGGAAAACATACAGCGTTAACAGAGGTCGAGGTAGTCCGAGACTAACTTTCGAAGACCATGTCAGCAAATTTTGTCAAATTGGGTCGAGAGTACTCGGATGTCGAGAAGTACGTGTATGAAGAAAATGATGAATTTGAAAATCCGTTCTCTCTGGTCACCTCTTAAAGAACTGTTGCGTCAAGAAATTTATTTTATTTATTTTTTAAAACATACTTGAATACTTCTTAGGAGCATGAATCAAGGTACGAGTAGCACAGAGGCAGGCATTTTTCCGCGCATCGCGACTGACTCACGGCGGGACAGGCACGTCCTAAGATTTTTGCATATCAGCAAAAGCATCGTAAACATTATCGAGCGTGCATAACTCATTGTATCTATATCTGTGCTTATTATATACATATATAATTCCTTTAGGAGCCGAATGATTGGGTGATCGGAATTCGAGTCTGTGAGATTCGAGAGACCAGTGCTCAACAACAGGCGGCAGACTTGAATCAATGGTTTTCAAAAAACTTTATTTGATTTGTATTATTTGATGTATATCGTTGGCTTGGACAGAAAGACGGCAACGGGCACACTGCTTGTAACGTTGTTCCAAAAAATGTTTTAACTGGAAGGTGGGTCAGAAGAACTTAATTGTCTAGACTTCCGTCTACCCCCGTGCTGTGAAGGGGAAAATTAAATTGTTATAGATAATTTAAACTACAACAAAAAAAAACAAAACTTATATAGAAAATTGATCATCGGTTCGCAGCAACAATTCTCAATTTTTTTTTATTCTCTATTTTTGTTTTGAACTTTATTATACATTGTGTTCTTGTGACAACTTCGTAGATTTTGGAACTTCGCGCTAACAGATATTGCAGTGGAATTTAGTTATAAAAAAGCATATACACAAACCGTGGAAGTATGCCGTGCGAACGGTAAGGGAGGAACTATTGCCAGTGTATTGTTAGCGCAATAAATTAACCAATTAACATTAACTATCGATTGTATCAAGAGTCGATTCTCACGGATGAAGTACTACTTGTACTCGCAAAATATAATATGCGATTATATACTGTATTGCGAAGTTGTAAATACTGTCATAGAGTGACATTAAATTTCAGTAGGTGTATGCTGCGCCCCTTGTACTAGCAAAATGTAATATGCGATTATATACTTTATCGCGAAGTTCTAAATAGTGTAATAGAGTGACATTAAATGTCGATTGGTATATACAGTACTGCTTGTACTAGCTAAATGTAATATGCGATTATATACTTTATTACGAAGTATTAAACACTGTAATTCCAATAATAAACTTATGATTACATGCTCCATAAGTACATACATAGATAGAGACAACATCACATACATTCCTCTCCCAAAGTAAGTAGTTAAAGTAGTCGTGTTATGGAATCGGAAACAATGAAGACACCACAAACACCCAAACCCCAGTAGAAGTGGGTTTTTGCAATGACCCATCAGGTCGTTGGAATTAGAGTCAAGAGACCCGAGTTCGGTCTCCAACGCTCAAACGAATGGGATTTAAAAAAAATGCTTATACTCAATTTATATAGATGGCTTGGACGTTGGAAAGAGGGTCGAAAGGACTTAATTGTATAGACCTCTATTTACCTCTGCATTGGAAATGGCATGGAGATATTTATTTAGGTATTTTACCAGTACTTATTTGGGATGGCGTGATAGGTGGTGAATCTGTCACCATCTTAAGTCTAAGCCAACGGCAAAAGCTTCGAAAAAGATCAGTGTGCCTCCTGGGAATCGCACTAGGATATTGTTTCTTTAGTAAGTTATTAAGTTTGTTTTTATTTGTTTTTGATATAGGCATAAACTATAACAAATGCCTGCTACTAGCTCTGGTAGAGATACCGTGATTAAATTTAACTCAATCGACCAGTAATATCGGCTCAAGAATTACGCAACGTAGGGTATAGATTGGCATTCTAGAGCCGCGGGTTTGAACCGGCGAGTTATGATTAATCGGACGGCCGTTGAGCAATCACTTGTCTGTATAACTTAGATATTATACAATGAATTGTGAAATCATCGTTTATAACGGAAATTGATTTTTATTGACTCTACACATAGGTTAAAATTTTCATTGACTTGTATTCAATCGATTTTAGTTTGAGCGTTGTCTTTTTGATACGGTTTGGGTAAAATCATACTGTATAATATGTGTAAATAAATATCTTCACGCATATTTCCAATAATGGGTCCAAGACTAATGGAACAACGTGACAGATGGTGAGCCCATCGCCTATATTAATTTCTTTAATTAGGTTTTAATGTGCACTGGGCATTGGCCGAAACCACACACAACACAAATTGTTTCCTTCTTAATTATTTAGATTTATAATCAGAGTAATCTGAGAAAATAAGTTTAAATATGAAAAAATATATATTATTATTTAATACATAATTATTTCTCAAAATATTTGTCAAATAGCCTTTGACGACCTCCGTGGAGAAGTGGTGAATACATCAGTTTTCAGGGTGTCGCCAGGTCTTAGAGCCCGGGTTCGTTTTCCAGTCGGCCATAGTGGTACCATCGTTTGTTTTTATTTGCTAATACAATTTCTGAAGTTGCTTACTTTGGAACCATAGATTGGGACAAAATCACATATATTGCTATATATATGTGATGTTGTCCCAATCTATGTTTGAATTTATATATTTATTATTATATTATTTAAATAAGTTGCAATGTTGTTTAGCAGACCTTGACAGTAATTTACTTTCAAATATCATATCTATACGCGGAGGATTGCCTTGGACAAGTTTTAATGGTTTTCTTAAAAGGCCCTAAAGCTAAATTCTATGTATACTCTCTGGTTTCCACTATTTCATATGTAGTTGATCTTGAACGTCCAAATTCATGACATTGAACAAAGCTGAATAGTTAAATGCCAGGTGTGATGTCGAGAATAAATCAAATAAACTTATACACTAATATAATTATATTTATGTATAATTTATTTATTACTTTGAAAGTCGTATGCAGTGGCTCGGTCAGTTTTATTCTTTAAGTTGGAGTTGAATTATTATAGCTAATATTTTTCGTCGTTTTGAATTTATATTTTTTTTGTATCTATTAAAAGGTAAATTTGTAATTTGTGAAGATAGTCATGATAGCTTAGTGGTTGGGTGATCGGAATTCGAGTGGAAAGACCCGAGTTCTAATCATTGGTGTTTGGCTCGTAGCTATAAGTTTGTCCAAAACTTAAGTACCCTACCTAGTCTTCCAAAAATGTCTTCGGTTAAAGGTGGGCCCAAGGGAAAGGATTTAGAAAATCAACTTAAGCATGTAACACTCGGTAGCTCAGAGGTAAGAGTATAGCCACATTCGAATCACTGCGTTCGGATCCTGCCCTAGTAAGTTTATTATTTAAATTTCCCCTTTTATTTGATAATAAAACGCACATAGTGATTTAAAATATTTTTTTAAAAATACAACATAAAAATAATTATTTCATTCAATGAGAATGACTCTGATACATAACTTAAATATCAGACTAAGCTCCAATTGCAGAGCAGTGTACGTAATGAGAATGCCATTTTGTAACGTGTTTTCGTCTTGTAATGCAGTGGTAGTAATAAGGTAAGACTGAGGTTATGTATTAAAGTTTGAAAAACACGTAAAGTTTAAACAAAAATTTAAAAAGTTCCATTGGAGGAATCTTTATCGTAAATTAATATAAAAATATATTTCAATGCCATTCCCAATACTGGTGTAGACAGAGGTTCAAACAATCAAATACTTTCGACCCACCTTTCACCAAAGACATTTTTAGGGGACAACGTGACAACGTGGTAGTGAGTCTTTACGTCCAAGCCAACAATATAAATCGTATGTAAGTTATGAAAAACTCATTGAAATTGAATTTTAGGTGTATATTTTCTCTAGATAATTAAGTCATTTGGACCCATCTTTCACCGAAAACATTTTTTTTTGAACATCGTGACAGATGGTGAGTCTGTTACCGTAAATTAGATCTATCGTCAATTACAATTACTACCTGCGTTATATCTTCAAAAACTGACATAAAATGACCAATTGAATTTAAGAAACATTATTTTGGAATATAAATGCACATACGTAAGTGCGTGGCCATGAAGATGAAGACAGGCAATCACCTGTCACCTTGTCCCACGTAAGCTCCGATGAAGAGTGGGTCGAAAAAAGACTAAATTGTCTCAACCTCTGTCTACCTCATTTCGGGAAATGCGTGAAAATAAAAAGAAACTTTTATTTTAAAAATGTGATGTTAATAATCAAGACTTATATCCCAAAACATTCCAATCGTAAAGATTTTTAATTGACTCTACTTTTTGCGGGCCTCCCAACCCTCCCCTCTCTTCCGTGACGTAAGGATTATTCAATTGCTCCATTATGTCACGTCGCATGTCCGATACCCGGCGGAGTTGCGCAAGCGAATGTGGGTCATGATCTCAGATATTTGAGCTTCTACACCGCCTTCCGTTTAATATAAACATTTAAACACAACCATATTGCAGGTGCATAAGGTGCAAGTAACGTTTCGCTGTTTAAAATGCTTCTTTTAATGGCGATTCGATAATTGTTTGTATCGTTTTGCCTTGATCGATTCATGTGAATAATTTTTAAGAGAGATATGCACCTAGATTCCCTTCGCCGTGTGATTACGGCGCAGGAATATACCATCACATTTCTTCCCGAGGGTGTCGTAAGAGGCGAAAGCCTCTAGAATAGTCGTACCATGACTAAATAACGGTCTCAAAACACAACTGGACCTAAATTCAGCAGGTTGTCGGTGGGTCAGAGTAAGCTACACACCGGTTTTCAAGGTATCACCAGTGTATAGGCCTGTTATGTCTAGCGTAAGGGCTATTAATGATTAAAATGTAATAACAAATGTTACAATAAGCTAAAAAAAATACTCTTAAAATCACCATATCATAACGACCTGTATAGGTCCATTACAATAATTTTTGTCATAATTGCCACGCTTGGCAAGCGGATTGGGTATCTGCTGTAGAAATTATGCCATTTATAAGGCTTTTCTCCTCATATGACACTCACAGAAAGAGAGAGGGTGATATTATCTGTCTATACTACACGACTAAGAAGACAGCTTGATTCTATATGGCTGTAACATAAAAAAAAATTTCTAAATCATGATTTGATAGTTCTGAATAAATTATTCACACATTCCATGCGCGATGACAATATATTGGTTCGCGATTCGCACTTGACCGATATGTCCGCGGGAAAATCGAATCGTCCGATACACGCCTCACTAGAAAACGAGGCAATCGTGCCACATACAGCCTTACATAACCCGACCTTTCCACTTCATTTGGCAAACATTCGATAACATCGCCAAATGTGAACACGCGACGATTCGTACTCATTACTGAATCAATATCCGCCCTAGATAATAATATAACCAACATTCAAATTCGCAAAACTTTAAAATCATTCTTTATTGTTGGACATACAAACATATATAGATAGGAACAACATCCATTGCTCTGATCCTAAAGTAGTAGAAGCACTTGTGTTGTTAAATAAATAATAAATAAATATCTTCACGCAACTCCCAACAGTTGTAGACGGAGGTCTAGTCTAGACAATTAAGTCTTTTTGACTCACCATTCCACCGAAGATATTTTCGGGACATTGTGACAAGTGGTGAGCCCGTCGCCGTCTTTATGTCCAAGCCAACGATATAATTCGTACATAAATTTTTGAAAAACCCATTGGTACGAGCCTGCCACCTGGGGATCGAACTCGGGTCTCTCGACTCGAAATTCCAACCACCAAACCACTCGGCTATCGTGAGTTGTATTGTTAGATTCGAAAACATAAAAGGTATCACAAACATCCAGAACCGGAACTAAGTTACAATGTTGGGTTTATGTCTGGAGTGATACGCGATAATATTCCAATGGCAGTCTTGAATCTGTGAAATTAGGTTTCTCAGTTGTCACTGTAAACCAATAAGCTGTTGACGCTATATTTATATATTTTACCGTAACTACGATAAAATTAATCGTCAATAAATGCTCATTAACATGTAAATAGTTAATAATGTTTTTCATGAATAATGATTTAATTTTTTATACTTATAAACCAATTTTCTTACAGCTGTTGTCAACAAAATTGGTGCGTTATAAACACAAAGTTTGATCAAAACTATAGTTATAATAACTTTTGGATACAAATTTACATCTAACAAGATTAGCTGGTTAAACTTAAACGGCAGTAAGTGAAACAATACAATTGTGTAACAAGTGGAAAATAATATTTGAATAACACAAACACTTGTACTTTTACACTTTATTTTGTTGTCATTTGCAATAAAACTTGACTGGTTTCGACCGTCTGTACTTTAAATTCGTATTGAAGTTATAAAAACAAAAAATGGGTAATAATAAAAACATTTGTTTAATAGTTTTTATTCAAAATTAGAAATTAGTTATTAAAAAAATTTTTAATTAATTCATTTATTCATTATTTTTGTTATTTAAAATTACAACAAAATATGTTCAAAAGTAATATATTTCTCGTCTTGTCTTCTTGCCTGACGTTTATTTATTTAATTTATAGTTTTGTATAGAATTACGTTGAATAACAAGCTTATAATCCACCCGATTGTAAGTGGCTAAGTTGCAGCACATAACATGAGTAAGCCATTTGAAAGAGAAAGGTTTCTAGTGCGTTTTCAAAACTGAGGACTAAGATGGTTCTTTTTACCTCTCAGACCGGAATACAATGGTTATTTTGAGACTGCTATTTGGTGCAGAAATAGTTTAGACTGTGGTACTAACCTAGAGGACTAAGCGGATAAATTTTTTTAGTCTCTACCATTGTCTTTACCACTGTCTCTACCACTTTCACTACCACCTTTTGAAAGTTAAAGTAAGTAAGTAAGTTTAAAAGTAAGTATTGCCCTAGTACAGAGTAATTTATTACAACGGAAATCATAACCTAGATTCAATTACAACACATCGATACAGTAGTATACTGACGGACAAAGGAAAACAGAATGAAAACCCTAAGGCTTAATGACTAATAAGATAGTCAGGGTTGTGATAAACAGATGAATCATTATTCCTTGGTCTTCGGTCTTGATGAACTAAATACATTCTACGAAGCGCCACTGATTAATTATCGCGATGGCTATAAAGAAAAATAACTAAAGAGCCGTCATGTTAAATTTTCATATCTAACTCCCCTTCTGCTCAAAGAATTTAACTGGGCGGATTGAAAGAGCTCGTTCGACCGAAGGTAAGCTTTATTTAGAACTGGCGGTATAGAGAAAGAAAGCTACAAAAACAAAACTTAACAAACTTGAGATGGGTAAAAGTTACATGATTTCCAATCTGAATGAAATGCAATCATCCAAATGCAACAATAAGTTTTTCTTTAAAAAAATGGAATTAAGGACCTCGGTTGATTGGAACGGCCTGACTGATTCGTATTGAAAAAGAAAGATTAGTATAATAATTAAGATTATTATAATGTTATATGATCATTTAATATATAGATGTGACAATAAAATTATATCATTTGTAATATAAAAATAAGAATTTCATTCTTATATTTATTCATATTTTTTTTTGAAATTTATAAACCATTACTTAACTGCCGTCACAACTAAAGTTAACAAAGTGTTAATACACCATTTGCTAATATGTTACATTAATCATTCCGTGTTTAATTTCTATTATTACAAAACGGATGCGCTCGCGCAGGTTGCTATGCGATACAATAATTAATCGCACAAGGAGTCATGTTGTAACGTTTAACCTTCGATGAAAACTTAGCAGAATACAAAATGGCAGATAGGTAGCGCAACGGCGGCGAGGTTAGAGAAAACCGTGAGCCCTGGTGGCTTTCTGGACCCCGGTCGGAGACGCCATCGGAAACTAAAATTGCTGTAGAGAAAGCCGTTTCAAATACTCCATTGTATTAATTGTTAATTTAGTTAATTTCATACGTGTGTAACATTGTAATTTAGCGATGTTTATTCTACTTGTTTATCATTTATCATTATTATATCTTCACAACATCGCTTACGGGATATAACTTCAATTCTTTAATAATCATAAGAAGACAGATATACTCTGTCCTGCATAGAGTATACTAGTTTTTCTATAAAATATGTCGTCAAGTTTGGATAAAAAAATATTAATAAATAATTATTCAAAAGGAAATAAATAAAACAATTATATTAAACATATTAATAAAATATCTTTACGCAATTCCAAATACAGGGCTCAACAGAGGTCTAGTTACGAGGATTAAGTCCCTTCGACCCACGTTCCAATTCTTTGCTCTCTTATTTAATTAAACAGCTAATTTTAGCAAAACCTTTTCACATTTTCGCAATCATAAAACACATTTTCCTTCGTACATCGGCAAATAAAGAAGAAACAGCGAAACCGTTTGTTTAGTGTCTCTCGTTAAGGCATGTTCAAATATTGACATATGATACAGATCTCTGTGATGACGGTTCAGGGATACAACTACATAACGTCAAGGTCGAAAAGTGACTTCGATATATCTTTATGCCATTCCCAATACAGAGGTCTAGAGATTATGTCCTTTCGACCCACTTTCCACCGAAGACATTTTTTGGGGCAACGTGAAAGGTGGTGAGCCCGTCGCCGTCTTTATGTCCAACGGCATAAATCGTACGTAAGTTTTTGAAAAAACCCATTGGTACGAGCCTTGGGGATCGAAATCAGGTCTCTTGACACGAATTCCGATCACGCAACCACTTGGCTATCGCAAAAACAATCGTTATATAATCTTAATATATAATCTTATTTTTAGTTACTTTTCAGTGCATAGTTTTTGTTTAGATGTTTTAAAAATATGAAGAAAACATTTATATAAGGCTTACATAAGAATACTAGCTGTTACCGCGAGGAAAATTTTCACGTCTTAACCACACAGTAAATATGTACAAAAATACATTTTATTAAATTCAAAGATGTCTTCAAAGACGTATGTACATGAACTAGCAAAAAGCGTCATTATGAAAGTACATGCCTTATTCATCTGTGATTATTTGGTATTCACGAAACTAGAATTACATCTGCAAAAAGTCATATGTCTGTTTGTATTCAAAAAATTCTATTGTTTTAGTGTATTTCTTGTAAATGTTCGTGGGATCGTAATTATGCTTGTGGCCGTGACTCTTCCTGTCTGTTTGTACATTTTTAGCGATTATTACTGTGTATATAATATTCTTTACTTCGCAGTAATAGGAAAATATGTACAGAAACGTAGTCAAGGATGTTTTTGTCACTTTAGTTCTTCCGTATATATTTTAATGTTTGAAAAACACATTGTAGTGTGTTTTCCTACGGGGGATTTTAATTTTTTAAAATCCCTTTGATTTATAATATATAATTCATATAAAAAGGACAATTCATATATATACAATGTAGTCGGCATTGACTGGGTTATGTACATAGAAAGGAAAAAAGAAAATGTAATTATTTAAGACCGTAATATAAGAGTATATTACGGTATAATGTTTATTACGGTAGTGTGGGTGTTTGTAATGTAAATACATAAAACAAAAACTAGTTCACGAGTGAGACGTATTTAATAGCCATATCAGATACAAATAATGAATTCGTTTATTATCGTAATGACTAAAAATATCAAGTATGTATGTCAAGTAAAACTAAAAAAATAATTATACAAAACTTAAGACCAAATTATTTTGTAAAATGACAAATCATGGTACCGCGTTGATGTCTTTTACAGGGAAATACCAAATTTTCTAAACAGTGCCCAAATTTTCGATTTATGTTTTTTTTATTAGTTATTTGAATGGCATGGGGGAAGTAGTACGAAACCATTTGGCCATACAGAATATAATGATTTTTTGTTACACGAACCCTACACATCTTAAATAAAACGATTTCCGGATTTCATCGCATTTTCATATTATCGTTATATTTCGATAAAATCCGAAAATAATTTTATTTTAGATTTATCATATAATATATATAATCAATCCTTACGTATGTATGTATGTGCGTATTCCACATATGTACATGTTACCTTCAGTAAATTTCTTACGCATCGTACAGTATGCTGATAAATCTTGGACACGTCAATCCCAACAACGAAGTATGTACGAGAGTCGATCGGTCACGCGTCAATGTCGTTTGCACGTTCAACTTTATATATTCGGGTCACGGACAGCAGGTTATCACTGTATTAAATTATCGTTGGCTTGGACATAAAGACGGCGACGGGCTCACCACCTGTCACGTTGTCCCGAAAACATCTTCGGTGGAAGGTGGGTGAAAGGGACTTAATTGCCTAGACTAGAACTCTGTCTACCCCTGTAGTATCTTGTTACGTTGTCTTAAGAGGTAAGTAGTTTTCAGATGTTGCGGGGAGTCGCAAAATTCTCGTAAAGAAACCTAAACAGAACTTCAGTGATTGGAGAAGCATACATTTTTTTATGAAAGATACTGAGATGAAAGGTTGTAACATTTAAGTTGTCGCTATTGTTTTTGAAGAAGTGAGTTATGAGTGTTATTACCTCGTTAAGAAAAACACCGGTTTTAAATTTCCATAATCTATTTTAGAAGTGAAAACTGAGATAAATATATATCAAGAGAGTTTAAATTTTATGAAACCTCAGATAATGAACCACTACCTTCTTTTTTCAGCGGTAGTTTCAGCACTTAATTTACCAATTAATGTAAAATATTATCCCAAAATAAGCTTAGGTGAAACGTGGGTCTTTTATTAAAACTATGCCGTATTGGAAATTGCATCTAGGTATAACATATTTTTTCGAATATTACACTCCTACCGCGTGTGAACTGCGCACATGATGCTTTTTAATATTCTTAAGGCTACCAGGTGAGCAATAAAAGCTCGATATGTTTCGTAAATCGCCATGAAGTCGTCTGATGGCAGCATGTAGCAACCGATCCCACTCCAACCTGACTATTGACAAACTTGACCCAGACAATGACCTGATAGTCATTTAACAGAGTGTTTGCGTGACAAAAACTATAAGTGGTGTCGTTAAATGTCGTTAAGTTATAACGAAAACAGTTCTGGCACTGACGCAGTTTCATGCAATATTTATTTTGAATACTGCCATACTTTATTGTAGATAATTATTTAAGAAGTGTTTGAAAATAGTTAATTTTAAATTAAATAAAATAATATTATCGATTATTTTATTATTGTAAAATGTGTGAACATTATACATATATATAATATACTTCTTTGTCATTAATAATTAAGATATATTTTATAAGGAATATTCTCAGGTCGGGAACTCTTAATCGTTTCTCTAGTGGTGGTAACGGCATAACAAAATGTCACCTCTATTCTTCTCATGGGTGTCTTAAGAGGCGGTGTAACTAGTGTACAAGTGGTGGGATAACCAGCTTGAAAAATACCACACCATAAGTAAGCAGATCAGTGTCAATCTGTACCTTCTCTTACGCGTAATCTGCGCCTACATTCGACGAAACGCAGAGGTTTGTTAGACTTCTACTTCACGCCGGTATTCTGTAAGGTTGTGGTACTTCCCCGGTCGAGCCGGCCCATTCATACAACAACAAAAGCTGATGCGTGGCTCTACCGCTTCAGCGGGAGAGGCTATATCGTGCACTGAACTTTTACAGGTCGTTATGCAGGTGTTTACTCGTTTTGTTAAATAAATTTTACACTAATTCCGGCTAAAGATGGAAATCCTACTTCTCTAGATTGACGCATCTGTAACCTTTTTTGCAGGCATTAAACGACTAAAGTAGTGCTTTGAGATAGTGCATTGTTAGCTTGTATTAAAGCATATACAGGCAAAATATGCTAGAGCTTCGAACTTGTTTTAAGACTGACGTAGCTCTATAATTAATTATTTAAAAAAATCTCCTTAACACATCTTAATTCATAGAATTAAGCCTAATCTTACAACAGAAGACCCTAATCAGAGCACGGAGGCTCTACACTTTTGTGTTGCGTAAGAAACGCTCACTTATTTACGTAAGATAGAGTGCGAAGGAACGGTGTCAATGGAGAGTAGAGGTGTGCTCGCGAAAGAAGCAAACTCAATTATATGTAGAGTGGCAAGCTATAACTTTATAATAAGACTAGCGATTTCTGTTTCTGACTTTGTGCGAGTAATCCAAAATTAGAAAAATGCCTTAATTTTGACAAAGAGTATATCATGCATTCATTCTTTGTTATAAGTCTCTACAAAACAATCATGTTTCATATATCCGTATCCTCCTTTCTCGTTCCCTCTCTCACTAATAATTTATTTTCGGAGGAATCTAGTAATGTGTTTTGAAACTCTAAAATGTAAGGTATAGTTATTATTTTAAAAAATGTGAAGTTCTTTAACAGTCAAGTGCCTTGACGAAGACTTAATTAAATTGAGTTTTTTTGTCACCCATTACATGCTACTCTATCGTGGTTAGAATTGATTTAGTAATTTATTTTTGGTAGTCATTATTAAAGACCACAACATTACATAACTAATGAAATTCAATATAAAGTGCCAGTTAGCCGTGAAGGATGAAGTTAATACTTCAGTACATGGACGTAATGCATCCAAGACATTGTGTGACTTACTTGAAGTAGAATATTAACTTACAGTATAACAAAGGACACTCAAGAGACCTTTAGGAACAGGTGTAGGTATATTGGACTATATAAATATATAGTTAATTACTATCATAACCAATGCGGCGATAGGAATACTACCTGTCAATTAAGTTACAGCGAAATATGAGTTGAAAGGACTAAATTGTCTAGACCTCTGACTACCATCTAATGAAAATTTATTATTTGTTTAAAAGATGTGATTTTGCGAATAGTTTATTTTTTGTTTAAAAGGTGTGATTTATCTTTTCATAATTCGTTCCATTATAGCTCTAACTTATAACTACGATTGTGGAGTATATAAATAGTAACTATAATTGAGTTTTTTTGTCACCCATTACATGCTACTCTATCGTGGTTAGAATTGATTTAGTAATTTTATTTAATATTGTTAGTATTCTTTAAGAAAAATACATCCTTATCCCTTAACGTTATCTGGAATAGATCGCCCTTTAGCGAACAGATCGCCTTATAGTACCTATTCTCTAAGTCTTTCTCTTATTCTGTAATCTTTATTTTATGTTTCATTGTAAAGTATATGTATAATTCTTCAAATACAAGGGTGCTATTGTTAAAGTAAATAAAATGTAATAAAATCTATTACTATTTACGTACATGAAAGAAAGAAAGAAAGAAAATGTTTATTTTAACACAACATAATATACTTTAAAAGATACACTTCTGTTTTTAAAAATAATGTTTAATGCGGTAATATTCTACGTGATTGTAAGTGGCTACTATAACCCTTTGAAGTGCAAACAAATTCAGTCTCTACCGGAACAAGAAATTGAAACCGGATCACATAATTGTATGGCTTTTGTGTTACGTTGCGTTAAACGTTGTCACAACAATCACTGCGCTGATTAGAGAATGCCTAAAGACATTAAGTCCAACAGTTGTTGAGTTTGTATCAATCATCATGAAGCCATTTATTTACTTACTTATTATTAAATTATGTAATGAAGGGTTAATAAGTAAATAAAATAATAAATAAATATCTTCACGCAATTCCCAATACAGGGGAAGACAGGAGTCTAGTCTAGAAAATTAAGTCTCTTTGACCCACCTTCCACAGAAGGCATTTTCGGGACAACGTGACAGGTGGTGAGCCCGTCGCCGTCTTTATGTCCAAGCCAATGATATAAATCGTACATAGGTTTTTGAAAAACCCATTGGTACGAGCCTGCCACCTGAGGATCTAACTCGGGTCTCTTGACTCGAAATTCCGACCACCCAACCACTGGACTACTCGGATGACTGGGGTAGTGGTGTAAGGAGGTGGCTAAGAGGTGGCAGTCTGAACTAAATATGAAATTGAACGAATACGACTTATTATTGCTTTGTCGATTATATATATTTATATATACATGTATATATATGTCGATATTTGTTGTTTGCCTTCGAAACTAATTTTTTTGGGAAGTTCCGCAAGTTTATCAGAAGTTGATGATGATGAAGGTTATTTTATAAGCAGCTTGTTGAAAGCTGCTTATAAAATAATCTTCACGCATATTCCCAATACTGGGTTAAACAGAGTTCTAGAAAAATAATTCCTTTCGTCCCAGCTTTCACCAAATACTATTTGGGACAGATGTTTACAATTTGGGACGCCACAGGTGAGCCTATCGCCGCCTTACTGTCCAAGCCAACGGTAAAATATACTTACACAGATATAATGTATATAGATAAATATATACATATCAACATCAACGACTCGACTACAAATATTTACACCTAGCGGGATTTGAACCCTTAGCTTGGAAGGCAGGGTTACTACCAACTAGGCTAAGGGTTCATACCGAAAAAGATTCCTATTTTCTTTATTCTTCGAAAACATAGTTTTAATAAGAAAATTGACAACTGTAATGTTTTGTCTTGTTTCAAGCAGTATTATTGCAGAATATATATTTATACAAGAATGTTAAGGTGGGTAAGCACTACGTTTTAATTTGAATTATGCGAGCGAACACGCAAGGTCGTTCTCGTCCATGTTAAGTTATACCAACGGTTGTTAAGTTGTGAGAAAGAGAACAGTTGTAGCTTTAAATCTTTTAATTGTCTGTGATGAAAGAAAGAAAGATTTTAAATTTTCTTAAGTTCTTTTGACCTATCTTTTTACGCATCTGTGAATTTTTATTCAAGTAAGCCATGGTGAGCTATTTAAACAAAAGGTGGCTCGGTGGAAGACAGAGCTTCGCTTGCGGAGAACTTCACAAGATGAGAGCTTCGATGGAGATTTCGAGTTTGAAGCAATTGAATTTATAAACTTGCTATTTTTTAATAGCCTATCGTTGGCTAAATGTGCCGTAAAAAGTTGTTTGTTCACTAATTTATTTGTTAAGCGAGTTTGAAGTTTTGAATGTATGAATTTAACATAGGCACAAGTTATAGTAATGAGCTTGACTATAAGAATTACTATTCACAATCGCTGGCACAAGAATTCGGTATATTAGTATAAAACAATCAACATATATTATACAAGATATAATATTTGTAAAAGTAATTTTATAGCAACGTGGTACGGTTACCCAAGACACAAACTATTTCAATATAAGTGGTTACAGATTCTTTTTTATCTTTGAGGACTGAGATTAAATGGCAGAGTTGGTTTAATATGTGGTACTTAACCAGACCACTCCTATGTAGAGGAATCTACCACCATAAAGATTGATGATGATAATAAAATATTACAGATATTTTATAGAATATTCAATTAATATTAATATTGTCTTAAATATGGGTCATTAGTTATTTCAGTAATAGAAGGTTGGGTCTCATAAAACAAACGAATATATTCTTAATATCGCTTGACTTTGTTTTAATTTGTATCGCAAATACCATAAGGAAAATCTAAGAAGAATTTTTAATACATGAATATTATTTATATTACTTGTAATAATATTTAAATTGTTCTCATTAATTAAGCAAAATCTTGTGTGAACAATGTTCTAATAAGCGTATAGACTACACAGTTACTCTATCAAAGAAAGATAGAGTCAGTTCTACTTCATACAATTTTATTTTATGTACTATTGTATAGCAAATGTTACTTCCTATAATACTGTTGTAAAAAAACTGGTTTTAGACATAAAATTCACATACCAAGATTTAATTCAGTATAATGTTTGCGATAAAAAATATTCAAGGAGAAAAGGATGTATAAATCCTACATAAATTATATTTAAGAAATACGGTTACCAAAACTCCGTTTAATCACAAACACTATCATTTTAAATCTAGCATATTCGATATATTAATTACGAACATAATAAAATTATCATTCTTACGTTATTAGCATCTCGATTGTGTGTCAGCTTCCTTGCGTCATGCAGTCACAACTTGTGCACAGAACACGTTAATACAATCACAAATGTATAACACTCATGCACACTCGATTTATTATTTAAAAAAAAAATATTTCGAACTTTCTAATTTACAGGCGCGTAGTTTTTCGGACAGTTGCGCCGGCCACTCTGAACGTGTACTGCTCGGCGCGCGCTCTGTTTCGTACTGGCTGCGTTCAGTTTTCGCTTACGTCGTTCATTTTTTTTTCTCTCCAACCAGTACTCATTAGTGATGCGCGCCAACCTTGCGATATCGAGGAGCGCATTGATCAATTCGTCATTGAACATGACAATAAAAGATTTCACCAGATACGTTACATTCGGAGATTAGAATTCTCGAGTTTACTCTTTATTCCGTTGACCGCATCCTTTATCTAGCGTTACGAAATATATTTTGAAGTTCTTTTTATAAAATTATCTATTATTGCCAACTTCATAAAACGAAAACTATTTCGATAAAATATGAAATCAGATTTGCAATACACATAAAATCCATTATAATAATGCTATCAATGTGTCGATAATTTTGATAACAGCACTATTATAGCCGCGTTCAGGCGACTGTCCGGTGTGGTGTGTTAATAGTGACGTAAGTTGTTTCGGCAACTGGACACCGACACGTTAATCCATTAAATAAACGTGAACCAATCTTCTGAGAAGAATAATATTCGACATTGTCTTACTTAAGTTACTGTTTAAATCTAAAGTTAATGGAGACGCGTGATGGATGTACAGAAGACGATAATATATACCTTCACGCCATTCTCAGTTTAGTCAGTCAGTCTAGTCTAGACAATCAAGTGCTTTCGACCCACCTTCCACCGAAGATATTTTGGGACAACGTGACAGGTGGTTAGCCTAATGGATAAAAATATTGTAAATTGTAAGTCTCCTGCCGTTATCGGCCTATGCCATAGAGAATAATATTAGCCTCAATCCTCTTGTTTGCCAAGCGGTTTGGAGATCACATACCAGACACCTCGCAACGTAGACGTTACTGTCTGCTAGATCGGTGCTGAGTTGAAATTTGAAATCAAAAACATAAAAATTTTATTTCTTTTTTTTTTCATTTTCATTTTTATTCTTTATTGTGATACCTTAAAGTAAGGGCTACAATAGGCGGACTTAATGCCTGATGACATTCCCTATCAGTCAACCCTACATCGATACACCATTCCCAATATTGGGGTAGATAGTGGTCTGGAAAATTAAGTTCATTCATCGAAGACGGGATAGAAATTTTTTAGGATAACGAGACAGGTGGGGTGCCTCTCACCGTCTTTTTAACCGAGCCAGTGGAATAAATCATATGCTATAACTACATGTAAAAAAGCACAATAGGTTTTTATATCTTGCGTACATTAGATTGAGTACAATCATTCATATTGAATCAGACATCTGTTTGTCCTTAGTAAGATTCGAACCTGCAACCCTTAATTTCAAAGGCAGGATCACTACCAGCCAATAAATACATACATAGATAGGGAAAACATCACATAAATTGCACTGATCCCAAATTAAGCAGCTTAAACACTAATACTATGGATTCAGGATCAACGAAAGTATTTCAAACACCCAGATCCGAGAAAATGTAGAAAGTGTTTTCTATATTGAACCGACCGGGAATCAAACCCGGGACCTCAGAGCTGGCGACACCATGAAAACCGTTGTGTCCAACACTCATCCACGGAGGTCATGACACTAAGCCATCGGGTCATAAAAAATGTAACATATTAAACAAATAACATAAAACACATAACATCAATATTATTACTAACATTTGTACATTTTTGTAACTATATAACATTACACACACAACCGACTAATTTATAATAACTCGGTATTAGATGCTTTTTTTTTTCAGTAATTAAGTTTTCTCAGCGGGCGCGGGATTCCCCGCGAATGTTGTTTTTGCAAAACGAAGACTGCAGTATACTTTTGTTTAACGTTCAGAAAGTACTTTATCTTCAAATGTATTATATACCTGGTCTAAATAAAAACAATATTTGAAATCGTTTTTAGTTTTCGTACTACTCATGTTATTTATTCTTTGATGCTTCGTGAGGTTTACCTATTTTTTAAAGATGGTGCCAAGAGGAAATATGGTGTATGTGGTGTTGTCCGTATCTATATATTTATTTATTTATATCTAAATGATTATCTGTATCTAAAATTAATAAGTGTATTAGTATATCTCTATTATTTTCTTATACTGAGGTAAACAGGTTTGTAAACAATTAAGTCTATTCGACCTTCTTATCGCCGGAGCTTATTTCAGACAAGGTGACAAGTGTTGAGCCTGTCCGAGTAGCGTCCAAGAAAAGATTGAATTCGTGTCCGATCAAACTCCGATCACCTAACCACTCGGCTATCGTAAAAAAATATGATAGATAGATAAGAACAACATCACATGCATTGATCTGATCTCAAAATAAGCCCTTAAGCGCTTTTTAATTCATTCCATATTCTTCATAAGCGCTTATGCACTGTTTCACATAATAATTTCTTGTATTTACGCGAATACTACACATTTCAAATAAAACGATTTTCGGATTTTATTGCGTTTTTAATTAGTTTTTAACTGGACACTTTATGCCACGAATGCTATAAAGCATCCGAAACATCTGGAAATAAAGATAGTTTGTAAAAACTAACTAAAAACAACACAACAACCACTTCTGAATGTGAAACTTCATGCAATGAACTGACATGGGCATGATTCGAACCCGCACATACACCGTATCGTGGCGATACTCTTACTTCTGAACAACTGTGTCATATACTCGTATATAATAATAAAAATCACAGCATGGCTCACACGGTTAAAAAAATATAAAATGCTTCATAAAACTTACATCTTAAATTCATTTTAATTTCCTTTATGAAGAAAAACTCAAGTATTTTTTTCAGTTTTAACCCACCTTTTACCGAAGATATTTTTGGGATAACATGACAGGTGGTGAGCCCGTCTCTGTTTTAATGTCCAAGCCAACGATATAATTCGTACATTAGCTTATGAAAAAAACCCATTGGTACGAGAGCCTGCCACCTGGGGATCGAACTCGGATCTTTTGACTCGGCTATTGTTGGGTTAGGTTAAATATTAATTGTGTTTTAAATAAAAATGTGTGTATGTATAGAGTCGGTGAACTTAACCCATGTAACTGGATTCTTTCTTCATTATTTTAAACTATTAATCTAATATATGTACCAAAATTTTACGAATTTAAATTTGTACAGTACAGCTTTTAGGGACCGTAAATAATATGTTTATTAGTTAGCAAACATAAAAAAATGAATATTATTACTAACATTTGTACATTTTTGTACCTATATAACATTACACACACAACTGACTAATTTATAATAACTCGGTATTAGATGCTTTTTTTTTTTCAGTAATTAAGTTTTCAGCGGGCGCGGGATTCCCGCGAATGTTGTTTTTGCAAAACGAAGACTGCCAGTATACTTTTGTTTAACGTTCAGAAAGTACTTTATCTTCAAATGTATTATATACCTGGTCTAAATAAAAACAATATTTGAAATCGTTTTAGTTTTCGGACTACTCATGTTATTTATTCTTTGATGCTTCGTGAGGTTTACCTATTTTTTAAAGATGGTGCCAAGAGGAAATATGGTGTATGTGGTGTTGTCCGTATCTATATATTTATTTATTTAATCTATTTTTATATAAAACATATAACATCAATATTATTACTAACATTTGTACATTTTTGTACCTATATAACATTACACACACAACCGACTAATTTATAATAACTCGGTATTAGATGCTTTTTTTTCAGTCATTAAGTTTTCTCAGCGGGCGCGGGATTCCCCGCGAATGTTGTTTTTGCAAAACGAAGACTGCAGTATACTTTTGTTTAACGTTCAGAAAGTACTTTATCTTCAAATGTATTATATACCTGGTCTAAATAAAAACAATATTTGAAATCGTTTTTAGTTTTCGTACTACTCATGTTATTTATTCTTTGATGCTTCGTGAGGTTTACCTATTTTTTAAAGATGGTGCCAAGAGGAAATATGGTGTATGTGGTGTTGTCCGTATTTATTTATTTATTTATTTAATCTATTTTTATATAAAATTTATATCGTCGGCTTGACATAAAGACGATGACAGGCTCACCTCCTATCACGTTGTCCCAAAGAAGTGGAGTACTTAATTAATTGGAGGACTTTATTGTCTAGACTGGACCTCTGCCTATCCCTGAATTGAGAATTGCGTGAAGATATTTATTTATTTAATCTATTTTTATATAAAATTTATATCGTCGGCTTGACATAAAGACGATGACAGGCTCACCTCCTATCACGTTGTCCCAAAGAAGTGGAGTACTTAATTAATTGGAGGACTTTATTGTCTAGACTGGACCTCTGCCTATCCCTGAATTGAGAATTGCGTGAAGATATTTATTTATTTAATCTATTTTTATATAAAATTTATATCGTCGGCTTGACATAAAGACGATGACAGGCTCACCTCCTATCACGTTGTCCCGAAAATATCTTCGGTGGAAGGTGGGTCGAAGGGACTTAATTGTCTAGACTGGACCTCTGCCTATCCCTGAATTGAGAATTGCGTGAAGATATTTATTTATTTATTTATTTATTTATTTAATCTATTTTTATATAAAATTTATATCGTCGGCTTGACATAAAGACGATGACAGGCTCACCTCCTATCACGTTGTCCCAAAGAAGTGGAGTACTTAATTAATTGGAGGACTTTATTGTCTAGACTGGACCTCTGCCTATCCCTGAATTGAGAATTGCGTGAAGATATTTATTTATTTAATCTATTTTTATATAAAATTTATATCGTCGGCTTGACATAAAGACGATGACAGGCTCACCTCCTATCACGTTGTCCCAAAGAAGTGGAGTACTTAATTAATTGGAGGACTTTATTGTCTAGACTGGACCTCTGCCTATCCCTGAATTGAGAATTGCGTGAAGATATTTATTTATTTAATCTATTTTTATATAAAATTTATATCGTCGGCTTGACATAAAGACGATGACAGGCTCACCTCCTATCACGTTGTCCCGAAAATATCTTCGGTGGAAGGTGGGTCGAAGGGACTTAATTGTCTAGACTGGACCTCTGCCTATCCCTGAATTGAGAATTGCGTGAAGATATTTATTTATTTATTTATTTATTTATTTAATCTATTTTTATATAAAATTTATATCGTCGGCTTGACATAAAGACGATGACAGGCTCACCTCCTATCACGTTGTCCCAAAGAAGTGGAGTACTTAATTAATTGGAGGACTTTATTGTCTAGACTGGACCTCTGCCTATCCCTGAATTGAGAATTGCGTGAAGATATTTATTTATTTAATCTATTTTTATATAAAATTTATATCGTCGGCTTGACATAAAGACGATGACAGGCTCACCTCCTATCACGTTGTCCCAAAGAAGTGGAGTACTTAATTAATTGGAGGACTTTATTGTCTAGACTGGACCTCTGCCTATCCCTGAATTGAGAATTGCGTGAAGATATTTATTTATTTAATCTATTTTTATATAAAATTTATATCGTCGGCTTGACATAAAGACGATGACAGGCTCACCTCCTATCACGTTGTCCCAAAGAAGTGGAGTACTTAATTAATTGGAGGACTTTATTGTCTAGACTGGACCTCTGCCTATCCCTGAATTGAGAATTGCGTGAAGATATTTATTTATTTAATCTATTTTTATATAAAATTTATATCGTCGGCTTGACATAAAGACGATGACAGGCTCACCTCCTATCACGTTGTCCCAAAGAAGTGGAGTACTTAATTAATTGGAGGACTTTATTGTCTAGACTGGACCTCTGCCTATCCCTGAATTGAGAATTGCGTGAAGATATTTATTTATTTAATCTATTTTTATATAAAATTTATATCGTCGGCTTGACATAAAGACGATGACAGGCTCACCTCCTATCACGTTGTCCCGAAAATATCTTCGGTGGAAGGTGGGTCAATTAAGTCAATTAAGTCCTTATGACTTAATTGTCTAGACTGGACCTCTGCCTATCCCTGAATTGAGAATTGCGTGAAGATATTTATTTATTTAATCTATTTTTATATAAAATTTATATCGTCGGCTTGACATAAAGACGATGACAGGCTCACCTCCTATCACGTTGTCCCAAAGAAGTGGAGTACTTAATTAATTGGAGGACTTTATTGTCTAGACTGGACCTCTGCCTATCCCTGAATTGAGAATTGCGTGAAGATATTTATTTATTTAATCTATTTTTATATAAAATTTATATCGTCGGCTTGACATAAAGACGATGACAGGCTCACCTCCTATCACGTTGTCCCGAAAATATCTTCGGTGGAAGGTGGGTCAATTAAGTCAATTAAGTCAATTAAGTCCTTATGACTTAATTGTCTAGACTGGACCTCTGCCTATCCCTGAATTGAGAATTGCGTGAAGATATTTATTTATTTAATCTATTTTTATATAAAATTTATATCGTCGGCTTGACATAAAGACGATGACAGGCTCACCACCTGTCACGTTGTCCCGAAAATATCTTCGGTGGAAGGTGGGTCAATTAAGTCAATTAAGTCCCTATGACTTAATTGTCTAGACTGGACCTCTGTCTATCCCTGAATTGAGAATTGCGTGAAGATATTTATTTATTTAATCTATTTTTATATAAAATTTATATCGTCGGCTTGGACATAAAGTCGGTGACAGGCTCACCTCCTATCACGTTGTCCCAAAGAAGTGGAGTACTTAATTAATTGGAGGACTTTATTGTCTAGACCTCTGTCTAACTCAAGATAGTAGTACTCTCTTTTAACGGCCTGTAAAAGTCCACTGAAGGATCTAGGCCTCTCCCTTAAGGATAGGTTGCCCATAATCGCCACGTTACCAAGCGGATTAGTATTACAGAAACAGACTCTGCAAACAGACTGCTGCGCCTCACGGGTCTGCTAAACTTTAGCTTCTCCCTCCATCGCCTCTGACTACAACCACGGGAAGAGAAAGAGTCGTAACATTCTTACTTCTAGTCTGCCTCTCAGACGTTTGTTGTATCCATTTCAGTACGAATAAGTTATTAACCATAACACGGATAAATAAAGTATGCTGATGCACTGAATAATCGAAACATTAAAAACACTTCACGTTCAAAGTACATTGAAGGTTTGTTATAAAAAGCTATAACATTAACAAACAACGCTACCATGGAAACGAAACGTCGCGCAGAGCTCGACTCACGTTTGGTTATTTTCCATTGGGAGGTTTATATCTCTGTTACTTGGGTTTTTACGTCGTTCGCTCGATCCCGTTGGGATGAAATTAGAAGATTACAAAAGGGTCATTTGGTTTTTTTTATTCCTCTTGACGTCATTAAAATATGTATAAATGATATAAACAAGGTTTTTAATGACGTCAAATACTTTTATTAGTCTTATCGGGACTTTGAATCTTGTGGAGTTTCTAATTATATTTACATCAGACGTATGACCGAGCAACAAATCATAATAGGTTGAGTGATTAGATATTGTTTGAGGGGAGTCAAGTTCGAAATATCCATCATAACCTAGCGGGTTCGAAACCGCAACCCTAGCTTGTAACGCTATTTGCTAGTGTCCACAGAGTGAATAACTTATTCATAGGGTGTAGGTTTCTACAACAAAATCCCGGTGAATGTGAAAAACTTAAGCGTTTATTATAACGTAAATGAATACATAAATGATAATTAACTCCCGTAGATAAGATCATAAGATAGCTCCCATGTTATTTATAATTATATTACATTCATTTTTATATTTAACTCGTTAATAAAAGTAGATGACTACGTCGTTTCTTCCGCCTGTTTTTTTTTTGTGAAAGAAGACTCTTTAAGAAAAGGTGGTGTATTGAAAATGATAATTGGCAGACGTAACGAATGTTACTTTTATTACTTTTATTATCGATGAGTAAATAAAAAAGTCACGATAGCCGAGTAGATAGATGATCGGAATTCGAGTCGGGTGACCCGAGTTCAATCCACAGGTGGCAAGCTCGTACCAATGGGTTTTTTCAAAACCTATGAATGATTCATATTGACATTAAGATGACGACGGGTTCACCATCTGTCGTTGTGTCCCAAAAATATCTTCGGTGGAAGGTGGGTCGAAGGGACTTAATTGTCTAGACTAGACCTGTCTACCCCTGTTGGGAATTGCGTGAAGACATTTATTTATTTTATTTACTTTATTTATCTCAATAACGGCTTGTTAAAGTCCAATGCAGTACGTAGACCTCTCCCGTAAGGAGGATTTGTCATAATCTGCACGCTAGGCTAGCGAATTGGCGATCCAGACATCTTACACCATAGACGCTGCTACCCATCAAAGGCCTGCTGAATTTTATTTTGGTATTTTTCGAGCTGGACAACCCCGCAATTGATTTTGAAGGCTTTTCCCTTATCATGTATCACGTATCATGGGAAGAAAGGTGGTGGTATATTACGTCGTGATCAAACGACACCATTTTCATATTCGTATCTATCTTGCACAGACTATTAACTACAATTACTGGTCATAACAATTCATTATTTAGTCTGTGGTTATTATGTAGAACATTATATAAAGTAAACGATGAGAGTACTCTGAATACGGGCGCTCTCTTAAATTACACAATGTAATCAGTACTTGAGTTAATTATAATGGAATGGCGTAACGTGGCGTTTTATTTAATGTTACGTGGCAAAACAGTTACCATATGTAGATGAGAATTATAAACAGATTAGATGTCGGATGTTTTGTGTAACACAAGTGTAGAGAGAAATTTGTTGGTATCTGCTAGCTCGCCAGCAAGGAAACATTTTTAAATCTCCACGCTTTTTCCAACATGGAGTAGGTAGAGATGTAGACAATGTATGTCTGGCTTTTCACCGGAACTTATTTCGGACAGACTTAGGACAGACATTTTATTAATTTCTTTTCGAATAAAAATTTTCATATGTCTTAACCATAAGAGCAACAAAGGCCAGACTTAATGCCTTTCCCGTGGGCTGAGCTGTCTCCTAGCCAATAAGATTTATTAGAATCGGTTCAGTGGTTTAGTAATTGCTTCATCGCTACCAGGATACCTTCTGCTCATGTAACATGAGTTGGAGTCAGTTTACCACCGAGAATTCATTTAAATATATAGTCATATAATAGACAGACAGATAGACATAGTCACATTCTCATTCATTATGATAAAATATATCTTCACGCCATTCCTAACACAGGGTCTCCTTTTGTATTAGGAAAGGCTTGGCAATAGTCTAGACTTTTTTCTCGAACAAATGTGACAACGAACAACCCATTGTTATGAGCCTGCCACTCGGGAATCGAACTCGGATCTCTTGACTCGGGTTTGATCACTCAACCACTCGACTGTCGTGACTTGGATATGATATGTTGTGGTTTCTCTTACTAGGCCTATCTGACCAGCGAAACTTCGTCTGTTTCACATTTATTAAATGTGGTACGAAATCTATGTTATACTCGTAAGTATATTTTCATTTTAACAACTTAGCCACGCGGTACATACGTAACGAATGTATTATGTATATTACATAACGGAGACATATTTTTTCAAATGTCTTTTTTTTCCTAGTCACGATAGCCGAGTGGTTGGGTGGTCGGAATTTCGTGTCATGAGACCCGAGTTCGATCCCCAGGAGGCAGGCTCGTACCAATGGGGTTTTCAAAAACTATTGTACGAATTATATCGTTGAATTGGACATAAAGACGGCGACGGGGTCACCACCTATCACGTTATCCTGAAATATTCTTTGGTGGAAGGTGGGTCAATGGGACCTCTGTCTACCCCTGTATTGGGAATGGCATATTTTTTTTAAATATCATTCATTCACCACATTTCCCATAAACGCGAAGACAGAGGTCTACGTAATGAAGTCTTTCGACGCACTATTCACCGAAATTATTTGGTACAATGTGACAAGTGGTGAGCCTATCGCCATCTTAGTGTCCAAGCTAACGGTACAATATTATTACATCTATACTTATAAATTGACAAACGTCGTGTACGAGTGGCGCATACACCGGTTCTCATAGTATCCCCAGCACTGAAGTTCCGGGTAGATTCCGGGTCGGATCAATATTTGAAACCCCTTTTTCATACATTTTCTCTGGTGGTTTGTGAACACCCAAAGTGTTTGTGGTGCCTTCGTTGTTTCTAATTACAGAACATAAGTGCTTTAGCTGCTTAATTTGGGATCAGAGCAATGTATGCGATGTTGTACCTATCTATTATACATGGATAAGTACAACATCGCATACATTGCTCTGAATTTTTTTTTATAATTATGTGAACATTTAATTTATAATTATGTGTAATTATTATACATTTTATGTATAATTTTATTATTTTTCCCAGGTCAATCATTTTTTGTATGTATTTTAATTATTCTTTTAAAGATTAGAATCAGAATAACCTATTTCGTGGATCGCAGGTATAACTAAGATAATTATAGATAATGACATACAAAAAGTTCAACTAACTCCCACTCTGGGCGTGCGCAATACAATATTTTAATCAAGAGGCATTTATATTGTTGTAACGTAATTATAATGATAATTAATATTATATTTTGATAATATAATTATTGTAATATACAATAATAAGTAATCATAATTAAAAAAGTCACGATGGCCGAGTTGTTGGGTGGTCGGAATTTCGAGTCGAGAGACCCGAGTTCGATCCCCAGGTGGCAGTACCAATGAGTTTTACTTATGTACGAATTTCATTGTTGGCTTGGGCATAAAGGCGGCGACGGGCTCATCACCTGTCACGTTGTCCCGAAAAATATCTTCGGTGGAAGGTGGGTCGAAGGGACTTAATTGTCTAGACTAAACCTCTGTCTACCCCTGTATTGGGAATTGCGTGAAGATATTTATTTATTTATTTTTATAATTAAATTTTGAATTAAAGCCAAAACTAAATTATAAAAAACGATTTTCCATGTTTGAACAAAATCGGTTGACATAATTAAAAGCATTACGTGTATTAACTTATATTTATGATGGATGAACAATTAATCGATTCCTATTTTCTTCAGTTAGTAGAAACTTTGTATCAAATTTATATAATATACCCTCACGCCATTCCTAATAGATTAATTCCTTCTTTATTCTGGGACATCGTGCTGAGCTGGCCGTCTTTATGCCAAGCTTTGTCAAACGTACAAAGTTTTATAAAAAAAAACCCATTGGTACGTGCCTCCCACCTGGAGATCGACCTTGGATCTCATGACTCGAATTCCTATCACCCAACCACTCGGCTTATATTGATTTGAATGGTGAGTAAAGTAAAGCAAAGTGGGGCAAGACAAAGGCCCCTAAGGTCTCTAAGATTTGATAGAGATGAGAGCAGGGCATGGTCCGTAACGCAGCTCCAAAGCGTGTTGGCAGACTTCTTATCCTCATATCGAAACATTTTCTCTTATTTGTTCTGGGCATTTGGGCAGGTTTGACTAACACACTGGGATCTGCAATTTTATTAAAGCAAAACTTTATAATATACAGGTTTATTATAATATGCGTATTGTATTAATGATAGTAAGCATTGGTTATGAGTTGATCGCTCCCATGCTATTTCCTACATATGTTAAAAAAAAATGCAAAAGGGGATTCCTATACGGCGTTTATTTCGCCTGTTTTAACTTTGGAACCAGAGAAATGGAACAGAATGTGAGATTGTCAAAATAAAAATAAAAAAATAATAATTCACCAATGTGAAGACAACATACTGTAACAATATTTTTATATGATATTTACATTTCAATTACTTGATTGTCAAAATGGTGCATGATGTACATTTAGCTTAATAGTCTGGGGATGCCCCCTAATTGTTTCACCGATTTGAAACAGATTAGTGACTAATGTTCTATGAACTATGCCTGTTAAGTTATGATCACATAATCATGAGTACAATTCGATTAAGTAAGTAAAAGAATTGAGAAGTGCAAACACAGAACGTCACCCAGATACTCTTACATGTATAAAAACGACTAGAGTCACGATAGCCGAGTGGTTGGGTGATCGCAAAACGAGCCAGGAGACCCGAATTCGATCCCCAGTCAAAATGTCTTCGGTGTAAGGTTGGTCGAAAGGACTCAAGTGTCGAAACCTCTGTCTAGGATTGTCTTTTTTTATTGGGAATGGCGTGAAGATATAAAAAAAAAAACAAACAATGGCGTTGATTAAGTCCTCGGATAAGTGGTGTACACGTTGGTTTTCATTTGGTCGCCTGCTCCGAAGTCTCGGGTACTAATCACGAAAAAGTCAACGTAGAACCGATGTGTCTTTATTTACTCAGGTCCGAATGTTTGTGGTACCTCAGTTATTTCCGATTCCATAACACAAGTGCTAAATTACTTATTTTGGGATCAAAGCAACGTCTATGATGTTGTCCGTATCTTCTTCTTCTTCTCTACAGCCTATCTAGAGTCCACAGCTGAACATAGGCCTCCCCCAAAGCTTTCCACAACGAACGTTCCCCAGCCTTCTGCATCCATCGACTTCTTGCAACATTTTGCAAGCCGTCACTCCATCTCGTTGAGGGTTGGTCCTACACTGCGTTAACCTATACGAGATCGCCACTCGAGAATTCCCTATCTATGTATTTATCTATGAATAAAACGACATGTGTTTTATCAAGTAACAAAAATCACTGCGAATTCTGCAATTTGATTGGATAATGCGTGCGATTGTTCAACATATCATAATGAAAATTTAAAACCGGTTTCCGTTTATACTCTATGATGCCTTTGCCATTTAAGCGGTTTCTTTAATTTCGGATTTAATAATTCATTAATATTCACATCACATATTGTTTGAAGTGTTTAGTAGAATTATATAAATATTAAAACCGTCAGTAAACAAGCCGAAACATGTGAGAAAAAAATTATGGTTAAAGTCCAACCAACGACAAACTGGTTGAGACAAGGACGCTTAACCAGTCTCGCTAATATTTAGAGATCCCTATACATAAATGGATGATTGAAAGCTATTGATCTTGATTATGATGCGATATTATAAATAAATAAATCTCACGCATTTTCTCTATACAGGGCTCCTCTGTTTAGAGGTCTAAACAATTAAATTCTTCAACAAACTGTTCCCACCACTGTTGGTGATAAGCGATGTTATAGCTTTAAAATATTATATTAATATTATATTAAATATTGTAGGACATAAAGACGGCGACGGGCTCACCACCTGTCACGTTGTCCCGAAAATATCTTCAGTGGAAGGTGGGTCAAAGGGACTTAATTGTCTAGACTTGATCACTGTCTACCCCTGTATTGGGAAGTGCGTGGAGATATTTTATTTTTTCTTTTATAAAATATATTCATAAATCTGAGTATCAAGAATCGTTAACACAGACAAAGTAATCCTATCCGACTAAAATAATAAATATGAAAGTTTGTGAGAATGGATGTTTGTTACTCTGTCTTGCAAAATCTACTTAAAGTATTTTAATGAAATTTAGATTATAAATTTTAAACTTCACAGCCATGTAGCTTGTACATCAGAATTACATATAGGCTACAATATATAAAGATTTTGAATAATTCAGCCATAATATCACGACAGGTATTAACTAAGTCGGATAAATAAATGTGGTGCAGCCTAATAATTGCCTCAGCTAATATAAAATATATTCACAATTATTATTAACTGAGTATTACTATTATCGTACAGCCCTACTTCGGACTTACGAGCGTAAAGAAAAAATCCTCTTAACAGCAACGGCTGTGACCAGTCGCGGACGTGGATACCTTCAGAAAAGATTACTATAAGAGAATCGCGCGAGGACTCCGCGAGCCGATCAAGTCTAAGCTGCAAAGTATCTGGTGCTGCGTTTGCCTAACGATACGATTATGGCAAAACCTCATTTTTTTAGAAAAGGGCTTAACATAACACTTAGAATAGGATAAATAACACTTAGAAAACTACCTTGAAATCTATCCAGTAGTTTTCCATGATGCGCGCACAACTGCAGATCTATAACATTTTGTTTATATATCAAATCAAATCAAACATTTTAGTCATCGACATAAGTAAACCATTGCATCCATCGATCGTAATTTTAAACTGCCACCGTTCATAATGACGCTCTAACGTTTCTAACGGAGAAGATACAGAGGAAAGAAACTCCGCAGATATGTGTTATTTGAAAAGAAGGATTATAATATTGATCATAGAATAATTTAAAACAGCATGGGAGCAATCAACTCATACCTCGGAATCATTACAATTAATATACATTATATATCTATATATACATTACAACCCTTTTTACGAAGTTTGTCTTTAATAAATTTCGTGAACCTAGGCAGGTTTTGCACATTTACTGGGGGTTTGTTGTAGAAACGTACACACCACCCCATGAACGAGTTGCTTACTCTGTGGAGTGACATAGATTATAAAAAAATGTTTACGGAACGATCAGCTGACCGAACTTGCTCAATTTTGACCATCACTATAATAAGCGTTCAGTTAACACCATCTATATCGATTCATATTGTAGAATACCTTTTACTTAGCCTTCGTTCAAATCTAAAAATTCCATAGCTCGCTGTAATGTTTGTAGCGAAGTGATGAAATACACGCTCGAGAAACAAAACCATAGAGTTTTAATTTTTTTAATATATTACGCGGCTGTGACAAAAAAATGTTACAGCCACATTCACTGCTGTTATGTGATAAAGGTTTCTTTTATTTTTTCATTTGCGGTCGTTGCTGCTTGGTGAAACTCCTTTATTACTAAAATTACAACCAAATAGTTGTACCATGTAGTTTTCAAATGTAATTTGTTTTATAGCGTGCATGGACATATATTTTATTTATACCAACAAACAGTACGGACTTCTGAAAAGTGACATATTAAAAAAAGGAAAACAATCAATTCCAAGTAATATCTGTTAAATTTATTACTTTAAGTTATTCCTGTTAACTTGTTTAGCTTTAGCTGCAATGCTTGTGTTTGTAGGGGTTTGTGTTTGTAGGGGTTAGACACCAGTAGTCAGCGGGACTGAACCTGCGACGTTATATTTCGCAGTTCGTACCAGAAACCACTGGCTTAAGTACACATTTCTAGTTGAATATTAAATTTAAATTTTTTTAAAAAATAAATAGATAGGCACAATATCACATACATTGCTTGGATCCCAAAGTAAGTACTAAAGCACTTGTTTCATGGAATCAAAACGAACCACAAACACTTAACGTTAAAAAAGTAAAAAGTAAAATAAAACGTTTAAAAAGTAAAATAAAATAAAAATAAAAATATCTTCATGCAATTCCCAATACAGGGGTAGACAGAGGTCTAGTTTAGACAATTAATCCCTTTGACCCACCTTCCACCGAAGATATTTTCGGGGGAACGTCTTTATGTCCAAGCCAAAAATATAATTCGTACATAAGTTTTTGAAAAACCCATTGGTACGAGCCTGCCACCTGGGAATCGAACTCGTGTCTCTTGACTCGAAATTCCGACCACCCAACCACTAGATTATCGTGGCTTATACGAAGAAAAAGTGGATGTTTATATTGACCGCTCCGGGAATCGATCCCGGGACTCAGAGCTGGAGGTACCATATTTGGTATCGACCACACTAGTAGTCCTTTTATGAGTTAGAAAAGAGGATCTTCTAAAGGCTGGACAGGTTTTTTAAATCAGAGATCTCTCTCGATCAAGTAAAATTTCAAATAAAGAAAACTCAATTAAAATTAAATAAATCTAGATAGCCGAGTGGTCGGGCTGTCGGAATTTCGAGTCAAGAGACCCGAGTTCGATCCCCAGGTGGCAGTCACGTACCAATGACTTTTTCAGAAACCTACGTACGAATTATATCGTTGGCTTGGACATAAAGACGACGACGGACTTAACCCCTGTCACGTTGTCCCGAAAATATCTTCGGTGGAAGGTGGGTCGAAGGGACTTTAAGGTCTAGTCTAGACCTCTGTCTACCCCTGTATTGGGAATTGCATGAATATATTTTTTTGTTTTTATTTTACAATTAAAATTGCTTCATTTCTTAGAAAGCAACGATGCCACGCAGATATATATACGTTAAACTTATTACACTTTTCGTGTCGACAGCTTAAAAAGCTAAGGGAATAAATACCTGGCCAGTTTTCATCTACAGTTTATATTGTTGAATATTTCATACATTTAAAACATAAATAAATTATTTTAACTAACAGCGAAGAAGAAATTATTATTTTTGAAATAATTATGGCTTCTAAAAGTCCACCGCAGGGCATAGGCCTCTCCCGTATTATTTATTTTGGTTTGCGATTATCACCACACTTGGCTAGAGTCCCGGCGATCGCAGTACCAGACACCTTGAATCTTGGACGCTGCCGCCCGTCCCGATTTGTTAAATAAAAAAAAACATTTTTAAAGATAAATATATACATATATAGATAGGGACAACATCACATACATTGCTCCGATCACAATGTTAGAAGCTAAAGCACTAGAGACATGGATTGGAAACAACGAAGGCACAACAACCACCCAGACCCGGAAAATGTAGAAAAAGCGTTTTTTTTTTACTTTGACCCGTCCGAAAATCGAACACGGGATCCGAGATCACACCTTGAATATCGGTGTTTACGCCACTCGTCCACGGAGGTCGTCAAATTTATTCTTTCTACAATTTTATTCTGGTAATTTTCGTGATCGATTTTTCGGTAGCCATATTTCGTGGGATTTTCGCCCAGTCGCCTCTAACGACATCCACACAAAAGCGGGTTGTATAGTCAGTCTTACTGGGTGCCCACAAGGTAATACTACCTTGATATTAACTTTAATATATATATTACTACTATGTAAGGGCGTTTACCTTCAGCCTTCGTTTATATGAGCGATTGGAACGCGTAAAGCCTGAGTGAATTTTCCATCAGAAATGTTTAAGTCCAGTCTCACTTTGTCGCTTTTAATTTTCTTCACACAATTTAACATACAGTTAACGGTACATTATAATTACATACAAGTATATTTCACATAGATAAATATTCGTGTTACGAGAACCGAGAGGTTGACTGAGTTCAATCTCCTGGAGGTAGGCAGATTTATATCGTGAAGCTAAAATAAATAAATATTAAATATGAAATCTCCATGATACGAGTTCAAATATTCATATTCATCACAGAAATGTTTACCCACAGCGGGATTCGAACTCGCAATCCTTAGCTTCCAAGGCGGGGTCGCTACGGCCTCGGCTCTCGGGGATAGTTTTAGTGGTATCTGGGACACTTGGAGCTGTGGTACCACAGCGGTCAGTGTTCTTGCTTTAAATAAAATAAATATAATATCTTTACGCCATACTCAATACAGGGGTAGACAAAGGTTTAGACAAAATCCTTTCGACCCCTCTTCGACAGATGATATTTTCGGGACAACGTGACAGGTGGTGAGCCCGTTGCCGTCTTTATATCCAATAAAACGATATAATTCGTACGTAAGTTTTTGAAAAACCCATTGGTACGAGCCTGCCTCCTGGGGATCGAAAGGAATTACTCGTTTCTACATCTGGGTATTTTTAGCTTTGATGGTTCATTATCTTTATTTTGCCTTTTATTTCATACGCGTAAATGCTACGTGTATTTTTTTTATAATAGAAACATGACATGGATAAAGTTCACGGGTAAACAACACAATGGTAATTAAAAAAACTTAGTGTTTATATTATTCATATTACAATGAACGCAATGACGTTTATTTGACGTCAGGGTCGATTTTACCTTTGACAGCTGAAGCGGAAACGTTAAAGATCTTTTATACACTACATGTCATTGGATTAATACGCTGGCGGGAAATATTTTTTTAAAAAGAAGGTATTTTTTTTACTCTAAATATGTTGTTGTCACGATAGCCGAGTGGTTGGGTGATCGGATTTCGAGTCAGGAAATCCGAGTTCGATCCCCAAGTGGCCGGCTCGTACCAACAGGTTTTTTCAAAAACTTATGTAAGATTATATCCTTGACTTGGACATAACACGCCGACGGGCTCACCACCTGTCACGTTGTCCTGAAAATGTCTTCGGTCGAAGGTGACTAGACCTCTGTCTACTCCTGTATTGCGAATTGCGTGAAGATATTTATTTATTTATTTTACATGGAAATATCTATTACTCGAGTACAAACATTCATATTCATCACACAAACATTGGTCCCCAGCAGTATTTGAACCTTTACCTCTCAAAGTCGGGGTCACTATCAACTACGCTATGGGATCTTCAAAATGAAGAAACTAAGACTAATAAAATATTTTAAAAATAGTTAAAGATATTAGAAGGCTATGCACGTCGCAAGCGCAATACAGTAAAATTTATAGAGATTACCTTTGACAGTTTATCACGTTATTTATTGCTGAGGAATTCTAAACCCCTCAAGTCGGTCGTTCACCTCAAGATCTCGTTCCACTTATATTACAGCGCAATGATGAAATTTTTTGGTATTTATGTCTAACAAACTATGCTGTTGGAATGTTTACCATAAATAACTCATAATCTTTAATTCAAATGGATTATTAAATTTTAATTATAGTGATTATGTCTGTCGATCAGTCTGACTTTATTTTTGAGAAATATCAGGCAAATAATTTTATTTATATGTTTTAAATTATAATCAGTTACAAATAAAATGTATAAAAAAATTAAATGTTTTTTGTTCTAAACTACTCATAATATCAAATATAACAATGATTATCATATTTAATGTATATATAAATAGCAATATAATGGGAGACTCAAGTACGTAATATTTTTACTTGTAAAATAAAAATTAATAAATAAATATTAATATCTTCACGCAATTCCCAATACGAGGTAGACAGAGGTCTAGTCTAGACATTAAGTCCCTTTGACCCACCTTCCAACGAATATATTTACGGGACAACATGGCAGGTGGTTAGCCCGTCGCCGTCTTTTTGTCCAAGCCAACGATATAACATATTGATTAATATTTAACTTTTAATTTATATAAATAGCAATATAATAGAACACTATTAGGTAATATTTTTAAAAATAGTTAAAGATATTAGAAGGCTATGCACGTCGCAAGCGCAATACAGTAAAATTTATAGAGATTACCTTTGACAGTTTATCACGTTATTTATTGCTGAGGAATTCTAAACCCCTCAAGTCGGTCGTTCACCTCAAGATCTCGTTCCACTTATATTACAGCGCAATGATGAAATTTTTTGGTATTTATGTCTAACAAACTATGCTGTTGGAATGTTTACCATAAATAACTCATAATCTTTAATTCAAATGGATTATTAAATTTTAATTATAGTGATTATGTCTGTCGATCAGTCTGACTTTATTTTTGAGAAATATCAGGCAAATAATTTTATTTATATGTTTTAAATTATAATCAGTTACAAATAAAATGTATAAAAAAATTAAATGTTTTTTGTTCTAAACTACTCATAATATCAAATATAACAATGATTATCATATTTAATGTATATATAAATAGCAATGTAATGGGAGACTCAAGTACGTAATATTTTTACTTGTAAAATAAAAATTAATAAATAAATATTAATATCTTCACGCAATTCCCAATACGAGGTAGACAGAGGTCTAGTCTAGACATTAAGTCCCTTTGACCCACCTTCCAACGAATATATTTACGGGACAACATGGCAGGTGGTTAGCCCGTCACCGTCTTTTTGTCCGAGACAAAAAGACGGTGACGGGCTACCTGTCGTTATCACCAACATTTCTTCGGTGGAAGGCGAAAGGACTCAATTATTGTTGGGTGGTCGGAATTTCGAGTCGAGAGACCCGTGTTCGATCCCCAGGTGGCAGTACCAATGAGTTTTTCAAAAACTTATGTACTTCATCGTTGGCTTGGACATAAAGACGGCGACAGACTCACCACCTGTCACGTTGTCCCGAAAATATCTTCGGTGGAAGGTGGGTCAAAGGGACTTAATTGTCTAGACTTGACCTCTGTATTGGGAATTGCGTGATGATATTTTTTTTCTGTCTACTCGTGTATGGGAATGGCGTGACGATATTTTTATTTTACAATACTTCTATTGCACACCGCAACTAAGAAAAAAGAAGCTTAGGTAGCAGGTACATTTTGACAGACTGATTACTGCATTGTGATCTCTTCCAGTCAACCAAATATCTATATTGTAGTGGTGGTATCGATTTAAGAATATGCAACCCCTTTATAATCGTGGGTGTCGTAAGAGGCGCCTAAGTGAAAAGCCTTGAACAAATCATCTAGTACCGATAGGTGGCGAGATAACCATCTTGATAAATACCATTACATCGTGACATTGAGGGGATCGAACAGATATTTCCAGGTACATACATAATGTGTCGCGTTCTCACAAATACAAACTGTAGTCACTCAGGGCTGAGTAATCCTTCACCTGAGCAGAGATCAAGGTTCTAGCAAATACAATAACTAATTATCATCGGAGATGTTCGTCTGACTCGCGCAACTTATTTAAACTTTATTCTCATCAAGAGCGTTAAGTGTTTAAAAATATTAAAATAATTTCACGCAACTCCTCACACTGAGGTACGCAGAGGGCTAGACAAATGTTGTCCTTTCAACTCACTTTCCATAATATTAGGAAACGCGTGAAGATCTAGATCGTATTACAGGTGACAAACTTTTGGGGAGTTGTATGTTCAGCATAGGACTCTTGATAGGCTGCAAAGAAGAAACTAATAGTTTAAAATAATTAATATAATTACCCTAACCCTCGGCAGCTTGGTCTCCCTGCCGAGGGTTCCGTCTGCTTTTATATTTCTTTTTTGGTGTTAAAAAGAAAAGTCTGTAAATTGGTTGGTAAACAGTTTCTTTATTACCTACAATCATATGCACCACCGGATTTTATATACCCAAAACCGTACATAACTCTCTGAAAAGCATTCTATTTTTCGCTTATTGAATATAGGTCCCACGAGATGAAGTAAGAGAGTGAGTTCTAAAATGTTGCATGAAGTCGATAGATGCAGGTGGCTGTGGATCGTTCTGTGGAAAATTTTGGGATAGGCATGTTCCGCATTAGACTGATGAAAATACGAAAACTACCTAAATACAAATACAATATACATTGTAAAAATGCATACTTAACGCGCTACTTGTATATTGTTCGAAATTTTTTTTCAATTTGACTCAAAATGATAAATATTCATCGCCACATAATTATTCAGCGAAATAATTGCACAAACTTAGGTTGAATAATGGCAAAACCCGGTATGATGCCTTAGAAAATAAATCTAAGACTAAAATAATAATAACATAAATTAAATAAAGCTAAATAATATTGATTTAACAAATAAAGCTAGCTTTATACATAAAATTGTCCTAAAAAAATTCCCAAAAAACGTTTCAAAAATATACGCCTAATACAAACATAAACATCTCGAAAAAAAGTAACTAACGGTTGTATACTATTTGTTGTGTCATTAAAGTTACAAAAACCTTACAAATTTCGTTAAAATAGTAAATAGCGCCATCTAGTTAAAATTAAGAACACTATAAGCGGCGTCTATGGCACTTCTCCGTGCATGTAATTGATTTCCAATAAGTCTAATAGATGGCGATAATGAAATAGAAAGATAAAACTCACCGATAGATGGCAGTAGTATAATAAATAATAATACTATTGTTTATTCTGTGTCCGAGTAATGATTGTTTTTTTTCGGAATAGCGCAGAATGAGAAATTTAACAGTAAATATAGAATATAGCCTTTTGGATTTTCTTAACTGACTTAACTTTTCTTAGTAGAACCAACTCATATAAAAGGATCACAAAAGTACTTTGAAATTAGAAACTACAGCTAAACCAACCTAAATCGTTTTTGGAGATCACCAGCAAAAGTAAGTATGAATGAGTCGGGTTATGATACAACATTGCATTAATTATACTTTATCCTGATAGCAATCGCAAATTGTCCATCTATTTTTTATATAGTATTTTATTACTTATTTATATAGTAACCACATACTTATATCCATATATTAATAACATTCAAATAGCAGTAACAACATTTAATAAAATGTACTTAGTACTATTTATACTTCCCTTCCAATTTGCAACTGTTAATATGAAGTGCACTGGACATGTCTTTTGGCAAAGCCACCTAAATGCTAACTTATAAGGTTATTATTTACTGCCAGGTCCTCTTGTTTTCATAGAGTATAAATACACACAGGCAATGTAAAGGGTCAAAAAATTCGCTTTACTATAGCAATAAGGACGTCTGTCTCATACATGATTAGGCACAAGTGGGTTACTATGCCTGCTTATTGACCTCTTGGCTGCACACGAAAGTAGCTCTTGCATCATGTGGCATGTCAGACCTCAGACATTGCATAATTGAAGAGATGTGTTTTGTTAGTTTTATCTCTTTTTTGCCTCAAACTTGTTATTCACCTTCAGTCACTTATCTCATCATGTTAATAACGAGAAAGTTGACGAAAGTGTATACTTATTTATTTAACTTACTGAAGGATCTGTAAAGTCCTCATCAGATCACTTCAGGATACAGGCGTTTTCCTTAAGGAAGGCGTGAAATATCTTCACGCAATTCCTAATACAGGGATAGACAGAGGCCTAGTCTAGACAATTAAGTCTCTTTGACCCACCTTCCATGGAAGATATTTTCGGGACAACGTTACAGGTGGTGAGCCCGTCGCCGTCTTAATATCCAAGCCGACGATATAATTTATACGTAAGTCTTTTTAAAAACCCCATTGGTGCCCAGCACCTGGGGATCGAACTCGTGTCTCTTGACTCGAATTCCAATCACCCAACCACTCGGCTATCGCGACTTAATAACACAAATGCTTCAGCTATTTACTTTTGAATCAGTGTTATGTACGTAATGTTGTCCCACTTTATGTATTTATCTATTCTATAAATTTATTTAAACATAACGAATCAATGAACCAACTGTTGATTTAAGCGTCGATACTTCCTGTACATTTAGACAGCATTACACGTATCCCTCTGTATGTCTTTCACTCTCTAACCAAACAAAATAACGCCTCAAGGCTCTTTTTTCGAACCTTTGCAACAATCTAGAATATATATTTTATATCTTAAAATATACTTAAAATATTTCTCAAACTAAGTTTCCTCACAATTTATTTAGTTATGAATATTACAAATGAGCACTTAAAATTGCTATTATTTTAACTATTCTTGCATCGATTTGACATGTAGACGATTATTCGGCGTCTTAAGCGTGTATTAAGTATTTTAACTCATTTATCTTTAAAACTTTTGATGTGAAACATCTATAACCGCACGTAAAACCGATTTCTGGCGTTGCGACGCATGCCGTGGCTATACAAAGGTATACTAATTTACACCCTATTACGTGAGTATTAAGGTTTATAATTAAACACTGAAATCCCTTTTTTATATTTAATTAATTATATTCATGTTATTCATATTAGTGACTATGTAAATTATATTAAGATTTCATTTTTACATGATATAGGTCATTTCCTTATAGTCAAAAAGGTTCAATAATTTTTAAAACGAATAAACATAAACTACCATTAAAATTAGCTGGAGATTTTAATGTAAATTTGCAAGAGCTGAATCAATGCCATTAATGACATTTCTTCAAAAAAAATTTCAATTTCAAATCAACAACAATCCAAAAGAATCTACTACCAAATATGGAACAACTATAGATGCTGTAATTGTGAGTTATCTTGATAATGTTTCATCCAATACTTTTGTAACGTAATAAATAAATATATAAATATCTTCACGCAATTCCTAATACAGGGATAGACAGAGGCCTAGTCTAGACAATTAAGTCTCTTTGACCCACCTTCCATGGAAGATATTTTCGGGACAACGTTGCAGGTGTAGGAGCCCGTCGCCGTCTTAATATCCAAGCCGACGATATAATTTATACGTAAGTTTTTAAAACCCCATTGGTGCTCAGCACCTGGGGATCGAACTCGTGTCTCTTGACTCGAATTCCAATCACCCAACCACTCGGCTATCGCGACTTAATAACACAAATGCTTCAGCTATTTACTTTTGAATCAGTGTTATGTACGTAATGTTGTCCCACTTTATGTATTTATCTATTCTATAAATTTATTTAAACATAACGAATCAACGAACCAACTGTTGATTTAAGCGTCGATACTTCCTGTACATTTAGACAGCATTACACGTATCCCTCTGTATGTCTTTCACTCTCTAACCAAACAAAATAACGCCTCAAGGCTCTTTTTTCGAACCTTTGCAACAATCTAGAATATATATTTTATATCTTAAAATATACTTAAAATATTTCTCAAACTAAGTTTCCTCACAATTTATTTAGTTATGAATATTACAAATGAGCACTTAAAATTGCTATTATTTTAACTATTCTTGCATCGATTTGACATGTAGACGATTATTCGGCGTCTTAAGCGTGTATTAAGTATTTTAACTCATTTATCTTTAAAACTTTTGATGTGAAACATCTATAACCGCACGTAAAACCGATTTCTGGCGTTGCGACGCATGCCGTGGCTATACAAAGGTATACTAATTTACACCCTATTACGTGAGTATTAAGGTTTATAATTAAACACTGAAATCCCTTTTTTATATTTAATTAATTATATTCATGTTATTCATATTAGTGACTATGTAAATTATATTAAGATTTCATTTTTACATGATATAGGTCATTTCCTTATAGTCAAAAAGGTTCAATAATTTTTAAAACGAATAAACATAAACTACCATTAAAATTAGCTGGAGATTTTAATGTAATTTGTAAGAGCTGAATCAATGCCATTAATGACATTTCTTCAAAAAAATTTCAATTTCAAATCAACAACAATCCAAAAGAATCTACTACCAAATATGGAACAACTATAGATGCTGTAATTGTGAGTTATCTTGATAATGTTTCATCCAATACTTTTGTAACGTAATAAATAAATATATAAATATCTTCACGCAATTCCTAATACAGGGATAGACAGAGGCCTAGTCTAGACAATTAAGTCCCTATGACCCACCTTCCATGGAAGATATTTTCGGGACAACGTGACAGGTGGTGAGTCTGTCGCCGTCTTAATATCCAAGCCGACGATATAATTTATACGTAAGTTTTTTTAAAAACCCCATTGGTGCCCAGCACCTGGGGATCGAACTCGTGTCTCTTGACTCGAATTCCAATCACCCAACCACTCGGCTATCGCGACTTAATAACACAAATGCTTCAGCTATTTACTTTTGAATCAGTGTTATGTACGTAATGTTGTCCCACTTTATGTATTTATCTATTCTATAAATTTATTTAAACATAACGAATCAACGAACCAACTGTTGATTTAAGCGTCGATACTTCCTGTACATTTAGACAGCATTACACGTATCCCTCTGTATGTCTTTCACTCTCTAACCAAACAAAATAACGCCTCAAGGCTCTTTTTTCGAACCTTTGCAACAATCTAGAATATATATTTTATATCTTAAAATATACTTAAAATATTTCTCAAACTAAGTTTCCTCACAATTTATTTAGTTATGAATATTACAAATGAGCACTTAAAATTGCTATTATTTTAACTATTCTTGCATCGATTTGACATGTAGACGATTATTCGGCGTCTTAAGCGTGTATTAAGTATTTTAACTCATTTATCTTTAAAACTTTTGATGTGAAACATCTATAACCGCACGTAAAACCGATTTCTGGCGTTGCGACGCATGCCGTGGCTATACAAAGGTATACTAATTTACACCCTATTACGTGAGTATTAAGGTTTATAATTAAACACTGAAATCCCTTTTTTATATTTAATTAATTATATTCATGTTATTCATATTAGTGACTATGTAAATTATATTAAGATTTCATTTTACATGATATAGGTCATTTCCTTATAGTCAAAAAGGTTCAATAATTTTAAAACGAATAAACATAAACTACCATTAAAATTAGCTGGAGATTTTAATGTAATTTGTAAGAGCTGAATCAATGCCATTAATGACATTTCTTCAAAAAAATTTCAATTTCAAATCAACAACAATCCAAAAGAATCTACTACCAAATATGGAACAACTATAGATGCTGTAATTGTGAGTTATCTTGATAATGTTTCATCCAATACTTTTGTAACGTAATAAATAAATATAAACTACCATTAAAATTAGCTGGAGATTTTAATGTAATTTGTAAGAGCTGAATCAATGCCATTAATGACATTTCTTCAAAAAAATTTCAATTTCAAATCAACAACAATCCAAAAGAATCTACTACCAAATATGGAACAACTATAGATGCTGTAATTGTGAGTTATCTTGATAATGTTTCATCCAATACTTTTGTAACGTAGTTTAGTTATCATCGACCAATCGTCACAGTAATACCGGCAGAGGAAACATCGAATATAACTATAACTGAAGTCACAGAGAGAGAGAGAGAGAGCAAATATTTAAATTGTGGCCACTTGATATTAATATCGAATTTTTATATCAAATGCAAATAAATGTGTATTAAATAAAGTTACCATTTTCTGTAAGAAATTCGTAATACTTCATTTTTTCATTAGTATTTTCTTAGTACTTCATTTTTTCATTCCTGTAATAATATTATCTTTTATGCATATTACTTGTACACACACGATATTTCACATCTGCCAGGCGTCCCATGACGGCTCACATTTTTTTGGAAATATGTATATTACGTTTTAGTGTAATAAATAGAGAATTTTACAAAGCATATATTTTTATTTTACTCATGAAGCAAACGATGATTGGGTTAACCATGAATGTCATAGATATGTTGTCACCTCCGTGGTAAAACATAGTCATTACATACTCTTTGGTCCTAGCACTAAGATGGAATTCCTCTTAGCCTATAATTACACTGGTTCTCTTTACCTTTCAAACCGGAACATGACAATTATGACATTGCTATTTAGGGCAAAGATAAGTAAGTGTATTACATACTAACTCGCGCATTTCTGAAGCACAGATGGAATCTATCAAAATATGTTGAAAATTTATAGAATAAAAATCTATAGGATGGGATTTACAATAAAATTTATAAGGATATTGTTTTATCCATGTATATCTTTTCTGATTATTTTGATATTTACAATTAACACATCCCTATCGAGAGAATATAATTTAATATAAGAGCATTAACGTATGTTTTTGTTGTTAGTCCGCACCTGCCATCTACTTCTCACCATTACAAGGGTTGACTGGTAGAGAATGCTACCAGGCATAAAGTCCGCCCATTGTAGCCCTTAGTATAAGGTGTAACAATAAAAGAATATATAAATCCCTTATGAGAGATATTGTTTAAATTAATTCAAACTCCTGAAGACATAGCAGTGATTAATCACATTCAATGCGTGTCATATCAGCTTCTTATTAGATTTTATTCTGTCAAGAAGTTACACTAATTTTTTTTATATTTCTGTGACAATATCTTCATTGATAAAAATCGGAAATGAAAAATAATGATTACTCACCCCGTAGTCCAACTAAACATTTGTTTCACTCTCTCCGACTGTAGCTTATTTGGTGACGTCATATTGTCTGTAACAAAAAACCATACATTAGTCTATTAAAGGTACTACAAATATTTTTATAACTAGTTTCTGTTTGCGTCCCCGAATTGTGTTAAAATCCTAGTGTGTACAATTATTATTAATACTATATTATTACATAATAATAACTGTTATTAATTTTTGCATGAAAGAATAACATATGTCTGTCTCCCGGACTCGGTTGGAACTTGTTCTAATTTTAATTATTCGTACTAATTAGTTAGGTACATGGACAGAGTTGTACTTATCTATCATGTATGTATATATCACATACATTGCTCTGATTTAACATCAGTAAAATTAGTTTAAATTTGCCCATGTTTAGCAATCCCAGTAAATATATAACTTTTTCTAAGATTATACACATATAACAGGTTATAAACCTGTTATATGTATATAATCTATGTCATCAAAAAAAGGCAAACAGGTGCAAATGGTGCCAGTGTTGCACCGGTAGATGGCAGTTTTATAACATTATTTCGTTCCGTGTTAAGACCTCCAAACTTTTTTTTTGACTTACGATTTGAGCAATATTTTGTGTTTACATGGAATTAATTATTCAATTTTATTATTCATTACATAGAAAAAAAATCGTCGACAGAAACTAGTTAGTAAAAATATATAAAAAAAAAACAAACCATACTAAAGGTCACATGAATGTCTAACATATGGAGGCAACGAAAATAGTCTAAATATGCAGTAGCAAGGAAAACTACATTTGCATCTAGAACGCCTGCTCATTTATGGTCATTCCTTTTAAAGTTTTGTCTGCAGAGATTATACCATTATAGGCCTGGTTTGAGAGTACAAGCATTGTAAAGTTTATGTTTTAACTTCACGCATTAGGACAGGTACACCGACGTTTACTAGAAAATTGTGTTCTGTCACATTCTCCCAAATAAGCTTCGATGAAAAGGGAATGCATTAAACGTCTCCTTTTTTCTTCTATTTAAAAGAATACTAGCAATGCCAAATAACATTACTAGTTTTCCTGTGAACCATTCAAACTAAGATGCAATGCTTTCGTCTGGCGTTGGTTCACGACAATAGTCGAATGGCGGGCCCGAGCCTGCGACGCTATGGTTCGCAGTCCGCACCTTAACCATTAGGCCATTGTCGCCTAAATTATTCTAGACTTCCGATTGTTCCAGTGTAATTTGTTTCCTATTGTAACGGACGGCAACTAGAGTTCACAGAAATAAAATATAATGCAACGATTTCTGAGTTTTAAATAATTTTCAATTTACGTCAGGTCCAGACACAAAAGCAATATTCAGTTAAGAATTAAAAGGCCCCATTTACTTAAATGCTTGTAAAATTCCATTATAGGACGTAGGCCTCTCTATTTATATAATAGTACCTGGACGACAACATATCGTCGTATATTTGTCGATAGATGGCGCCTTACTAAAATATTTAAAGGATACATACACCACGGCCTGTAAATGTCCACTAGAGGGCGTAGGCGTCTCTAATAAAAAATATTTAATTGTCTTTTGATTTAAAACAAATTTGCTCAGTCTCCGATGAGTCCTATCTTGTCAATCATGCAATGTAAAATACTACGTAAATACATTTGCCAAATCATTTTCGTGGTTTCCGAAATACCGACTAATGAATTTATATATATGCTATATTAGCTCGTTTAAAACGTACATTAGAATGATGCATTATTTAATAATTATATAAGTATTACGATATATGTTGATATTATCATAAAACAACACTTTCCCGTTCGGCCATTTTCCAGTTATAATGTTAGTCAGCTTTTGCGTACAAGATTCGCCATCTTTTCGTTGCGAAACATTTGACATACTATTAAAGTAGACGTTTATTAAATATTAACGCATAGGCATGCCCATCCTTTCTCTTTTAACTGTAGGCCGTATTTTAACACTACCAAAATTATGTATTTCGAATTTGGATAAGAGTATTCCATCCTTTTCTCTCCCGTAGATGTCGTAAGTGATGAATAAGGGAGGGAAGCATTAAAATGCAATATGCTGGGATAACCGTCTCGAAAAATATCAGATCGAAATTAAGCGGTATGGTGGTGGTGTAGTGTTTAATGTGCTAAGGGTACTGCACTAGTTCGCTTGCTTGACGGGGCGATTAAGGCAAATTCTTCTTATGGGATTGGCCTATGTCTTGCTATGACTTTTAAAGACCGTTAGATAAATTTTAATAACTTACTTTCTTACTTATATTCACGCACAGTCCCTGCCAGAGACAACAGATCGCCAAGTGTCACGATCCTTACGTATCTCTTACGCTTCATTCAAATTCATAATGTTTTAGAAATCGCGTTAGCCGAGTTGTCGGGTGATCGGAATTCGAGTTATCCCCGCATTTATATATAAATAAATTCATATCTTCACGCCATTCTAGGCAATACAGGTACACCGACGTTTACTATAAAATTGTGTTCTGTCACATTCTCTCAAATAAGCTTCGATGAAAAGGAAATGCATTAAACGTCTCCTTTTTTCTTCTATTTAAAAGAATACTAGCAATGCCAAATAACATTACTAGTTTTCCTGTGAACCATTCAAACTAAGTTGCAATGCTTTCGTCTGGCGTTGGTTCACGACAATAGTCGAATGGCGGGCCCGAGCCTGCGACGCTATGGTTCGCAGTCCGCACCTTAACCATTAGGCCATTGTCGCCTAAACTATTCTAGACTTCCGATTGTTCCAGTATAATTTGATTCCTATTGTAACGGACGGCAACTAGATTTCACAGAAATAAAATATAATGCAACGATTTCTGAGTTTTAAATAATTTTCAATTTACGTCAGGTCCAGACACAAAAGCAATATTCAGTTAAGAATTAAAAGGCCCCATTTACTTAAATGCTTGTAAAATTCCATTATAGGACGTAGGCCTCTCTATTTATATAATAGTACCTGGACGACAACTATCGTCGTATATTTGTCGATAGATGGCGCCTTACTAAAATATTTAAAGGATACATACACCACGGCCTGTAAATGTCCACTAGTCTCCGATGAGTCCTATCTTGTCAATCATGCAATGTAAAATACTACGTAAATACATATGCCAAATCATTTTCGTGGTATCCGAAATACCGACTAATGAATTTATATATATGCTATATTAGCTCGTTTAAAACGTACATTAGAATGATGCATTATTTAATAATTATATAAGTATTACGATATATGTTGATATTATCATAAAACAACACTTTCCCGTTCGGCCATTTTCCAGTTATAATGTTAGTCAGCTTTTGCGTACAAGATTCGCCATCTTTTCGTTGCGAAACATTTGACATACTATTAAAGTAGACGTTTGTTAAATATTAACGCATAGGCATGCCCATCCTTTCTCTTTTAACTGTAGGCCGTATTTTAACACTACCAAAATTATGTATTTCGAATTTGGATAAGAGTATTCCATCCTTTTCTCTCCCGTAGATGTCGTAAGTGATGAATAAGGGAGGGAGGCCTTAAAATGCAATATGCTGGGATAACCGTCTCGAAAAATATCAGATCGAAATTAAGCGGAATGGTGGTGGTGTAGTGTTTAATGTGCTAAGGGTACTGCACTAATTCGCTTGCTTGACGGGGCGATTAAGGCAAATTCTTCTTATGGGATAGGCCCATCTCTTGCTATGACTTTTAAAGACCGTTAGATAAATTTTAATAACTTACTTTCTTACTTATATTCACGCACAGTCCCTGCCAGAGACAACAAATCGCCAAGTGTCGATCCTTACGTACCTCTTACGCTTCATTCCAATTCATAATGTTTTAGAAATCGCGTTAGCCGAGTTGTCGGGTGATCGGAATTCGAGTTATCCCCGCATTTATATATAAATAAATTCATATCTTCACGCCATTCTAGGCAATACAAGTAGACAGAGGTTTAGACAATTAAGTCGACCCACCGACCACAGAGATAACGAGATAGATTGTGAGCATGTCGCCATCTTTGTGTTCAAACCAACAAAAGTAATCTTATTTTTTGAAAAAAACCCATTGGTACTAGCCTACAACCTGGGAATTGAACTCGAGTCTCTTGACTCGAATTTCGATCATCGTACAACACGGTTATCGTGACTCTTAGCTCTATTCTATCTCTTATTCTATTTTAGCTTATTTTACTATTGGAACAAACACAAACTTGTTACGCCAGTTGTCTTGTAACTGGCGTAACAAGTTTGTGTTTGTTCCAATAGTAAAATAAGCTAAAATAGAATTGAAAATTCATTGAGAAACTCGTTCATAGAGCGGTGTATAAAATCCCAGTAAATGTGCAAAGCCTGTCTATTAACAGGTTTAAGAAATTAAAAAAAAAATATAGGAAGGTTTATAAATTTAAATGAAAATGTTAGTAACAGTAACCTCTGGAACTGAAATGATCGCTCCAAAATTATATCGAGATTTTTTTAATACTGATTTTGGATTAAAAATAAAAAAAATCCACAAAAGAGGATTCTCTTGTCCGTTAGAGGAAACTCATTACGAAACGATGGTAGAGTTGTTTTTGTTATTTTTTTTATGAAAAAACTTCATTCGATAAAAAAAATGTATATTCTTACCTCGATAATTGAAAATAATTTGGTTTGATTCCGAATGTCTTGCGTAAATTTCAAAATAACGAACGAAATCGAGGGAAGAGACAAGTATTCAATAAATTTATTATGTTAATTGCAAGTTTTTATGTTGTTTTTTATAAGGCGATTCGCCATTCCGTGCCACACGATGCAGCGACAAGCGTAAACAAAATGGCTGCCATCACCTTGCCAAGATAATCGTTTTCCGTCCCTTGAGTAATGGTAATTGATGTATTTTCCTCATAATTATGTTATTTCATTAAAGGTTGCACCAAACGATGACTGTTGTGCACTTTTTACACGGTATTTTAACATTTATTTTGATAGTTTATATGGTGTTATATATAAATAAATTCATATCTTCACGCCATTCTAGGCAATACAAGTAGACAGAGGTTTAGACAATTGTCGACCCACCGACCACAGAGATAACGAGATAGATTGTGAGCATGTCGCCATCTTTGTGTTCAAACCAACAAAAGTAATCTTATTTTTGAAAACCCATTGGTACTAACCTGAATTGAACTCGAGTCTCTTGACTCGAATTTCGATCATCGTACAACACGGTTATCGTGACTCTTAGCTCTATTCTATCTCTTATTCTATTTTAGCTTATTTTACTATTGAACAAACACAAACTTGTTACGCCAGTTGTCTTGTAACTGGCGTAACAAGTTTGTGTTTGTTCCAATAGTAAAATAAGCTAAAATAGAATTGAAAATTCATTGAGAAACTCGTTCATAGAGCGGTGTATAAAATCCCAGTAAATGTGCAAAGCCTGTCTATTAACAGGTTTAAGAAATTAAAAAAAAAATATAGGAAGGTTTATAAATTTAAATGAAAATGTTAGTAACAGTAACCTCTGGAACTGAAATGATCGCTCCAAAATTATATAGAGATTTTTTTTAATACTGATTTAGATTAAAAATAAAAAAATTCCACAAAAGAGGATTCTCTTCTCCGTTAGAGGAAACTCATTAAGAAACGGTGGTAGATTTGTTTTTGTTATTTTTTTTTTGAAAACCCATTGGTACTAACCTGAATTGAACTCGAGTCTCTTGACTCGAATTTCGATCATCGTACAACACGGTTATCGTGACTCTTAGCTCTATTCTATCTCTTATTCTATTTTAGCTTATTTTACTATTGGAACAAACACAAACTTGTTACGCCAGTTACAAGACTTCATTGAGAAACTCGTTCATAGAGCGGTGTATAAAATCCCAGTAAATGTGCAAAGCCTGTCTATTAACAGGTTTAAGAAATTAAAAAAAAAATATAGGAAGGTTTATAAATTTAAATGAAAATGTTAGTAACAGTAACCTCTGGAACTGAAATGATCGCTCCAAAATTATATAGAGATTTTTTTTAATACTGATTTAGATTAAAAATAAAAAAATTCCACAAAAGAGGATTCTCTTCTCCGTTAGAGGAAACTCATTAAGAAACGGTGGTAGATTTGTTTTTGTTATTTTTTTAATGAAAAAACTTCATTCGATAAAAAAATGTATATTCTTACCTCGATAATTGAAAATAATTTGGTTTGATTCCGAATGTCTTGCGTAAATTTCAAAATAACGAACGAAATCGAGGGAAGAGACAAGTATTCAATAAATTTATTATGTTAATTGCAAGTTTTTATGTGGTTTTTTATAAGGCGATTCGCCATTCCGTGCCACGCGATGCAGCGACAAGCGTAAACAAAATGGCTGCCATCACCTTGCCAAGATAATCGTTTTCCGTCCCCTGAGTAATGGTAATTGATGTATTTTCCTCATAATTATGCTATTTCATTAAAGGTTGCACCAAACGATGACTGTTGTGCACTTTTTACACGGTATTTTAACATTTATTTTGATAGTTTATATGGTAAGTTATATATAAATAAATATAAATATATTACTAGTTATTACCCGCAGCTTAACACACTTTAATGTCTATTTAAATATCGGTTAAAGTCATAATTCACAAAAATAAACCAAATTATTATATGATTATTTCTCAAACAAATAAAAACAGCTGATGCTATAATTAATTGAATAGTGAGCTGACCGGCTGATATTTACTTATAACAACTTTGTTCCGCCTTACTTTTTCACAGTAATACGTAGTTAAGTGTCAAAGGGATCACTGTAACCTAAATTTTCAGTTCGCTCGTCACATAATGACTTTTATAGAAAAAGTTTCATTACTGTAATTTTCGTATTGTAATCTCTAATTATATATATATATGTAACTCGCTGATAATATGGCTTACTATGGTGAAAGAACTTTTAAAATTCGTTAAGTTGTTTAGGGCAACAAACAAACCAACTTACTTTCGCATTTACAATACTATTATATATGAGTCATAAAAATTTGTTTACTAAAAATAAAAACTGAATAGCTATGTTTACGTATGCAATGTTTATATTTTTATCAAGGATACTTATTGGTATGTACACAAGGATAACATAACACAGCATGAACAGGATTTCGGCACGCAACGTAAATGGGTAACTACACCATGTGTAGTAAACACCTAAGTTCAAGACAAGAACAGTCAACATAAAAAATATACTCACGACATTCCCAATACTGGTGTAGGTTGAGGTCTAGAAAATTAAGTCCTTTCGATCCTCCATTTGCCGAAGACATTTTTGGGACAACGTGGCTGGTGGAGAGCCGTTCGCTGTCTTTACGTCCAAGTCAACGACATAATTCGTACATAAACCCATAGGTACGAGCCTGGGATCAAATCAGATCTGGGGATCAAACTCAGATCACTTAACTCGAATTCCGATCACCCAACCAGTCGACGTAGTTACGTACATAATATTATAAATGCGTGAGTTTATTTGTTGACGACCTCTGTGGAAGAGTGGCGCATACACCGGTTGTCATAGTGTCAATTCCCGGTCGGGTCAATTTAGAAAGCACTTTTTCTACCTTTTCTCAGGTCTGTGTGTTTGTGGTGCCTTCGCTGTTTCTGATTCCATACTACAAGTGCTTAAGCTGCTTACATTGGGATCTGAGAAATGTATGTGATGTTGTCCCTGTGTCTGTATCTTACGCATTTGTGGTAAACCGATCAGCCGAATAGAATGAGTTTTGGTGTAAAGATGGACAAAACCCTGATGTCGATTATTGACTATTGTCTCGCGGTAAACTTAACTTATAAGCTCCTTTAAAGCAAGCAAAACCGTAGGCATAGGTATAACACCTTTATATATATAAATTATTGGTTAAAGAGACTGAAAATTTGTTTGTGATTGGCCTCGCCTCCGTCCTATATAAAGTGACCCTTTCTACAACCTCCATCAAGTAAGAGATATGATAACGAGAATGAGAGATTGTGTCTGTATCAGAATCCATTATAATCTTAATATAATTATAATCTAGATTCTATAACCATCCAGATAGGGTTACAATGCTTGCTTGGTTTCCAAAACATGGCGTCAAAATAAATCTTTAATAATGTTTTTTTTATATGTAAACTAATCTTTTTATATGTAAAACTAGTCTCATAGATGACAAATATGATATGCCGGTAAATTTGTAATGCAATGAAATAATTTTATTTTCACAATGAAAAAATTTTTCATTTATTAAAGTTCCAGGATTCGTAATATCGTTCTTTGACGAAGAAAAAAGCAGGCGAAAGAAATTTCGTAGGTATCCTCCTGGTAGATCCTGCGTTATGTTATTTTATGTATATAAACATAAGTCTAGGAATATACCAGGAGTCACTGAACGGAAACCGGTACACACCGGTTTCCAAGGAGTTGCCAGCGTTGTGCTCCCGTTTTCCCGGACGGGTCAATTTAGAAGATTACTTTTATATATTTTCTCGAATCTAAGAGTTTGTGGCTGATTTCATAGAAAAAGTGCTCTATTTCTAATTTCATAGCACAAGTGCTTTAGCTAAATACTTTAGGATCAGAGCAATATATGTGATGTAGTCCATACTTTTATATTTATGTATATTTATTAACTGTAAAACATATTACATATTTTATATTACGATAATATAAAATATTTCATCCAATCGTTAGTTTGAGACAATGTTGTATAAATTTATACAAGTTGAAGACTAAGCTTAATTCATATGAAACAGCTTACGGCGCGACAGATAAAGCCTGTCTTACACTGATATTTTATTGCATTCAATCGCATAAAACTGCAGTTTTCGTAATATTTACTTCACCTCCGATTGTTTGTCTGTGGTCGGATTAGGTTAATCTGTGGATAGCTTACGAGAGTATCAAATTAATAACAACTGCATTGCAAAACGATTCTATTTTATTGCTTGAACTTTTTATCGGATTGTATATAATATTCTTTACGAAACAATACGATCATATCTTTGACGACCTACGTGGACAAGTGGCGTAAAACACCGGTTTCGGTTGCCATCCCGAGGTCCCGGGTTCGATTCCCGGTCGAGTCAATATCACATAATCAAATAGGAAAACTACTTTTTCTACATTTTCGCGGGTCTGGGTGTTTGTGGTTCCTTCGATATTTCCGATACCCATACCTCAAGTGCTTTAGCATCTTACATTGGGATCGGAGCAATGTATGTGATGTTGTCTCCGTCCATATATGTATTTATTATTATTATCTCTCGTGTCGTGCAGTATCGCCAAAATAATTTAATACTCCTTCTTCCTCTCGTCTCTTATAACAGGGAATATCTCTGAAAAAGGCAATAGCTACTAATGGCGGGAAAACTATCTCGAACCAAACCACACTAATACGAAGCAGACAGAGCTGTAGCATATATAGTACGAGTTATCTGTTACTACAAATCGCTTCCTAACCGTACAACATCGTCCTTTTAGCTGTCCTATGTTCTATAGCCGTTCAGTAACTATCTTTGCGAGACCTGAGATTAATATATTTAATTCCTGTCCAGTACATGTTTTTTTTTTATCACAAACAAAACTCTTTATAGTGCTGGCTGATTTCTGCTGTTTTTTAAGAAATTTACACACATGTCAGCTTGGGCGTTTAAAACTTTGTATGGTAAAAAGTATAGTGTTATATACTACTTCCTACAATATTATATTTATATATTCTATAGTAGCACAGATAGCCAAAGACTAAAAACCTAAGGGTAAAGTACTATACAACACTTATGGATCAAATAGGTATATAGATAATTTTTATTTATATTTATAATAATTATATTTTGTAAAAAAGCTGTACATACATACATACATACATACATTACGGCCTATTAAACTCCACTGCAGGCCATAGCCACTTCCCATAGGGAGGATTTGCCATTTGATTAGGGATTGCACCGCAGACGATGCTGCCCATTTTCGGCAAGATTATTTCGGTCTGATATTTATAGTGATGGTTATCCCGTCATCTATTGGTTAACATAACGATTTTCCAGGCTGTTTCTCTTAGTCGCCTCTTACCACACCCACGGGAAGAAACGGAGTGGCGATATTCTTACACCGTTACCACAATAAATCTGTATGCCCCCAAATAATACAATTTAAAAATAAAACACGATAAAATAATAATAACATAACTTAACAGGTAATCGTTTATTGCAGTTTGTATTATTGATAAAACGCTTTAGTTTCTTTTTATCCAAACAAGTTCCAGTTGTGTTTATAAATAAAGTAACGGTCCATAACCTAAATAACATTTATTGCTTTGAGCTTCGACTCTCGATTTGCAATATTTATTTAAGATTCCTAATGTACTGGAAGTGTAAAAAAAAGAAGTAAAATTTTAAAACCACTATGACCGAGATCTTAAAGCTACTATGAGAGATTTTGATTCATGATACTCATAAACGATACCCGTGAAGAATGTACCAATGGCTTTTTCGAAAACTAAGGACGACTCTATAGTATAGTTGGTTGTGAGCCTGCCTGCGAAACTATGGGTCGCTTGTTCAAATATCACTAGGGGCAAACATTTGTGTGATGAATATGAATGGTTGTACTCCAATCGTGAATGAAATGTGAATCCAAAATGAATGTTTATATGTATATATCGATATTTATCTAGGTAAATACATATCTATGTTTATTTTTAAAGTCATGGTAGCCGAGTGGTCGGGTGGTCGGAATTCCGAGTCGAGAGACCCGAGTTCGATCCGTGGCAGGCTCGTACCAATGGGTTTTTCAAAAACTTATGTACGCATTATATCTTTGGCTTGGACATAAAGACGGCAACGGGCTCATCACCTGTCACGCTGTCCCGAAAATATCTTCGGTGGAAGGAGGGTCGAAGTTACTTAATTATCTAGGCTAGACCTCTGTCTTCCCCTGTATTGGGAATTGCGTGAAGATATTTATTTTATTTGTTTTATTATGTTAGTACATTTTACACTAAAACGATGAAATGCGAAAATTAGAAAAAGTACTATTAGATCCATATTTCTTTTGTACCCTCATAAATAGCTCAGTGACTGCATACAGGTTGGGGATTCTTGGCACTTAATACGGCTGTAGATCTCTATCAAGAATGCAATGCATTGTTTGATTCAATAAATCTCGGTGCAGCCCAACGGAAAATTTGCATAGAAATACCTTTCTCCGTTTAAGGAAAACGTATGCGTCTGGGATGATAATTTATTTATAAATTTTCAATACATTGTCTTTAATTATTCAACCAAGCACTGACCACTGAGCTACCAGGTCCTTACCAGGTGTTATAAAATACAATAAATATAATAAATAAATATCTTCACGCAGTTCCCAATACAGGGGTAGATAGAGGTGTAGTCTAGACAATTAAGTCCCTTTGACCCACCTTCCATCGAAGATATTTTCGGAACAACGTGACAGGTGGTGAGCCCGTCGCCATCTTTATTTCCAAGCCATCGTCATTGGTTACGAGCCTGCCTCTTGGGGATCCAATTCGAATTCCGATCACGTAACAACTATGCTATCGTGACATTATTTTTTTTTCTTTAAATTAACACATACAAGGACAACATGACATAAATTGCTCTGATGTGCTATGGTATAGGCTCACCTGTCACGTCGCAAAATATACTTCGATATAATGTGGGTCGAGAGGACTAAATTGTCAAGACCTCTGGCTACCTTACTATTGGGAAATGCGTCAAGATAAAAAACTATGTAGCTATCACAAGAAAATTGCAGCAGCGATGCCTCAGGACGTAAAGCGTTTATCACTGAACACCCAATTATATTTAACCACACGGATGGTGAAATTTGTATCCTTCAGGGTATTAGTAACGCTTTGTGACGCAGGTTGTTGTTATAGCGATATCTTCGCTACAGAAACGCAATAAAATTCAATATTGCACGTTTATTTGTATAATTGGATCGATTCAGTGGACTAGCGAGCAGCAGTACCGTCCAATTATTATCTATCCTGTGGTTAAAGTGCACAATGTATGAAATTATAATAATCTAGTCTATAACAAGTACATGGTAGGCATCAAATGTTTGCATTTCACTAGAAGAAAAAAACACTAACTAAACCACGGGGTTTGGTTTAGTTGGTGGTTTATATTTCTAGTGAAATAATTAAGTAGAAATAGTTAGAGTGAGTCAGTCTATTCAGATAATATATTTCAAAGGCAATATGTTACCTTTTAAATCCGTTATTAAAATTAGTAAAAAAAAGTAAAATAATTATGATTTTATTTAAATAATTAAAATTTATTAAAATAATTAAAAAATATATTGAAGCCAATCGCCTCCTCGGGCTTTCATGGCAAAAAAAATGCCGGCAGACTGTCTCGTCATGGCTTCTCAAACGAAATCATCCCAAGGGCTCTTGTTTCCATAAATATTCTCACAGTTTTATAGCCTTGGGGAATACTTAGGGAGGTTCTTGGTACCATGCCATAAAGAGTAGAGCTGTACCATTATGGTAGTTTTAGTTAATAAGTATTGTAAATATGAAGATATTTTGTTTTAAAAAATTTTGAAAAAAAAAAAAAACATTTGACAGACAATAATGATGGCTACCGTTTATGTTCTGTTATGCGTTTGTAGAACACAGAACACAAAAAACTTTGGTTGCCAATCTATAAAAAATTATAAAATTGCTATACTTTTAAGAGAATATTTCCCGATTCTTTGGAAATTTTGGGTTATAAAGTTTTTACTAACATTCCTGGGTAAAATGCGCAAAAATCTGTCAAAATTTTACATCAATCTGTCGACACATATGTCAATGTATTGACTAAAATTAAAGTATTTCCTAGATGTCCATCAAGATTGATAGCGTTAAATCTTATTGTTTTCAACAAGCTCTACATAAATATATAAATTTATACATATGTATCTAAAAAAACTGCTCTAACAGAGAGACATTTTTGATGGGTCTGTACATTCCAAATTAATGTAAAAAAAATTTAAATAATTATTTTTTTTAATCGTTATTTATTAAAAAAACCTATTACATACACAATAGTAGAATAAGATGAGCACCTTAAAAGTATTCTGAAATATGAGTAAAAAAACTATAAAAATGTAGATTTCCTTCAAATGGCAAAATATTATAAACAAAAAAAAAACAAATGTGCCTATTATTAATTCGTTGTTTACGTGTAAATATTTTTTTATTGTTAATAGTACAGAAGTCTTTAACAATGTCGTCAGACAAGTTTTCCCATTAAATGATCATCATCAAATGGAGGTCCGGTTGTTTTGGGCGCGAAATCATAGTTCATAACAGTCAACATCTTAAAAGTGTCATTTTTATGTGAATACTTATTAACCATACTGACCTTGTCCTGACAAATCTTCTATAAATTGGTTTATACTTATGATTGTTGTGTTTTGATGTAACTTCATTTTCATATTTATTATTTGTGTAGATTTACTTGCTTATTTGTACGTGCACTTGTATCAATAATAACTGGGGAATGAGTATAAAAACGTGTATTTTTAAATAAAAATACACATAAATATGTAAATTTATACATATGTGTCTAAAAAACTGCTCTAACAGAGAGACATTTTTGATGGGTCTGTACATTCCAAATTAATGTAAAAAAAATTTAAATAATTATTTTTTTTAATCGTTATTTATTAAAAAAACCTATTACATACACAATAGTAGAATAAGATGAGCACCTTAAAAGTATTCTGAAATATGAGTAAAAAAACTATAAAAATGTAGATTTCCTTCAAATGGCAAAATATTATAAACAAAAAAAAAACAAATGTGCCTATTATTAATTCGTTGTTTACGTGTAAATATTTTTTATTGTTAATAGTACAGAAGTCTTTAACAATGTCGTCAGACAAGTTTTCCCATTAAATGATCCTCGTCCAAGGAGGTGGTCCACAATATTAAACATACACCACCCTCTTCCTTAAAGCATGTAGTAATTTATGATTAGCTTCTACGATGAAACATTCTCACTGCGTGATTTAAACATATACAATGCAAGACCTTCCTGTCTTGATAGAGTCATTGATAGAGCTGTCGGAGATAGAGCTGATTTTTCTTTGTCTCCTTTCAACCCATTATTATTATGTAAAACATTACAGCTCGAGATTGGCATTTACATCCGCGAGCTGTTAGGTAACGCACAAACAGACAGACACAAGTTGCGCAACTCAACCACCGCGCAACACGTATTCCGGACCTGCGTAATATCTCAGTGGCGGGGTATCTTTGGTAAGATAATACTTAAAAACCGGAAATACAATAAATATAATAAATAAATGTCTTCACGACTTTCCCAATACAAGTGTAGATAGTACGTTTGACGGTGCGATATAAACTGTACATAAGTTTTGAAACAAAAACCATTGATACTACAGGGTATCGGAATTGGGAATTCTCTTGACTCGAAATTCCGATCACCCAACCACTGGCAATCGTGACTGTAATAGTGTGTGTGTATGATGAAACAATTTATATAATAATAATAAATAACAAACCAATACATACATAGATAGGGAAAACATCTCAAACATTGCTCTGATCTCAAGGTAATTTGCTTAAGCATTTGTGTTATGGATTCGGACAGAACGAATGTACTACAAACACCCAGGCTCGAACAAACTATGAATGTTGAAAAAGTGGTTATACATTGACCCCAAGGCTCGTGCGAATGGATTTTTCAATAACTTACATGCTATTTACATCGTTGGCTTGGACGTAATAAAGACGGGCTCATCACCTCTCACGTTGTCCCAAAATATAATGTATTCGGTGGATCGTCTTAATTGTCTAGACCTCTGTCTGCCCCATGTATTAGAAATGGCGTGAAAATATTTATTTTGACCATTTAATAGCCACGATAGCTGAGTGGTTGGGTGGTCGGAATTTCGAGTCAAGAGACCCGAGTTCGATCCCCAGGTGGCAGGCCTGGTGAAAATATCTTCGGTGGAAGGTGGGTCAAAGGAACTTACTTGTCTAGACACGTTGTCCCAAAATATAATGTCTTCGGTGGATCGTCTTAATTGTCTAGATCTCTGTCTGCCCCATGTATTAGAAATGGCGTGAAAATATTTATTTTGACCATTTAATAGCCACGATAGCTGAGTGGTTGGGTGGTCGGAATTTCGAGTCAAGAGACCCGAGTTCGATCCCCAGGTGGCAGGCCTGGTGAAAATATCTTCGGTGGAAGGTGGGTCAAAGGGACTTACTTGTCTAGACTAGACCTTCGCGTGAAGATATTTATTTATTCGACCATTTAGATGCACAGTTCTCAAGCACTAAATTTAAAATTTTTAAATATACCGGCATATATCAACAAAAAAAACATATAAAACATGTCCGGTCCAATCAAGTCAAGTGAATTTATTTATGATGTTGACGGGAAATGTGCAGATGACCACAAATCACCCCGATCACCTTCGGCACGGCCTCGACGGCACATTTCGTACCACGAGGTCTGCAGCGCACGGAAATAATCATCTAGGGAAAACCGGCGAAGAGGCGGTTCGAAAGAGAAATACAAATTTAAAAAAAAAGTTAAAGCGTCATATCAAAGAGTAAAGATGGTTGTTTTTTTAAAGATATATGATATACGATTTGGCGATGGAAATATTTGAGGTTCGTTTATCGAAACGACATGACATTTAATAAACTTTATAATGTTTACTTTCCGGAAAGTTCTTTGTCTCGCAAAGGTGTAAGTTCACTGACTGTTGATAAATCTTAACTAGTTATGTTAAAAGATTTTTAAAGTGTAGAGGCCTCTGAGCTTACAGCGTCATACCGTGGTAGCTTTATATGGTATCTGATCCCGATACTTCACAGATCTATTTTACCAATTAGACACGAGGGTATTTCACCCTTTTCCTCCACCTTACACAAAAAAAATTATTAAGTGTTTTTAAAAATAAAATTACTGTACTGTGGGTACTTAATGTAAAAAATTCATTATGATCAATCAAAACATCTTCTTTGAAATATATTTCTTATGATTTCTTAGACTCAGAGGTAGTTTTAGTAGAGATCCTACTAAAACTGGTTCAAGATCATGGTTAATTCAACACTTAAAATTGCTTTTTTTATTTTAATTGTGTCTGGGTAACTAGAAAACAAAGCAAACGCCCATTAAATAAACAACATTGCTCAATATCGTCATAGCGGTAATCGATGTTTCAATATTCGACATTCCGGCTATTCGGTATTATCGAAAACCGGTATCCGCTCTAGTAGCCCATGTCTCAACTCACGAAAAAGTACATACGCCATCCGTCCGTCGAAAAAATTCCAAAGGAACCACCTGCGCATAATGTACAACAAGAATTCTCGTAATGGAAACTAGAATCCATTTTGATGACTAGCCATTCTATTTTAATACGAACATTGCCACGGAAATTCGAATAAATTGATAAATAAAAATACACATAAATATGTCATAAACATCATCATATATATCGGTTCACAAAACTGCTGTGGTAGTCAGAACTCTAGTTAATTTAGTCCTTTCTACCCATTCCCTTACACCTTTGAACCTCCTCTTACGAACTCCGGCCTCCTTGATTCAAATACCAATTACCCAAACATTCGACTACCATCAATGTCGGATCTCGTAACGTGACGTGGGACGTTTTTCTAAATGGTCATCTCGCCGTCTGTCGATAGCCAATCGTATTTACAAGACGTTTTTCTCAGCCTCTCTTGTAACATCCATGGGAAAAAATGGGGTGGTATATTTCTACGTCTACGTCTAAATAAATGTCTTCACGACTTTCCCAATACAAGTGTAGATAGTACGTTTGACGGTGCGATATAAACCGTACATAAGTTTTTGAAACAAAAAACCATTGATACTACAGGGTATCGGAATTGGGAATTCTCTTGACTCGAAATTCCGATCACCCAACCACTCGGCAATCGTGACTGTAATAGTGTGTGTGTATGATGAAACAATTTATATAATAATAATAAATAACAAACCAATACATACATAGATAGGGACAACATCACATACATTACTCCGATCCCAATGAAAGATGCTATGGCACTTGAGGTATGGGAAACAACGAAGGCACCACAAACACCCAGACCCGTGAAAATGTAGAACAAGTGTTTTTTTTTTTTCCAAATTGACCCGACGGGGAATCGAACCCGGGACCTCGAGCTGGCGACACATTGAAAAACTCGTCCAAGGAGGTGGTCCACAATATTAAACATACACCACCCTCTTCCCTTAAAGCATGTCGTAATTTATGATTAGCTTCTACGATGAAACATTCTCACTGCGTGATTTAAACATATACAATGCAAGACCTTCCTGTCTTGATAGAGTCATTGATAGAGCTGTCGGAGATAGAGCTGATTTTTCTTTGTCTCCTTTCAACCCATTATTATTATGTAAAACATTACAGCTCGAGATTGGCATTTACATCCGCGAGCTGTTAGGTAACGCACAAACAGACAGACACAAGTTGCGCAACTCAACCACCGCGCAACACGTATTCCGGACCTGCGTAATATCTCAGTGGCGGGGTATCTTTGGTAAGATAATACTTAAAAACCGGAAATACAATAAATAAATATAAACATAGATAGGGAAAACATCTCAAACATTGCTCTGATCTCAAGGTAATTTGCTTAAGCATTTGTGTTATGGATTCGGACAGAACGAATGTACTACAAACACCCAGGCTCGAACAAACTATGAATGTTGAAAAAGTGGTTATACATTGACCCCAAGGCTCGTGCGAATGGATTTTTCAATAACTTACATGCTATTTACATCGTTGGCTTGGACGTAATAAAGACGGGCTCATCACCTCTCACGTTGTCCCAAAATATAATGTATTCGGTGGATCGTCTTAATTGTCTAGACCTCTGCCTGCCCCATGTATTAAAAATGGCGTGAAAATATTTATTTTGACCATTTAATAGCCACGATAGCTGAGTGGTTGGGTGGTCGGAATTTCGAGTCAAGAGACCCGAGTTCGATCCCCAGGTGGCAGGCCTGGTGAAAATATCTTCGGTGGAAGGTGGGTCAAAGGGACTTACTTGTCTAGACACGTTGTCCCAAAATATAATGTCTTCGGTGGATCGTCTTAATTGTCTAGATCTCTGTCTGTCCCATGTATTAGAAATGGCGTGAAAATATTTATTTTGACCATTTAATAGCCACGATAGCTGAGTGGTTGGGTGGTCGGAATTTCGAGTCAAGAGACCCGAGTTCGATCCCCAGGTGGCAGGCCTGGTGAAAATATCTTCGGTGGAAGGTGGGTCAAAGGGACTTACTTGTCTAGACTAGACCTTCGCGTGAAGATATTTATTTATTCGACCATTTAGATGCACAGTTCTCAAGCACTAAATTTAAAATTTTAAATATACCGGCATATATCCACAAAAAAACATATAAAACATGTCCGGTCCTATCAAGTCAAGTGAATATATTTATGATGTTGACGGAAATGTGCAGATGACCACAAATCACCCTGATCACCTTCGGCACGGCCTCGACGGCATATTTCGTACCACGAGGTCTGCAGCGCACGGAAATAATCATCTAGGGAAAACCGGCGAAGAGGCGGTTCGAAAGATAAATACAAATTTAAAAAAAAGTTAAAGCGTCATATCAAAGAATAAAGATGGTTGTTTTTTAAAGATATATGATATACGATTTGGCGATGGAAATATTTGAGGTTCTTTTATCGAAATGACATGACATTTAATAAACTTTATAATGTTTACTTTCCGGAAAGTTCTTTGTCTCGCAAAGGTGTAAGTTCACTGACTGTTGATAAATCTTAACTAGTTATGTTAAAAGATTTTAAAGTGTAGAGGCCTCTGAGCTTACAGCGTCATACCGTGGTAGCTTTATATGGTATCTGATCCCGATACTTCACAGATCTAATTTAACCAATTAGACACGAGGGTATTTCACCCTTTTCCTCCACCTTACACAAAAAATTATTAAGTGTTCTTAAAAATAAAATTACTGTACTGTGGGTACTTAATGAAAAAATTCATTATGATCAATCAAAACATCTTCTTTGAAATATATTTCTTATGATTTCTTAGATCAGAGGTAGTTTTAGTAGAGATCCTACTAAAACTGGTTCAAGATCATGGTTAATTCAACACTTAAAATTGCTTTTTATTTTAATTGTGTCTGGGTAACTAGAAAACAAAGCAAACGCCCATTAAATAAACAACATTGCTCAATATCGTCATAGCGGTAATCGATGTTTCAATATTCGACATTCCGGCTATTCGGTATTATCGAAAACCGGTATCCGCTCTAGTAGCCCATGTCTCAACTCACGAAAAAGTACATACGCCATCCGTCCGTCAAAAAAATTCCAAAGGAACCACCTGCGCATAATGTACAACAAGAATTCTCGTAATGGAAACTAGAATCCATTTTGATGACTAGCCATTCTATTTTAATACGAACATTGCCACGGAAATTCGAATAAATTGATAAATAAAATAATACATAGAGACAACATATGGAATCGACAACAACGGAGTTACCACAAACACCCAGAGCCGAAACAATGTACAAAAAGTGTTTTTTATATTGACCCGTCCGGGAATCGAACCTGGCACGTATAAAACCTAGCTGGCGGCACAAAGAAAACCGGTGTGTAAAACTCGTCCACGGAGGTCGAAATTTTAAATGTGATTTAAATTAATTATTTCAAGGCGATAAACCCAAATTTTTCATGGTGTTAAATTCCTCCTGTTATGGTCTATAATTGCTGGCAGAATCCTTCAAAGTTAATAAACGAATTACTGGTATAACTTGACCTATGCGTACTTAAAAGGGCGTAATTTATGGAAGTTGGCTTATGATAGTACTTAGGTAATTATTGATAATAATTATTGAAGATTACTCATTTAGGAACTTAAAAGCTCGCGGAAGAAAACTGAAGAACAGTTTAACATTTACAAAGATGTCGTTTAAAGTAAGGTTTTATTTACAAAATGTCTGTTCATGACCGTTGTTCACTTGCATTGTTTTATTTACTTCATTATTTTCATATTCCGGTGAACTGAATACATTTTAGTGTCTGAATCTATAGGAATTATAAAAAATACTACGCAATTTTCCGAATTTAGATTTTTTCTCAGTTAATTACAGTGCTCTGCACTAATTTTGACATTGAAATGAATGAAAGAATTAAATTTTTATATACATTAAATAGTTAATGTTTATACTGGGTGTTTAAATGACAGGTTTATGTAGAGGTAAGTATATTGTATCGTTTGCTTGGACACTAAGACGACGACAGATCTGTCGCGTTATCTCAAATAAGCGCCTACAAAATATGGCACTTAAACTAACTCCGCATCAGGAAATACGTGAAGACATTAAAGAAGTAAATATTGCTTTATTTACAGTAAGTCATTTAAAACATTTTAATACGATATCAAGTGTTTGATTGTGACTATCCAGACTTTTCTGTTTAATATCATCTGCAACTAAAAACAATCTCTGTCACTTTTTATACCGTCTACAAAAATCTACCGAAAACATAAATAAAGTAGAGTAAGAATAGAAATGGACCAAGAATCGACCCTTGGGGTAAACCCATAGTTATACTACCACCAAACTATCCCATGACATTACACTACCATCTCATGTTGTTATAAGCCAATATTTGTACTGACTCTCATACCATAACCCAATGACTTTCATCGACTTCAGTTATTTACTTTTAACAGTAACATTAGCGCCTTAGCATCTTGTTATGGCCATGTTAAAAAAGAACACGGTAAAAGTGTCAAAATATTTTTGAAAATCCCACAACAACACTTTACGACACACTTTCTGTTTCATCCATAACATTCAGTACCAAGTGCAATCGTTTTCCTTAACACTTTGTTAAAAATACAGTGAACTAAAAAGGACCAGTAGCAAGTGAAAGGTGCAGCCATTTTACGATATCACTTACATAACACGCAGACCTGCCCGGACCGGTCCAGATGTAGAACGAACGGATTCTACCGGCTTCCCCACCAAAAATTAAGAAATATGAAAATTAACATACGAAATAGGGACACTCGGATCTTCTTTTTGGTTCACTAGAATGCTAATTACAAGTTGAAAGAATATGTTTTTGGTTTTTTTTTTCTTTTTACGTAATTCTAAATTTAAATAAATCATTCCGTTAGACAATAACTAAAAATTAAGAAGTAAGTAAAGATTGTAGTCTGATGTTAAATATTACTAAAGGTATTTCTTGGTGAATATATTATTGCATATATTTTTTTCCATACTTTATTTTCAGAAAAAAAAATTTGTGAATATTTACAACGCATTTTAACCAAAAACTCACAGAAGAAATCAGATCGCTCTTTGTTTGTACCATAGCCTTATGTACCTGCTGTATATTTTCTACTTTGGTATGCAATAAATAGTATTCTATCTAAATAATAAAAAGTCACGATAGCCGAGTTGTTGGGTGGTCGGAATTTCGAGTCGAGAGACCCGAGTTCGATCCCCAGGTGGCAGTACCAATGAGTTTTTCAAAAAACTTATGTACGAATTTCATCGTTGGCTTGGACACAATGACGGCGACGGGCTCACCACCTGTCACGTTGTCCCGAAAATATCTTCGGTGGTAGGTGGGTCAAAGGGACTTAATTGTCTAGACTTGACCTCTGTCTACCCCTGTATTGGGAATTGCGTGAAGATATTTAATATTTATTTATTTATTATTTATCTAAATAATACTATAAATATATATAATAATACTATATATATATATATATACTTAACTTCGAATTTAGAGTAACAATGAAATAGGCTATAGGCTGTCTAATTTCTATTTACTTCCAAAACTAACAACAGAACAAAACTAAAACACGTTACAAAATTTATTCGCAGGTATATAATATGTCGAGTCTTAGATGAAACTAATGTAGCGACTACATTAGATGTAACTAAAAACAATACTCGTAAATTACATTTTTTTTTACAAAATACTCGGAAATCAATAAAATATAAGGAACAAAAAAACTTCTTCCAAGGATTTTGACGATAGCACGAACATTTTACATGCGTCATAGATAAAATATATCAAATGTAAATGGACTCTATTATTAAGTTTCTTAACGAAAAAAACAGTGTCTAATAATTTTGGTTGTTATCTGTGACGTACATAGGTTAATCCAATTTGCACACAAAGCAATTTATATCCCACAGAATTTGGCTCGATTTTTAAATGTATTTTAACGATAATTCTTTGATAGTCGTGAACCGATTTTGAAAAATCCTGCCTGTGTTAGTTATTTTTCTTTATTTCTAACACTGTTCCGCTTAGGGTGGATTTTTCTGAGGCAATATTTTAATCTTTGAAAAACTTATGGGACATTAAAACAGTTTATTATAGATTAAAAAATCAACTGTCACGGGCGTGAACAAATAGTCCAGCACGACTTTTAAAACTTTCATTAAAATAACTGTCTCGCAATTCCCAAAACAGGGACAGACAGAGGTCTAGTCTAGACAATTAAGTCCTTTCGACCCACCTTCCACGAAACATTTTCGGGACAACGTGTCAGGTAGTGAGCCCGTCGCCGTCTTTATGTCCAAGTCAACGATATAATTCCTACGTAAGTTTTTGAAAAACCTATTGGTACGAGCCAGGGTATCGAACTCGGGTCTCTTGACTCGAAATTCCGACCACCCACCATTCGGCTATCGTGACTTATAAATATTAATAAAATTGCAAAATAAAAGGTAATGTTTTAATGTAGTGAGTATTTAGGAGTTTACATTACTTAAATTCATGAAATCTACGACACCAAGAATTGATTTCAAAATGCACAAAATTAATAATTTATTAATAACTTTTCTGTCAGTCATTGTATTGAGAACGAGATCAATTTTACTAAAAAAAAACCTGATCTAAATGCTCAACTATCTCTTCATACAGTTAAATAAAAAAATATGTTAGAGACCCACAGAGATTTATAAATTTATTTCAATATTAACATTACTGGCAACATAGGGTTTGTAACTATAAAAAAAACATTTAAACAAAAGATATAAAAATGTAATTAATGTGTCATTGAGCACGATTCCTGCAATTTTTATTATCTACATTGATACATTATGTATTTATTTAATATTTGATATATTAACGTAACTCACGCTTAGCTTATTATTGCTATTATTTTTTTATTGCCAACCACGAGAAATTCACGTGTTTTCACTAATGCTAAATTGTCTTGTGGTTTCATGATTACTGTCTGCGAATTTTATTGCAGATCTTCCTGTTAAAACGTAGAAAACATTGACAAACCAAGAACTAGAAAACACTATCCTAGAAAGACTATAAGACTACAATACTTATAAAGAAGAAATTTTGAGCTAAGATAATATTTATCTAAGTGCATTATGTTTTCTTAACAAAAGTAACATTATGGTGAATTTCCAATTGTATTTCTATTTCTTCTATTGTTTTTCCATTTTCCTGGTTTCAATGCGTATTGATTTATCAAAATAGATATTTGTTTTAAGTTTAATAAACAAATGAAACCATATATAGTTGATAGAGCTACTCCTTGGTTGCCTGGATTGAACAAGCAAGAATGCGTCATAGCAACAAGGCTTGAAGTATTTATTTATTTATTTATTTATTTATTTAGGTTCACCAACAAGGATTACATCGTATCAATTAACACAAAACTTAAGTATTAGATATTTTAAGTAAATGTATCCTTAATTAAAGGTAAACACAGTATTCATAATTGTACGGACTTCGGAAGTAGAGGCAACATGCGCTTCTGCGTTCAGTCCAGTGAATTAGATAAACGAAAGCCTAATTCTTTGCTACGACAGCTACAGCACTTGTGGTATTTCAAATCTTCATATGCTACGGTTTTAAATCAGAAATATCAACAGTTGCTTTATTTTTTGTTTTACCTATTCAGCATACATATTGATAGTGGCCTCAAACCTAACAAAATTATTCCTTCGCAAAGATCATTGAGGCGAACAAACAAATTTAGATCCTCAATCATTGACTACATTAAGCAGAAGGTTATTTAAAATAACGCTTTACATGCAAACAGTTACTCGGTTGACTAGACAAATCGATTTCATTATGTATATATGGTAATACAGACGTGTATGTGCAAACTATAACCAACTCCGTAGCTTAGCACTTAGCTACATCAGATTATAGGCGATTTAGTCATGTAGTAACGGCATAGGAATAAGAATAACCTTTCTTTATAGAATAGTGGGGCAAACGTGCAGGTGGCTCACGTGATGGTAAGTGATTACCGCCGCCCATGAACACCTGCAATACCAGAGGAATAGCCGATGCGTTGCCTCTGAGAAAGGTATAGGCTCTTTTCTTGAAGGTACCTAAGTCGCATCGGTCCAGAAAAACCGCAGACGGCAGCACATTCCATTAAATGCAAGTGCGAGGCAGAAAATCCGCGAAATACGCACTGTGGTTATAATAAAAAGATCTCATAAAAGACGACTATGGGTCACAGCATTGACTAACGTATTGGCTGTAGACTGATGGCGGCATAAGCATGTGGCAAAAGCAAAATAGCCTGAAAATGATGCATTTCGGGGATTGACAGCAGTGCTTAATGTGCTTGGTATCTGGTACAGCGCTCGACAATCCGCTTGCCAAGCGAGGCGATTGTAACAAACAGCAGTAGGCCGTTAATGTTGATGATTTATAATAATAAATAAATACATATATGGATAGTAACAACATCTCATTCTCCATTGCTCCGATCCCAATGATCATACATTGGGCTAAAGCACTTGAGGTATGGGAATCGGAAACAACGAAGGCACAACAAAGACCCATACCCGAGAAAATGAAGGAAAAGTGGTTTTTCTGCATTGACCCGACCGGGAATCGAACCCGAGACCTCGAGATGGCGTCACCTTGAAAACTACTGTTTACGCCACTCGTCCGCAGAGGTCGTCATAATTTCTATATCGTTATTATTTATTTTGTTTCTATAATTTCTATATCGTTATTATGTATTAATTTTTGTTATGGTGTCGCTTTGATGTTCCGAGTTCGATTCCTGATCGGATCAGTGTAGAAAACACTTTTTCTACATTTTTTTAGGTTCTTGTTTGTGATATCTTTGTTGTTTCTGATTCATAATATAGGTGTTTAAGCTACTTACTTTGGGATCAAATCAACGTGTGTTGTTATCCCTATCCATTTATGTCTTATTTAATTATTTTATTTCAATTAGTTTTAAATTACATCTCTTTTTTTTTTTGGATGCTGTAAAGCATCCCAAACGTCGGGAAGTAAAAATAGTTTGTAAAAAATAGTTAAAATCGCTATAGAATCCGAAAAACGTTTTATTGAAAACGTGTAGTATTCACGTAGATACCAGAGATCATTATTACATTTCTTGTTTTATTCGTGATGTAGAAAATAAACATTTTTCTTATGATACGATATACCACAATTGCTTAAGTAAACTGGTGACAAGAAACAACGTTAAAGGTTAAAGGCTTCTTGCTGATATTACCAAGTTGCTTGTCAAGCGTGGCGGTTAAGAGCTTTCTGATGGGAGAGTCTGATATCCTGCAGTGAACCTGATGGCCATAAAGTTAATATACCGAAATATAAAAGAAACTTATAAAGAAGCATTTAAAGGTCTTCACGCCATCCCCAATACTGACGAAGACAGAAGTCCAGACAATTATCCTTTTGCCGAACCTTCCTTTAACCGAAAACATTTCTTGGGGCAACGTGACAGGTGTGTCACGTTGCCCCAAGGCCCTCACTTTGAAGGTTGCGGCAATGACTGCCGCCCGCCTGTCCAGCCTGTATCTAATACGCTGGATCGTCATCATAACGGCTTGTAAAAATCCGGTGTGGGACATTGGTTTCATACCTATCGAACGGTTTGCTATAATCTTGTAGCAGTACAGTGCTTTGTACAGTGGTAGAGCCACGTATCAGCTTTTGTTGTTGCATGTATAGGCCGGCTCGACCGAGGAAGTACCACGGCCTCACAGAATACCGGCGTGAAGTAGCTTCTGCGTTTCGTCTGGTGAGTGCAGGTAACCGGAGGCCCACACATTTCTCAAAGGCCGGCGGCGCATCTGCTGTGCCTCTGGTATTGCGGGTGTTCATGGGCGGCGGTAACCACTTACCTACTTACTACTATAAAAAAAGATCGTCACGCTTGGCAAACGGAATGGCGATCGCAGTACTATATATACATCTTGCAAATTGCTGCTGTGGATAACCGGTCAGTTGAATTTTGATCTGTTATTTTACCATGCCCCCTCTCTTCCTGTGGGTGTCATGATGAGCTTGACGCCGTCATTATGTCCAAGCCAACGATATAAGTCGTACATTAGTTTTTGAAAAAAGCCGTTGTTTCGACCATGTCTCCCGGGGATCGAAATCGGGTCTCTGAACTCGAATTCTGATCACCCAACCACTCGGCTATCGTGACTACTATTAAATAAAATAAATACACAAATACAACATTACTTTCAGTTCACGCATGTACGCTTATGTATACGGAAAATTACGTATCTCAGTGCTAAATACTTTTTGTAACGACTGCCTAGTCCTTTCCTATTTATAATCAGTCATGCGTATGTTACGAACAAATCGATGTGTTCGCACGCCATGTTTGTTGTTTATTGTAGAACAATAGGTTTATACTTGTTATTGCTTATGAGATAGACAACCCGATAACGTAGTTGGTGGTAGCATACGTGGGTAAGGTGTGCGGGTTCGAATTCCGCTAGGTGCAAAAAATTGTGTGATGAATGTAAATGTTTGATATTGAATATTTATGTATGTTAATACATAACTATATAAGTATATTTTCCATTGGATTGGATACTCAGACAACGATGGGCTCACCCCTGGTCACATCGTTTCTAATAGGTGGGTCGAAAGGTCTTTATAATCTTGCGCACTGTCTTATCACAGGGTTGGGAATATCAGTGACGAAGATATTTATTCCATTTATTTTTTATTGCTTACGAGGTTTTAACCTGAAGGTTTTCACATTTCAAGTATAAATGGATAGTTACTCGATCTGAGAAAATTCACATACGTATAAAAATGTATCCTAATCCTGGTGTAGATCGACACTCTTGAAAACCAATGATTCCTATTGTGTTATTCACATCAAGCGCCATCTATTTGGTTGCAAGCGAAACTATTTTATTAGTATAATATTGATGGAACTTTTTTACTCATATTTTTATTTTAATTGTAATTTTCTATCAATTGTTTATAAATTATGGGAATTATATGTTTATAAAAAAATTTATTTAGATATTTGATTGAATAGAATTATGGAAGGATCTTTTAAGATAGAAATAATTTAAAACATGAAGACATATTTTATTGAAAATTTAATTGTAACCACTAACCATCCAAGCTGGCGACACCATGAAAACTAGTGTGTACACCACAGGTTCCAATTGTGTCGGGTCTATTCAATAACACAATTGCTTAAACTACTTACTTCAATCAGAGCAATGTATGTAATGTTGTATTCTTATATATAAGTATATTAGATTTTGTCAGGTTGTCACTGTGATGACTAAATGTTTATGGATGAGTTCGGTTTTATCGCAACATGCATGAAAACAAACAAAACATCCAGAATTTATGACTTATTAGAAGAGACCGAGATAAATTCCTCTTTGATTATATTCTACGAATATTATGGTAATTTCTAGCCGGTTAATGACACAAAAACTAGATTTTTGTTATTAAGTTTATGAGAAATTTAAAAATCAGTAGACGCGGGCGGGGTTCCACGCCTTTGTTTTCTTTTTAATGTAACTTAGTAATCATGTATAAAAGTTTTTATACTAGTCTTTTGTTCCAGCCATCTAAATGAGGGGTCGATCGTGTCCCCTGATTCGGAGAAAAGTCATAAACGGTCGCTTATCATAAATTGACCCCTGCGTAATTTGCGCTACTATTTATTATCTAAAGCGAAACTCCTTTTGTAACCACCTTCGTAGTTGAGAGGCGTACGCACCGGTTTTAATGGTGTCGACAGTGTCTCAGAGATGTCGGGTTCGATTCCAAATCGGGTCAATGTAAAACATATCTTTTTCTGCATTATCCCGGATCTCAATGTTCGTCGTACTTTCACTGTTTCCGATTTCATAACACAAGTTCTTTAGCTACTTAATTTGGGATCAGAGCAATGTGATGTTGTTCCCATCGGTGTATGTATCTATTTATTTATTTATTTATTCTAATGCTAAACAAATCGTTGCTATGGAAGTAATTTTATTTATTTATTTATGGTTTATTGTTAACACCGTTAACAATAGGCGGACCTAATGCAATATTGCACTCTCTACCAGTCAACCATACTTGATGAAGAGGAATTTTTGGGGTAGGTGCAAGTTGTAAACAAATGGGTTATATTATGTTAGAATTAAGATGAAAATTGATCCAAATAGACTTAAATACACAAATACTTATATAGTACACACATACATACGTACATACGCATACATAGACATAAATATATATACATTTATGCATACATAACTCAGATGAACAATACAGAACGTTATTAGCAAAATAATGGTGAGTCAAATAAATGCTTTCTGAGCAACCTTTAAAAAGAAAGTTTATTGGGAGAAGCCTTGACGTCATCAGGAAGAGCGTTCCAGAGAAGTATAGCCTTAATTGTGCCATCTCGAGTTTCCGGGTTCGATTCCCGGTCGGATCAATGTAGAAAAGCCACTTTTCCTACATTTTCTCGGGTCTGGGTGTTTGTGGTGCCTTCGTTGTTTCCGATTCCCATACCTCAAGTGCTTTAGCATCTTACATTAGGATCGGAGCAGAGTATGTGATGTTGTCCCTATCTATATATGTATTTATTTTTTATTTATTTATTTAACTGAGAACTGAAGAAGCCCGTATTGTGCTGCGGGATATGAAGCTTGTAAGAATTTTAGTTTAGATGTCAGATATTTAAGGTTAATTATTCACCTATCTTATAATTAACTTACACTTAACTTTATAATGACGGTGGGTTTGATTTATTAATTGTTTTTCCACGAACCTATTATTTCGCATGATAGTGACGCAATTATAGTCTGTAGTTTTTTTTATTCGACAGTACAGAAGTTTTTGAGAGAAACACCAAAATCTGGATACATTCTAAAATAAAACGATTTTCGGATCATCCGCTTCACGGCATCCGAAACGGCAGGAAATAAAAATAGTTAACAAACTAAATAAAAACGCTTTGAAATCCGAAAATTATTTAATTTTAGATGTGTAGTTTTTGCGTAAATACAAGAAATCATTATCTGGATTCATTTCCGCATTAAAAACCTATTAATCTGAAGACTGCGAGGTTCATATAAAACAGATCTGTAACACGATTTTTCTTATAATTGTAGTCGGATTTTGCATACTTTGAGTCATATTTATAGGCCTAAAAGTATACAAAATCCGAGTATATGGTTCGAGAAAAATATCTGAGTATTTTTTTTAAAAACATCACATACATTGTACGGATCCCAACTTAAGATGCTAAAGCACTTAAGGTATGGGAATGGGAAACAACGAAGTAACCGCAAACACCGAGATTCGAGAAAATGTAGAAGAAGTAGTTTTTCTTTTCTATATTGGCCCGTCCGGGAATCGAACCCGAGACCTCGAGATGGCGACACCTTGAAAACCGGTGTTTACGCCACTCTTCCACGGAGGTTGTCAAAATATACGACTGAAGACGCGAGCAGAAACTAGTACATATCTACATATTTCAACATACGCGTCTGAGAATGTGGGAGTTGGTTGTGTTATAGAAAACTTCTTAGCTCAGTCGCTTCCTATGACACTCACGTAAGAAAGGAGGTCTATTTAAAATAATAAATAAATATATTTCATCACGAATACTTCCTATACGGGGTTAGACAGAGGTCTAGACATATCTATCATAGGGACAACATCACATACATTGCTCCGATCTCAATGTAAGATGCTAAAGCACTTGAGGTATGGGAATCGGAAACAACGAAGGCACTACAAACACCCAGACCCGAGAAAATGTAGAAAAAGAGTTTTTTCTATATTCACCCGATCGGGAATCGAACCCGGGACCTCGAGGTGGCGGCACCCTGAAAACCGGTGCTTACGTCACTCGTACACGGAGGTCGTCTAAATAAAAAAAACAATTAAATCTTTCGACCCACTTTTAACCCACTTTTTATTTTGGTAATTCATGGGTAGACAGAGGTTTAGTCTAGACAATTAAGTCCCTTCGACCCACCTTCCATCGAAGATATTTTCGGGACAACGTGACAGGTGGTGAGCTCGTCGCCGTCTTATTTCCAAGCCAACGATATTAATCGTACATAGGTTTTGAAGAAACCCCATTGGTAAGAGCCTGCCACCTGAAGGTGGGTCGAAAGGACTTAATTGTCTAGACCTCTGTCTATTCATGTAAAGGGAATGGCGTGAAGATTTATTTATTTAATATTATTTATAGAAGAACTACACTTCTAGGTAAGTTGTTGCACGTTTAGTAAATGACATACTATGTTATTCTGTTCCGGTTCATACTCAATATATATCACAATGATTCAATGAATTTTTTTTTCATTAAGTTGTCATTGAATACACAGTTTCTTTTTTTAAATTAAGTCTCAAAAGGTTTTTTCTTAAAAATTACGAAACTCCACTCTCACTACGTAACAACCAATCTCCAATAAGTCCGAGCCAGTTGATAATAAACTTTATTATTATTACAAAATTGTTCAAAATTATGATGTCGTGTCTGATCCGAACATATCTTATACCTTTACATTCCGTATCATACCATATCCATACCTGCACATTATAGCCATAGATAATGAAATAGGTTTAATTTCCCGTAAGAGCATCCGGTATTAAATATAAGTGCGCAAGCAAAAATGAACCTAAAGAACGTCATCTTTATAGGCGTTGTACGGACCCCTCGTACATATAGCTGGGTCACTTTCTCCTTACAACCTTGATTTCTTACGCCTGCCTTGGGTACGTTAACACCGACCACGTAAAACGGATGGAATTTTCGTCAACACTATCTCCACTTTTACTTTTAATTTTTTTTATTTCCATAGCTCTTTCTTTTTTATACGGCAATATGATTGCTTGCCAGTAAAATATTATTTAAGTGTAACTATATTAAATATATTTTATAACTTAATCAATAGTAAATTATTATCACCCACCTTGTACAATTCGCAGCGAATTCGCAAAGATCCAAAATCAATTATGAAGTATTGCCACAACACAAAACACGAGAATAAATTTTTTTTTAAATACAGTATGTCACTGCCACATAAATATGGCGCAGTTTCGCGCCTAAACACCGGACACTTTCCCTCTAAAATCTTGTAGTACTATCGTAAAATGGAATTCGAAATATAAAAATCTATACTCGAAACGGGTATTCGGTTCGCCACGTTCGCAACGGACAGTGGCTACGCCGGTTGTGGCTTGAGGCGGCGGCACCGACTAGACGGCCGACTTGAAGACGCTAACCGATCACTAGGAAATACGTTAACTGCAATACGTTTCCGGATAGCACGGTGCACTTTACAAAATGGCGGCGTTATAGGACATGTTAACCAACATCATTGAGGCTGGATTGTTGCAATGACTGCCACATTTCGCAACGAGCGAGAGGACGTGAGTAAACAACGTGCAATTCGAAATCAACGTGAACAGGCAATTATAGTCTGAATCCAATGGTTTAGTGTGCGGACTGCGAAACATAGCGTCGCAGGTTCAAGACTATTGTCGTAAAACAGAGACAGGCACCGCAGCTATATTGAAGTGGTTAACAGGAATTTTATTTGGCATTGTTATTAACTCCAAATTGTTACAGGGAGTCGATGGATGCAGGTGGCTGAGGACTGTTCTTTGTGGTGAGTTCTAGGGGAGGCCTATGTTCGGCAGTGGACTCTTGATAGGCTGTAAAGAAGAAAAAGACTTGCTGGTAGGTATTGCTTCAAAAAACATATCAATCGGTTAAGAAGTCGATTTCAAAAGAGTTTGTAAAACTCCTACCAGAAAGCCTCAGCTCTCTCAGGTCTAGATTAGACAGATGATAACATAACCTCCTATCCCACAGTGTCACGGGGTGGTTTTAATCGGTTTCTCCTCCTGAGATCTGACTCTGACATATGTTTCTGGTCTTCCAGGCGGATACAGGGCATTTCTAAAATGCAAAGCAAAGAAAAACTTCCACTACAGATTTCTCTCTCGATGAGAAATCTGTAGTGGAATCCTAAACCAAATGTGCACACTCAATGTAAACCTCTCCATCAACGTATGATTTCAGCATATGTAGAAGACTTGTTTCTTTTCGTTTCCTTTTTCGTGGCTGTGAGAAGCAAGTAAAGGAAAAGCCTTGATAATTGTAATGGCTACCGGCAAATTACGGTATCATTATCTTTAAAATACCAAACCAAAATTGAGCAGACCGAATCGAGAATCTTCTCCTTTTTGAAATTGGTTAAAACAAAGCATATGTCCAGTGCACACGCAGCATGCACATGCAGCAGCACATTCAAAAAAATATTATATTTTTTGGTCCTTTTCTCTCTATACATACATAACGGCCAGTTAAAGTAAATAAATAAATATCTTCACGCCTTTTCCAATACTGGGGTAGACAGAGGTCTGGACAATTAAATCCTTTCGACCCACCTCAACGAAGACATTTTTGGGACAAAGAGACAGGTGGTGAGCCTGTCGCCGTGTCTATGTCTAAGCAAACGATGTAAATCGTACATAAGTTTTTTAAAAAAAAAAAACTGTAGGTACGAGCCTTCCACATGGGAATCAAACTCGGGTCTCTTGACTCGAATTCCGATGACCCAATCACTCGGCTATCACGGCATCGATCAGGATACTTGTACGAAAGGGTCTGGTTACTATAATCAACTTACACTCAGCTGCCTTTCACCAGTCTGCTCCATTTTTTCTCTGGTATTTACATCCCATCAGTTGGTAGCCTTTGCCATATTTTTAAATAAATAAATAAATATCTTCACGCAATTCCCGATGCAGGGGTAGACAGAGGTGGTTACAACCCAGCTTTTTCTTTTCCGCTGTCATGCAGTAAGGTGTGTCTGATACTGCGAACGCTAATCCGCTTGCCAACTATGGCGATTATGCCAACCCTCTTACGGGAGGGGCATATCTACTGCAGTAGACTTTTACAGGTCGCTATGATGATGATAAAATCAACGTAGATCGCTGCGTGGAGCTGGAACCCTGCTCCTCTACGGCCGCGCGGCTTCGTTATGTCCTCGTCAGACGCAATAACTAGTGACAGTGGTTGGATGATCGGAATTCGTATCAAAAGGCCCGAGTTCGATCGCCAAGACTCTTATCAATTCGATATTCTTAGTTCTTTCACACAAAGACTACTGAACGAATTTTATATATTTGTCACAGAATCAAGATAAGGCAACAATCTTGGTTACAACGCCATCTATTAAAAGTCTTCGGAAACGTCAAGTAGTGCGCTTGAGTAAGTTCGATACAGGAAGTGACTGAGCGGATTTGACTACTATGTGTTGTCAATTTCATTTGACTTCTGATATATAGTGTCTTCAGAATATTCTCGGGGCTTCACTTACGAAACGGACGGCAGTGTGCACGGTCATCTAGCTGTATCAAACTTACTGCGTTTCCACCCATTTAGATCAATTTTCTGATATGGCTCAAGACGGATTTAGCAACGAGCTGCCTCACGTGGACTACCCTACGCCGACATCAGAAATGGGATGCAACTCAATCAGCCCACATGGCGTGAGAAATCAAGAAAACCAGGAAAGACACGGTGATAACACGTGTGCATTTCCAGGTGATACAAAAACGGAAAAGTGGCGTTTTTTGTTGGAACATCAGAACCGCAACTTCTTGGCGATTATACAAGCAATCCAGATACCTTCTGCGAGTACGGATTTTCGTCTACCGGAGTTTGATCCTGAAAAACGAAATGTTGATCCACTTGCTTGGCTGGCGACTGCGGACATGTGTGTTACAAATCCAAATAGCCAAGGTGCATCGTTGATGATTGCATTAAGTCGAGCGCATAATCGGGAAGCTTCGTTATGGCTATCATCGATATCTTTTTCTTGGAATGAGATGGTGTGATTTCAAGGAGCTTTTTATAACCAGGTATTATGCCTAGAGGCCATAAAAGGAGTACTCCATCTAATGACGAACGCGATGGTCCAGATGTGAAGAGGAACCATCCCAACGGGCGTTATACCGGATCCAAGTGTTTCAACTGCAGAGAAGTAGGACATCGAGCAATCCAGTGTCCCTCGAAGAGAAACCCGATGGTTGAAGGACAATTCGTATCGAAGGCATCTGGTAGTAACAAAAGTATCCAAGCAGCGGGTAAAGCTGAATGGATCACCTGTTTCCACTGTCGTGATCAGGGACATTACGCTTTTAACTGTCCAAAGCGAAGCTCTAGTGAAGCGAGCGACGGTACGGTGGTTGGTCTTTTGAAAGAAAAAGAGTGGATATCTACATCGTGAACGCGCCTGCTGGATCCGTCCATCACTCTGGTGAGCAGTTTCATTTTTATTACGATTCTAGAGCCGAATGTTCGCTTGTTAAATAAACTATTTCTTGTAAATTTAATGGTAAACGACGTTTAAGAAGCTGTGACTCTAACAAAAAAAAGCTTGATCATAAGTATAGAGGATCTTTCAAAGTTATGATGGTACTACACGGAGACCGATACACACTACAGGCACTAAACTCAAGGCGTACATGCAAGTACGCTCACGATAGGCTTAGGCTCTGGTGGATTTTTGTGTAGAGTCCGTGAGAGCCTTGGGGAACAGTGGACCGTACCAGTTTATTACATAGCCGTAGTCCAGTAGAAATCGGTATCTACAGTGTGGAACGGTAGTCCGTGGATACGCGGTTCGCGTGTAGATTTGGTGAAGGTCGGGTTTTGGAGGAAACCGTAGAGTCGTTGGACTTAGCGATCCCAGGTGGGGATGCGCGGACTTGGCGATCCCAGGTGGGGATCCGCGGACTGGGTAATCCCAGGTGGGGATGCATGGACTGGGCGATCCCAAGAGGGGATGCGCGATGACGTGTACACGATAATTAAAGCGGTTGAATGAAATATTACGACTGTGTTAATTTGTGGTAAATGTGAAATTTCTTTTTACTGTTTTGTGAATTGTGAATGCTCTGTTTTTGTTCATTAATGAAAGTGATTTGTTACACTTACAACGCCATCTATTATGTCTTCGGAAACGTCAAGTAGTGCGCTTGAGTAAGGTCGATACAGGAAGTGACAGAGCGGATTTGACTACTATGTGTTGTCGAATGTTCGAAATGAAACAAACAAACAAAATATTTAACATTTTTATTTTCACGATAGAAAATAGATACCACAGATTACATAATTACCACAGATTAAGTATAATGACTGTTACTATTTCGTTAAAATCTCACTGAGAGCCTTCTTCTTCTTCTGGCCTTTGTTGAATTTGTTTTTCTGAAAAAAAGTAATTAATTGTATATATATAGTCATAATATTACAGCTACAAAAAATTCAATAAATAAATATTAAAAAGTATCGTTTCCGTTTTGACGTTTATAAAAAAAAAACAAAGCGTACATTTCCTGTCAAAATATGTTTAAGTAATGGCAACGGTTACTGTCAGATGGCGAATAATCATCTCGAAAAATATCAGAGCAAAATTAAGTAGACAAAATAAAGACAAGCATAAATAAAACATGTGAGATATCTAGTGCGATCGCCGAGCCGCTTGCCAAGCGTGGCGAGAGATCTATGTACTGCTTTATTCTTTTACAGGTAGTTAAGTTAGGAAAGACAACTTGTAGTGAGAGGTGGACAAACATAAAGATTTAATAGACCGGTGGCAGGCAGTTGGGTCTATAGTGCGAGGCGTCTGTTAATGGGATTGCCAATCAGCATGCCAAGTCTGGCAATTATGGCAAACCCTCCCTTACTCCTTATGCTTACGCTATGATTATGAGGAAAATAAAAATAAAATATCTTCATGCTGTTCCCAATACAGGGTTAGACAGGTACTGAGCCCATCGCCATCTTTTTGTCCAAGCCAACGTTATAAATCGTCTGCAAGTTTTTGAAAAAAAAAAACCATTGGTACGAGCCTTCTGGATCGAACTCGGGTCTCTTGACTCGAATTCCGATCACCCAACCAGACAGCTATCAGGACTGTATGATATGATGATGAAATTGAAGGTAATTATTCCCACAACAAACCTTTCTCTTCTCCGCTGTCATTCCAACGAACTCCTTGCGGACTTTCTTGTTCGGCTGATTGATGTTTCTCTCTCTCTTGCGCGGCGGCCCCTCCCCCCCGCCGTCCTGCGCAAAATAATACAATAATCTTTATTAAACTTGCGGTTGTTGAAAAAAAAAAATATCTTTATACAATTAAGTCCCTTAGACCCACCTTCCACCGACGATATTTTCAGGACAACGTGACAGGTGGTGAGCCCGTCGCCGTCTTTTTTTGTCCAAGCCAACGATATAATTCGTACATAAGTTTTGCGAAAAAACCCTTAGTTAAGAGCTTGCCACCAGGAGATCGAACTCGGGTCTCTCGTATCGTGACTACTGAAATGAAGTGGTGATTATACCTGATGTTTCCTCTTATTCATAACCCTCCTCATAGCGCCATCGACTTTCCTATCGTGTCCTGCCCTGCCAACCGCTCCACTCCCAGTTCTATTTCCGAACCGGCTCCTGTCCATTGGATTGCCCCCCCCATAACTCCCATGGCGGTTTCCCCTGCTACTGTCCTGCTGAAATTTTTGTTTGTGCGTCATCTGAGTGCATCTTTTGACGCGAATTATTCTGTTCTTTATTGTTAAGTCTTCATCCGATAGTGCCAATGCCAATTCTACAGCGTCCTTCGTTTTGAAGTTCACATAGCCGAAACCTGTAACAGATAAATCGGAAAATTAAAAAATACACTATTATCATAGTTAATTGACTCAGGCGTTACTTTGCGGAAATTCATTGTAAAGTTGTTATTTAAAAAATTACTTTGCAACCCTCCGCATGAAAATATAATAAAATGCGTGCACCATCAATTGGTGCACGCATCTGTGGGAGGGAGGGTGGTGCTCTTCTTCTTCTTCTTCTCTTCGGACCAGGTAGCATATACCTTTTTATATTTTCATGCGGAGGGTTGCGAAGTAATTTTTTAAATAACAACTATACTATTATCAATAAAAAGTCACGATAGCCGAGTGGAAGGGTGGTCGGAAGTTCGATTCGAGAGACCCGAGTTCGATCCCCAGGTGGCAGGCTCGTTCCAATGAGGATTTTCAAAATCTATGTACGATATATCGTTGCCTTAGAGACGGCGACGGGCTCACCACCTGCCACGCTGTTCCAAAATATCTTTGGTGGAAGGTGGGTCGAAGGGACTTAATTGTCTAGACTAGACCTCTGTCTACCCCTCTATTGGGAATGGCGTGAAGATATTTATTTATTATTTATTTAATAAAAAATATAAAGATAGCCCAGTGATTGGGTGAACGGAATTCGAGTCAAGACACCCGTGTTCGATCCCTGAGGCTCGTGCCAATGGATTTTTTTTATAAAACTTAATTACGATTTATGTAGTGTAGGCTTGGACATAAAGATGGCGACTATTTATTATTATTTGATTGGACAATTAAGTTCTTTGCACCCACCTATATTTGACAGTTGGTGAGCCAGGTGCCATCTCTATGTCCGAGCCAGCAATATTAATCGAACATAATTTTTGGTGAAATGACATATAGATATGAGAGAACCTACCACCTGGGGTCTTTCGACTCCATTTCCGATCTCCAAACCACTCTTATTATATATTTATGTTATATTTTATTTATATTATTGTGATGATTATATTATATAATTGTCATGATAGCCGAGTGGTTGGGTGATCGGAATTCGAGTTATGAGAAGCGAGTTCAATCCCCAGTTGGCAATCTTGTGCCAATGGCTTTTATTTTCAATAAACTTATGTACGATTTACATCGTTGGCTTGGACATAGAAACAGCGACGCTCTCATCACCCGTCACATTGCTCCAATGTCTTCGGTAAAAGTGGGTCGAAGGGCTTAAATGTCCTCTTAATAGACCTCTGTCTACCGCTGTATTGGGTATGGCGTGAAGGATTACATTATATGGTGCAGGTGTGTCACCTTTCCCGGCGTTAGTCTTCCTGTCCCTTACGATCCTGACGGAGACGATCTCCCCGCACCGCTGGAACTTCTGCAGCAGGCTCTCGTCGTCCATGGCGAAAGGCAGGTTGCCAACAAACACGGTACACTTGGGATCGTGCTCGGAGCCCGTGCAGTCGCTGCGGGTCACCCTCAGGTGGTGATTGTTTAGCACCGTGCCATTCTCCACCAGAGCCTGAAAGGTATGTTAAGGGTTATCAAATCAAATCAAATCATTCAATCACATCGACATAAGAATGTACATTTTCTTTGGTGACGGTGGTGATGGAAACGGCGGTAGATTAAAAATTACTGTCAACTAATACTCATTTTTAATCTACCACCGTTTCGTAATGAGGTTGCTCTAACGGAGAAGAAACAGGCGAAAGAAACTCCGTAGGTATCCTCTTTTTTGGTCATTCTTTTTTACAATGTAGTGTAAAAAAAAAGTATTGTAATATTAGTAATGATAAAATGTGATGTGATATTTTCTAGAAATAGCTTGGAAGCGATCATCTTATTTTAGCGGTCTAGTCTAGACAATTAAGTCCCTTTGACCCACCTTCCACCGAAGATATTTTCGGGACAGCGTGACAGGTGGTGAGCACGTCGCCGACGATATAATTCGTACATAAGTTTTAGAAAAACCCGTTGGTACGAGCATGCCACCTGGGGATTGAACTCGGGTCTCTTGACTTGAAACCTTGGTCCAACCAACCAACCACTCGGCTATGGTGATTATAAATTGCATAACATTTGAGATTACATTTTGTAGGAGCTTATTCCACACACTGACCACCCGTTTGCTGAAAAAGTGTTGTTGTGAGGATTGTTGTTCGAAGAGACAAGCAGCCTTATAGTGTTGTAACTTTCAGCACTTCATTTGTTGTTTATGAGAAATATGTTTAAATATTTATGGTTACTTTTTAAACTGTATTGTACCTTCTCAATACTCTACAGTCTGACTAATTACAGTAGCACAAAATACCTCTACTTCATTTCAGTGTGGCAGTGGCCTGCCCGAGTAAAGCCAGCCTATTTGGGCATAATCATCAGGAGTCACCCCATATAATATAATGTTTACTCTAATGGAATGGTATCCTTGAAATGGAAAAAGACAAAAGGGACATCACGTCATGAAATGGGAAGATGATGAAAAGGATGAAAATTAGCATGTAACGGAGATGAGAGAAAAAAACTAGGGGAGGTCTATGTTGAAGGATAGCTTGAACAACAAACTGTTTGCTGAAGTAATTGTTGTACCAAATTTATGTTATTTCTTTTAAAATTTAGATTCATAATTACGTTTATATAAGTTAACTGTACGGAAATATTTGGTAAAAGATTAAAGACTTCATTTATCATTAAGCCACCACTTGGTTCTACCACATGTCTTAGTGTAGTTGTTATTAAATAATTACATTGCACCATTCCGCATGCAAAAAATATGAAAGGTATGTTACCTGGTCTGAAGAGAAGGAGTACACCGCCCTCCCTCCCACAAATACGTGCACTAATTCCACTGTATGCACCACCACCACTATACTCAAACCAGGTAACATATACCACCAACGAAAACGTGGTTTGCCTCAAAACAAGGCATTCTCAAGTGTGTAAAAGGCATTTAAATATACCTCATTCACAGAAGACGCATCACGGAATTTGATGTATACATTGACTGTGCTGCGGTCTGGATGAAGTTCATTCTTAATTACGGCAAGCTTAGGAGTCATGCGGCCATCTTTCACTGGTACTGTGCGGATTCTGGAAAGTATATACAGTTTCAAATAAGTATTATTTTTCTTCATCCAATTTCCCATACTGGTGTAGGCAGGGAATTAAAAACTGAAGTCCTTGCAATTCACTTTTCACCAAAAACTTAAAAGGGGCAATGTCATAGATGTTTAGCCACTTGTATATGTAAGGTACAAAACTTTTGAATAAAAAGAACTACAGACTGTCTCACTAAACGGCCTATAATAGTCCACTACAGGACTAGGACCTTTCCCCATAAATAAAAATATTATCTTCACGCCATTCCTAATACAGAGGTAGACAGAGGTCTAGACTATTAAGTCTGTTCAACCTACCTTCCACCGAAGACATTTTTTGGGACAATGTGCCAGGTGGTGAGCCCGTCGCCATCTTCATGTTGAAGCCAATGATATAAAGTGTATATAAAAGTCTTGGGGATCGATCTTGGGTCTCTTGGCCATAATTGCATTTACCCATTCACACGGCTATCATAAATATAAGTAACATATGCCACAATCGCCATACTAGGCTAGCAGATTGTCGATTGCAATACCTAACACCTTGTACTATAGGTACTGTGCAGCAGTACCTATAATCTTCTATTTTTTGGTAATTTTTTACATGGCAATTACCATGACTTTCATGATCAAACAATACTAAAATGTGGAATGATAATTAACTAAAATATGGAACTAAAATGTGGAAAAAAAATTAAAAAAATATAATATCTTCACGCAATTCCCAATACAGGGGTAGACAGAGGTCAAGTCTAGACAATTAAGTCCCTTTGACCCACCTTCCACCGAAGATATTTTCAGGACAATGTGACAGGTGGTGAACCCGTCGCCGCCTTTATGTCCAAGCCAACGATGAAATTCGTACATAAGTTTTTGGAAAACTCATTGGTACTGCCACCTGGGGATCAAACTCGGGTCTCTCGACTCGAAATTCCACCCACCCAACAACTCGGCTATCGTGACTTCTTAAAAAAAATGTGGAAGCTTAACAATTTTCTATGAACTACCTACAATTGTAATAAAAAAAGAACAAATTACTTAATTACATAACAGAATCCAATTGCCATCAAATTTTTGGAAGCAGTGAAGTTTTATTTTTTATAAGTGTTCATCAAATATATTTTTTTTATCCTGTTGTTTATAGTTGCCATCTATGTATTATTTGTTATCTATGATTGATGTAATTTTCATGACTTTTTTCTGAATCTACTCTTCCAACATTAACAGGAAGATAGAGAGTGGCAAATTCTTACATAACTCATTAATTTATAATCAATGCTATGCATACCTTACAGTTTCAATCTGCCCATATTTGCTGAATATTTTCTTAAGTTCTTTCTTGCATTTAGCACTGAATGGTACATTTCCTACAAAGAGAGTTCTTCTTACTTCCTCTTCAGTGTTCACAGTAACCTCTTTATCCTTCTGGACTTTCTCTTGTTTGCTCGCTTGCTTCTTTGGGGGTTTTTCTTCCTCATCAGAGCTTGCTTCGGCTGGACCGGTATCAAGAACTTCCTTATTGTTGTCCTCGTTTTCTGATTCAATGTCATTGTCAGAGTCATGTTCTGAAGCGGAGTCTTCATTCGTTATTGCATTTGGATTAACAAATGTTTTACTCTTCCTCTTTTTCTTTGATATATTAGTATTACTATCAACTTCTACTCCTGTCTCTTCTTTTATGTTGTTTTGTGATTTGGATTTCTTTTTCAGTTTCTTATTTTTATTTTTAATATTCTGTACATCCTTTTCCTTTGAGTTATTTGATATGTCATTCTCTTTATTATTATTATCCTCATTTTCAATATTTTCTGATTGCAATTTTAGTTTTTTCTTTTTGCCTTTAGATTTAGTTATACTAGATAAGGTCAAATTTATGTCTGATTTCTGTTCATTGTTTAATTCTTCTGCATTAGTGTCATCCCGCGGCTTGTTTAGTTTGTTCTTCTTTTTTGGACTAGTTAAACTAATTTTGCTTTTCTCAATTAGATTCAAAGTATCTTCGTCTTTTGATTCTACTCTGTCATATTCAACAATAGATTTATTTTCCAGTGATTTCATTTTCTTGGGGGAAGGACTAATTTGTCCTTTATATTTATTAATTTTAATATTTGATGAGATATTATAATTGTTAGGATCACTTGCTTTGATATTGGATAAATCATGTTCAGTTATATGATCATCAGCAGAATCGTCTGCTTCATGCGACTGTTTCCTTTTCTTCTTTTTAGGTGTTCTTTCATTTTGAGCTTTGGGATTTTCCGAAGTAATTGCTTCAGAATCTAATATACTTTCATTTGTTTCTTGGGACAACTCCTTCAACTTTTTTTTATTTTTCGGCGACTTTGGACTTATTGCGTTAGAATCGGCCTCCAATTCATCTTTCAGGTGCTTTTTGACTTTATCCGCCTTTGGACTCTTCACGTTACCCTCACCATCGTTGGTTACATCTAAGTCAGAGTTCTCAAATATCCTTTTCGGCGATTTTTTTACAATAGCCTTTTTCTTTTGCAACGTCGGCGATAGGAAAATTGACCGATCGTCTACGAACTCACTTTTTGGTGTAACATTCGGAGAAGGCTGGTGTTTTATTGGAGTCAATGCTCTTTTCATAAACTTCGGCCGATTAGGTGTAACGTTCCCGGACACTAAAGCCGCAACACTGCCCACAACATAATCCATGGCGTGAAAGCAGGATCCTCAGAGAAATAGTTTTATTAAATCTAGCAAATCTTTCAACTTACATTATTTTTCACATAAGTATGGCCTCTAAGCGCACATGGACTTTTTATGTCAATGTCGTTAAATTGTCAATGTCAAATATGTCATTTTCAATCAAAAATTGTTTTTTTCATGCTCAGAGCCCCATATGGTAACAGTGTTAACTCCAGGGATTGTGATGGTATTACATACATACATATAATCACGCCCCTTTCCCGTAGGGGTAGGCAGAGACCACTTCTTTCCACTTGCTACGATCCTTGCTACATACTTGTTTCGCTTCGTCCACTTTCATTATTCCCTTCATACATTCCCTTCGATTCAGGGTACTCTTGACCTGGCCTTTTTTCAGGACGTCCCTGATTTGGTCTCGAAACGTCCGCCTAGATCTTTCCCTTCCTACACTTCCATTCACACTCGTTTCAAAGAGGGGTACCATCGAAGGGTCTTCTCCTTCGATGGTATTAGCAATAAAAAGAATATTTAAAATAAAACCCTAAACATTATTTTTTTTCCTGTTCATCTTGTCTTTTCATTTGAAACTATATTTTACGAAATAATATACGACCTGTATTTAGCGACGCGAAAATTACATCGACTGTATCAGAAATACTACAGACGTGTTACTGGTGTCTTAAAAAAGTAATTATAGACGTCCTAATTCTGTTTTATTTAGGCCAAAATTGAGCCAATCGTCTTTTATTATTAGTATCTTACTTCAATTGTACATCGAACGACTAATTTAGGGATGACAATAATTTCTAAAATGTGACGTCCTTTTTTTATAACTTCTATTCGTTATTTTTATGGCTCTAGATGTCACTTTTTTACAATAACAATTTACATGCAATCACAATAAAACACAATTTCGATTTTCGTTGCATTCTGAAAAAAATCAAACGTTGTTACTTGCCATGTTCATTAAATTTCCTGATTTTTAAGAGACTTTTTTGATCTATTTATTTATTAATACAGTTTTATTAGTGTAAAAATTATTGACTACTTAAATTATTTACTCACTGCTTTCTTTACGGCCAAGTCCAGTCTTGAAGTTGTTATTGAAGTAAGTAATTAATTGCACTTGTGAAAAGTTATACTTAATGGCCTTCTAAAATCTTCTACAGGGCACAATAGGGCTCCCCCTTGATTAATTATTATATTATTAATATATAGATATGTTATAATCTCCATTGTACTTAGTCTCCATTATATTATAGGAATATTAGTGGGGTAACGATCATTTAATAAATAATTATGGTCTTTATTATTTCTGTTGCTGTATTTTTTATTCAATGGTGTTCAAAAAAGTTATATTCGTTTTCATTTAATTAAATTAGTTTAAGGCAACCAAAGAACAAGTGATATCGAGAAACTTTCTTGACACGCAGTTTGAATCGTCTCTAATCCTTATTATAACTAATCGAATGTAAGAGTGACCTAGCCGTAAGCTATAAATAGGTAAGGTTACTCGTTTCCTAGCGGAATGATTAAGAAAAATTCGAGGTTTTCACGCCATGAGTCTTATTTGTCAACATTGGCTAAGTTATGCTTATGTAAAAATTGATTATGCGAAAACAGTTTCCTAACCATTTAACTTTTTTTATATATAGGGAAGGGAGGCAAACGAGCAGGTGGCTCACGTGATGGTAAGTGATTACCGCCGCCCATGAACATCCGCAATACCAGAGGCATAGCAGATGCGTTGCCGGCCTTTGATAAGGTAAAGAGCTCTTTTCTTGAAGGTCCCTAAGTCGTATCGGTCCGGAAAAACAGCTGACGGCTGCACATTTCATAAAGTGCAAGTGCGTGGCAGAAAATTCCGCAAAAAACGCACTGTGGTGGAATGCCAAGCATCAAGATGGTGTTGATGGAATTTTTGACTATTCCGTAAGTTTCGATGGTGAAATTCAGCGGTTGGGATTAATCGGAACAATTCCTCAGAGCACTCCCCGTAGTAAATCTTGTAAAAATTCAAAGAGATGCAACATCTCTTCGCAATGCCAGGGATCTAGCCTATCAGATACAACATGGTCGTCGACGATTCGAGCCGCTCTTCTTTGGATACGGTCAAATGGAAGGAGCTGATACTGGGGTGCCCCCGCTCAGAGATGCGAATAGTACTCCATGTGCGGCCGAACCTGCGCCTTATAAAGTTGCTGGCGGTGGGCCGGCATGAAGTATTGTCGCGCTCTACTGAGCACGCCAAGCTTTTTAGTCTTTCCAAGTGACCGCGAAACTGAACGTCACTCGATATGTCGACGCCAAGGATTCCGATACTGGCTGAGGCAACTAGGGGAGTGCTCTCAAAATGACGTGACACGACGAAGGGTTTCTTTCTAGCGGTAAACGCGCAAGCTTGTGACTTTTCAGGATTGAACTGGACTAAATTTAGTCGGCCCCAATCCGAGACTTTGTCTAACTAAATCTCGACTTCAGACACAAGTTTGTTCCGGTACTCGTCGACGTGTACCCGAGAAATATTGACACGGCCGGTGTATAGGGCATCACCAGTACTGTCGTCGGCATAGCAATACATAAAATAACTATATATACCTAAAATACCTATCCATTTAAGAGATCTGAGGAATTTTTAAATTATTGTTGGCAATACTGACTACCTCCACATGGGCTAGGGATGTACCATTAAGAGAATAAAATCGATTAATTAAAAATATACTTTCTGTCATTTATTCAATTCGTAAAGTAATTGATTTTTGTATTTAAAACTCTAAAAAAAATATTTCTTTGCGTATATAATAATAAAACAAAACTATGCCCAGTCCATCAATCAATTATGGCTAAAAGATACTGGTGATATAATCTGGGTAATGTATGTGCATACATATCAGAATCATCTGTAGGACATGTCTCTCCACAATCGCTACGCTTTGTGAGCGAATTACAGATTACAGCCCCAGATGTCTTGCACCTAAGACGTTCCAATTGGAGATGAACAAATTGAACAGGTGAATGAGTTTGTGTATCTGGGTTCAATGTGATCTGTTCAATGATATCTACGTTCAATGTATGTATCAATGTGGTGTGAATGGAAGTGGAAGGGAAAGATCTAGGCGGACGTTTCGAGACCAAATCAGGGACGTCCTGAAAAAAGGCCAGGTCAAGAGTACCCTGAATCGAAGAGAATGTATGAAGGGAATAATGAAAGTGGACGAAGCGAAACAAGTATGTAGCAAGGATCGTAGCAAGTGGAAAGAAGTGTTCTGCCTACCCCTACGGGAAAGAGGCGTAAATATACGTAAGTATTTATGTATATATATATATATATATATATATATATATATATATATATATATATATATATATATATATATATATATATATATATATATATAATCAAGATTAGGCAACAATTTTGGTTACAACGCCATCTACTAAAAGTGTGGTAAATGTGAAGTTTCTTTTTACTGTTTTGTGAATGCTCTGTTTTGGTTCATTAATGAAAGTGATTTTCTTTGATTTTCATTCTTTTTGTCATGTAGAGACATTCAATGTTGTAAAGGTAGAGATGCTATGATTAAGTCTAGCTATTTGAATCAAAAGAAGTACTTTGAAGAGATAGTTTTTATCGACCTAAGATTAAAAATGAGTTTGTTTCTTATGTGGTAAAAGTCAAACCGAGGTACTGTGCGAGAGTTTTCTTTTGTTTCAGAATAACACACGAGGACGTGTGTTTCGTAGGATGGCCATGTCGCAGAATCAAGATAAGGCAACAATTTTGGTTACAACGCCATCTATTAAAAGTCTTCGGAAACGTCAAGTAGTGCGCTAGAGTAGGGTCGACACAGGAAGGGATAGAGCGGATTTGACTACTATGTGTCGTCAATGTCATTTGACTTCTGATATAAAGTGCCTTCAAAATATTCTCGAGGCTTCAGTTACGAAACCCCCCGTGACCACGGTTGCTGTAAAGCATCCGAAACGTCGGGAAATAGTTTGGATAATAGGAATAAAAATAGTTTGTAAAAGCGCGATTAAATCCGAAAATCGTTTATTTTGAATGTGTATTCGTAGTATTCGCGTAAATACAAGAAATCATTGAGACCATTTTTCATTTCGCTGTAAAGGACCAGCGTTGTTTTCACGATCTTATTCAAGTTTAATTCATATGATCGATATTTATGTTCAGCGTAATCGATAATACTTAATTAATTTGATCGATAGAAAATTATTCATACGGACATTAAATGCATCCCTATTCCGTGCTATTTGATTGACGACGCTTTCATACGGTTTCGTTGTGTACGATTGTTATTTAATATTTTTGGTGATTTATATATGTATATATATTTCAGAAGTGCTTATAATAAACAGTGAGTGAAGTTAATATTGGTGAATCGTGAGTATATTGTTTTTGTTATTTATCTTCTAATTAATTCCGCCTCGCGCCATGTTTTATTCTAACGCCCGCCATTCGTTTCTGATTTGTTACTTTTTATTTTACCTTCATGATTAATCGCCTAATAGGTTTATATTTGTAATTCTAAAAGTTTAGGTCATTCATTGTTTATGTTGAAATGGTTAAAACGGCATTTTTATTTCTAATAGCAGAATTAAGTCAAAGGTTAGATTAAATAGCGCGGCCTCTTCTCCAATTTCATGATCTAAACAAAAAAAATGCGTTTGTCTATAGCAATGATACTTCTATATTAACGATAGTATTTTGTCTCTAAGACGGTTCTTTATTTTACCGGCACGTATAAAAGACGAATAATAAAAACTAGGAAGTGGTCGAATAGTAGTTATTGTATTAGTTACTCGTGACCTTGTCCAAATAGCCGGTGTTGTTTTTTATGATTGCAGAATTGGTAATCTATGTAGTGAGATAATTGTAGCCGGCTTGTATTCTGATTTTTGTAAATATTTTATATTGTAAACTGTGTTTCAACTTTTCTGTTATTTACATACATTGCCATAGCTATCTGGGCATTTTGTCAGTTATACATACCAAGGTAATTGGTATAGGTAATTCTCATGCTGTAGATTACACACATTTCATTGCCTATGTTTAGAACAGTATTGTAAATACTAAAAAGCACAAGAATTATTTATTTTATCATAAATATTTTGATCTCAAAAATATCTTTGGTGAAAGGTGGTCTACCCCTGTATTAAGAATGGCATGGAAATAAAGGTTGTGATTATCTTTCTCTTATTACTTTGCTCTGAATGCACATTATAAAAAAAGGTGAGCATGATTACAGAGTAGTAAGTACTGGAATTGTGATGGCCGGGAAGTGTCTCATAGAACTAAATTCATAAAAACATATGTATTCATAAAAACATTTGTTCTTTGATGCAATTCTGATCTGGAAACTTTTAAACTTGTGCACGGCAAAAAGCAATCTAAAGTCATTTATCACAATCATCAAAAATAGTGCAAATAAATGTAGTCATTTACAATTTACTTTGTCCTATCAAGTTAAACTCTGTTGTCAGGACCTTGCAAAGTCACGATAGCCAAGTGGTTGGGTGACCAGAATTCAAGTCAAGTGACCTTAGTTTGATCCCCAAGGCTTGTTTCAATGGGTTTTTAAAAACTCATGAGAAATTTATATTGTTATAATAAGACAGTGATGGGCCGCCTGTCACATAAAAATTTATTCGATGGAATGTGGGTCGAAAGGACTTAATTGTCTAGACCTCTGTCTGCCCCTGTATTGGGAATGGCGTGAAGATATCTATCAGGATCTTGTAGTTTTTGAAACTAGGAAGCGATGGATTGTTAAAGGGGGTTGTTGATGTGACAAATTATAAGCAGGGGCATAGCTGTGTACCGAATGGACATTCCATGACCTCTCCTGAATGCTGCTGGTGATAACCATAGGGTTTTAGTCCATGGGAGTCTAACATTGTCAGCAGCCTCCTTTCAGCAGGCTGGGTATCCATGGATTTCCCCATGTTTAAAGGCAGAAGACCATGTAAGCAAATTGTTTGTTAAGACGGCATGATCAAGATGCTACTACCTAGAGATATAGATGAGATCAATTTGGTACAAACATAAGATGTATGTAAATCTTGTGACATTTAGCAGTCTCTTGTGTTGGCTGTCCCTTCAGGGTTGATGTTTAAAGCTATGGTACCAAGGAGCTGGTTTGGATATTACGATGGCAACATGCTCCCCGCAAATCTTATTGTTTCTAAGAAGTTATGGTAAAACAAATTCTGTCCATCTGCCCATTCCAGTAAAAGTTATACAGTCATGAGAGCTTTTTTATCTTTGAATACTTCTATTTTCATGAGAAAAATAAAACTTCCTGTATGCAGATATAATCGTCAGTCACCCACCTAATTGAATTTAAAATAGGCGTAGGTGAAAAAACTAAGTAATCCACAACTATGTGCATAACAACAAACATCAGATGTTTGCGTTGACAACCTCATTAAATAATCTTATTTTTAATCTTGTGTCTATGTATATATGTTATAGACTCTATAATGTTTTCTTTCATTACTTCATTAAAGGAAACAAAGTCGTTTAGAGAATTAGCTGAGTGATTGGCTAACTGAAATTCGAGTCAAGAGACCTCGATCCCCAGATGGCAGGCTCATAACATTGAGTTTTTTGTTTGAAAACTTTCGTAAGATTAAAATCGTTCGTTAGGACATAAAGACGGCGACAGGCTGACCACCTGTCACATTGTCAAAGGAAATGTTTTCGGTAGAAGTTGGGTCGAAAGGACTTCATAGTCTAGACCTCTGTCTACCACAGTATAGGAAGTTGGAAGCTAAATCTAGTAAACTGTAATTTTTCAGGAAATTTATTAATATTAAATAGCAATATATTATAGTTCTATCAATTCCTCGCCAAATGACAAGCCACTTTCATTTACATGCGATTAGTGTACCTCATTCATATAGGTTGGGCCCTCGATGGTCCGTGTAAAGGTGTGTAAAATACACACATTATTAAAGTAACATAATATTATATAGGTGTGTTTGTGTATATATGTAGTGTATACGTGTTATGATAAAGCTATAATGATCGGAGGCATTCGACCCTTGGCGTGGGAGTCGTTGATGCGTAAAAATTATTCGCTCGAGTGCCCTGATGTAACTAGAAACTTTAATATGACGTTAATGGACGGGAGTTTCGCAGAGGCGAGATATTTTCTTAAATAAATAAATAAATATCTTCACGCAATTCCCAATACAGGGGTAGACAGAGGTCAAGTCTAGACAATTAAGCCCCTTTGACCCACCTTCCACCGAAGATATTTTCGGGACAACGTGACAGGTGGTGAGCCCGTCGCCGCCTTTATGTCCAAGCCAACGACGAAATGCGTACATAAGTTTTAGAAAAACTCATTGGTACTGCCACCTGGGGATCGAACTCGGGTCTCTCGACTCGAAATTCCGACCACCCAACAACTCGGCTATCGTGACTTATAAAGATATTTTCTTAATATAATAAAGTTCTTCACGCCATTCCCAATACAGGGGAGAGGTTAAGACAATTAAGTCCTTTCAAACATCCATCTTCCACCATAGACGTCTTGTTAAGTTGGTACAACTTGAAGTGGGGAGTCTGTCGCAGTCTTTATGTCGATATAAATCGTACATAAGTTTCGAAAAAGACCCTTAGGTACACATTGACTCGAATTCGGATCACCGAAACCATTCGACTATCATGACTTATAACAGATCTATATAAAATAATAGGATATTAGCTAACACTTCGTATGCTCATTATATTTAATAATGATAATTATAATAACAATTTCTTTATTTAATTTGTACAAAAAATCTTGAACAGTTTTAAATATAAGAAATCCACAATAGTTTTATGTAATTTATAGGAATTATGAAACCTAAAATAAGCCGTCACAAAGTCACGATAGCCAAGTGGTTGGGTGACCAGAATTCAAGTCAAGTGACCTTAGTTTGATCCCCAAGGCTTGTTTCAATGGGTTTTAAAACTCATGAGAAATTTATATTGTTATAATAAGACAGTGATGGGCCGCCTGTCACATAAAATATCTTCGGTGGAAGGTGGGACGAAATGACTTAATTGTTTAGACCTCTGTCTACCACAGTATAGGAAGTTGGAAGCTAAATCTAGTAAACTGTAATTTTTCAGGAAATTTATTAATATTACATAGCAATATATTATAGTTCTATCAATTCCTCGCCAAATGACAAGCCACTTTCATTTGCATGCGATTAGTGAACCTCATTCATATAGGTTGGGCACTCGATGGTCCGTGTAAAGGTGTGTAAAATACACACATTATTAAAGTAACATAATATTATATAGGTGTGTTTGTGTATATATGTAGTGTATACGTGTTATGATAAAGCTATAATGATCGGAGGCATTCGACCCTTGGCGTGGGAGTCGTTGATGCGTAAAAATTATTCGCTCGAGTGCCCTGATGTAACTAGAAACTTTAATATGACGTTAATGGACGGGAGTTTCGCAGAGGCGAGATATTTTCTTAAATAAATAAATAAATATCTTCACGCAATTCCCAATACAGGGGTAGACAGAGGTCAAGTCTAGACAATTAAGCCCCTTTGACCCACCTTCCACCGAAGATATTTTCGGGACAACGTGACAGGTGGTGAGCCCGTCGCCGCCTTTATGTCCAAGCCAACGACGAAATGCGTACATAAGTTTTAGAAAAACTCATTGGTACTGCCACCTGGGGATCGAACTCGGGTCTCTCGACTCGAAATTCCGACCACCCAACAACTCGGCTATCGTGACTTATAAAGATATTTTCTTAATATAATAAAGTTCTTCACGCCATTCCCAATACAGGGGAGAGGTTAAGACAATTAAGTCCTTTCAAACATCCATCTTCCACCATAGACGTCTTGTTAAGTTGGTACAACTTGAAGTGGGGAGTCTGTCGCAGTCTTTATGTCGATATAAATCGTACATAAGTTTCGAAAAAGACCCTTAGGTACACATTGACTCGAATTCGGATCACCGAAACCATTCGACTATCATGACTTATAACAGATCTATATAAAATAATAGGATATTAGCTAACACTTCGTATGCTCATTATATTTAATAATGATAATTATAATAACAATTTCTTTATTTAATTTGTACAAAAATTCTTGAACAGTTTTAAATATAAGAAATCCACAATAGTTTTATGTAATTTATAGGAATTATGAAACCTAAAATAAGCCGTCACAAAGTCACGATAGCCGAGTGGTAGGGTGGTCGGAATTTCGAGTCGAGAGACCTGTGTTCGATCCCCAGTTGGCAAGCTCGTACCAGTGGGGTTATTCAAAAACTTATGTACGAATTTTATCGATGGCTTGGATAACGAGACTGCGACGGGCTCACCTCCTGTCACGTTGTCTCAAAAATATCTTCGGTGGAAGGTGGGACGAAACGACTTAATTGTTTAGACCTCTGTCTGCCCCTGTATTGGGAATGGCGTGAAGATATTTTTTCATTTTATGTGTACTACAGAACCATAGAAATAGCATCAATATGCAAAGGCACTCTCCCAACTCTTAACATAAATTTGCAAACAAATATTAACAAATAAGTCGCTATTTAGCTATTCAAATATCTCTTTTACTGAATACCTAGGTCTCTACCTGGTACTGACAGAAGGCCAGTGTATAACACAAGCGGTTGCGTGCGTCAAGATATGTAATATGTTTCAAATTAGAGATAAGTGCTATTGGTGAGGTAAAAAAGGTCTTTTCTTTTTGCGCTACTTTTCGCGTCTCAAAAACTTCCTATTGTATCGTTTGTAATTGTTGTTTCCCTTTTTATGTAAAATACTTGTATTCACGCACGATCCCCGACGGGGTAGCCAGAGAGAACAGATCGCCAAGTGACATACCTCATTCGCTTCTTTCAGATTCATCATCTTCAGCATGTCTAAGTATCAGAGTACTCTTGACCCTCCCTATGTAGAATAAAAGTTACAACATCGACAATACCACAAACACTCAGTACCGAGACATTTTAGAGAAAGTGGTTTTCTATTTCCATATTGACCCGTCCAGGAGTCGACTCTGGGACCTCGGAGCTGACGAAACTTCTCGTATTTGTCTTTGACTTTGATGACTACCGTGTGGAGCGGAAAAAATTTTCCACAAACTATTACTTACATTACTCTCGAGGCGACTTTGGCGGAATAACCATCTTGATACCACTTCATAAGTGACCATGTCGGTGATGGTATATCTATCGTATTACGATCGCCAATATGGCAATAACCATAGCAATGCCAATTTAAAGGTAAGTTTACCTAAAATAATTATATCGTTGACATAAATCACAAAAAACTATTATAAATAAAAAATTAGTAGCGAATAGAAGATTAAAAACCGCTGTATTCTTGTCACTACGACCATTAAGGAAGGTGGCATCTTAACGCATAACCTCAAATTTAACTTGCAAATATTGTCTTTATGTACAAGTACCATGTGCCGTGTACTCGACAGTGCGTACACAATATAGATGTCGTAGGGGCACATATTGACATGCTAAGCAGCTCTGAAATAGACAGTATTTGAATACACCGCAGTGATACATTAATATTTCGCGCTACCTGCGCAAAGGAAATCGATAAATATATATGATCTGGGTATTACACCTAATTTATTAAAAATCTATTAATTATCAAAAAAGAATATGATGTAATGTTTTTATAGCTTCACGACATTGCCAATACTTTGGTGGACAGTAGTCTCGACAATTAAGTCCCTTTTACCCACATTTCAACCAACATATTTTTGTACTACGTAGCAGGTGGTAAGGGACCTTATCACTAAAATTGATAAGGGCGTGCTTCGATGGTTTGGGCATGTTGAGCGAATGAGTGAAGACCGAATTGTGAAGAAAATATATAGCGCGAAAGTTGATACTAAAAGGCGTCGAGGTAGGCCGAGACTAACTTTCGAAGAACACGTGAGCAAACTGCTCGAAGAGAGAGGGTCAAGAGTACTCGGATACCTAGACGTGCATGTATGAAGAAAATGATGAATCTGAAAGAAGCGAAAGAGGTATGTAAGGATCGTGACACTTGGCGATCTGTTCTCTCTGGCTACCCAGTCAGGGACTGTGCGTGAAGATTAATAAATAAAAAAAAAATAGTGGAACGGGTGTAGCAGTGTAGTACCACACACCTATCCCTGTCAATAGTACCAATACATTCAATAGTTGGTAGAGAAAGGTGTGTGTTTCAGTTGACACGATACGCGCTTCACGTGACTAATTGTACGTAACGGACAATATTATTTTCTTTGAGTATATTATATATTCTACAATTATTTTGAAAAGCTGAGAAATCTTTCGGTCATAATTTATATAAAATTACTTCAAAATACTGTAATCAAAAGCTCATTAACGTAAAGAATATTGGTACCTATTTGGTAGTAGCCTCCCTTCGAAAAATATGGTTGTGATTTCGAATCCTGTTAAGGGCAAACGTGTGATTTATATGAAGCTATGCTAGCAATGTCAAATAACATTACTAGTATTCCTGTTAATCACACCGACGAAGCTGCAATGCAATGGAGTGGTTCACGACATCAGTCAAATTGCGTACCCGAACCAGCGACTTTATGTTTCGCAGTATCAACTATAAATACTATGATGCTTCATCTATTATTTATCTAAATCTATCTTCAAGCCATTCCCTACTTAATGGGGAATAGGTCCAGACAATTAGGTCCTTTCGATACACCTTTCACTGAAGATATCTTTTTGCTCTACGGCACAGGTCGTAACCCTGCCGTATTTATATCGTTGCCTTGGACTTAATTTCAAGGCAACCATATAAACCATACATAAGTTTTGAAAATAAAGTCAATATCTTTGTTATTGAAATGCTATCTTGTAGAGTAGAGTAGGCTATATGGATTATGGTACAGTCTATTCTAATCTGAAAAGTAAATAAAATATTCAATAAATATACTGACGAAACAAAAAATATTATTTCACATCATTTAACATTATACAGCATTAGTTAAAAAGTCATGATAGCTGAGTGGTTGGGTGGTTGGAATTTCGAGTCGAGAGACCCGAGTTCGAGCCCCAGGTGGCAGGCTCGTAGCAATAGGTTTTTCAAAAACTTATGTACGAATTATATCGTTGGCTTGGACATAAAGACGGCGACGGGCTCATCACCTGTCACGTTGTCCCGAAAATATCTTCGGTGGAAGGTGGGTCGAAGGGACGAATAGTCTAGACTAGACCTCTGTCTACCCTGTATTGGGAATGGCGTGAAGATATTTTTTTTAACATTTTATTTAAGTTTTGAAAAGAAAACCCCTTTGTACGAACTCTAGTCTCTTGATTCGTAGTTCGATCATCCAACCACTTGGCTATCTTGACTTCTTGTTTATCTATTTAAGCATATAGTATTGATGGCTTTGACATGACGGCGACCGTCTCTGCAGCTCTCTCAATCCTAATAAGCTCTGTTGAAATTTGAGTGGAAAACACTTTATCGTCTAGAACTCTGACTACTCCAGCTTTGGAAATTGGCGTGAAGATGAAAAAAATATCACAGTAGCTTCTAGCTTTTCAGCTATAGAGTCGATTACAATGCCCATGCACCGGTAAACAATCGAACCCGCGCCACGTGTCGCCCGACAAGACCCATTTCCTGTGAATGTATGCTATAAACAAACACGCGTTTGGCATTTTAATAGAGTTATTAACATCATAACAACATAATGTAGTTATTAACATCCCACCGATTTTATGTATTACAGTATGCTGCCAAATGCAATGCTTATGAAATATGTTCTTCACGCCATTCCCAGTTCTGGGGTAGACAGAGATTTTTTTGGGACGAGGCAGGTGGTGAGGCTATCGCCGTCTCTATGTCCAATCCAACTGTATAAATCGAATACGTGTTGAAAAAACTCAATGTTAGGCTCGTAATATTTGGACCAATGTAAATATAAAAGAAAAAGACCATGTACAGATGGAACTTTTTTTTATATTATCACGCAATTTCCCCCTAGAGTAGGCAGTGGTCTAGAATCTAGACAATGATCTCCACGACCCACTTTTCATCGAAGTTTATTTTAGACAAAATGACAAGTGGTGAGCCCATCGAATCACTAATTTTGTCGAAATTGAACTATTGTTTGCCTGCGTGCGGACCTTGTGTTTTAAAACGATCCCACAGACTTATTCAGCGGATCCAAAACGCGTGTGCTCGATTTTGTTTCTTCATTCCAAGTCGCTCGCATGTTACACCTTACCTGATCGACAGCAACATGCTCAATATGCAGCACCGCATAAAATTGTTTTACTCCACTATGCTATTCGGAATCATACGGACTGGTAAACCAGAATATCTTCACAAAAAACTCACATGGCGATACTCTCAGCACCATTACACAATTAGGAGTTGCTCCCAAATTTTATCTAGCCCCAAACATAAGTCTGCTGCATTTAGAGGCAGTTTTCGGTTTAGTGCCTCTAAATGCTGGAATGATATACCTCCTATTCGCGAAGCAAAAAGCAAATTTTTGTTCAAAAAATTACTTCGACAACATCTGTTAGATTTGCAGAAAGCTAGGTTAAGTATACATAAGTTAAAGATTTTTTTCCCTTTTCCAATTTGTATATACAAATATAAATTCCATACTCTGTATTGCTATGTATGTACAACGACTTCATTGTTTAAATTGATCAATATGTATATTTTATGTTGTACACTCAGCAGGCTCTGTTAATTTGTATAGCATCCTTTTTGATTGAAACTTGTAATGTAAAAATGTAATTTAATAATATTGTGGTTCCTTCACTTTTTACGGGATACGTCGCGCAAATAGGTAGGTACTGGCTGAAAATCAGCGTTGCGGTTTATATCGCGACATAATGCTGAGACTGTACCATTTCATTGGCACGACACGGGTATTTGTTATTGTTAGTCGACATGCTTTTATTTAGTTTCTTTTTATATATATACTTTTTTTTACTATTTCTGTATTTTTGTATTTTATGCCTTTGTGTCTGTGATAATGAATAAATCTATCATTCATTCATTCATTCATTATCGCCGTCTTAATATCCAAGCTAATGGTAACGCCCAAGTCGCTGTGGCCGAAATCGGTCGGGATACTATATATACAATAACCTACATATATAGAGTAGAGTGGCTCTATGACTCCAGTACAAACATTCACGTTTATATATCAGTTTCGACTCCTCTACACGATTGAAATTCAGGATTACGATGTCCTATACATCGAATGCTTAAATCCTATAATTCTAATTTTGTTGATATTGTTATATTTGCATGCACTAAATCTAAGTTTCAGGACCAAATTGTTACAACACTTAAAAAGTTAAACTTAAATTAATTAACTATGTAATCTGAGTTGCTTCTTTTATCTTTTTGCTTCTCTTTCGCCACATTTGTTTATATGCTAATTTTAATGTATCCAGTGGCTTCAATTAAAATAACATTATATGTTCTATATGTGGATAAATGTAGTGGGCTGCAATATTATTAAAACCTTAACGCAGCAAATTTTATGTGTGTATAAAATATAATGTTGATTTTTGTCTCTAATAAAATAAAAAAAATAAAATAACCAGCGGTGGGGGGTCGTACCGAATTTCCTCGATGTTTACATTGCGCTATATCGTGCGAGGTGCAGCCGCGATAAGTTGTTTACATAGGTACACCTACGGAGATAACTCATTATCAATTCGCGGTCATCGGGTTACAATGCAAGTCTGATACACCGGTTAAAAAAATTGATAAAACGACATATTCTGTGTGCACGTTGAAAACAAGTGTTTTGCGATTTCGTAAGAGGCGAATAAAATACTATGATTATGTTATGATATCTCCGTGTGGTAACGGCGTAAGAATATTGCTACTTCCTTTCTTCCCGAGGATGTCGTAATGGAAACAGCCTTAAATATCGTTATGGCAACCGATAGATGGCGGGATAACCATCTCTAAAAATATCAGACCAAAAAAATCAGACCGTCTGAGGTGCGAGTGGTCTGGTACTGCGATCGACAATCCGTTTGCCGAGCGTGGCGATTATAGCAAATCCTCCCTATGGGAGAGATCTATGTCCTGCAGGGGACTTTAATAGGCTAATATGTATGTACAAGTATATTATGTTGTATAATATAAAATATATGTTACGACGTAGATACGATGTAGATGAACTGACGCGTTACTTTGTTAAACTTGTTGTATCTCGGACATGAGGACGAACGGCGACTTGGACGAAGGGTAGGCTCACCGCCTGTCACGTTCTCCTAAAAATGTCTTCGGTGAAAGGTGGGTCGAAAGGACTTAATTGTCTAGATCTCTGTCTACCCCTGTATTGGGAATGGCGGGTAGATATTAAAAATTCATTGATTACTTATAATGGCTGCACTGAACATTGTGCCGCGATGTATGATGGTGAAACTGTAACAGTTATAATCATAGAATTTGTTTCTACTGCATTTAAGGAACTGGCACTTAAATGCCAAGGTTACAAGAAGAGATAGGCTCCACTTGCGTGTTACACTTAATCGAACCAATTGACTCATACGTTTTGATAACTATTAAAACTGGCATTAGTTTTACACGCAACACGTGCCCATATCTTTGTTATTGAAATGCTATCTTGAATGGTATAGTAGGCTATATGGATTATGGTACAGTCTATTCTAATCTGAAAAGAAAATCAAATATTATAATAATAATAAATATACTGACGAAACAAAAAAATATTATTTCACATCATTTAACATTATACAGCATTAGTTAAAAAGTCACGATAGCCGAGTGGTTGTGTAGTTGGAATTACAGTTCGCAATTTCAAGGGACCAAGGTGGCAGGCTCGCACCAATGGGTTTTTCAAAAACTGTATGTACGAATTTTATCGTTGGCAGGGCGGCGACGGGCTCACCACCTGTCACGTTGTCCCAAGAAAATATCTTTGGTGGAAGTGGACTAAACCTCAGTCTACTCCTGTATTGGCAACTGCGTGAAGATATTTTTAATTTTTTAAGTTATGCCGAAAGTTTTTGTTATTAAATTAAAGAGAAAAAAAAAACCACTGACATGAGCGGAATTTCAACCCGCGACCTTTGCCGTACCGTGGTTTAATAATAAAGCACAGTTTTCGACATCATTGGTGGCCTAGGCATAGATATATCTCAGTTTTATTATTATATTTTTTCCGGTTTCACATCTAAAAATACGTACGGTCACAGCATATACAGGTAGTTCAATATCTCTCAGTTAGTACAGTACAAAATACATTTCCTATAAATAAATACATATATAAATAAATATATAGAAAGGACAACATTACATACATTGTTCCGATCCCAATGTAAGATGCTAAAGCACTTGAGTTATGGAAATCAGAAACAACGAAAGCAGCACAAACACCCAGACCCGAGAAAATGTACTAAAAGTTATTTTTCTACATTGACCTGACCGGGAATCAAACCGTGGGCCTCGAGATGGCGACACCTTGAAAACCAGTGTTTCATGCGCCACTCGCCACCACCACCACGCCACTCGTCCATGGTAGTCGTCAAATATTACATACAAAAGCATTATATTTTACAACATAGATATTTGAGAAGTTTTACACATATTGATTCGAACCGGTTCCGTCGCGAGGCATTCGTGGCTAGATTATTAGTGTTCGTGACACTGACCTTTCGTTTAATCACAGTGTTATGTAAATAAAAAGTAAATGCATTAAAAATAATATCATAATCTTTGTTTTTCCATTTTGTCCATTTTCAGTGTTTTTTTTTTAATTTGTTTGGAGTCGCGATAGCTGTGTGGGTTGGGGTGATCGGAATTTGAGTCTAGAGAACCGAGTTCGATACCCTTGGTTTTTTCAAAAAACTTATGCACAAATTATGTGACAACGTGCTCACAACTTGTCACATTGTCCCAAAAAGGTCTTCGGTGGTAGGTGCGTCGAAAGCACTTAATAGTCTAGACGTCTATCTAGCCCTGTATTGGGAATGGCGTGAAGATATATATATATATATATATATATATATATATATATATATATATATATATATATATATATATATATATATATATATATATATATATATATATATATATATATATATATATATTCATTGTTTTACGTGTCAAGATCTGTGAAGATTGTATATTTCATTTTGTTTGTAGTTATTCGTTATGTCTCTACAAATTGCCTATAGATTACACCAACAGTTTTTGGCGCGTATAATGAAATCTCATTTGCATGAATAGTATTTTTATATTTGTTGAACGTTATTCTTTATCTATATTATTGACTACAGTTTTACAGATGGTAAACATATTCAGCCTGAGCGTCTTCCGAGTCTGTACCATACTCTCTTAGTCCTTGCCAACGTATTACAAATGTGGTTGTGTTCCAACAATTCAAATTAATTACGGGCAATGAGATTTTAGAGAATTTTAATGAAGTGTTTAAATTGCTACCATTTACATGCGTCATGCTAATGAACAGCCGCCCGTGAGGGAGGCTCGTCATCTCTGGCCAGCGATCCTTGATAAATGCCTTCACAAAACTTGTATCTATATATTATTTATTAAACATGATAAAAACAAAAAGCATGACAAACCAGAAATTACCTACGGAGTTTCTTTCACCGAATTTTTTCGCCATGTAGTAACTCCGAATTGTAACTTTACACACGAGAAATTTATGTTCCTATGTCGATAAATAATTATTTAGATTTTGAAGAATTCAATTCTTCGTATTCATGGTGTACGTCGTACTTTTAACTTGCGCTTGGAAGTAATATGCAGGTGTACTTGGACTAACTTATATGTGTATAAGAGTGTTTATCTATGTACGTATATTTTACCGCTGGTTTCAATACTAATACGGTGATAGACTCACCACGTGCCACGTTGCCTGTCACAAAAAGGCTTCGGTGAAATTTTGTCGAAAGGAACCTGTCTAGACCTCTGTATACCCCAGTTTGTGTGAAGGTTTTCTTCTTGTTTTACGTTTTTATATTATAAGGAAACGTATTTAAAAATAATCTGTGACCGTATACGACACGTAGAGAAATTAATGAATGAATATACTTTTGTTGTAAAATATAAATATAAATATCTTCACGCAATTCCCAATACAGGGATAGACAAAGGTCTAGTCTAGACAATTAAGTCCCTTCGACCCACCTTCTTTTTTTTTTTTTTTTTATTTTATTTAGAAACCAACTGCGTTACAGAAAGTATTTTACATCAAGTATGGTTATAAATCCAAAAGTACGGCTAATAACAGGTTTCCCTTACATAAACCAAATATTTAAGACAGTGATAATATTGACAGAGTCGATCTTAAGTGATGAAAAATACAAAAATACAAAAAAGAAATCATTATATAAAACAAAAACAACAATAATCAACTTGATATGATATCTACACATTATTTATATAAAAATATACAAGTAGTAGTTTCAAAATAAATTTTAATAACATTTTAAATTAATATGTTACATTTGGCTAAAAATTTACGTAAGTTTATTACGTTATGGTTTTAATTAACAACATACACTTATGTACACTTGAGAATTTTTATTGCTTTATTCTTTACTGTGTTTTTACTTTGAGAAAACAGATCAATATCTTTAAATGTATCATTGTAAGTTCGGGGCAGACGGGAGATAGGAGTGTTATGTGCATAATTTGTAGAAGCCAGAGGAGGCAATAATAATGGTGGAGGTCGCCTACGAGAGCGACAGGACGGGACCCTGTAAGCAATAGTTTGTACTAATTCAGCGCAATCCACATGACCTCGTACTATATCAAACAGAAAACTTAAGTCCATTAATTTACGCCTCTTTTCTAGCGATAATAAATTATATTGTTCACAACTTTCTTCATATGTACCCGAACTTGGTTTATGAAAACGATAGTTTAAGTTTTTGACAAATATTTTCTGAAGTCTTTCTAGACGATCTATATAAGTAGCATATTGCGGGGACCATATAGGACTAGCGTATTCGATTACACTACGAACATATGCGAAGTACAAAGTTTTTATTGTATTGACATTTGAAAATGGCTTGCATGTGCGAATTACAAATCCCAAATTTTTGAAGCCTTTATCTAATATTTTGTGTATATGATCTCTGAAAAGCATTTTGTCGTCAAAATATACGCCCAGATCTCTAACCAATGATGTTCTGCGAATTAGGTTACCGTTCAATTTATAAGGAAAGATTACAGGTCTGATTTTGCGAGTAAATGTGATACATTCACATTTGCTAACATTGACAGTTATGTTGTTTTTTTTATAATACTTAGATAGATTATCCAAATCTGCTTGCAACTTATTACAGTCGCCTTCATCATTAATTTTGATATATATTTTTATCATCTGCGTACATTAAGCATCGGGCTGATGAGAAGCAATGTTCTATATCTGATACATAAACGTTATATAACAAAGGCCCTAAGTGTGATCCTTGAGGTATACCTGTTGGAATACTGATGAAGTCAGATCTGTAACCTCCCAAAATGACTGCCTGGGAGCGATTGCTCAGATAAGATTTAATCCATCTGAGCAAATCGCCGTGTATTCCGAGACCTAGAAGCTTCCTAATAAGAATGGCGTGATCTACACGGTCAAACGCTTTTCGAAGTCCGTGTAGATCACGTCAATCTGACCGCCCCTCTCCATATTAGTCAAAATGTAATTCGAAAAGCATGCTAAATTAGTGAGTGTTGAACGACGCCTGAGGAATCCGTGTTGGCTGTCTGGTAAACCTTTAGTTATAACCGTGTATAAAGAATCGAAAACTAGTTTCTCAAAAGTTTTGGCAAGAGTGTTTAGTATTGAGATACCTCTGTAGTTTTTAATATTTGTTCTGGTCCCCTTTTATGTATTGGCACTATGTGGGCTTGTTTCCATATGTTTGGAAAGATTCCGCTCCTTAAAGACATATTAAAAATTAAACATATGGGATAGCTGAGTGTCTCGGCACAGTTTCGCCAAAATAGGGGTGGTACACCATCACAGCCAGCACCCTTATGTACATCTAAAAGCTTCAATTTATTTTTTACTGTAGAAGCGGAAATGACGATTTTAGCTAAGGTATCAATATTTATAGAGTTATCTTGTGTACTAATTGTTTCATTAGATGGGGTACCAAATACACTCTGAAAATACTCGCTAAATGCTTTACATATATCTTCACCCATTGTAAACTTTTTGTTCTTGTATGTCAGAGTTTTAGGATAATTAGATCCTCCGCGCATAGATTTAATGTATGTCCAAATAGCTTTTGGGTTGTGCCCTATAGAATCTTCGGCTGTCTTTATAAAATTGGTAAAACATTCTTCTTGAACACATTGTTGCCTTTTGCGTAAAAGTGAAAACTGGTCATAATCTAATAAATTGCCAAATTTTTTCCATTTCTTATGTGCCTTAAACTTTTCCTTTATTATTTTTTTTAACGCCGTACTATACCAAACTGGATATTTACGACTACCTTGTGTCTTTTTATGATATGAAACATGTTGTTCTATCACTTGATTGACAGTTTCATAAAATAATTTAATAGCCTCCTCGGTTGTACATGAATTAAAAGGAGTTCCAATTTACTTCGAGGAATATTTTATTTATAATGCTGTAGTTACATTTTTTAAAGTCTCTTTTAAGTATTGACGCCTCCTCTAATGGTGTTATTGTGAGGTCTAATACGTTCAGTGTAAGTGCTGGATGTGCGCGGTCAAGGTGTACTAGTGGTGATGAACACTTAACGACGTTAAGAGGAAGATTTGATATAGCCAAATCCATATTCCAGCATAGTTCTTAATGGTATTATATTGTGTCAATCCATGAAAACTTAAATCCTCAGTGAATCTAATTGCAGCATTACGTACTTCCGAAGCACCTGCATTTACATGCTCTGGGCCAGTATCACACCAGGATATACATGGTAAATTAAAATCTCCCAATAACAAAACAAAACTATTCCGAAAATGATTCAATAATGATTTCATAACACGTGATACGCAATCTATATCGCATGGGATTCGGTCAATATCAGGAGGGATGTAAACTGCGCTGAGATGTAGGTCAGATGTAGCACCCAACACACGCGCCGGAATTGTCACTATAAGCATTTCGACTTGTTGGTGCAAATCGAAATCATTGCATTGCGAAGCACACAACTCACTGCGTATCAATATCATAACGCCACCCCCCTTCTTTTTACCACTTATTGGATCTCGATCCTTTCGAAAGACCTCATAACGCGAATCACAAAACTCTCTATCAAAAATTCCAGAATGCAACCATGTTTCTGTTATAACGATAATATCATACTCGTAACTTAGTATTTGCTGTCGTAACTCTAAACATTTCGTTCTCAGTCCGCGTACGTTTTGATAATAAATAACTAAATCTTGATTTTCATTATAATAAATCATTTTTACTAAAGAAGATAGCCGTTTATGTTTGCATTAGACGTTTAAAATTATATTGAATATGAGTAAGAGACTGAGAATTTTTATATTAAATGTGTGAGTTATAGAGAATATATTTAGGTCATACAGCGGTAATATTATAAGAATAAAACTTTGTATGATAAAATAATTAATATATATCTTTGAAGATGATTTGTGGCGGTAAGTTACCTTTCCACAAATACATAAAATAATAAGTTTATGGTTACATTTAGTTTGAAGGTATTCAAGAAAAAATTGTAAACGTGATCATTTGTGTTATCAAAATGTGCATTCATAGGCATGATACACTCAACGTAAAAGGGTGCGACATAGAATACGTCGGCGAGAATCTGGTCAACACTACGCACAATATGGTAATGATTTGGAAAACTACAGTCATCTCCAGAAAAGATTATTAGAATAAGCTTTCCGAATACGAAAATGCAGTGAATCAATTTGATTTGATGAATCGTAAATAATTTATCCTTTATAAAACCATATTTTAAAGTAAAAATTAATAAATGTAACATATTGATACAAAATGGACAAAAAGCATATCTAATAAAAGAACGAACTTATTATATACATAGTATAGGATTGGTGGATAACAACATTTCGGTGCACATTAAATGTACGTATAATTAATACGAACTGCGTTGTTTTTGTACGTACCATAGACTGTAAAAGATAAATAGAAATGACAATATTATAAATGATAACATTATAGGCTATTTTATGAGTGTGTTTAGTGTATTTAAAATAATAAATATTAATAATCGTGTATAATACACTAAGAGGAATTAAATAAAAAAATAAAAATCAACCTGGAATAAGCCCGAGTATGGTTTACTTCACTGGGAGGGTTTTTCTTTAAGTCCTCTTCTTTGAATATTTGTATAGCTGGAGAGGTATCGTTTTGTCGTAGAAAAATTCTGCCGTTTTTGTCCAAGCATACCGGTATTCTTTATTTTTACCAATTCCTTGCATTTTTTCAGAAGTAATTTGTTATAAGATGTCAGGTGTTCGTTAATAAATATTTGCCTAATCTCACCGGGAAGACCGATATCTTTAGTGAAAAGTTTATTTTTCGTGCAAGGGATATCACATTATCTTTATGAGCCTGGTCCTCATTTTAGCGACTACCACCCTAGGACGTCCTGCTGACTTCAATTTTGGTGAGACACGATTTACTTGTAAGATGTCACTGGGTGACATATCCATTGCTACATGCTTACATATTTTCAAGATAAGGCTTCCCAAGTCTTCATTCTTGTTTTCGGGTATTCCAACTACTTCGATATTTAATAATCTATCTCTGTTCATTCGAATTCATTTGTTGTTTTATTTGCTGATTTTCAATTGTTAATTTTTCCGTTTCTATTTTCAAATTATCTATAATTTTTACCTTATTAGAGAAAGAATCAATCATCTTACTATGTTCATTTTGTAAGTCGGATGTGAATTGCATGGATTGCTGGAGTTCTGTCATTTCTTTTTTCATTTCTCTTTGTTGCTTGTCCAATTTTCCGATACTTATTTTAATTTCACTATATTCCTTTCGAATATTTTTCATTTCTTCTTTCAATTCCGTAGTGTCTTGTTTCAATTTAATTAAATCTTCTTTAATAACATTATTTAAAGTTTCATTGATTTGAGCTAGATTTTTATTAAATTCAAATTTCCAGCACTCCATTTTCTTCAGGAATTCTTTTATAAATGACTTGAGTGACTCTGTGTTCTCATGGTCATGTTTTCGTTTGCGAGCGGTTATGTTCGATAAATCTGGGTCTGAATCGTAACGCTTATTCGAGGGCGGAGTACGTTGCATAATTACAAATGAAATTCACTTCTAAACTTTAGACGGTCTATGGTCGTGACGCAGCTCTGTATATAGTAGAAACAGTTGTGGATACCGTCAATTTTTCATTGTGAGTGGTGCAATTGCACAGGTACTAATTGCGAACTTCTCATCTATGGTTTACGGTTTTATTTTGAATGCCAGTGAATTATTAAAGTATTTTCGAATTTATTAAAAACGAGACACGTCTGTCTTAAATGTGCGCGCGCGTAGAATTGTGATTCAAATTTTCTACCAAAGATATTTCCGGGACAACGTGACAGGTGGTGAGCCCGTCGCCGTCTTTATGTCCAAGCCAACGAAATAATTCGTACATAAGTTTTTGAAAACCCATTGGTACGAGCCTGCCACCTGGGGATCGAACTCGGGTCTCTTGACTCTAAATTCCGAACACCCATCCACTGGGCTATCGTGACTATTTTTTGTCTACCACAAATAGCCACCACCATATACAAATATATGTATACATATATTTTAGAGAAAAACTCCGGAGACACCCGGAACTTGAGATATCTTTATTTTCTACATATCTCGTCACGAGCTCACATGTCAACGGCGGTGGTTTAACCCACTTAGGAATAGGTGTGTCGCTTCGAGACTTCGACCTACATAGGGTCTCGTTTCTAGATCGCTTGTATCACACGTGGTGAAGAATGGAGGAGGTTTTGTCAACCCACGTGTAAAGTTTAAGTTAATTTATTCACTAAGCCACTAATGATTTTTCAAAAAAAAGTCTATACTTAAAATCATTTTGGGATTCGAAACCGCAACATTTGCAGTACTGAGGCGCCCCTCATGAGCTAACCTTTTGGTACGAGCTGGCCACCTGGGGATCGAACTCGGATCTCTCGACTCGTAATTACGACACGGTTATCGTGACAATCGTACGTGAAGCATAGAGGTTGGCAAATTCTTATGCCGATCGATAACACACGGCATTCTTGTTTTGGCAATAATTATGAATTTAATTAAATATTTAAGGTATAGTTTAATTTAATAACAAAAAGTTTCGCTTAACTAATATGCTTTAAAAATCAATAAGAATGCACAATAATTATTAAATAAATGAGAAGTTTAAATAATCAATTGATACGCATGGGATGTATTAAATTTGTACAAAAAACCCAGCAGACTTACACTGTAGTCTACAAAGAATTATTACACTTGCTTTGCACTCTCTAAGTCGATTCTGAGCTTACACACGATTATTATAAAGTTCATTTTCATTAATTAATTCCCTCCCCTATGTATTCATAACGTATTGCATGAAAAAAGTTGTATTTTTACGTATCAGAGAGAGCCCACATGTGTTCATAAAGCTAATAAACCGAGGCCCTTTCGAGACGACCTTATGTAAGTTGTTCGCGCGAGTGAGTCCGTCAAGATTGACGTGTGCCTCAAGATGAGACAGGTAGCGGGCAGGGCCAACTATCCGTTAATTTTTTTATTTTTTTATAGTCAAATGTTTTTGAATGAGAAAGTAACACTAAAAATGATATGAGATTTTGTTGCTTTACTTAGGAACCAATGTGTTTTTTGTTATTTCTATGCAACCTTCTGAAAAATGGGACTCGTAGAAATTTTGTTTTTTGTATTTTTATTCAAATTATTCACATTTTTTAGGTTATTTCTTTGGCTGATTTAATGCTAAGAGTCCCCTGAGTTACTGATTTTTTACTTAGATGTAATTATTATTAGGGGAAAAGTATTCATTTACAAATTTATATATTGACTTAAAATATTCTTACAGGATTATATTAGTCAATATTATAGATTATAATATAAACATGTTTTTAAAAATTTAATTAATGTTATGCATGTGTAGGATTTTTGTAATGTAATTTAATAAGTTATTCTTTTACTAAAACTAAGGTTCTGGTATTTGAAAGGGACAAAGAAAGAACGAAGTGCGAAATTTGGGTAAATCAGGAATGTCTAGAACAGGTGAATGAAATTGTATACTTGGGGAGTGCGTTTAGCCGGGATGGAAGATGTGATTTAGATGTGGACAGGCGTGTCGCTGCCGGGAACAAAGTCAATGGTGCCCTGACTGCGTTAATCAAAAGGCAAGGCGTTGTGAAAAGTGCACGCCTTGCAATACATAACGCAGTGTTGGTACCGACTTTGTTATATGGCAGCGAAACCTGGGTATTCCAGAAGAAGCATAAAAGCAGGTTGAATGCAGTGGAGATGCGATCTCTTCGTAAAATGTGCGGCCTTACCATGGCTGACCGAAAGCGAAACGAAGAGATTCGCAATATGGCAGGTTTGAAAGATGACCTTGTCTCAAAAATGGATAAGGGCGTGCTTCGATGGTTTGGGCCCGTTGAGCGAATGAGTGAAGACCGAATGGTGAAGAAAATATATAGCGCGAAAGTTAATATTAAAAGGTGTCGCGGTAGACCGAGACTAACTTTCGAAGACCATGTGAGCAAATTGCTCGAAGAGGGGAGGGTCAAGAGTACTCGGATACCTAGACGTGCGTGTATGAAGAAGATGATGAATCTAAAAGAAGCGAAAGAAGTATGTAGGGATCGTGACACTTGGCGATCTGTTCTCTCTGGCTACCCCGTCAGGGATTGTGCGTGAAGATAAATAACAATAATATAATAATAATATTCTTTTACATAAGAAACATATATTTCATTTGTTAAAATTATTTTTTAATTAACTACCAGTCTAATTTCTCTGACGGAAAAATTTAAAGTACTAACTGAATTCTGTGACTGAAATTGAATAATAATATTGTCATGGAGATGTGATATAAGTAAAGGCTAACAATATTATCTTTTAATAATTCGTAAAATAGTTATAAATAGATAGATTTTTTACTCATGCTTTACATAACACATTTCTTTATTCAATTCCTAAAATATCTTGAGTTCCAAATTTATAAAAACCATTTCTTTATTACAAGCATTTAAAATTAAACTAATAATATTATGACGTCATGGGGTATTTATTTAGGGAAGGAGTAAAATCCAATAAAATTCCAACAAATTTCCAACAAATTAAAGTCACAAGTTAACGAAGAAGAAATTGAACGTATTGTACCACACGTCGGTCTCTTGATGTGCACTAGGCGAGGTCATTCACCCCGAGCCCATTCGTACCGAGCGATAGAGCTATGCGATGTTTAGACAGAAATATATTCGGAGTGACGACGAATGCGAGGTATGGGAGGTAGGTGTTTACGTGAACTGACTTTGGGCAAGGTCCTGTATATGTTTAGTTTGACAGGTGTCTGATATCTGGTACGTATCTACGTCAAAGTAGCAAAAAAAAATCGTCACGCCACTCCCAATACAGGGGTAGACAGAGGTATAGACAATTAAGTCCTTTCGACCCATCATCATCGTCACCGGTCTGCTGAATTTTAGTCTGGTACTATCTCGAGATTGATATCCAGTCGATTCCCGGAAGGGTCATTTTCTTGGGTCTGGGTGTTTGTGGTACTTTTGTTGTTTCCGATTCCCATACCTCAAGTGCTATAGCATCTTACATTGGGATCGGAGCAAAGTGTGTGATGTTTTCTCTATCTATATATGTATTTATTTATTATTTATTTATTTTATGCCCTTGGTTTTTTCGTTTCGTCGATTGACCGAAAGATATTAATTGTCTAGATCTCTGTCTACTCCAGTATTTTCAATTGCGTGAAGGTAATAATTAAATAAATTGGTCCATGGAGCTAGTATAAATACCCCAGTCCTTTCTAGAACTTCCTGCTCCTTGCAATTTGTGCATCTTTAAAGCCTAGTAAGGAAGTTCGCGCCTCTTTGTGTAACTTCGTTCTGGTGTTAGTTAGATTTTAGAAAATCTGTCGCTTCTCTTGTGTGCAAATTGTCTCTACGAGCTTAGAGGCAGGCTCGCGGGTTTACGGTTCATAAACAGACACTGTAAGTATTAACTTGCAAATTGTATTTATATAAATAAATAATATTAAATAAAAGTAAAAAAATATCTTCACGCCATTAATGATACCCCCCCGTATTGGCGTGATGACAGGGGTTTAGTTTGGTCAATTAAGTCCTTTCGACCCACCTTCCACTCATTTGACAGATGGTGAGCTCTTCGACGTCTTTATGACCAAGCCTTAGATAAATCGTCCGTAAGTTTTTGAAAAAACCCTTTAGTACGAGCCACGGGGATGGAACTCGGGTCTCTTGACTCGAATTCCGATCACTCAACCACTCGGCTATTGTGACTAAATAATGTTAAAAACCATCTTCCCGTGGTCGTTGTAAAAGGCGACCTAGGAAAAAACCTTAAAATGCATTTGGCTACTGTCAGATGACTGGATACCAATCTCGAGATAGTACCAGATCAAAAATCAGCAGACGGGTGACGTGTAGCAACGTCTAAAGTGCACAATGTCTGGTATTGCGATCGCTGCACCGCTTGCCAAGGGTGGTGATTATGGCAAAGCCTTCCGCCATATGATGAAATGAAATTAAGTCATGACAGCCGAGTGGTTGAGTGATCGGGATACGAATCAGAGCACCTCAATTCGGACCCGCAAGGTCTCAGGAAAAAGGACCAGAAATGCTCGTACCAATGAGTTTTTTTGTAGGATAGAATCTAATGTATTATTGACTTGGATACTAAAGACAGCGCCGGTCGCACAGTCTGAATGATTCTCCTTAATATGCTCAGTCGAAATTTGGCTCGAAACGTCTAAATTGGGACCACTGACTGTCCCAGTATTGGCAAATGCGTGAAGAGGTAATAAAATAAAAATGTGATCCATTATGCTATATGTGTGCAGTAATCGCGCCAGGTGGTAGCTCTATCAAAGCAGATTGAATTGCAAAGGTTTGTGAGGGGTGCGGTGTTTAATGTTAAACATATTTAAACGAGCAGGAGTGCTTTCCTCGTGGAGTGCTATTCGCGGTAGCTTTATATAATTTAATTTTCAATGCTGGCAATTAATAAAATAAGTTCACGACTAACTGCGGACCCATGTATGTACTCATAGCCTAATTTAAAAAAATAATATACATTTATTGTGTCTTCTAAAGAGGAAAATTTTTTTTTAAATTATAATGCTCATTTGCTGTAGGTCTTGCGTATGAATTCGCAGAGAGAAGCTAGTAATATATAAAGACGGTACAAGAACAACCGTATAATATTAAAAAAGTACAAAGAGAAAGTAGTACCGTAAATATCCACTGCATGGCAAAGGATTTCTATTCTTTGAGATAGATGACTGATCGTCCGCCAAGCTGTGCAAGTGGAGTCTATAAAATATAATCATTTACCAGATAATATTCAAAAAAAACAATACAATCAATTATCGATTGCCGAGTGATTGGGTGGTAGGAATTTCGAGACAAGAGACCCGAGTTCGATCTCCAGGTGGCAGGCCCGTACCAATGCGTTTTTCAAAAAACGATATTCGTTGTTTATTTCGTTGGCTTGGAAATAAACACGGCGACGGGCTCATTAAAACGTTGTCACGTTGTCACGTTTTCCCAAAAATGTCTTCGGTGGAAGGTGGGTCAAAAGGACTTCATTGGATAGGCTCTGTCTGTCTACCCCAGTAAAGATATTTTTTGTTATTATGGAATCATACCGCAACAAATATGCCTATATTTATTTTTGCATGCGTAATTGTGCAATATATTTTTTCATTATCGTTATAACAATGTTATTAAAAAAATATCATTATTTTTTTAATAACATTGTTATAACGATAATTTTACTAAACAGCTAACTTTACTAAACGTTTGTCATCTCTGCGGTTTTATAACTAGTATTTAGGTGGCCAGATACATAATTGGAGTTTTAACTTCTTCCGAATGGTATCTTTGAGACGGCCGACCGCTACATCATTATTTTAGAACACAATGACCTTTTAATGGGATCGATTGTTAAAAACTCATTAAAATGTGGGAACACTTCTTAATGAAATATTATACGGAGTACGTAGACTGTACAATTTTTGGAAATATACATTATATGAGTAGGGGTAGCTTAGTGGTCAGGGCGTTTGCTTTATATACGAGTAACCTAGGTTCATTAGTCGGGTTAGCACCACTAAAATTGATAATGGTAATTTTAAGTGCTGAATTTAGGAATTCATTGATGAAAAAAACGCCATGTGGAAATCTGCATGTCTAAGAAAAAGTATATAATATTTGAGACCCCTTTACCTCGTCACGATAGGCGTGTCATTGGGTGATCGGTTTATATCGTTGGCTTTGATATGAAGACGGCGACAGGTTCACCACCTGCCACGTTGTCCCAAAAAATATCTTCGGTGGAAGGTAGATCGAAGGGGCTTAATTGTCCAAATCTCTGCCTACCCCTGTCTGTATTGGGAATGGCGTGAAGATAGTTTTTTTTTTGGCCGAGCAGCAGTGTGTATTTTTTGGCTGTGCTACATTATATTTATTTATATTGGTAAAAGTTTTTCATAGAAACTTTTGGCATTGTCCACAGGTAAGCGATGAGTCAGATAGTGACGCGCAAGGGGCCGGTCGGGGAGGAGAAAGATAAGGTAAGAATTTTGGGATTATAATCACGAGCTTACTCATTACTGGGAGAATAGTGCCCTCTACAATGTTGTAATAGGAAGTCTTTGTTATAGATAGATAGTAATTGCTTCATTCTTTGGTACCTATCGAAATTGGCCATCACTTCCAGCTAAGCATTCGATCAAGTAACTTATTTGTGTATGCGAGGAGCTATAAGTTTGCTTCACTAAATTCTACTTCATATTGCAAGAATGACGAATAAATTTTTTTGTCACAAGTATCGTATAACGTTACCCTCTTACTCGATACAGAGGCAGACGGACAGTCCTGTGAAAGAGATGAAGAAGAAAATCGCAGCGAACGCGGAAAAAGAGAAGTTGGCAGCGGACAAACATCACGACAAGTCAACGGATAAACAGACTGAAAAAGCTACAGAGAAGCATGCCGACAGACAGGCAGACAAAAAGGACAAACATACAGAGAAACATGTAGAAAAGACAAGTGAGAAGAAAGAGAAAGGCGCAGATAAGAGTGCCGAAAAGGCAGCGGAAAAGAAAGACAAAAACGCAGAAAAAAATACTGAGAAGGGTGCTGATAAGAAAGATAGATCTGTGGAAAAGAGCACTGAGAAAAAAGAGAAATCTGAAAAGAAGGAAGAGAAGTCAAAGGATGACGGCAGCAGTGCAGAGAAGAGTGGAAAGGTGTGTAAATTTATGTTTAATATTATCACTTAAAGTTATCAATACGATACACAGTTATGTATGCATCAATACGATAACGCCGTATACATCTTTAAGATGCATTTTTTATTTAATTTTAATGCAAGTATGTCATACTATACTTTACGATATTAAACCGGTATGCTTAGGAAAAGCTTATTTGGTATTCTATCCCAATGAAAATTAGATGGTACTTTATCATAGATAACATTAAAAACATAAATCAATTTAAGAAAAATTTTAAACATACTGAATAGAGAAATGTTACGACTCAATTAATGTGAGATATTTGAGATATTCTCACTGACATATCCACAAATAAATTTACTTAAGTATATTAATGAATTATTATTTAAATAAGTATGTGTATTTAATAATGAATTTTAAATATTGTTGTTTGTATACGCTTGGGGTTAAATACGGAGAATCTTAATAATTACTTTATAAGACAGGGGTTGAATATATTGACATATATTGAAATTAATGAATAATAATAAATAAATAAATATCTTCACGCAATTCCCTATACAGGGGTAGACAGAGGCCTAGTCTAGACAATTAAGTCCCTTTGACCCACCTTCCACCGAAGATATTTTCGGGACAACGTGTCAGGTGGTGAGGCTGTCGCCGTGTTTATGTCCAAGCCAACGATATGAATCGTACATAGGTTTTTTCAAAACCTATGTACGATTCACGACGTACGAGCCTGCCACTTGGGGTTCGAACTCGGGTTTCTCGACTCGTAATTCCGTCCACCATCCACTCGGCTATCGTGACTTTTTAGTAATTTGATGAATATTTAAATTTTTATTTGTATACGCTTCGGGTTAAATACGGAAAATCTTAATAATTATTTTATAAGACAGGTGTTGCCATACATTAAAATTAATGAAAATTTATAAAATCTTAATAAAAACTGTTATTGCAGACCGTCAAAGGGGACGAAAAAACGATTAAAGCCGACGCTAGGAAACAGAACGGCGACACTAGCAAAGCGCAGAACGGCGCGGAGGCCACCAACGGCACGGTGAGCGAGTCCGACGACGACGAGCTCGTCATCGTCGAGCAGGAGAACGACGAGATGTTCCCAGAGCTCACCTACGACGACAACTCAGACGTGGACGGCTTCGAACCCGAGGCGGCGAGCAGGAGTCTCACGAGGCGCTCGCAGGTGAGCACCACGGGCTCTAATCTACTCTTATAGGTGGATGATATCCTTGTGTTTGTTTGTTTGTCATCCCGTATGTATACATTAAAGGTCGGAATGATGGGGTCGGGTTGCGCACGTTTTTCTATTTTATTTTATCTTCACGCACAGATACAAAACAGTTACAAACAGTACGTTTGTATTCAAGTCTATTGAATTTTTAGGAAAGACCGTTAAGTTTACATTGTATACGTACACGTACCATTAACCACCTTGGTGGGGTAGTCTTTTCAATCAAGAAACTGTCGTTTTTCTATTTAATTAAGGACAAAACGACGACAGGCTCACCACGTTGGCATGTCACGTTGTCCCAAATACGCTTCGCCAAAAATGTGAATCGAAAGGACCTCATTATCTAGGTCTCTGTCTACCCCAGGTATGGGAAACTGGCGTTAAATTCGGTACTATACGTTGAGAGTTTTCAAAACTGTATCGTACCGACTGATCTCGAATACTTTGTCAGAACAAAAACTCGATGAAATACTTATAGTGACATGTCAAGTAAAATTTCCATAGATATAATCGATTTATATTTGTATATCTATTGACGAAGGTGGACTTTCACCAAAACGGTCTTATAAAATATAAAATATATAGCAAATCAAATACTTTTCGGATATTTGGTCAGTCTTTTTTGTATTTTGTTCAGGAGGGAAATCACAATTTGTAATTGTTTCTTTTATAAATATAGTTTAATTCACATAATTATCATTATGTTATTTATAAATGGGATGTTTGTTGGGTTTGGTTAATGGAGTGTTTGACTGTATTTAGAAAATTATCTGTTAATCTTTCATAACTATCTGTTTGATAATAATTTTCAAAGTTTTATAAAATATTTCGTGTTAGGTAGTAGGCCTGTCGCTGTCTTTTAAGTCCAAGTTAATGCCGTAATATATACATGTTTTGAAAAAAAAAAAAAAACTCCTTGGTACGAGCCGCCTACCTTGATTCGAATTCGGATCAGGCAGGCACGTACCAGTGCCTGCAGGCCTCGTACCAGTGGGTTTTTCAAAAACTTATGTACGAATTATAACGTTGGCTTGGACATAAAGACGGCGACGGGCTCACCGCCTGTCACGTCGTCCCGTAAATGTCCTCGATGCAAGGTTGGTCAACGGGACTTGTCTTGGGAACTGTCTAGACTAGACCTCTGTCCACCCCTGTCTTGGGAATTGCGTGTTTATAATTTGTTTATAATTCAAACGGAAGAGATTTTTTAATACAGTCAAATATTCTATACACACATTTGTCACCGCATCCGGGGTTTCAGACATATCATTTATCATAAAGCGGCGTCTTGTATATGTGGTTTTATTAACAATACACATATATATATATACATATAACAATAAAAACGCGTCACTCTGTCTGTATTTGTAACTAACCCCACTACCACTAACGCGGCGGCTGGTGTTCCATGCGAAGGTGAAGGCGACCCGCACGCCGGAGACGCCCCGCCCCGCCTCGGGGAGACTGCCGGACAGGGAGGCGGACGATGTAAGTCGCGGCGCACGCTGTAACACTAATGGGGGAGGGGGGGGGGAGACGGGGGCTTTAGTGTAGTACATACATGGGCAGAAACAACACAACACACACGGTATTCTGATCACAGAGTAGGTAGCTAAGGACGAGGAAACGGAACGTACACGGGAAAGGGTGGAGGGGGGGGGGGAAGCTTTTATGTAGTACATGCATGGACAGGGACAACAAACACAGACTCAGTGCTCTGATCACAAAGTAGGTAGCTAAGGACGAGGCAACAGAACGTTCACGGGAGAGGGAGAGAGAGATAGGAGGGGGGGGGGGGAGGCTATAATATACTACTTGCATGGACGGGGACAACAACACACACGGTACTCTGATCCCAAAGTAAGTAGCTAAGGACAATGCAACAGTCAACGTAGGTCACAGCACAATCGTACACAGGAAGCGGAGGGAGAGAGAGAGAGAGAGAGAGAGAGAGAGAGATATATATGGGCTAATGCATACATAGACAATACATACACAAATAGGGCTATTACATTGCTCTGATCCCAAAGTAAGCAGCTAAAGCACTCGTTTTAGGGAATAGGAAACAATGAACGCACTACAAACACTCAGACCCCAGAAAATGTTGCAAAAGTGGTTTTCCTACATTGACCGGTCCGAGAATTTAGTTATAAGGTCATCTTTAAAACCTGAAATATATTACATACATAGTATTAAATATCCAATAATTTAAGCCTCACATTTAAAACGAAGGCAATAGTTTTACACCTTGCAATGCAAAAATGTTTGATCAAGTGCTAGAGAAGTTTGGTTTACTAAGTAAATGTATGCAAAATTTATTTGTATATTTTCAGCCTTATTCATTAACACAATACCAATATTACTAATTGAGGCATTTCAATATATTTACTCCAAGAAAGATGCCGTATAATTGAATGCCAGCTGATTACACATGACACACTTATTACAATTGTAATTCTGTCTGTTACATTATTTACTAACTATATTTCATGAGGGAAAAGTTATATGGTGACTAAGTTCTGTCACGGAAGACTTGTTTAACACTACAATCCCATAAATCAAAAGAGAAATAGAACACATTTTTTCTATTAGTCACGATAGCTGAGTGTTTGGGTGATCGGAATTCGAGTCAAGAGAGCAGAGCTCGATCCCATCGAAAAACTTAGAACACAAAGACGGCGATTGGTTCAATCACTTTGTCCCAAAAAATGTCTGGTGGAAGGTGGGTCGAAAGCGCTTAATTGTCTAGACCTCTGTCTACCCCAGCAATGGGAACGGTCTGAATATTTATAATATTTGTTTTATTTACAATACTAATCGTATCTTAATTTCGTCTTGTCTGTATCATTATCTAAAAATGAGGGAATTAACAAAAGTGATACCGTCCCCGCTTTCCCATTATCAAACTAATAAAATTCTACTTTAAATGAATCTACATCTTGATTTCATCTTTATAATAAGTCTACACACATCTTCGCCCCACTACCCTTACTCTCACAGTTTAATATTGCAGCTTGGTTTACGAGCGCCTCTAAAATGCGAGAAAAACTACACAATTAATTTGAATAAATAAATAAATATCTTCACGCAATTCCCATTACAGGGGTAAACAGAGGTCTAGTCTAGACAATTAAGTCCCTTTGACCCACCTTCCACCGAAGATATTTTCGGGACCCGTCGCCATCTTTATGTCCGCGCCAACGATATAATTCGTACATAAGTTATAGAAAACCCATTGGTACGAGCCTGCCACCTGGAAATCGAACTTGGGTCTCATGACTCGAAATTCCGACCACCCAACCATTCAGCTATCGTGACTTTTCAATAAATTTAAAAGTGAATTTAATTTAGGCTCCAAAATTAGTACTTCTTTCTAGACTTTTGTAAGAGCCTACAGGCTATGGGTCTGCACATATAGCTCCATGAAGGTTGCAATCTTGACAGCCGCTACAACGCTGCACTTCTGTTTCCGTCTCGCTTTTCACTCAACTTAATCCATACTTAAAATCACAAACACAATTTTCACAGTAATCTGGTCGATATACAATTCAAAACGTGGCTGTTACACATTTCATACTCATTATACACATTTTAGGTTACATAAGTGGTAAGTATAAGTTAAGATATAACTATCTATGGTTTGGGATCTATTATTTAACTGGTATATTTGATCAAATTATTTATTGTTTTGAAGTTACTTTCTGATTGCGTTGTTTCAATTATTGTTTAACATCATTCCAGTCCAAAGAGCCGAAGCTATTGAAATTGAAAGAAGACGTGGCAACCGATAGGAAGCTCCGTTCAGCAAACTCACCAAAGCCACAAGAGAAGAAGGAAGAGAAACAAGCGCAAGAGAATGAGTCACCTAAGAAGCAGACGGACACAACGAAAAAGGGCGAAACTACTAAGGAGTCACCAAAGAAGCCAGTCGAAGGAAAGAGCGACAAAGAAGAGAACCGCCAAGAGAAGGAGAACAGTGAAAACTCTGAAAGAGCAGAGATGGAAGTGACGATTGAAGTTGAAAGTAGCGAAGGTGAGTTTTTAGAAAATGTTTTTTTTTTTAATTATTCACCTAACAAGAATTTATGGTATATACTGGAAACCTTGGGTTCTTTTTGGTTCTATCTTGATATACTGTACTCACCCTTAGTGCTTATGTTAAGAGTATGAGGGGAGGGGTGGATACCCCCCTGGCTTTGGAATAGACCAACCAAGACATTTTAGGTCAATAACTGTGTTTGATTGATATTAATTTATTTTCATATTTTCTTTTTCATTTACCTTTACTTATAACGAACGAAAACGAGGTACGAGCATGCCACATGGAGATCGAACTCGGGTCTCTTGACTCAAATTCCGATCCGAACCACTCGGCTATCGTGACTAAAATCTACTCAATCTCGTGTCTCTCTATCTATATCTATCTATAGTGATTGCTTTACTAAATTCCTTTACACACATCATAATATGTGTATAAAGAACTTCGACACCTAGCCCTAATTTAGTTTTTGGCTAAATTAGATCAGGTATTGTTCGAAGTGTTAAAATTATACAAAAAACCAGATATGAAGACAGTTGTTACAGGTGACTTTAACATTAATACATTAAAGATAGGAATTATAAGCAATTATTTACAAGATCTTTGCCATAATTATATCTTACAAATTAACAAACAAATGCAGGTCAACGTGGACAGTAATAAAAATACAATCTCAAGTACTAATAGTGGCAATTATAATGACATTATGACTTTAAATTTTAACGACGAAAAACTGGCGAATCCTATTCACTTTGTTGATGCGTTTAGAAATTATTTTATCGATTTGACAAATTCAGCTGCTTTAAAATTAAATATCACTGACAATAATCCCAGTGGTGTAATAATGTGTAATTCAATAGATATGAAACTTGTGACCCTAAAAGAAATCATAAACTTAATTCTTATATTAAACAACAATTACTAACTTTGAGGGTTATGATGGTATTCGCACAAAAGTTTTTACGCTCTGCAATATTAAAATTGTTAACATTTTGACGTATTTATAAATTTATCATTCTCTCTCTCTATCTAACAAAAAAGGTAATAAAAAATTTTCTATTTGCCAAAAGCCTTTGACCTTGTTTCGCTTACCATTCTATTAAAAAATTGGAGGCGGCTGGAATCAGAGATATCTTAATATTCATTTAACCGAAAACAATGCGTTTTCTTTAATAAAATGGTAGACGGTGAATGGAAACTTTAGTCGGGGTATAGGGCAAATCAATGCGGTGTCCCTCAAGGCAGCATATTAGGTCCCTTATTGTTTCTCTTGCATGTAAACGATATTGACAATTCAAAGTGAAAAATGAATGTATTTTATTTGCTGACGATGTATCGATAATTGTGACATCTGATAAAAGCATTAGTAATTATATTAATAATTATGAGTATGATATAAATTGTACTGTTGATAAAATGGCTAAAGAATAATAATTTAAAAATTCATTAATTTTAATTGAAATAAATAAAACTATATACAACGTAATAAACTAAACTATTAAAAATACAATTATTGTCTTAAAATCGATATAATAAATGAAGGAACTAACATTACATTTCTGATATAACATTGTGCTATACTTGAGTAAGGGTGATTAAGACTAATTGTAATTCATAAGATTTTGTAAGATCTTAGTCTGCAAATAAATTTTGGCATAGATTCCATTTTTGTGGAATTATACAAAATTATAAGAAAGATATTTATTTCTTTCTTTCTATACAGATTTTGTATGTATCTAATAATTGGCTGAATATTTATATCAATTATTTTTAGCCAGTACTTGTTAATAATCAGGTTCGATTCTTATTTAAAAGACATCACAGAAAATAAGTAAAAACTATTTGTGGTATTTAAATTTTTGTTCGGGAGTCGTCCTTGGGTTAGCACCACTCTTTAATGATTCCAGCCGCTAAACGGCAGTACAGAAACTGTTGCATTGCGGTTGGCAAGGATTAGATTAGCTAGTGTAAATAAATATGTGTAAAATTTAGTGGTGGTGGCGGGTGGGGGGAGGGGCAGGCCGACGATATGTGTAGTGTGAGTTGCGCGTTGCAGAGTGCGGCGACGGGTCGGCGCGCCGCCGGGACACCAAGTACTCGCGCTCGCGCGTCAAGGTGTCGCCCTACCGCCGCAGCGCGCGCCTCGCCGACCACACCGTCAGCTCCGTGCTCGCCGACTACACAGGTTCGTGCCGCTCGCCGCTCGTCACTCGCCGCGACAACAAGTTGTCGCGCTAGCGCGTCAAGTGACATTGCAGAGTAGGGCGACACAATCAGGATATTCGGGGCTTGATTGATCCCGAGTAGGAAGGCTCGTCCAATGACTGTTCGGAATCATTTATATGTATTTTTTAGATCGTCGGTTTGGACATAAATAGTCTAAAACGTTGAGCGCCTGTCATGTTCCAAATAAGCTGCGATGAA